>WOXC01011319.1:0-613155 GCA_011680675.1 Gymnobelideus leadbeateri
TTACATTGGCTTTGTTTGTGCAGAAACTTTTCAATTTAATGTAATCAAAATTATCCATTTTGCATTTTATAATGCTCTCTAATTCTTGTTTGGTCCTAATGTCTTCCCCTCTCCACAGATCTGTCAGGTAAACTATTCCTTGCTTTCCCAAATTGCTTACAGTATCATCCTTTAGACCTAGATCATGCACCCATTTGGACTTGATTTTGGTGTATGGTGTTAGATAATGGTCTATGCCCAGTTTCTGCCATACTGTATTCCAGTTTTCCCAGCAGTTTTTGTCAAATAGTGCATTCTTATCCCAAAAACTGGGGTCTTTGGGTTTATCGAACAATAGATTGCTATATTCATTAACTGCTGGGTCTCCTGCACCTAATCTATTCCATTGATCCACTACTCTACACCTCTGCCAGTACCAAGCAGTTTTGATGACTGCTGCTGTATAATACAGATTAAGATCTGGCATATCTAGTCCACCTTCCCTAGCATTTCTTTTCATTAATTCCCTTGATATTCTAGACTGTTTGTTTTTCCAAATAAATTTTGTTATTATTTTGTCTAACTCTACAAAGTAGTTTTTTGGTAAATTGATTGGTATGGCACTAAATATATAGTTTAGTTTGGGTAAAATTGTCATTTTTATTATATTAGCTCGACCCAGCCATGAGCAATTGATATTTTTCCAACTATTTAGATCTGATTTTATTTGTGTGAGAAGTGTTTTGTAGTTGTGATCATATAGATTCTGGGTTTGTTTTGGCAAGTAGATTCCCAAATATTTTATAATGTCTACAGTGACTTTAAATGGGATTTCTCTTTCTATCTCTTGCTGTTGAGTTTTATTAGAGATGTACAGGAATGCTGAGGATTTATGTGGGTTTATTTTATATCCTGCAACTTTGCCAAATTTATTTATTGTCTCAAGTAATTTTTTACTTGATTCTCTAGGATTCTCTAAGTATATCATCATATCATCTGCAAAGAGTGACAGCTTGGTCACTTCTTTGCCTAATTTGATTCCTTTGATTTCTTTTTCTTCTCTAATTGCTACTGCTAGTGTTTCTAGTACCAGATTGAATAAGAGGGGTGATAGTGGACACCCTTGTTTCACTCCTGATCTTATTGGAAAGGCTTCTAGTTTATCCCCATTGCATATAATACTTGCTGATGGTTTTAGATAGATGCTAGCAACTATTTTAAGGAAGGCTCCATTTATTCCTATACTTTCTAGTGTTTTTAATAGGAATGGATGTTGTACTTTGTCAAAAGCCTTTTCTGCATCTATTGAGATGATCATGTGGTTTTTGCTAGTTTTGTTGTTGATATGCTCAATTATATTGATGGTTTTCCTAATATTAAACCATCCTTGCATTCCTGGAATGAATCCTACCTGATCAGGGTGTATTATTTTTGTGATAAGTTGTTGGAGTCTTTTGGCTAATATTTTGTTTAGAATTTTTGCGTCTAAATTCATGAGGGAGATTGGTCTATAATTTTCTTTCTCTGTTTTATCTCTTCCTGATTTAGGAATCAGTACCATATTTGTGTCATAGAAAGAGTTTGGTAGGACTCCTTCTTCACTAATTTTCCCAAATAGTTTGTAGAGTATTGGAATCAATTGTTCTTTAAATGTTTGATAGAATTCACTAGTGAACCCATCTGGCCCTGGAGATTTTTTCCTAGGGAGTTCATTGATGGCTTGTTTGATTTCTTTTTCTGAGATGGGGTTATTTAGGTAATTCACTTCCTCTTCAGTTAATCTGGGCAATTTGTGATTTTGTAAATATTCATCCATTTCACTAAGATTGTCATATTTATGTGCATACAATTGGGAAAAATAATTCCTCATTATTTTTTTGATTTCCTCTTCATTGGAGGTAGATTCACCCTTTTTATTTTTGATACTCATAATTTGGTTTTCTTCTTTCTTTTTTTTATCATATTGACTAAGGGTCTATCAATTTTGTTGATTTTTTCATAAAACCAGCTCTTAGTTTTATTTATTAATTCAATGGTTTTCTTAATTTCAATTTTATTAATCTCACCTTTGGTTTTCAATATTTCTAATTTAGTACTAAATTGGGGATTTTCAATTTGTTCTTTTTCTAGCTTTTTCAATTGCATGTCCAATTCATTGACCTCCCTTCTCTCTGCTTTAATTAAGTATGCACTCAGGGATATAAAACTTCCCCTGAGAACTGCCTTTAGTGCATCCCACAAATTTTGGTATGTTGTTTCATTATTATCATTCTCTTGAATGAAATTATTGATTGTTTCTATAATTTCTTGTTTGACCCACCAATTTTTTAGGATTAAATTGTTTAATTTCCAATTAGTTTTTAGTCTATCTTTCCATGGCCCTTTATTGCATATAATTTTTATTGCATCATGATCTGAGAATGATGCGCTTACTATTTCTGCCTTTCTGCACTGGATTGTGAGGTTTTTATGCCCTAGTACATGGTCTATTTTTGAGTATGTACCATGCACTGCTGAGAAGAAAGTAAATTCCTTTTTATCCCCATTCAGTTTTCTCCAGAGATCCATCATATCTAGTCTCTCTAAGATTCTATTCACCTCCTTAACTTCTTTCTTGTTTATTTTGAGGTTAGATTTATCGAGTTCAGAGAGGGGGAGATTAAGGTCCCCCACTAGTATAGTTTTGCTATCTATTTCTTCCTCTAATTCCTTTAACTTCTCCTCTAGGAATTTGGATGCTATACCACTTGGTGCATATATATTAAGTAGTGATATTGCTTCATTCTCAATGGTGCCTTTTAGTAGGATATAGTTTCCTTCCTTATCTCTTTTAATTAGATCTATTTTTGCTTTTGCTTTATCTGAGATAAGTATTGCTACCCCTGCTTTTTTTACTTTAGCTGAGGCATAATAAATTTTACTCCAACCTTTTACCTTTACCCTGTGGGTATCCCTTTGTTTCAAATGTGTTTCTTGAAGACAGCATATTGTAGGATTATGGTTTTTAATCCATTCTGCTATCCGCCTCTGTTTTATGGGAGAGTTCATCCCATTCACATTCACAGTAATGATGACTATCTGTCTCTTCCCTTCCATCCTATTCCCTCCCCTGTTTATGTTTTTGTTTATTCCTTCTCCCTTCCCCTCCTTGAAGTTTTCCCTTTTGACCGCCCCCTCCCTCAGTGTTCCCACCCAGTGACCCCCTTCTTAACCTACCCTCTCCCCTTACTACTATTTCCCTCCCTTATAATCCCTCCCTTTAGTCTCCTCCTTTTCACCCCCCCCTTACCCTCCCACTATCTATAGGACACAATAAATTTTTATACTTATCAGAGTAAATTACTCCCCGTTTGATTCCAAACCAATGAGAGTAAATTTCAAACACTGCTCCTCTCCCTCCCTCCAATTCCTCTATTTAATGAATTTATGTGTCTATTCACGTTAGATTCTTAAACTTCACTGATTAATTTGATCCTTCTTTGAACCAGAACCAGTGAGAATAGTGTTTAAATGATGTTCCTCTCCCTCTTACTTTCCCTTCTTCTATAGTGTGTTTTGATGCTTCTTCAGATGGCATATTTTACCTTTTCCTAGCTCATCCTTTCCTTTTTCCCATTACAGTACCATTGATCCCCTTAATAGTCTTTTTTTTTAGACTCCATGTTAGTGCATTCATACCCACACCCTCTAAGTATAACCCTTTTGCAGGTCATGATAATCATAGAGATTTCAAATATTGACAGTTATCCGTTCCACATATAGGGATGTAAACATTTTGCTCTTGTTGCATCCCAGGTAATGAGCTTGTGTTTGTGGGTGTGGGTGTGTGCACTTCTGCATGTGTGAGTCTATGTTACCCTTGTGTACCTTTTTATGTCCTTCTGGAGTCTTGTAATTGGAGATCAAATTTTCCATTGAGCTCTGGCTTTTTCATTAGGAAAGTCTGGAAGTCCCTTACTTCATTAAACGTCCATCTCCTTGCCTGAAAGATTATGCTCGGTTTTGCTGGGTAGTTAATCCTTGGTTGTAGTCCTAGCTCTCTTGCCCTACGAAATATCAAATTCCAGTCCCTCCGCTCTTTTAATGTAGAAGCTGCTAGGTCCTGTGTGATCCTAACTGTAGTTCCTCGATATTTGAATTGTTTCTTTTTGGCTGCTTGTAGAATTTTTCTTTAATCTTATAATTCTGGAATTTGGCTACTATATTTCTTGGAGTTTTCAGTTTGGGATCTCTTTCAGGAGGAGTCCGGTGAATTCTATCAATAGCTATTTTATCTTCTGATTCCAGGACCTCAGGACAGTTTTCTTTGACAATCTCTTGGAGGATGTTGTCTAGACTGCTTTTATCATCATGGCTTTCTGGTAGACCAATAATTCTTAGGTTGTCTCTCCTGGATCTGTTCTCTAGGTCAGTGATTTTTCCAGTGAGATATTTTACATTTTCTTGCAATTTTTCAATCATCTTGTTGTTTTTGATTGACTCCTGCTACATCATAGAGTTCTGAGTTTCAGTTTGATTGTATCTAATTTTTAGTGAATTATGGTCTTCAGTTAGTTTTTGAAGTTCCTTTTTTAGGGAGGTATTTTTTTTTTCCAAGTTGGTCACTGCCTCCCTGATTTGGTCTTTAAATTTTTTCTTAAGCTCCTCCAGGAATGCTATTTGGGCTTGAGACCAGATCATGTTTCCTTCTGTGGTCTCTGGTGTGGGCAGAGAGTCTATATTGTCCTGTGTGTTTTGTTGTTCTTGCCCTGCATAGTATGCTCGAATAGACTTTCTTGCCTTCCCCTTCTCCTTTTCAGCTTCCTTCCTTCCCATTGTGACTTCCTGTTTCTTATTGTCTCAGGCTATGAGTTTGGGGCCTGATCCTTGACTCTGAATACCTCTGGGTGGCTAGTTTATGGCTAAGTCAGGGAAGTCAGTGAGGAATGTAAATGTGTAGGTGGGGATGAGTCTGACCACTTCAGATTTCTGCCTCTATACCCCTGGGCTATAAGTAGGCTTTTGTTGGTGAGGTGAGGTGGGGCTTGTTGGGTCCCCTCCCTCTCTTCTCTTCAGATTTCTGGCTGTCTCAGTTACACCCTTTCTTGGAGATTCTCAAGCCTGAGGCTATTTCCATTAACTTGGGATTTCAATCTGGGTGGGAGACTTATCTTTGGGTTTTCTGCTTCATGAAGGAGGGATGGGAGGATTGGAGCAGCTAGAATTTACTTTGCCATTCCAGCCCCTGTATTATACAGGCAGGCAGTTTCTAAACTTCCAGGCTGGGGGCTGAATGCAGCCTGAGAAGACACTCTCTCCACTGGGGGCCCGACTCTCCTACCTGGCTCCAATGATCCGTTCCCTCTGCGAGATGACTGCGATTCATCCTTGGTAAGTCTGCAGGCTGGGGCTTTTTCTCTCTCTGGTGTAGTCTGCTTGCCTGCTCTTAGGTCTGAGCTGTGCAGACCCCACACGCTGTGCGCTCGACCTGTGCGGACACTGGGCAACCTCCTGGGCTGGATTCTGCCACACTCTGTCTTCCACTGGGCTCGGTCATTCCGGAATCCGCTCAGATTTACCCATTTGGACTTAGTGACAGAGGAGCTCAGTGAGGTTACTGCTTCCTTTCCGCCATCTTGGCTCTGCCCCCCTGGGAAGGAATTTTTACAACCAGTGTCTCTGATAAAGGTCTCGTTTTTAAATATATAGAGAACTGAGTCAAATTTACAAGAATACAATTGATTCCCCAATCGATAAATGGTCAAAGGAAATGAACAGACAGTTTTCAGAGGAAGAAATTAAAGCTAATATAGTCACATGAAAAAATGTTCTAAATCACTAATGATAAGAGAGATGCAAATTAAAACAACTATGAGGTACAACATCAAGCCTATCAGATTGACTAAAATGATGAAACAGAAAGAGTATAAATGTTGGAGAGGATGTGGGAATGTTGGAACACTAATTCATTGTTGGTAGAACTGTGAACTGATCTAACCATTCTGGAGAGCAATTTGGAACTATGCTTAAGGGTATAAAAATAAGCATACTCTTTGACCCAACAACACTGCTTCTAGGTCTGTATGCCAAAGCGATCATAGAAATGGAAAAAGGACCCACATGTACAAAAATATTCATAGCAGTTCTTTTGGTAGTAACCAATAACTGGAAATTGAGGGAATGCCCATCAATTGTGGAATGACTAAAGTTATGGTATATGAATGTAACGGAATACTATTGTACTATAAGAAATGATAAGCAGGTGGACTTCAGAGAAGCCTAGAAATACTTATATGAACAGATGATCAATGAAGGGAACAGGACCAGGAGAACATTGTATAGAGTAAGAGCCACAGTGTTCAAGGACTGATTTTCATAGACTTAGCCCTTCTTAGCAATGCAAGCACCTAAAACAAATCCAAAGAACACTTGAAGGAAAATGCCAGTCACATCCAGAGAAAGAACTATGGAGTCAGAATGCAGAAGAAAGCAAACTATTTTCTATTTTATTTTATTTTGTTATATTTTTTTCTTCTCATGGTTTTTCCCATTTGTTACTGTGCAACATGGTTAATGTGAAAATATGTTTAATAGGAATGTATGTGTGGAGCCCATATCAAATTGCAAGCCATCTTGGGGAGAGAGGGGGGGGGGATAAGTTGGAGAATATTTAAAACTTATAGAAGTGATTGCTGAAAACTAAAAATAAACAATTTAACTTTTAAAAAATGTAGACTTCTCCTAGTGGCACTTTAGAGAGAAATGCCATAAATCTTCATGTGGAAGGAAGGTCATCTGACCATTTCAACTACGTGCCTGCTTGCCACCTAAGAACATGATAAAGGCTTCGTTCATGTTGAATATTTCCTTTTTTAAGAAAAAAAAGTATATGAAGGCAGAATTGATTAGCATAAATCCATACAAACATTAAAAGGGCAGAAGAGGGGGGTGGAGCCAAGATGTTAGAGTAAAAACAGCACTTCCAAGGTACTTTCCCTCACACCACTTCCAAACAATGTAAAAGGTGGACTCTGAACAACTTCTGGAACTCCAGCACCCACAGAATGACACAGAGAAACTAACCTTCCGCTGAGGACAACCCAGCAGCCTTGCAGGGAGTGGCCAGTGCAGAGCTCTAGGAGCTGCCAGTGCAGTGCAGAGCCAAAAGCATAGTGTTCTGGGAGCTGAGCCCAGGCCCGCATGAACCACAGTTTTAGCACCAGGGTGGCTAGGCCAGCAGCTGGGTGAAGGGACCCCAGAACACCAACAGCTGTGGGGACTCCAGAATTATCAACACAGAAATGCCTGTGACAAAGTGATAGGGTGGTGCCCTATGGACTTTGGGACGAGTATTTGGGGAACGCATTGGCTCCTTCCCCTCGGGGCAAGAAATGGCTGAGGAGAGGCAGCACAGAGGCAATTTGGCAGCTACAGTGACAGCATCAGCCTCTGGCCTGTGAACTGTAGGGAGATACAGCAATCAGTTTTGGGGGGTAATCACTCTTGCTTTAACCTCCCTGGTCTGGGGGGGGGGGGTGTGGGCTGGGTATCCACCTTGCCAGAGCATGTGGATGCTTTACAGAAGCTACCCAACTAATACCTCTGGAAGTGGTGAACACCCCAATATTTGGGATGGAAGCTCCTCTGTCTGATGGCAGAGTCCTACTATGGTAAAAAGCCTAAAAGTCAAGTAATTAAGTGGCACCATGCCTAGGCAAAGGAAACAAAATAAAAAGAAAAATGCAACATTAGACTCCTATTTGGGGTATAAAGAGGATCAAAGCAGGGAACAGGAGGAGGACTGTGAGGTCAGAAATCCTGCACCAAAAGCCCCAAATAAAAATACGAGCTGGTTACAGGCCACTGAGGACCTTAAGAAGGATTTTAAAACCTTAAAAAGGATTTAAAAGGATTTTAAATAAGAGGAGTGGAGGAAAAATTGGGAAGAGAAATGAGAAGGATGTAGAAAAAGTATGAAATGAGAGTCAACAGCCTGACTGAGGAAAATAACACCTTAAAAATAGACTAACTCAAATGGCAAAGGAAGCTCAAAAGGGCAATGAGAAGAAGAATGTCTTAAAAAAGCCAATTTTGCCAGATGGAAAAAGAATGTCAAAAGTTCACTGAGGAGATTCATTCCTTCAGAGTTAGACTGGAGCAAATGGAAGCTAGTGACTATGAGAAACCAAGTTGCTGTCAAACAGATCCAAACAAATGAAAGAATAGAAGGCAATGAAAAATATCTCATGGGAAAAACCACTGACCTGGAAAACAGATCCAGGAGAGGCAATTTAAAAATTATTGGACTTCGTGAAAGCCATGATCAAAGAAAGAACCTAGAAATCATCCTTCAAGAAATTTCTCAAAGAAAATTGCCCTGATGTTTTAGACCCAGAGGGAAAAATAGAGGTTGAAAGAATTCACAGATCACCTTCTGAAAATGATCCCAAAAAGGAAACTCCTAGGAATATTATAACCAGGTTCCAGAATTCCCAGATCAAGGAGAAAATACTACAAGCAACCAGGAAGAAGCAATTTCAATATTGTGAAAACACAATCAGAATAGCCCAGGACCTGGCAGCTTCTACACTGAGGGATCGAAGGGCATGGAATATCATATTCCAGAGGGCAAAAGAGCTGGGATTAAAAGCAAGAATCACCTACCCAGCAAAACTGAGTATCTTGTTTCAGGGGAAAATATGGTCATTCAGTGGAATAGAGGATTTTCAAGCATTCTTGAGGAAAAAATCAGAGTTGAATAGAAAATTTGACATTCAGACACAAGAAGGAAGAGATGCTTGAGAAGGTAATCAGGGAAAAGAAATCAAAAGGAATTTGTCAAAGTTTACATTCCTACATGGAAAAACAATAACAGTGACTGATGAAACTTTTCTCAGTATGAAAATATATATATATATATATACTATTATGAATACTCTTTTGCATGTAATTGGGAGATAAGATGTTCAGGCATTGGGGCACAGAGATTCACCTTGCCCTAATGGTAAAGTCGAAGGGGGTATGGGAAATGATATGGGAGAGAGCAAATTGGATGAGGGGATATCTTGTGGTACTGCTATTCTGGGGAGGTAGGTAGGGGGATAATGGGGGGGAAATTGCAACTCAAATCTGGTGGAAATGAATGATGTAAACCAGAAGTTAATAAAGCATTTGTTAAAAAAAAAAAAAAAAAAAAAAACGTGTAGACACATCATCAGAGATAGTAGCAGGGATGAATAGAATTGTTAACAGCACTATGAGTTCATTGAAGACCCAGATCAGAAATCCAGAGACCTTGTGACCTAGCCTAGCTGTGGACCTCTGCATTAAAGGATCCAGTCTAATTGAGCTAAGAAAAAAATTTATGCATTGTTGATAACCACCATTTTCCCCAGAAGTAAATCTGGTTAAAGAATTGTGAAGGAGAATAACAAAAATAAATAAAACATCATCATTATTATTAATTATTCCACACTCCACTAAACCCTGAGATACTGCTTGGTCTCACACATTTTCTAAACATCTGATTATCCTCATCCTTTAACTTTGAGACCCATCTCTCCAGGGACTATTTTTATGTAAAGGACAAATATACCTCTGGTTTGGGAAATATTTATGTAACTTTCGCCCTCACTATGCCTTTTTAGTAAATATACTTTTGTGAAAGGTAATTGGTGTAAACTATGTGATATGAGACAGGAAAATGATACTCAGGAGAGGGGATAATAAGCAATAATATTAGAAAACCTAACACCTCAAGGTTAGATTTATCCTTAAATTACTGAGGGGCAGAATAGCAAAATTATCTCTGGACACCCAAAACAGACAATGAGATTGGGGTTTAGGAGAGCAAGCAGAGAGTGTGTTTTATTAGTTAGTCGAATTTTGTAGATGTAAGTATAAGTTCTTATTATTCTTTACATTTACAATGTTACAGTCATTAGTATTTCGTTTTTCTGCTTCTTATTTCAGTTTGCATTGATGAATGCATCTTCCTATTCTTCTCTGTATTCATCATTCAATGATGATATCTACAATCCATATAATGAATGATCAATGGAATATGTTCCAATCCAAGTCTAATACTTTTAATGTGATTAGGGAGTATCTCAGCCTCTGCCCCCATATTGCTTGTTCAAAGCAAAGTCTTGTCAGTTTTGTGGGGTGTGGAGGATCTTAGACTTCTCATCGATATTCTGGTATTATGACCATAACAACTGAAGGCAATATCTGTGTCTGAGAGTAAGAAGAGACCAGATGTTGTGGGAAGCCAAGGAGGACTGATCCAGGATTCAGATAAAAATCTTAACAGTGTGCTCTAAATATGAGCTCTTTGAGATGTGGCTTTTTTGTTAAGCTTGTTCCTCAGTTCTTTGATATGGGTTACACTTAAAAAGATGTTTTTTGAGTTTTGAGATCAAAGGCTCTACCCCAAGACTTTAGTCTCTTAGATAACAAATCCTTATCAAATTATCTATTCTGTGCTAATTCCACGAGGATATAACAGACAAAGGTAATGATAAGAAAACTTGAGGCCCCTTTCTTTGTCTCATTTGCTCTATAAGAGGCCCCTTTCTTTGTCTCATTTGCTCTATAAAAACCTTGTCCTAAGAATCAATAAATGGAGTTCATACTTTTTCCTTGAACTACCCACATGGTCTGGTCATTTCTTATACACATCTCCCACCATGATTAGTGCTGAACACTGAGCAGCCCACAACAAGATGTAGTTTTAAGGCTCCACAAGGATCCCAGTAAAGAATTCAAACTATGTATAAAGTTATCTTCTTAAGCATGCCCATGAAGGAGAAATGATTTCTACCTCCTGGAAGCAGTAATTTATTTCTTTACCATATGTACCACTTAAACTTGATCCCACTTCCTCCTGGTATTTTTGTGTACTTATGGGAGAGTGTGCTACAATAGGACATGCCTTTTGGACTATACCATGTTATTAAGTTCTCCTTTCTAAAACCTAATTTAGTTGAGCTGATTAAATGATATCCATTTTAAATCATAGGGAAAAAAGCATACCACCAGTGTTTCATGAAAATAGCTATAGAAAAGCAATTCCACAGCCCCTTTGGATTTGCAATCCCTAAAATCTTAAGGAAATATGTAGCTAGCCTTATTTGCTCTAGGGACAGAATTTGTCATCATGTGGGGTTATTGCAGACTTACAATTGTAATTCATGATGTAAATTTAAATCACTATGAGACCACATGATTTGACATATAGTGGGGAATTTGAAGGCACTCTATTGATGTCATTGTCTTCATATCAATTGAACAAACTCTAAGAAATCAAAGGCATAGTTTCTGCTTTAAAAGACCCTGGGAATGTGTGGGGTTTGGAAAGAATAATGAAAGGTCATAAAATTTGAAGTCACAGTGATGGCTCAAGGAATTAAGGGATTGGTAATACGGAAAAAAAGATAATAAAATGGATAACTTGCTGGTATTTTGGATTTTCACTTTTGCCCTTATTTTTGATGTTGACAGTTATCTTTTATCCTTAGTATATCTCTCCTTTTCTGGATCCATTAAGATAACATGGAATATAATAGTGAGGATTCTGGTATATATTTAGCAATCACTAGCAGTAGCAGCAGAGGAGGCGGGGTGAAGAGGAGGAGGAGAAGGAGAAGAAAGAGGAATAAGAGGAGAAGGAGGAGGAGAAAGAGGAGAAAGAGAAAGAGAAGAAGAAGAAGAAGAAGAAGAAGAAGAAGAAGAAGAAGAAGAAGAAGAAGAAGAAGAAGAAGAAGAAGAAGAAGGAAAGAAGAAGGAAAGAAGAAGAATTAATTTTCATTTTTAACATTTTCTCCATCATCTTCTCAAATCTAGACAATTAACAGAACAATAAATCAAGCCCTGATTTGTTGTGAATGCTGATTTCCAAAATGTAAACTATCAAACTGAAAATTTAATAAATTTAACAGCTTTCAAGAGCTGTTATGGGTTGGTTCCAGCATATAATTGAGTATAATGTTAGTAGGAACTATAGTCCAATGGGATATTTTATAATCTTCTCTTTTTCCACCTGTAGACATAAATTATACCACAAGTAAAATCTATCTGGGAACATTCAATTCATTTTTTGTTGCATTTGCCTTTAGCATTACTTGTTGTAACCAACTGGTAAGAAGAGAAATTTCTTTTTAAGATTATGGCTTTAGGATGGTAGCCTGACACTTCCAATTCAATTGAATTTAACAAATATTAAATGTATATTGTATGTAATATGCTTTTTTTAGTGTTGCTACTCCTCCATAAATGTATACATACAAGCATACATACATACATACATATGTACATGCATACATACACATAATACATACTTACATTTATGTGTGGGTAGGTGTATATGTGTGTATGTATATATTATGCATGAGTATGTGTATATATATATATAATATACTATATATAATAGATTCACACATCCACATACAGATGTGTGTAGAATGTGCGTGTGTGTGTTTGTGTGTATGTATACATATGTGGATAAATGGATGCGTATATATACTTAGGGACACCTAGGTTGTCAAACTTTATAGAGAGCTGAGGCATGAAAAACTAAGTTAAAATCTGGGCTCAAAAACTTAATAGTTGTGTGACGCTAGCCATGTCATTTAAGTTCTCAGTTTTCTCATCTGTAAAATGGGCATATTAATAGTATCTACCTCCCAGGGCTGTTTTGAGGATAAAATAAGATAATAATTATAAAGTTCTTAGCACAATACCTGGCACATAAGTGTCATATAAATATTAGTTGTTGTTGTTTGTTTGTTTTATAAGTATATGTAAATCACAACCATGACACTCAGAGTATCTAGCATGAAAAATTATATTCTAATAGATAAAATATGGGCACATAGGATAGCCACAGAATTCAGTTTGGCTAACCTTAGTGTTATATCTTTCTTCTCTCCTCAACCTCATCCTGCTTCCACACAAGGCCAACTAGATAATTCAGATGAAAATTGAAATTGAATGCATGGAGAAACAATGAGATTGCATTTCTGACCTGTATGTTCCAGGTTAGTTGAAATTCATTCTTTTATTGGTAACTTGCCATTCCATTGCTATAAAAGTGGTCCAGCTGTAAAAGGTTGCATTTTTGGCAGTAAGGATGTAGAAACTGCATTTTGAGCAAAAAAAGACTAAGAAATTTTGCAGCAGATTCATCATTCCCTACATGGAAGCCAATGAGGCCTTTTCCAAGATCAGCCTTTTGGCCGCCTTAATGCTATGGGTCATTTCACAGCCCAAGCAGAGAATCCCACTGAAATCCATCCTGCTTCTGGCAGAGAGATGCATGATGGTTTTTATTTTCCAATATTATCCAAGGGGTAAGGTTGGAAGGGAACTATTCTTCAGACTTCTGGGAGAGGAATAAACTAAAAACTCACTATCGTATTTCTCTAAACTTGTATTAGAATATTGTTTTCCTTCAAACTTACTAATAATGTATGTGCTTACAGTTGTTACCTCAATTATTAATTCGATAAAAAAACAATCAATTTCCTGTTTTGTGGAGGATTATTGATTTAGAGAGTTGTACTTCAAGTAAAGATAATTGAATCAAAATACCACATCTAAAAGTAAGCTGTGACTGAGAGGGAGTCATTTACCTCTCTGTGTTTCAAATTCCTTATGTGTAAATGAGGCTAAGAATACTTTCATCAAAAACAACACATGATCGTTATAAGGAACATCTTTTCAGAGCATAAAAGCTCTGAATTTGTACTAATTTGAGTTATTATAATTACAAAAGAATTCACAAGCCAAAAAACATAATCTAATTCAACTGAACATCACTGAATGAGAACAAGGAGTTACTTTATGTCTATGCTCTGATTTTAATTATTTAAAGAAAAATTTTCATGACATTAGACAGAGCCATGAGAATAAAGGCAAGATTTCATGTAAACTCTCTCAAATTCTCCTACAAAATACATCAAAATAATGCCTCATGGGGCAGAACAGACAGTGGAGAAAAAACAAGAATTTGCTTTACCTCATCCCCAAATTACCTCCAATACCTATAAAAAATGACTCCAAACAAATTTGAGAGCTACAGAACCCAAAAAATGACATAGTGAGACAAATCTCCCATTGAAGACAGCCTGGCAGGCCAAAAGGAAAGGTCTATCTCACTGGGCTGTGAACAGGGTACATTCCCACAAGGGCCATTCTGACACAAATAGCATTGCAGCAGAACTAAATAACTGGCCATTTTGTCAGTTTACAGAATTCTCGACCCACAAATGCCAAAGAAACAAATAAAAGCTCAGTGGCAAAACTCTGTTGGACCTGGGTGAGAGAAGAGCAAGGTCCAGTCCCTTCCCCTGAGGCAGCAGAGATGGCAGCCATCTACAGCAGCAGCAGCAGCTCCAGGCCCCCAGATGGTGGGGGAAACAGGCAGCTAATCAGAGGGCAATTGCAGGGATGTCTTTGCTAGTGCTGAAGAAGAATTCTCTTGCATTGCCCTGCTCAGATCTGGGTTGTAATCTTGCGTCACAGTCCTGGGGTGAGGAGGAGCACTGGTGTGGCAGAGCTTTACCAGCTGTAGATAGGGAGTCCTCCTCAAAGTTCTGAGGCAGGTGCCTAGAAGTAGCTCTTACAACAGATGCACAAAACACCAGAAATTTAGGACACAGGAATCTCCACTCTGGAAGCAAAGTTCTACTGTAGCAATGAGCTCAAAAGTCAAGTAATTGGGAAATTGAACAAACAGAAGAAAAGAAACTGGATTATAGAATCCTTCTTGGGTGACAAAGAAGATCAAAACATAGAACGAGAAGAAGACAACAAAGTTAAAACTCTTGCATCAAAAGCCTCCAAGAAAGATATGAATTAGTCATAGGCCATGGAGGAGCTGAAAAAAGGAGGTAAGAGAATCATAGGAAAAAATGGGAAGGGAACAGCGAGTGAAGCAAGAAACTCATGAAAAACAAGTCAACAACTTGCTAAAGGAGACCCAAAAAATACTGAAGAAAATAACACCTAAAAATAGACTAACTCAAATGGCAAAAGAGGTCCAAAAAGGTTTAAAAGGCAGTATTGATCAGAAGGAGAAGGAAGTCCAAAAGCTCACTGAAGAAAATAATTTCTTCAAAATTAGAATAGAGAAAATGGAAGCTAATGACTTTATGAGAAATCAAGATATTATAAAGTAGATTCAGAAGACTGAAAAAATAGAAGACTGTGAAATATCTCATTGGAAAAACCACTGACCTGGAAAATAGGTCCAGAAGAGATACTTCACAAATTATAAGACTCCCTGAAAGCCATGATCAAAAAAGAGACTAAGCATCATCTTTCAAGATATTATCAAAGAAAACTGTCCTAATATTTTAGAACTAGAGGGTAAAATAAAAACGGAAAAAATCCACTAATCACCTCTTGGAAAAGATCCCCAAAAGTAAACTCCTAGGGATATTATAGCCAAATTCCAGATTTCTGAATTTAGGAGAAAATCTTACAAGCAGTCAAGAAGAAACAATTTTAGTATTGTGGAAACACAATCAGAAAAACACAAGAACTAGCAACTCCTACATTATGGGATTGAATGGCTTTGGAATATGATATTACAGAGGGCAAAGGAGTTAGGATTAAAAGCAAGAATCACCAACCCAGCAAAACTGAGTATACTATATCAGGGGAAAATATGGATATTCAATAAAATAGAGGACTTTTAACTATTATTGATGAAAGGACCAGAGCTGAATAAAAAACTTGACTTTCAAATACAAGAAGCAAGAGAAGCATAAAAAGGGAAACAGGAAAGAGTTGTGTTAAAATTGAACTTTTTGTATTCCTATGTGGAAAGATAATATTTGTAATTCATCAGACTTTTGTCAGTATGAGGATAGTTGAAGGTAATATGTATGTATGTATGTATGTATGTATGTATGTATGTATGTATGTGTATGTGTATGTATATACACATATATGATAAATGTATAGGTGTGTATATGTATACATAGAGGGCACAGGGTGAGTTGAATATGAAGGGATGATTGATATCTAAAATATAAAATTAAGAGGTGAGAAAGGAATATATTGGGAGAAGGAGAAAGGGAGGGATAGAATAGGGTAAATTATCTCATATAAAAGAGGTAAGAGAAAACTCTTATAATGGAAGGGAAGAGCAAGAAGGTGAAAGGGAACGGTTCAACTTTATACCCTCATTGAATCTGGCTTAAGGAGAGAATAACATACACACTCAGTTGGGTATCTTACAATATAGGAAAGTAGGGGGGAAAGGGATAAGAGGGGGGATGACAGAAAGGAGGACAGATTAGGGGAGAGGGTAATTAGAAGCAAACACTTTTGAAAAAGGACAGGGTCAAAGGAGAAAACAGAATAAATGGGGGACAATATAGGATTGAGGGAAATATAGTTTTTCACAATATGAAATGTTTCACATAAGTATACATGTACAGCCTATATTGAATTGCTTTTCTTCCCAGTGGGGGTGGGTCAGAAGGGAAGAAGGGAAAGAATACAGAAACCAAAGATTTAAAAACAAATGATAAAAAAAAAATTGTTTTTACATACTGTTGTACCCAACCCTGAAGTCACCCTCCATCTTGTCTCAGCCCACACCATTTTGTGCTCCCTTCTTCACAGAAGTAATGTCCCAGCACAGAGAAGCCTGCATACTTACTGAAATTAATTGCCCAAGGCATATTTCTGGGAAACTGCCCAAGGCATAGTTACCCACCCTGTTTGAGGAAATTGAAATTTAACCATATTCCATATCAGGTCTTAAATTAAATATTAACCAATTGCTTTTCTCTGATTCTTTAAGTTCCTATTTTTATATAGATCAGACCATTATTTGTGGTTTTTGTCTTTAAATACTCTGATTCTGCCCCTGCTGGGGGCTGTCCAATTTGAGTCTACATTATGGACAGTTGCAAGCTTGAATAAGTCCACATTAAATTTATTCTTGGGTCTCACTTGCTGATTTTTGGCACAACATTTCAACTGGGAAATAAGATATACAGGCACTGGGGTTTAGAAATTCATCTTGCCCTTCCAGAAAGTTAGTGGGGAGAATGGGTGCAGATATAAGACAAAACAGATTGGGGGAAAGGGTAGGCAGTAGGATTGCTATCTTGGGGTAGGGGTTAGGGGAGAGACAGGAAGAAAATTTGTAACTCAAAACCTTGTGGAAATGAATGTTGGAAAACGAAAAATAAATAAATTTTAAAAATAAACTGCAATAAAAAGAAAGTGAGGGGGAAGGAACCATCAGGGGGACAAGGGGTATAAAAGACAGTAGACTGGTAGAAAGGGTAATAAGTATGCTTGCTATCTTGGGGAAGGGTTTAGGGGAGAGATGGGGAGAAAATCTGGAACTCAAAACCTTGTTGAAATGAATGATGAAAAGTAAAAATAAATAAATTCTAAAACATAATGCCTCTAGTCAAATTTTGAACAGCAGAACCAACACAAAGTCAGGGTGAAACAGATTCTTCAGAGGCTGACAGGAAAGATCTCTCTTGCTAGGGTGGTAGTCAGGCCTGGATTACAGTGTAAAGAAAGCTACATTCTAGCAATCCAACAACAGGCCATGGAGGTGGTTGCATCAGCAACAGATGAAGCTTGAGGAGTTATCATAAGGGTAACAGAGTCAGACAATTGTCAGAAGGAGATAACAGGGGACCTTTTGCTGGCATGGAGTCTGGGACTCTATTGTAGTGCCCATACACAGCTCTAAATGACAGTCCCAGGATAAATAGGAACAACAAAGCACTAGCCAAAGTGGATCAGGGGCCTTGTTTACAGTTCTAGGGCATAGAAGGAAGTTTGTTGTCACTCACAGACCAGAACATGGGCTAGAAGAGCAGTGACCCCACATTTCTTTATTTATGCCATTGTGGAAGAACAACCACTACCACCACACACACACACACACACACACACACACAAAAAACTTATAAACTCCCAGAATTAGCTCAGAAAACATGAGTACAAGAAAGCTAAAGCATGGAAAAGTAATTTCTCTATCCCAAGAGCAGAGCTCAGATTTAACATAAATTTAAAAGTCAAGATATAGACTACAAAATTGAGCAAAAAAAAAAGAACATAGTCATAGAAAGTTACCATGGTGACAATGAAGATCAAGGCACAAATTAGGAAGAAAATGAAGTCAAATCAATGACATGCAAAGACTCAAAGAATTGTGGGAAATGGGCACAAGTCCAAAAATTATACTTGGAAGAACTAAAAAAGGATTTTAAAGAGTAAATAAGAGATATGGAGGGGCAGGGAAATTGGGAAAATAAATGAAAGTAATATGTGAAAATTATGAAAAAACAGTCAATAACTTGTTAAAGAGGTACAAAAATAGTGATGATATTAACACCTTAAAAAAATTGGCCAAATGGCAAAAGAGCCACAAAATCCACTGAAGAGAAAAACTCCTTACAAATCAGAATTGGCCAAATGGAAAATGATGTACAGAATTTCACTGAAGAAAAGAACTCCTTCAAAAGTAGAATTTACCAAATGACAAAAAAAGGGGTACAAAATCTCACTGAAGAAAATAATTTCTGGAAAATTAAAATGATTCAAGAAATGAATAACTCCAAGAGATATCAAAAAACAAAACAAAATCAAAACACTGAAAAAATTACCAGGGTAAAAATAGAAATTGAAAGAATCCACTAATCATACCTGAAGTTGATCTCAAAATGAAAACTCAAAGGAATATTATAGATTAATTCTAGAGCTCCCATGTCAAAGAACAAATATTACAAGCACCAAGAATGAAACACTTCAGATATGATGGAGCCATAGTCAGGGTAACAGAAGGTTTGGCAACTTCTACATTAAGGGATTAGAGGGCTTGCAGTATTACATTCTTGAAAGCCAAGGACCTGAATTTAACTGAGAATCACCTATGCCACAAAGCTGAGAGTAATCCTTGAAGTAGAAAATGAATATTTAATGGAGGGGGCAGAGCCAAGATAGCAGAGTAGAAGCAGAAAAGATCAATGAACTCCCCCTATAACCACCTCATATAGCTATAAAATATCACTCTAAACAAATTTTAGAGCTACAGAACCCACAAAGTGACACAGAGAAACAAATCTCCTGCTGAAGGCAGCTCATAGGGCATACAGAAAGGGTTCATCACAGCACACTGGGAACAGAGCCCAGCCCTGCAAGAGCTCATGGTTTTAGCCTCAGGGAGGCCCTGCCAAGACACAGTGGTGGTGATTTCCATAATTATCAACCCATAAAAGCCAAATGCAAAGTTAAAGGTTGGTGTGGACTTTGGAAACTGGGGGATTGAGAGTGCAATATGGCCTCTGCCCCTGTACAGAGAAGTGGCTGAGGCACAATGGCCCTGCAGCTGCCAACATGTGGCTACTTCAGAGTTGCTAGCCTACAAATTGTAGGGGGACCAAGCAACCAGTCTGAGGGGTAATGTCTCTTGCTTTAACCTGCTTGGATCTGCATTGCTGTCTATGCTGGGGGTCCTGGAGTGTGTGATGAGTGTGCCAGAGCCAGGGGAGGCTTCTGAGAGAGCAACCAACTAAAGGTTCTAGCAACTGAGAAAATTCCAGTGATTTGGGACAAAGCTTTCCTCTCTGGAAGCAGAGTTCTACTGTGGCAAAAAGCTCAAAAGTCAAGTAATTGAGTGGCAACGTTAGCAAGCAAAGAAAGCAAAGCAACTACAGCAGTCAAAACTTAGATTCCTTTTGGGGGGACAAAAAGGATCAAAGCATGTAAAAGGAGGAAATCAACAAAATCATAACTCCTATAACAAAAGCTTCCAAGAAAAATATGAACTAATTACAGGCCACAGAGGAGCTTAAGAAGGATTTTGAAAACCAAATAAGAGAAGTGGAGTAAAAATTGGGAAGAGAAATGAGAACGATGCAAGAAAATCATGAAATGAGAGTCAACAACCAGACTGAAGAAAATAACACCTTAAAAATAGACTAACTAAAATGGCAAAAGAGGCTCAAAAAGGCAATGAAGAAAAGAATGCATTAAAAAGCTGAATTTTCCAGATGGAAAAAGAATCTCAAAACCTCACTGAAGAGAAACATTCCTTCAGAATGAGATTGGATCAAGTGGAAACTTGTGACTTTATAAGAAATCAAGATACTATTAAACAGATCCAAACAAATGAAAAAATAAAATTTGATGTGAACTATCTCATTGGAAAAACCACTGGCCTGGAAAATAAATCCAGGAGAGATAATTTAAAAATTACTGGACTGCCCGAAAGCCAGGAACAAAAAAAGAACGTAGAAATCATCCTTCAAGAAATTCTCAAGGAAAATTGCCCTGTTTTAGAACCAGAGGGCAAAATAGAAGTTTAAAGAATCCACCAATCACCTCTTAAAAAAACGATCCCGGGGGGTGGGGGGTGGCGGGTAGGTGGTGCAGTGAGTAGAACGATGGCCCTGGAGTCAGAAGGACCTGAGTTCGGATCCGCCCTCAGACACTTAACACACACAAACAAAAACCTAGCCGTGTGACCTTGGGCAAGTTACTTAACCCCAATTGCCCTCCACAAAGAAAAAAAAAATCCCTAAAACACCTCCAAGAAATATTATAGCCAGTTTCCAGAGTTCCCAGATCAAGGAGAAAATACTACAAATAGCCAAGAAGAAACAATTTTAATATTGTGGAAACACAATCAGGATAACACAGGATAGGGCAGCCTAGAGATATGAAATTCCAGAAGTCAAACGAGCTGGGATTAAAATCAAGAATCACCTATCCATAAAAACTGAGTATCATTTTTCAAGGGAAAATATCTTCATTAAATGAAATAGAGGACTTTCAAGCATTCTTGATGAAAAAACCTGAGCTTAATAGAAAATTTGACTTTCAAGTACAAGAAGCAAGAGAAGCATGAGAAGGCAAACAGGGAAAAGAAATCATAAGGAAATTATCAAATTTGAACTATTTACATTCCTACATGGAAAAAAAACAATAATTATAACTTATCAAACTTTTCTTATATATATGAGGGTATATGGGCATATGAATACATATGTGAGTATGTGTGTGTGTGTGTATGTACTTATATGTGTGTATCTTTGTGTCTGTACAGGTATACATAGAAAAAAGGCACATAATCAACTGAATAAGGAAGAGATGATACTTAAAAGGTGAAATTGATAGGTGAGAGAGAAATATAATGAGAGGAGATGGAGAGAGACAGAATGGGGTAAATTATCTCATATAAAAGAGGCAAGGAAAAATTGTTACAATGGAGGGGAAGAACAGGAAGGGAAAAGGGAATGGATCAACCTTACTCTCACTGAATTTAGCTTAGGGAGGGAATAACATACACACTAAATAGGGCATCATGCCCTAGAGCAGAGTAGGAGGAAGGGAATGAGATGGATGATGGAGGTGAGGGCAGGTTGGGGGGGGAAGGTAGCTTTAAGCACACACTTTTGAAAAGGGACAGGGTCAAAGTAGAGAATAGAACAAGTGGGAGATGGGATAGGATGGAGGGAAATATAGTCAGTCTTTCACAATATATTTACTATGGAAATGTTTTGCTTAGGTCCACACATATAACCTATATTGAATTATCTTCCCTGTAAAGGTGGGTATTTAGGGGAGATGGGAAAGAATCTGGAATTCAAAGTTTTAAAATTAAGTGTTTAAAAATATATTATTATTATTACCATTACCATTATCATTATTATTTATATACAACTGGGAAATAATATATACAGGCACTGCAGGATGGATATCCATATTGCTCTACCAGAAAGTCAGAGGTAATGGAGGAGAATATAGGAGAGAGCAGAGCTGAGGAGGGGGTACACAGCGAGATCACTCTTTTGTGGTGGTTGGTAGAAGAAAGATGAGGAGAAAATTTGTAACTCAAAATCTTGTGGAAATTAATTATGTAAACTAAAAATAAACATAAAATTTAATTTAAAATAGTGGAAATTGAGGGATACCAAAAACAAAAAATAAATAGAAGGATCTCCAGTATTCCTGTTGAAGAGACTATAGTTGAATACAAAATTTGACTTTCAAACAAAATTTGAGAAAAACATAGAAAGATGAACATGAAAAAAAAATTAAGGGATTCAGTACAGTTAAACTGTTATATGGAATTTGATACTTGAAATTCTTAAGAACTTTATCATTATTAGAGCAATTAGGAATATAATTGTAGTGCATGGGTATAAGTTGAATATGATGAGATGATTTTAAAAAATAAAATTAAGAAGAGAGGAAGAGGGGTGGCTAGGTGGCACAGTGAGTAATAGTGACAGCCTCCGGAGTCGGGATGACCTGGGATCAGTTCCAGACTCAGTACTTAGCACCCACACATAAATAACTAGCCATCTAAACTTTGAGCAAATTACTTAACACCCACAGCTTTAAAAAAAGAAGAAGTGAGAAACAGGTATGCACCGGAATAAAGGTGAAGGGACAAGTAGGATGGGGATAATTATCTCACATAAAAGAGATACAAAAGGAAAAGCTTTTAAAGTATAGGGAAAGATGGGGAGCAATGGCAAATGCTTAATCCTTATACATCAGAATTTCCTCACAGAGGGAACAGCATACATACCCAATTGAATATAGAAACTTATCTTACACTACAGGAAGTAGGAAGGCTAAGAGTTTAAAAAGTGATGTTGAGGAGCCAAGATGGCAGAGTAGAAACAGCATTTCCAATGTGCTCTGCCCCACACAAATTTAAAATAATGTGAAAGGGGGCTCCGAACAACTTCTGGAGCCACAGCACCCATAGAACTACACAGAGAAGCTAACCTCCTGCTGAGGACAGCCCAGCAGCCCTGCAGGGAGCGGCCAGCACAGCACTCTGAGAGCAGGCAGCACAGCTCGCTGGGAACCGACAGCGCAGAGCCTAGCCCAGGTCTGAGGTTTTAGCCCCAGGGCGGCCACACCTTCAGTTGGCTGGAGGGACCCGAGAACACCAGCAATTGTGGCGATTCCAAAATTATCAACACAGATATGCCTAGGACAAAGTGAGAGGTTAGTACCCTATGGACTTTGGGACCAGTATTTGGGGAACGCGTGGCTTACTCCCCTGGGGGCAAAAAGCTGCTGAAGAAACAGCTGCACAGAAGCCATTTTGCAGCATCAGTAGTGGCTCTAGCTCCTGGTCTGCGAATTGTAGGGAGATCCAGCAATCAGTCTGGGGGTTAATCACTCTTGCTGTAAACTGCCTGGATCTGGATTGTGGTCTGGGGGGGAAGTTTGGGGTGGGTATCCAATTTGCCAGAGTGGGTGGAGGCTTTACAGAGGCCACCCAACTGGCAGAAGTTGTGAAGACCCCACGTTTGGGAGGAAGCTCCCCTGCCTGGTGGCAGAGTCCTACTGTGGCAACAAGCCCAAAAATCAAGCAAAGTGGCAACATGCCTAGGCAAATGAAACAAAATAAACAGAAAAGTTCAACATTGGACTCCTATTTTAGGGGCAAAGAGGCTCAAAGCATGGAGGAGGACTGTGAGGTCAGAACTCCTGCACCAAAAGCCCCAAATGAAAATACAAGCTGGCTACAGGACATAGAGGACCTTAAGAAGCAGATAAGAGAAGTGGGGGAAAATTTGGGAAGCGATATGAAAAAGATGAAAGAAAAGTATGAAATGACAGGCAACGGCCTGACTGAGGAAAATAAAACCTTAAAAAATAGACTAACTCAAATGGCAAAAGAGGCTCAGAAAGACAATGAGGAGAAGAATGCCTTAAAAAGCAGAATTTGCCAGATGGAAAAAGAATCTCAAAAGCTCACTGAGGAGATTCATTCCTTCAGAGTTAGACTGGAGCAATGGAAGCTAGTGACTTTATGAGAAATCAAGATACTATTCAACAGATCCAAACAAATGAAAGAATAGAAGGCAATGTAAAATATCTCATGGGAAAAACCATTGACCTGGAAAATAGATCCAGGAGAGATAACTTAAAATTATTGGACTACCTGAAAGCCATGATCAAAGAAAGAACCTAGAAATCATCCTTAAAGAAATTCTCAAGGAAAATTGCCCTGATGTTTTAGATCCAGAGGGCAAAATAGAGGTTGAAAGAATCTACCGATCACCTCCTGAAAAAGATCCCAAAAAGAAAACTCCCAGGAATATTATAGCCAGGTTCCAGAAACCCCAGATCAAGGAGAAAATACTCCAAGCAGCCAGGAAGAAACAATTTCAATATTGTGGAAACACAATCAGAATAGCTCAGGACCTGGCAGCTTCTACACTGAGGGATCGAAGGACATGGAATATGATATTCCAGAGGGCAAAAGTGCTGGGAATGAACCCCAGGGTCGCCTACCCAGCAAAACTGAGTATCTTGTTTCAGGGGAAAATGTGGTCATTCAGTGGAATAGAGGACTTTCAAGCATTCTTGATGAAAAAACCAGAGTTGAATAGAAAATTTGACATTCACACACAAGAAGCAAGAGATGCTTGAGAAGGTAATCAAGGAAAAGAAATCAAAAGGAACTTATCAAAGTTGGACTATTTACAGTCCTACATGGAAAAACAATAACTGTGTTTGATGAAACCCTTCTCATTATGAAAATAATTGAAGAAGGGTACATGGCATATGTTCACAGATATACATGGATAGAGGGCACAGGTTGAATTTGATGGGAAGGGATGATTCTTTTTTTTTTGGAAGGCAGTTGGCGTTGGGTGACTTGCCTGGGGTCACGCAGCTGGGTTTTTATTTGTGTGTTGGATGTCTGGGGCGAGATCCGAGCTCGGGTCCTTCTGACTCCTGGCCCGGCGCTCTGCTCACTGTGCCACTTAGCCGCCCCAAGGAAGGGATGACTCTGAAGGGGTGAAGTCAAGAGGTGAGAGAGGAAAGTGGCAAGAGGAGATGGAGAGAGACAGGGTAGTGTAAACTATCTCATGTAGAAGAGGCAAGGGGAAGTAGTTGCAGGGGAGGGGAAGAATAGGAAGGCAAAAGGGCAAAAGCATATTCTCACTGAAGTTGGCTCAAGGAGAGAATCGCATACATACTAAATGGAATATCTTACCCTCACTCACTCTCCTGAGTAGGAGAAAGGAGGATGAGAGGGGGGATGATGGAGGGGAGGGCATTCTGGGGGGAGGGGAAGTTGGAAGTACCCACTATCAAAGAGGGACAGGATCAAAGTAGGGAATAGACCAGGTGGGAGGTGAGACGGGTGGGAGGGAAATATAAGCAGTCTTTTACAATATATCTACTATGGTAATGTTTTGCATAGCTATACATGTACAACACATACTGAATTGCTTATCTTCTCAGAGGGAGTGGGTGACAAGGGAGGAAAGGAATGGATCTGAAAATCGAAGTTTTAAAATTAAATGTTTCATAAGATGTCCAGGCATTGGGGCTCAGAGATTCACCTTGCCCTAATGGCAAAGTCGAAGGGGGTATGGGAGAAGATATGGGAGAGGGCAGATTGGATGAGGGGATATCTAGTGGGACTGCTATTCTGGGGTGGTGGGTAGGGAAAAAATGGGGGAAAATGTAACTCATAATCTGGTGGAAATGAATAATGTAAACCAGAAGTAAATAAAGCATTTGTTTAATTAAAAAAAAAGTGATGATGGGAACTGATAGAAAGGATAGCACATTTAAAGTGAAAGTAATTAGAAGCGAAATAGTATTTTTTTTTAAGGAGGGACAGGCTAAAACTAAGCTATAAACAAAGGAAAAATAAGATAAAGGGAAATACCCATATAGTAATCATAACCATGGGTATGAATGTGAAAAATTGACCCATAAATACAGGTAGATAGCAGAATGAATTAAAAAATAGAATCCAACAATATGTTGTTTACAAGGCACACACTTCAAACAGAAAGACATGCACACAGGGTCAAAATAATTGGCTGGATTGAATCTATTGTGTGTAAGCTGAAGTAAAAGAACAAAAAGCAGGGGTAGCAATCATAATCTCAGAAAAAAAGCAAAAGCCAAATAGATTGAATTAAAAGAGAAAAGCAGCAGACAATTATATAATATTAATACTAAGCATATATGCACCAAATTTTATTGTATCCAAATTTTTGAAGGAAATATTGAGTTATAGGAGGAAATAGTAAAACTATTCTAGTAAGTGACCTCCAATTTCCCATCTCAGAACTAGATAAATCTAACCCCCTATATATATATAATATATATATATATATATATATATATATATAATGAAATTAAGGAGATTAATGTATTTAAGAAAAGTTAGGTATCATAGACCTCTAGAGAAAATTGAATGGGAATAGAAAGGAGTATACTTTTTTCTCAGCTATACACATAGTATCATCAGAAAAAACAGACCACTTTTTCGCCCGTCCAGCCATCATGGTGGAAGCTCGGCTGTCATCCCATCATCATGTCCTCTCATAGAACATTTAGAATCAAGAGGTTCCTGGCCAAGAAACAGAAGCAGAATCGTCCTATCCCTCAATGGATTCGAATGAAAACTGGTAATAAGATCAGGTACAATTCAAAAAGAAGACACTGGAGAAGGACCAAGCTCAGATTATAAAGAATGGCCAGCACAATGAAAGACATTCAGCACCAAGACTGCCTCCCCCCTCTTTACCATGGCATCCTTCCTTTCATCAATCCAATTCATCCATCAATCACTCAGTCACCTCATTGTCCCCAATAAGAAGAAAATGCCACTATTGCCCTCCATTTGAGAAACTGTCTGCCAAGATGCAGACCAAAAAATGGCCCCAACAAGCCATTGAAATTGTCTTGCCCTTAAATGTTTTCATGGATTTCATCTGTGCTTTTGGGTGTGTTGTGATATAGTTTAAATTACTGTTAACTACATCTCTGTAGCATTTGTACGTTTGAGGTTATGCTTAAAAGGCAGAGATCACAATGAAACAAGTTATTCCTGACAAAAAGAACCAAGCTCTAGCCCTGCCTTGAACAAGCCATCACAATAACCTCTCTGTGTTTTTGTTTTGTGTTTTAAGGAGTTATAAGAGAGCACCTACCTCACAGGGTTGTTGTGAGGATCTTAAGATTTGCAAGCCTTCAGTGTAAGCCACCAGTGCTGCTAATCCGGAGCTGTCTCAGCCAGATTATGCGCAGCTGACTGTGTCCAATTATCAAACGCACAGTCAGAGGAGTAACCTGTTGACCCCCTGCTTATTTCATACAATAAGCCGTCTTTGTTCCTTGTTGGGAGGTGGTAAATTTAAGTGTTGGCAACTTCTCAGTTGTCGGTTTTTTGTGTGTTTGGGAAAGCCCAACTTTTTGTTAGGAACTAGACCTGGTCCGGGTGAATGGCTTCACAATTTTCTGAAGATGCAATTCTGCTAATAAAGGGCTTCTACAAAAAAACAAAACAAAACAAACAAAAAAAAAAAACAAAAAAAACAAAAACAGACCATTTATTAATGCAAAAACCCTCACAACCAAATGTTGAAAAACATAAATATTAAATGTACCTTTCTTTGTAATAATGTAATAAAATTATATATAATAAATGGCTATGGTAACAGATTAAAAATAAGTTGTAATTAAATAATCTAAACTTAAACAATAAGTATATAAAAAAAACAAATCAAAGAAACAAACAATAATCTCATTATAAAGAATGACAACAATAAGATTACATAACAAAAGTTGTGGAATGTAGCCAAAACAGGACTCAAGGTGAAATTTATATCTCTATATACTAACATCACTAAAATGGAGGGGAGGGGGGCAACAAATCAGTGTAATAGGCATACAACTAAAAAAACTTAAAAAACTATGTAAAAGGGGACTCTGAACAACTTCTGGAGCCCCAGCACCCACAGAAAGACACAGAGAAGCTAACCTCCTGCTGAGGACAGCCCAGCAACCCTGCAGGAAGGACCAGCACAGCGGTCTGGGAGCCAGCAGTGTACAGCACAGAGCACAGGGAGCCGAGCCGAGCTGACCCCAGGTCCCCTTGAGCCGAGGTTTTAGCCCCAGGGTGGCAGGGCCACCAGCCGGCTAGAGATTCCCCAGAACACCAGCAGCTGTGGCGATTCCAGAATTATCAACATAGACATTCCTAGGACAAAGTGAGAGGTTAGTGCCCTATGGACTTTGGGACCAGTATGTGGAGAATGCGTTGGCTTCCTTCCCTGGGGGCTAGAAGCCGCTGAGGAGACACATCATTTTGTAGTTTTCAGAGGCAGCTCCAGCTCCTGGCCTGCGAACTGTAGGGAGATCCAGCGATCAGTCTTGGGGGGTAATCGTTCTTGCTTTAACCTCCCTGGATCTGGATTGTGATCTGGGGTGGAGGTTGTGGGTGGATTTCCAGCTTCCAGAAACGGAAGTTGTCTCCCACACATTCAGGATGAAAATTCCCGTCTGGCAGCAGAGCCATAGTGTGGCAACAAGCCCAAAAGTCAAGTCTTCAGTAACAATTAAGGAATGTTTTAGAAGTTGGTAGAAGATCATTTAAAAAATGCATTCCAGGCAGCTAGATAGCACAGTGAATAGAACACCAGCCCCGGGGTCAGGAGGACCTGAGTTCAAATCCAACCTCATACACTTGACACTTAACTAGATGTGTGACCTTGGGAAAGTTAGTTACAGTTATCAGACACAATGCAAATGCAACCATGGAAGTAGTAGTAGGTAGCACAGTGTCTTCCTGGCTACTTAATATGTCAAAATCTAGGATGTAGTCATAGAATGTTCTGGAGTTGTCATGTGTTGCACTTAGGACTATATTTCCCATCTCTGATGCTGAAAGGATCAATGAATTACTTAATTGGAGGCCTAACATGATTATCTCACTAATCTATGATTTTGTGAAACCTTTGCAGTAACACATGGTTAAAGTAATTAATGCCCTTGAAATGGGAAGAAAGTCAAATTTAGTAGGAAAAAATAGTTATTACTCTTCTCTAAATGATAAATAGAACCAAATAGTCAGCACTATAATTCCAAAAAAAAAATTTCATTAGGGTGAAAATTTCATTTCATTTCATTTTCACCTTCCCTTATTAATTCACATGTAAAGAATAAAGAAAAAAAACTTTTAAATTTCAATCAAAAATTATCTATTCAACATTTACTATGTGCCAGGCACTGTGCCAAATGCTGACAAAACAAGGAGAGGCAAAAACATGCCATCTTCCCTCAAGGAGCTTCCCCCAATATGAAAATAACTAGATATATAGAAGACAAATTCAAAGTCGATAAAAAGTAATCTGAAATGGGAAAGTACGAAAAACTATGAGGATTGGGAGCTTGGTGGGCAGGAAAGGCAAGATTGAATCTTTCTCTTGAAGGACCCAAGAAAAAGTAAGATGTAGATGAGTGTGTTGGGGGAAAGGGGGAGAGAGAGGGAAATTAAACATAAATTCTGCCCCACTTCCTCATACACAAACATTTTTCTCCTTTTTCATTGTAAAGTTTGCTTCTACTTGATATTTCCTCCTTTCTCACTTGTTGCAGCTATTGCCATGTTTCAGTTAATTTCTGAGGTTACAAAGCATAAGGTACAGTGAGGGAAATGTGAAATAGAATTGTCAAGTGAATTTGATTTGGTTAGGGAACCTGCCCTCAATTTTGAATATTTAAAAAAGGGCAATGCTTTAAGCTCATCTCACCATCCCATATTCTGGTACACTCCTGTTGGAACCTCCCCTTTGTGGAAGTTACTTTCTCTAGATCAATTCCATTTTAAATAATCTGTTAAACTAATGGATGCTAGATTTACTACTTCTAGACAGAAGATTAATTGTTCTGTATTGGATAAATCTAAATAAAAATTGAATGGAGATGACTTTAATCATAGTTTATTCTCTACTTACCTCCATAACCATTTGTTCAGTCCTGTCAGAAATGATATGTCACTAATATCCTTACTTATGATGTTTGTTGCCTGTAATATGATAGTATACTTATTCATACAGTTTTCCAAAAAATGTTGGAGATGGATTCAGTCTTTCCTCACTTCATCCATCCTGTACACAAGGATCGTGGGATTTAGAACTAGAAGTAATTGTTTTTATTATTGTTCAATTGTTTCAGTCATATCTAACTCTTCATGATCATATTTGGGATTTTCTTGGCAAAACTTCTGTAGTGTTTTGCCATTTCCTTCCCTAGCTCATTTTACAGATGAGGAAACTGAGGCAAAGAGAGTTAAGGGACTTACCCAAGGTTACATAACTAGTAAGTGCCTGAGGCCAAATCTGAAGTCAGATTCTCCTGACTCTAGGCCCAGTGTTTTATCCACTATACCATCTAACTGCTCAGAAGTGATCATAGACATCATCTAGCCTAATTTCTTAGTTGAACATGTAAGGAAACTGATTTTAGAGAAAGTAAAATTATTTTCTCAAGTTCACTAAGATATTAAGTATGAAAAAATCCTCAAATTCAAAACCAGATCATCAGTTACTTACTGAATAAACCGAGACCACATTGAACTTTTTAATAAACTCATTCCATTGAATCACTACCCATAGTCTCAAGAAAGCAATCATTCCTCGCATTCCAAGTCCTCAAGAGATTGAGTCCAACATATTTGCATAGCTTTACCTTAAACGAATAATATAGCAACAAAAAACCCAATATCTACAAAATATAGAACCCTAGCAGAGGAAAACAAAATTACACGAGAATAATATGAGATGCAAATTATCCATATCACCTTCTTTTCTATTGAAGTTGTACCTATTAATGATGAGCTTCTACTTGACTTTTATTAAACAACAAAAATCAGATATTTTCCCCATCTCTGCAGCAGTGTATAGACTATTAAATGTAAAAAAAATCAAAACAAGATAATGGCATGTCCCAGAGCATTTCTATGCAGTATATGATTTGAGGACTAGGATCAGAATCTTGGTATCTCTTCAATGAACAAATAACCAATCATTATGCTACAAATACCATCCTGAAAATATCTTGAGAATTCAATCACTTGCAATAGTAATGATAATAATAACATGATTAAGATGCAAAAGTGAAATAAAAAAGACCTGCATGTGAATCCATATGACCTCAACCAATAGTAAGTGAAAAGAATCAAACAATTGGCTGAGATGGGGATTTACTTAAAGAAACAGATCATTATTTAATAAGTCAAGAACAGATCCTGGACAACAGAAATTACAGAATGTTTATCTTACAGACTTTGACGTCATTGACCAATGAATACTATTCAGTTAAGTATTGAAGAGTGAGCAATTACTCTAATGCTAGGTTACAAATGTTTTCATCTGTTAGATAACTAACAAGATACAATCAGGTGGCTAGAGTTATACTTAAACTATGTAATCATACCATCCTTCAGAGTAAATTACTACAATATAAACACAACCCCACTGTAAATGTACTTGAAATTCCTTTTTGTACTTAATGGTATTTTTAATTACATGTAAACATAGATTTCGAAATTTAATTTTATAAGATTTTGAGTTCCATTTTTTCTCCCTCCTGCCATCCCTTCCTCCCTAAGATTGCCAGTACTTTAAAAAAAAATAATTTTTAAATAATCACTTTTTATATTGTGTTTCTACTGGGAAAAAAAAGGAGTTATAGTTCATTCTCTCATCTTCTGGAGAAATATGCCATTACAATCATTGAAAATTCATCTTGCAATTGTTTCACATTGTCTTTTTGTGGGTTTTTCTGCTCCAGAATCTATTTAGAAGCTTGATTTAACATTGTTTCTGAGGTAAAACTAGGAGAGCTCAGGCAACTTTCTGACTTCTCTCTGGTGTCTTGACTCTGCTTCCTCTCTCCTTGGAATTTCAACATATAGGCTATACTAGAAATAGGGTAATGTTAAAGTTAGACCCACCACTGTTTTGGTGTCATTTTCCTTTCCTTGATTGTGTGATTTTTCTCCACAGCATATTATAAAATCTGTGCTCCACTGATAACTAGAGCCTTACCTCCCCAGACCCAAGAGATTATTTGAATAAAAATCTAAGTAATTTGTAAGATTTCCACTTAACTTTCACTGATTTATCCCTTCATATAATTTCCTTTCTTTGGAGTGCATTGATGTATGTTTTGCTGTGTATAATGCATCTGTGTTACTTGTTTGTGTTATGCAAACTTGCAGTACTCCATGTATGGTTATATGCTTTTGAAATGGAATGACCCTGAAGGGATTTAATTTTGAAAATGCTTTATTTCCATAAATATTAGCAATATGAGATATAAAGAATAATTAGCAAATCCATCAGTTGAGTTTACATTGGCATTTTTATTGTTAAAATTCATCCGATGTTGCTTAAGAAATGTATTCTGCTTTGGTTCAGCCTGTCCACATCAATGAAATTAGAAGCTTGTTTTTTCACATGTGTCTTTTACACATCCAGTATTTCATAGCAGGACTCAGATTAGTCTGTTCATTAACATTCAGATATTTGTCACCAGCATATAAATTATTTTTGTAATAAGATCATTTTATGTTGTATTTTTGCTAAAAATAATTATCTTTTACAATAAAAGTTTGAGTATCTCTTATACATTAAATTATTTTTGTCCTTTTGACATTTGGTACTTATTGGCTAAATATCTCTTTCCCTCAAACTCAAGACTCTTATTAAGACTGTTTTATGTTATGTGATAATACTCTGTATCAAGAAGAGATGGCACTTTTGAGAGATGGTTTTACATAAATTAAATTAGTTAGTTAGGAAAAAAATGGACTCATTCTCACAAAAAGGGGGTATTGCAATGCTGATGACTTGGGCTCTGTATTCCAATGGTAAAAAATAACTAAAGAGTTACTATGATTTTTTTAAGGAAAAAATAATAAAGTGACCATTTGTCATATAAAGCAGGGGTTTGAATTTCCAGATTATTTATTTAAATTATGCAGATTAATTATATATTGGTTCAGCTTTCCTTCCCACTTTAGCCAAAATCTTATTTAACTCTTAACTCAAAGCCACAGGTAAGACATCTGTAGCAGAATTTCTGAGTATTGTTCAGAATCCCCCCCCCAAAAAAAAATAACTGTATATTTACAGAAATGAGCTGCTAAATATGCATCTAATTCTCTGACATTTCATTCGATTTACCCAAAGAGTTTAAGACAAATATTGCCAGATTTAGTTGTAGTTTTGACTGAAATGAAATGTCCACCTTCCAATTTGGTTGTTCCACATCCATGTATATGTAGTTTAAATCACATCTGCTTTGTAATTTCCCTTCAACGTAGGGAAGAACAGCTAAAGAACCAAATGTCATTAAGTGACTCTTCCCTGATTTAAGCAACTGGCACAGAGGTAAATAAGCATTTATTTTTACAATTGTTTCAATTTATGGCACAAGCAAATACTTTTTTTTTTGTTTTTTTTTTGCTTTTTGGGGGGAGAAGGGGAAGTCAGGGCAATTGGGGTTAAGTGTCTTGCCCAAGGTCACATGACTAGTTTTTTTTTTGTGTTGTGTCTGAGGCCAGATGTGAGCTCAGGTCCTCCTGACTCAAGGGTTGGTGTTCTATTCACTGTGCTACCTAGCCACCCCAACAAGCAAATACTTTTTAAGTGCTAAGGTAGCTCATCATGCCATAAGGCTTCATTCACTTCCAATGGAATTCATCCATAAAATAGAAATGTAAAGTTCTAATTTAGAGATTTACTCATTGTTCTTTTCCTCATGGTTGATAACCAATTGCCAATTGTAACTTTAAGCTTGTAAATATTTGACTTATAATGCATAAGACAGTAGATTAAGAGCTTAAAAAAAAAGATCTTTGATAATACTGTCCTCAAAGTCATCATTTTAAAGATAAGGTAAGTCCCAAAGATCAAGTAACACAATTAAGATCGCACAAGTAGCAAACATCCAAAGTAGGCTTTGAATTCAGGACCTTCAATTCCAGAGTCAGTAGTGTTTCCTACCAAATTATTCTGTCTTCAATGTACACTGAAAGTTTCTTAGAGTTTAGTGCATTATCCTGATTCCCTTTATAACTCACTATTTCCACACGGTGCTCCAGGCAGAATGGGGAATCATGGAGTATTATGGATTGACAGGAATGAGTGAACTGCATGATGACTTTTGCAAGATGTAATTTTCTAAACTGGGTCAGGAGTGAGGAAGGTTGCTTTCCCCCCCCTTTATAATAGACAAGTTTAGTTTAGAAGTCTCTGAAGTGCTTTGCAACCTAGTGAAAGGTGAAGTGAGTGGTACTGGGTTATGACTAACAAAGTATTTTACATTTTGAGAAGTTGTCAAAGGTACTGAAACTGAGCTTAGTTTTGTAAAAACATTGTCACTATCACTGTTCCACTATATCACAAGACGATTGATTTGTATCACATTTTTGGACAAGGAATTTTATTTCCTGTCAGGACCTATCCACCTTGGAAGTAATCTTTCCCTTCTCTGAAAACACAAAATATCTTGCCTCCCTCTATATGTACTTAATGTTATTATATTTTGTTATATTATATTGAATTTAATGGAAAAATGCAAGAAAGATGGGAAAAGGAGAGTGATGGAGAAAAATAAAAAGAAAGTGAGTGATGGGGGCAGACATAGAGAACAAAAAAGAGCAAAATTGGAAACAGAGTGTACTAGAGGAGACAGAGCATAAGACAGATAAAGCAATATCAAGACAAAGAGATGTATAGACAGAGAGATGAGTGAGAGAGGGAGAAAGAGAGAAAAAGAGAGAGAGAGAGAGAGAGAGAGAGAGAGAGAGAGAGAGAGAGCATAGCATGACTCAAAGACATAGACATACACAGAGACAGAGAATTTAAGAGAGACACAGAGATAAAAATAGAGACAGAAACAGAGAATAGCATTGTGACTTTAGGAATTTAGAGTCAGGAAAAACCCAGTTCATTTTTCATTTCTACTAATGCTAGCTTTGTGGTACTATGCAAATCACTTAAACTTTCAATACGTGAGACAGTTCTCTGAGATATGAATTGGAGCCAAAAACTTGACCTGCATCAGTGGAAGATTCATGAAATCATAGGTATAGATTTTCATGTATAGTGGTTCTGATTGGTGGAATGCAAGTCTACATTGGTAGTTTCACAGAAATAGGAATGTCATTTAGAACTTGTTCATAATCACAAAAGCTAGTAAGTGTGAGGGGAATTACTTGATCCTTGTTCTTCCTGACTTTAATGCAATTCTTCTATCAATGAAACCATGCAGTCTCTCTCAAACATAAAGTTGTAATAGATGTGTGTGGGTGTGTGTGTGTAATTCCCCTTCTATACCATGAAGTCCTTTAACAAAAAAGTGAATATAGACATGCTCTAGACCCTCTCCTCTATTGCTCTGTATCATTTTTGCTCATTTTGTTTTCTATTTCAGTCTCCCTGTTACTTTCCTTCCCCTTCTTTCTCCATAATTCTTCTTCCTTTACCTTTCTTACTCTTTGTACATAAAACACAACATATTATTTTTCTTTGTATCTTAGTGTTCTTGAAAGCTATAGCTGAGGAATACCAGCTCTGTACACGGGCCTTCTAAAATGGAAAAGCTTTGAATACAGGCCCAATAATGAGCGCTTTATCAGTAGTCCAAGGACTGGTCTAACTTAATGTAGAAAAGTTCTATAGTTTTGGTGCAATATGACATGGTTGTTGCCTCTAGCAGAACACAGGGCATTTCATGTAATATGCACTAAGTTGGTTGAGTTGGATTGGGTGGAACCCTAAAATATATGATACCCTTTGTATTCTTAAGACTTACACATAGTGTGCATACAATGAATATTTTTTGAACTGGCAATGGAATTTAAAGAAGACAAGATGAAGACATGTGAAAAAAGCTATGATATTTCAGTCAGCATGAGAGAGAGAATATTTTGTCTCAAACCAGTGAGCTGTAGAAGCAACCAGAAAACGGAACGATGATTTCAAGGGCAGCTACTGTCTTTGCAATCAGAAAATTTAAAAAGTAAAAATTTATTTTATCTTAAATAAATAAATATAATAATATCATTTACAATACCCCACCAATGTATTTTCAGGATAAATCAAGATAAATCTAAAATGTTTGTGTAAAGAACTAACATCCAAAAACAATATCCAAACTTTCCACAGATATTCTAGATATGGACAATATTTGTAGTTTTCTTTTGCACGTGGAGTCTATTATTAATTCTTCTTCCTAACTTTGGAATCTGCTTTAGATTCTCTCATACCAAAGGTCACAGAGTAAAATGTATTTATAGCAAACAAAAGGGAGAAGATCAATAAGAGCAGAAGACTCATCTTTCATAACTTAGAGAATTAACTTGATGCAGGAATCTTAATAATATTTAAGTAGCAATGTCATTGACCCTAACTTTGATCTTATTCTGATATAGAATTCATGATTTCATCTTCTTTATTACACCCCACACTCCTGCCTTCAAGTGTTTGACTTACTTACCCTGTGGATTGAATTTAATGCCCTCATAAACCTGGAATGCCAATCCACTTCAAGAATAGTTCACATTAACTTGTAATGTAAAATGGAGTTTAAATTAGGGAAGGTAAAAATTGTCCTTTTCTAACTAGGAATTTAGGAATAAATCTACCAACTCAGAAGAATGGGCTTATTCAAGCTTGTTGCTCTCAGAAGGAAAGGCCAAAAAAATGAGTCTTCAACATCATCTAAAAACAATCATCTAAAAATTTCTCTGGGTCCTGATGAAACATTGCTTTGCCTCGAGTTTGACAATTTCATACAACTACTAGTTGCTGAAGGCAGATTAGGTATTTGAAGAGATAGATGAAGTGAATTTAATTTCCTGCAGGATAAAATGTCACCACTGCCATTAATGAGAACAAAATCATTTTAGTGAAATTTGCCTATATATGATTGCAGTTGTGTCATCCAGGAATTGAAAAAAAAATGATTTATGACCAATGATCCAATTTGTTTCTTTATGGGAGCTTGTTTTATTTACAAAGAAATGTATTTATTTACTAGTTTTGCTGATAGAATGAATTCTCCCATGTTCTGTTTTGACTGAAATAAAACAATAACTTCAGTTAAAAGGAAATTCTGGTTTCCATGCCAATGACTGAGAAGTGTAGACATTTATATCCCTTTAAATGAGATGAAGAATTTTCAAAGGGGTAAAATGAAATTTGGTTTCTATTTGCCAAATATTTTATATTTATGTTGGTTTATCAAAGATATGCACATTTTGTGAAATAAGCACATATTTTTAGTTTTAGTCTCTGCTTTCACTGGTCAAGGGATCTCTGCCATTTGAGAGTAACTTTTGGAGAGTTTTCTGAGTCATTGAGAAGTAAAGCAATTTTCTAACCAGTGTCCACAGAATTAGGTTGTACTGGAGGCAAGACGTTAAATCAGTTCTCACTTCAAGGCTAACCCCTTAGCTACTGTGCCATCCTGAATCTCACTATGAGGTAAAGAGAGCTATAAAATCACAAAACATTTCATTTTGGTTCTATTTTAAAGTGGGTTGCTATACTTTGAGTAAGACACATTAGTAGTATCAATTATTTTATTTACCCTCTTATAAAGCTTTAAAAAAGAAATAACCCTTAAAAGAATGACAGGGAAAATGTTAATTTTTTAAGGCAGGTAATTGGTACAGTGCAACAAAATGTTGGACCTGGAGTTAGGAAGACCTGTATTCAAATCCTTCCTCAGATATTTGTAAGCTGCAGATTCCTCATCTGTAAAATGGGTATAATCAAAGCTCATGGGATTGTTATGAGGATATATTTGAAAACATTGGCAAAACCCCATAAAATTTAAAGCACTGTATATATTTAACTATCTGGGAAAGGGGAGATCATTATATGAATCTGAGTATTTTATATTCAAGTATTATGATAAATAATCATTTGAACTATAAGATATAGAACTAGATGGAATCCTTAGAAGTTATCTAGCACAACCATTGCTTTTATATATGAGGGAACTAGGATCGGAATTCGTTAAATGTCAAACCCAAGGTCACTCATCTAGCACCTGCCAGAGCATTTATGAACCTAAGTCATCTGAATCCAAATCGAATTTGCCTTTCACTAGACCATGAGACAAACATCTAACTTAGATTAGCTTGTCATGATTTCTTATTCAGTTTATCTATACAATAAACATTTATTAAGCTCCTACTACATATTAGGCACTGCTCTAAGGGCTAAATGAAATAAAGTTAAAGTCTCCACATTTAAGAACATGAGTTCCTATTCTAACATGGAATATAGCTTGCAAACAACTGTACATTAAAGATGAATACAGTGTAAATGGAAAGTACTATCAGAGGAAAGTTACAAAAACAGAAGATACATATAAAATAATATATATATATATATACATATACATATATATTGGAAACAGGATATACATACATAAATATGCAGCTTTTGTGCAAATGATAAATTGTATTCCTTCATCTTTTAGAAAAAAAATACTCTCCTGACAGTAATAAACATTTATTAAACACCTACTAGGTGCCAGGCATGAGCTAAGTTTTGGGGATAGAAAATACTCACAAGGAGCTCAAAGTCTAATTGGAGAGAGAACAGGCAAACAATTATGTATGCAAAGCCATATGCAAAATAAAGTGGAATAATCAACAAAATGAAGATATTAAAATTGAGGGAATTAGGAAAGGGGGGGAGAAGCATTTATTAAGTGCTTATTATGTTCCAGGTACCAAGTAATATAATCTCATTTAATCCCTACAACAATCTTGTGAGATGGGATCTATTTTTCAGATTCATTTTACAGTTGAGGAAACTAAGACATGTAGGTTAAGTGACTAGACCAGGGTCATATGTAGTTTCTGAGGCCAGATTTCAACTCAAGTCTTCTTTACTCTAGGCCCACTACACTGTCCAATGAGTCACTTAGCTGCCACTAAAAGTTTACTGGAAGAGGCAGGATTGTGGCTAGGATTTGAAGAAAGACAAGAATGAGGCAGGCAGAAACTTCAGGAATGGGGGACAGTCCATGAAAATGCCTTAATAAAGGACATGGAATGACTTATGAGAGGGTAGCAAGGGGGCCAGTGCCCAGTGCATACATTTAATTAAAGCAGACATCTCAGTGCCCTTAGCACAAGGGATCAAATTCAAGTCAGATTTCACTAATTCCTAATACATAGATTCTTCACATAGTGAGAAGTGTTAAATTTGAAGAAAGAAAAGGGAGGGGATTATGAAACTGGTGACTCTGAATTTACATTAGAAACTTTTTCATATAGGTAAAGGTGCCCATAGATGAGCGCTTAATTATTTTGAGATTTGAGTCTACAATCCCAAATCCAAGGCCAATACTTTATTTATTGCCCTATACCAGACTGTCTCTCATATTGATTACTGGTCTTGGAGTTAGAAAATAACTGGGTCCAAGTCACACTAATTGTGTGACCATGGACCAGTGATTTTACCTTTTGTCATTCCTAGACAACTCTGTGAAATTACAATTTGCATATCTCCATCATTATAGGTAATTCCATATTGATAATTTCCTCTAATGACATCATAATTAGATAAACATAAAAGCAACAACAAAAGTTTTCTAATTTATTTTGCATAATAAATATGGATGTGTGAGCATCAGACCTCCCTTGTTTTCCCCTCTTCCTCTAGTTGCCTATCTGGTATCAGTTTAACTTGAAGCAATGTCCTTAACTTAAAAAAAGCCAAGATCTGCCATTTCATCCAGAGTCACCTCCAGTTATCCTGATCTATATCCCACCACTGGACCCAAATGGCTCCAGAGAAGAAAGTGAGGCTGGTGACAGCACAGCTCTCCCTTACTTAAATCCAATTAACTTGCATGTCATGGCATCATATTTCTGATGTCATGGTCTTCTTTGAGATTGAAGGACAAATAACAACCTTGCCTATTCATTTAATGCACAAAGAACACCATGACTTTAATCACAGAAACTTTGAAACTTACAAAAAAATGCTTCTTAATTGAGAAAAGGGAAAGTTATATTGTTGCAAAAAGTGGCATGTGTTCAATTAAGGATTTATTGCATTTACTTCACACATATTAGATTTTCTTCCTGGACATTCAGAATCTGTGCCTTATTCAACTCAAGAGCAAAGACTGAATCATACAGACAAGATACTATAAGCATATCCATTCATCTATTCATATAGTAAATAAGTATTCACCAATTATATATTTACTATTTGCCTAGAATTGGCCTAGACACTGGAGATACAGAGATGCAAATGAAACTGTCCTTTCCCAAATGATGTTACTTTCCATGGATGCATGGGTAAGGTTGGGAGAGGGAGGCATGTATTTGCTGAGTATCTTTTGCCAAAATGGCTCATACTCATTCATTATTTTGAATGTATGATAATTAATATTCTCACTTTACTCCCTTATCAGGTCTTAATAATGCAGCCTTGCATCTTTCCAAATTCTAGATAATAACTGTCCTTTGTCCAGTTTCTATATTTTCAAGCAATGATAATTATCTGCTGAAAGACCAGTTCAGGGTTATTGGAAGAGTTTTGTGTTTTTACTTTCAACTCACTGTGTCACATCCTAAGGGTATTTTGTCACATCAGTCTCAATACTTGAGATAATTAAATATTTCAACATTAATTCATGGAGAACTTACCATGTACAAGATCCAATGAGAATGCAAAGACAAAAAGGAAACATTCCTCATCCTCAAAGATTTTTTGTTCTCCCATTTCTGTGCCTTTGTACTGGCCATCTTGTACACCTGGGATACTCTCCTTCATAATCTCTGTTTCTTAGAAGCCCAAGCTTCCTTCAAAACCCAGTTCAAGCAACCCTTAACATTGAACATTCCCTGCTCCCCAAAGCTGTTAGTGACCTTCCTTCAAAATTAACTTGATACTGATTATGTTTCTATTTAGTATGAACCTAGATATATACATGACATACTATCTTAGAGAATGTAAGCTCCTTGAGGGAAGTGACAATTTCATTTTGTATCACAGATAGATCTAACACTTAGTAATAGGTGCTTAATTAGTTCTATTGAATCATTTTAAATAGGTGCATTTAAAAAGAAACTGGTTAATTTCAGTGACTTTTCCAAATGTTATCAATTTGGTTGGTCCTTTCTCACCATGTTAGGAATTTTAAAGTTTCTTTTTCATTCATACTTGGGGTATAATGTTACATTTTCAGCCATTTTCCTCCATACCCCTTTATCCATTAAGCCATCCTTTTAAAAAAGAAATTAAAGAGAAAAAAATAGAAAAAATAGTTCATCAAAACAAGCCAATACCTCACCTATATTTGATAGCATATATCTTATTCCCCTCTTTTCTATGCACAGAAAGGAAGTGCAAACTGTTTTTCAACTCTTCTCCAAGTAACTTAATCACAAGAGTTGAAAAGCATTCAGGTTTGTGGATCTGGTGGTTGGGTTTTGTGTGTGTGTGTGTTTTTTGTTTTGTTTTGTTTTGTTTTTTTTGAAGCTTCATTTTAGAGTAAGCTTTTTCTCTTGGGAATTTCACTAACAATAACTTCTACTCTGTATTGACAAATGACCATGTCAGTAATAGTCACCAGCTGGCATGTTCAGAATAGACTCCAAATATAGATAATATCATCATCTACAAATCAATTTGGAGGCTTCATTAGAATTCTGGAATAAGCATTATTAGTTTAGCTAAGATTGCAACATTTAATATTGTAACATTCTCTATAATCAATTTTACTTCTTTATTTTTGTGATTATTTTGTCATTTTATAAGGGTTTTATTTTTGTTATTTTGATAATTTTGTTTGTTTTGAGTCTTAGAATCAGAGGAAGCTTGTTCAAATGATCCAACATGTACGGGCTACGTAACTGTGAGCTAGGTGTAATTCTTACACCTTCCTATACCTGTTTCTTCCCCACTGATCAGATTCTGTGGTCTCTGAAATACAATCCAGCCCCAAACATTTGGTGGTGTGGATTCAAACCTAATTTATTCTCTCATAAAGTTGACTAAGGCATGAGATACTAAATGATACATTCAGGTTCTCAAAGCCTCTCATATATAAAGGTAGTATTTGTATCTTGACCTCATTATTCTCATTATCCATTCTGTATCTGGCCTCTCATATGAAGAAAAAAGCATTCTATAAAATTATACCTACATTCTAATTTCCTCACTTCATCTTCCTGATCTGCTTTTCCATCTCCACATCCCCCATGAAGGAACTGTTCTGATACATTCTAACTTTATGCAATTTTATTCCTTTCAAAAAAGTTGTTGGGAAAAATAAGGAGGGAGGGCGTGGAGCCAAGATGGCAGAGTAGAAACTGCAATTCCAAAGCGCTCTCCCCCACACCACTTCCAAACCATGTAAAAAGCTGACTCTGAATAACTTCTGGAGCTCCAGTACCCACAGAACGACAGAGAGAAGCTAAGCTACCACGGAGGGCAGCCCGGCAGCCTGGCAAGGAACAGCCAGCTCAGTGCTCTAGGAGCAGACAACAGAGTGCCCTGGGAGCCGCCAGCACAGTGCTCTGGGAGTGGAGCCCAGGCCCCCATGAGCCAAGGTTTTAGCTCCAGGGCAGCCAAGCCAGTAGCCAGCTGGAGGGACCGCAGAACACTAGCATCTGTGGCAGTTCCAGAATTATCAAGACAGATACGCCTAGGACAAAGGGGGAGGTTAGTACCCTGTGGACTTTAGGACCAGAATTTGGGGAACGCATTGGCTTCTTCCCCTGGGGGCAAGAGAAATGAGAAAGATGCAGGAAAAGTATGAAATGAGATTCAACAGTCTGACTGAGGAAAATAACACCTTAAAAATAGACTAATTCAAATGGCAAAGGAGGCTCAAAAGGGCAATGAGGAGAAGAATGCCTTAAAAAGCCAAATTTGCCAGATGGAAAAAGAATCTCAAAAGCTCACTGAGGAGATTCATCCTTTCAGAGTTAGACTGGAGCAAATGGAAGCTAGTGACTTTATGAGAAATCAAGATGCTGTTAAACAGATCCAAACAAATGAAAGAATAGAAGGCAACGTGGAATATCTCATGGGAAAAACCACTGACATGGAAAATAAATCCAGGAGAGATAATTTAAAAATTATTGTACTACCTGAAAGCCATGATCAAAGAAAGAACCTAGAAATCACCCTTCAGGAAATTCTCAAGGAAAATTACTCTGATGTTTTAGACCCAGAGGGGGAAATAGAGGTTGAAAGAATCCACAGATCACCTCCTGAAAAAGATCCAAAAAGAAAACTCCTAGGAATATTATAGCCAGGTTCCAGAATTCCCAGATCAAGGAGAAAATACTACACGCACCCAGGAAGAAGCAATTTCAATATTGTGGAAACACAATCAGAATAGCCCAGGACCTGGCAGCTTCTACAATGAGGGATCGAAGGGCATGGAATATGATAGTCCAGAGGTCAAAAGAGCTGGGATTAAAACCAAGAATGGCCTACCCAGCAAAACTGAGTGTCATGTTTCAGGGGGAAATATGTTTATTCAGTGGTATAGAGGACTTTCAAGCATTCTTGAGGAAAACACCAGAGTTGAATAGAAAATTTGATATTCAGACACAAGAAGCAAGAGATGCACTCCCACCAGGCCTCTTCTAAACCATGTAAAAGGGGACTCTGAACAACTTCTGGAGCCCCAGAAACCACAGAATGACACAGAGAAGCTGACCACCTTCTGAGGACAGTCCAGCAGCCCTGCAGGGAGGGCCAGCACAGTGCTCTGGTAGCCAACAGCCCAGCTCGGAGAGCTGAGTCCAGGTCTGAGTGAGCCGCAGTTTTAGACCCAGGGCCAGAGAAGATACGGGAGAGAGTAGATCGGATGAAGGGATATCTTGTGGGACTGCTATTCTGGGGTGGTGGGTAGGGGAAAATGGGGAAAAATTGTAAATCAAAATCTGGTGGAAATGAATGATGTAAACCAGAAGTTAATAAAGCATTTGTAAAAAAAAAAAAAAAGCTAGCTGAAACTAAAAAATAAATAAACAAAAAAAGTTGTTGGACTAATTCTTCAATGGGAACCCAATTCTTAGAGCATCTTGGACATTAGTGGTAACCTGGTTTTATGAACTTAGTTCAAAAGAAATATGTACATTGAGTTCCCCTGAAATACATGAGGATAAAATCAATGGGTGCACAAACACATCTGAATAAATACAATAATGTGTTATAATACTGACATAATATCCTAGACAAAGGAGATAGAATCATCAATGACCCCCCAAAAGCACCTTCATGCATTGTCAATGGATATATCAAACCATGGTCAAAGTCACACATACTACTCTTATATAACTACTACACATCTCATTTCAATAGAGTAAGAACTTCTGAACAATTTTTTGCACTGTCTGCTGTGCACATATATTTTATTCTCCAGATCACTTGAGGCAATAGCAAGTTTGAATATCAATAATATTTTTATTTCATTTTGCCCACATTCAAAGCACTTTCAACTGAAATGGAACAATTGGCCCAATAAAAATACAAGACCCTAAAGCCTGGCCACAATTTGGAAAAAAAATCATTTCAAAGGGAAAAACTCTGAAAAGAACACCTTCTGTTAGAGTGAAATGAAAAGGAATTAACTACATTTCACAGCATGCTCTCTGGGAGACTGGAGAGGCCTCCTATTCTCTGATTGTTTTCTTCATCTGTGGGAAATGCTGCTGACTACAGGACAGGCATTTTGTCACTAGAATATTCAAGAAAATCTTGACAGCCTCAGTGTTTTAGGTGATCTCCTCTTATATATGTTATATAATATATGTTACAATTCCTTCAAATCAGTGTGTTTTTTCAAGTGGCAACTACCATATTAATCAACAACAACAACAACAACAAATCTGGAAGGCATTAGAATACTGGATTACTCAACTATTTTTAGTCTGAGATGACCTGCTGTGCACAACATATTGGGCTATATCAAAATTGAACTAAATGAAGCCTTTAGGTTTTCATATACTCCATGTGAATTTATTGTCATCTCATTATAACAAGTCTGTACAGTTAAGGAGGAATGAGGTCAAAGTAAGAAAAAATGTTTTCCCCAAATGCCATGATAATCATAGTAACATTGTTGGGCATAGTTGTTAGGATATTTCTTAGCCTGAGTTCCTGGAGAGACCAGGGACATTCCAACACACCAGCTGGATCTACTGATCAGAGGTGAAGTTGAGTAGCCAAACAGAACAGAAAAACATTTTTTGCACATTGAAGAAGATTGCTCTCACATGCTAGTTTTAACTTCTAAGGATGTAGTTTGGATTTTAATAATTTTTCTTAGAGTTCACTGCCAATCATCGATATCATGTGGCAATTTAAGATAGGTAACTTAGCAACTTTCACAGGAGGTAAAATTAACCCTTTAATGGAAGAAGGAAGAAATGTTAGGGGGTGGAATATTTGTTATGCAGCTTCCAAGCTTTGTGATATGGGTAGGAAAACATTTCTGTTTAAAGGCAGCAGAAAGGAAATGAAATATTATTTTATTTTCTGATTATTAAAGTCTGTCTGAACTAAAATAGCAGAATTAAGGTAATCACTGTGAAGTTACTGTAGGAATCTTCTATCCAAAGACAACAAACAGTTTTAACAAGAATAGATAAGGTCATTTGCTTTAGCATATCCTTGTGTAGTTTTTTTTTTTACATTTTATTTCTCCTTCATACTGAAAAGAGACATAAACATAAGCACACACATACTCACATGCACAAACTATGGATATTCATCAATTGGGAAAGGACTGAATAAATAATGGTAGACAAGGGCAATGGGTTATTAATGCCCACAAGAAATTATGAATATGAGGAACTCAGGGAAACATGAGAAGCCTTGAATGAATTTTGAATTTGTAGAAAGATGACTGAGTTTTAATTCCAACTATTTGTGTAAATCCAACAATTTGTGTAACCTTAGGCAAATAATTTAAACTCTGAACCTCAATCTTCTCATGGGTAAAATGATAGCTCCCAAAGTTTTGGTTTTTGACTCCATGCTTATGAAAAAAGGAAACAGTAATATAAATTAAAATACTAAAATGAAAATTAATTTTCATTTTTTAATGATATATTTGTCCAGAAGAACAGAGGATGAACTATAACTCCCTTCCATTGGAAAGGTGAGTCACGATAATAAACAGTTTAAAGATGGTGGAAAGGAAGCAGTAACCTTGCTGAGCTCCTCGGTCACTAAGTCTCAAAGGGTGAATCTGAGCGGATTCCAGTGTGACAGAGCCCACTGAAAGACGGAGCTTGGCAGAGTCCAGGCCAGGAGGTTGCCCAGAGTGTCTGGAGAGGATGAGCGCAGAGCATGTAGGGTCTGCACAGCTCAGACTTAAGAGCAGACAAGCAGACTACACCAGAGAGAAAAATCCCCAGCCTGCAGACTTACCAAGGACGAATCGCAGTCAGCTAGCCTTCATCTCACAAAGGGACAGGAAGGGTCATTGGAGCCAGGTAGGAGAGTTGGGCCCCCAGTGGAGAGAGCAGAAACTGCCTGCCTGTATAATACAGGGGCTGGAATGGCAAAGTAAATTCTAGCTGCTCCAATCCTCCCATCCCTCCTTCATGGAGCAGAAAACCCAAAGATAAGTCTCCCAACCAGATTGAAATTCCAAGTTAAGGAAAACAGCCTCAGGCTTGAGAGTCTCCAAGAAGGAGTATAACTGAGACAGCCAGGAGTCTGAAGAGAAGAGAGGAAGGGGTCCCAACAAGCCCCACCTCACCTCACCAACAAAAGCCTACTTATAGCCCAGGGGTACAGAGGCAGAAATCTGAAGTGATCAGACTCACCCCTCATTCCCTCCCCTGTTTATGTTTTTGTTTCTTCCTTCCCCCTTCCCCTCCTTGAAGTTTTCCCTTTTGAACACCCCCTCCCTCAGTGTTCCCACCCAGTGACCCCCCTTCTTAACCTACCCTCTCCCCTTACTACTATTTCCCTCCCTTCTAATCCCCCCCTTTAGACTCCTTCTTTTCACCCCCCCCTTACCCTTCCACTATCTATAGGACACAATACATTTTTATACTTATCAGAGTAAATTACTCCCCGTTTGATTCCAAACCAATGAGAGTAAATTTCAAACAGTGCTCCTCTCCCTCTCTTCCTTTCCTCTATGTAATGAATTTATGTTTCTATTCACATTTCACTGATTAAGTTGATCCCTCTTTGAACCAGAACCAATGAGAATAGTGTTTAAATGATGTTCCTCTCCCTCTTTCTTTCCCCTCGTCTATAGTGTGTTTTGATGCCTATTTAGATGGCATATTTTACCTTTTTGTATCTCATACTTTCCTTTTTTCCCATTACAGTCCCTTTGATCCCCTTAATAGTTTTTTTTTTTTTTTTTAGGTTAGTGCATTCATACCCACACACTCTATCTAAGTATAACCCTTCTGAATGTCATGATAATCATAAAGATTTCGAATACTGACAGTTATCAGCTCCACATATAGGGATGTCAACATTTTGCTCTTGTTGCATCCCAAGTAATGAGAGTGTGTTTCTGGGTGTGGGTGTGTGCACTTCTGCACGTGTGAGTCTGTGTTACCCTTGTTTACCTTTTTATGTCCTTCTGGGGTCTTGTAATTGGAGATCAAATTTTCCATTGAGCTCTGGCTTTTTCATTAGGAAAGTCTGGAAGTCCCTTACTTCATTAAACGTCCATCTCCTTGCCTGAAAGATTATGCTCAGTTTTGCTGGGTAGTTAATCCTTGGTTGTAGTCCTAGCTCTCTTGCCCTACGAAATATCAAATTCCAGTCCCTCCACTCTTTTAATGTAGAAGCTGCTAGGTCCTGTGTGATCCTAACTGTAGTTCCTCGATATTTGAATTGTTTCTTTTTGGCTGCTTGTAGAATTTTTTCTTTAATCTTGTAATTCTGGAATTTGGCTACCATATTTCTTGGAGTTTTCAGTTTGGGATCTCTTTCAGGAGGAGTCTGGTGAATTCTATCAATAGCTATTTTATCTTCTGACTCCAGGACCTCAGGACAGTTTTCTTTGACAATCTCTTGGAGGATGTTGTCTAGACTGCTTTTTTCATCATGGCTTTCTGGTAGACCAATAATTCTTAAGTTGTCTCTCCTGGATCTGTTCTCTAGGTCAGTGATTTTTCCAGTGAGATATTTTACATTTTCTTCCAATTTTTCGATCGGTTTTTTTTTTTTTGATTGACTCCTGCTGCATCAAATTATCAAATTATGGTCTTCAGTTAGTTTTTGAAGTTCCTTTTTTAGGGAGGTATTTTCTTTTTCCAAGTTGGTCACTGCCTCCCTGATTTGGTCTTTAAATTTTTTTCTTAAGCTCCTCCAGGAATGCTATTTGGGCTTGAGACCAGATCATGTTTCCTTCTGTGGTCTCAGGTGTGGGTAGAGAGTCTATATTGTCCAGTGTATTATGTTGTTCTTGCCCTGCATAGTATGCTCAAATAGACTTTCTTGCCTTCCCCTTCTCCTTTTCAGCTTCCTTCCTTCCCATTGTGACTTCCTGTTTCTTAGTTTCTCAGGCTATGAGTTTAGGGCCTGATCCTTGACTTTGAATACCTCTGGGTGGCTGGTTTATGGCTAAATCAGGGAAGTCAGTGAGGAATGTTGATGAGTAGGTGGGGGTGAGTCTGACCACTTCAGATTTCTGCCTCTAGACCCCTGGGCTATAAGTAGGCTTTTGTTGGTGAGATGAGGCAGGGCTTGTTGGGACCCCTCCCTCTCTTCTCTTCAGACTCCTGGCTGTCTCAGTTACACCCCTTCTTGGAGATTCTCAAGCCTGAGGCTATTTCCATTAACTTGGGATTTCAATCTGGGTGGGAGACTTATCTTTGGGTTTTCTGCTTCATGAAGGAGGGGTGGGAGGATTGGAGCAGCTAGAATTTACTTTGCCATTCCAGCCCCTGTGTTATACAGGCAGGCAGTTTCTAAACTTCCAGGCTGGGGGCTGAATGCAGCCTGAGAAGCCACTCTCTCCACTGTGGGCCCAACTCTCCTACCTGGCTCCAATGATCCTTTCCCTCCGCAAGATGACTGCGATTTGTCCTTGGTAAGTCTGCAGGCTGGGGCTTTTTCTCTGTCTGGTGTAGTCTGCTTGTTTGCTCTTAGGTCTGAGCTGTACAGACCCCACACGCTCTGCGCTCGACCTGTCTGGACACACTGGGCAACCTCCTGGGCTGGATTCTGCCATGCTCTGTCTTCCAGTGGGCTCTGTCACTCCAGAATCCTATCAGATTCACCCTTTGAGACTTAGTGACTGAGGAGCTCAGTGAGGTTACTGCTTCCTTTCCACCATCTTGGCTCTACCCTCCTTCCAATAATGTCTAATATGAATGTATTTGCAGATCCTACACTGTACTATATGCTGGCATGGGGGTAGGGGGGAGGGAAGTAAAAGAAATTTGAAAATCAAGGAACTATGGAATTGAATCTTGTTAACTGAAACTAAACTAATAAATTAATTAAAAATAATAATAATAACCTGTAAAGACTTATATAAACTGATGCTGAGTGAGGAGAGTAGAACCAGGAGAATTTTGTACACAATTACAGACACATAGTATGTGTGGTGACTAACTTTGATAGACTGGACTCCTCTCCGCAATGCAAAGTGATAAGACACCTCCAAAAGACTCATGATGGAAAGGGATATCCACATCCAGAGAAAGAACCATACAGTCTGAATGCAGAGTGAAGCAAAGTACTTGCTTTCTCTCTTTTGTTTTTTATTTCTTCTTTCTTATTGTTCACTCCATTGGTTATAATCCCTCTTTACAACTTAACTAATGTTTAATGTGAAGGTATTTGTAGATCCTATATTTGATTGCATGCCACCATGCGGTGGGGGGAGGGGAGGAGAAGGAATGGGAGAAAATTTAAAACTCAAGAGATTGAGGAACTGAATGTTGTAAACTAAAAATAAATAAATTAATTAAATTTAAAAAATAATATGAAAAAAATGCAATGGGAAAATGAGAATGTCAGTCAGTAGACTTGGGGAAATGGAAAAAAAGACGTGCGGTTTAGTAAGAAATTTGGATTCCTATGGCATAATGAAAGGGATCTTAAAGAGAAAGATATGTATTAGATTCACAGACATGTTAATTATTAGGTTAGGACTTTGAGCAAACGTTTCCAACTATTTTGGTCTCAATTTCCACATATATTAACTAAAAATAATATTTCTAGTTTTATATATTTCACAGGGCCATTAGGAGGATAAAATGAGATTAAATGTTTAAAGCAATTTACAAACTTTAAGGGGCTTTATAAAAGTTTCCCTTTTTTTTCTTTTCATCTTCAGTATTTTGTCTTTGTCCCCTACAAAGTGGAAATGCAGTTATGTCCTCACTACCTTCTTTATAAGATTTTTATAAGCAAAGATCTCTATGAGTCATAAAATTTCATATCATATAAGCTGAGAGGCAGTGATGAATAGTGGATATATAGGAGGTCTTACATTCACAAAGTCCTGGGTTCAGTTCTTGCCTCTTACATGTACTTACTGTATGACCTTAGGCAAGTCATTTAATCTCTCAGTGTTTTAGTCAGTTCTCTAAAATTGTAACTTGTTTATTTGCTCTAGTAGACAGTTTTTTATACTTTTGCATTTATCAGTACCTCCTGCAAATGAAATTAAAGGTCATTACTATTAACAAGAGCAGCAATAACAAATCATTTAATTCCTCTCATCCTCAGAGGATTCTAATAGTCTAAACTGGACAGGCAGGCCCAGCAGTTACCACAACTTTTCATTGTGAAATGTGAAAAATACCTCCTTAGGTGCTGCTAGGTGGTGCAGTGAGTAAGAGTGCTGGCCCTGGAGTTGGGATGACCCAGGATCTGATCCAGCCTCAGAAAATGAGCACCCACACATAAATAATGACTGGCTGTGTAACCTTGAGCAAGTTAACACCAATTGCTTTAAAAAAAATACCTTCTTAGTTGTTTTCTGACTGTTTCCCCTTCCCCCTTCACATAATAAACCAAAGCGTTGACCCAGGCCAAGTTGGTTTGACTGCTGAGATAACACAGTCCAGACCTTTCTATTTATCTCTTCCACATGAACATAACAAATGTCTTGGTAAAAACTAGATAGACTCCTACCTGCCAAGACAAACCCAATAACTGCATTAAAACAATTATAAAACACTTTCCACACAAATAAAGTAAGACTTAAACAACTGGAAAAATATCAATTACTCATGGGTAGCCCAAGCCAATATAATAAAAATGACAATTCTACCCAAATTAATTTACTTATTCAGTATCATACTAATCAAACTACCAAAAACATTATTTTATAGAGCAAGAAAACATAATAACCAAATTTACCTGGAAGAACAAAAGGTAAAGAATATCAAGGACATTAGTGAAAAAAATGCAAAGGAAGGTTGCCTAGTCATATGAAATCTCAAACTATATTATAAAAAGGCAATTGTCAAAACTATCTGGTCCTGCCTAAAAGATAGAGTAGCCAATCAGCAGAATAGGTTAGGTACATAAGACAGTAGTAAATGACCATAGTAACCTTCTGTTTGATAAACCCAATATTCCAGGTTCTGGGATAAGAATTCCCTATTTGGATAAAAAAAACTGCTGGGAAAAGCAGAAAACAGTATGGAATAAGTTAGATATAAACCAACATCTTGTACCATATACATGATAGTGTCAAAATCGGTACATGATTTAGTCATAAATGATGATACCATAAGTAAAATTAGGAGACCAAAAATAGTTTATCTGTCAGATCTACAGAGAAGTAAAGAAGTTTTGACCAAACAAGATATAGAAAACATTACAAAATATAAAATTTATAATATTAACTACAATAAGTTTTTAGAGTTTTGCACAAACAAAATCAATGCAATTATGGTTAGAAAGAGAACAGAAAGCTGGGAAACAATTTTTACAGCTACTGTCTCTGATGAATGTCTCATTTCTCAGACATACAGAAAAAATGAGTCGAATTTATAAGAATACAAGTTATCCCTCAATTAACAAATGGTCAAAGGATATAAACAGCCAATTTCCAGATGAAGAAATCAAAGTTACTGATAAACATATAAAAATGCTCTAAATCACTATTTAAAGAAATGAAAATTTAAAAATTCTGGTATAACAGTCACACCTATCAGATTGGCTAATATGACAGAAAAGGAAAATGATAAATGTTGGAGAGGATGTGGAAAAATTGGGACAACAATGCATTGTTGATGGAATTGTGAACTAATACATATGCCCCAAGATTACACTGTGTATACCTATCAGTGTCTTTCTCAAAATCAGAGTTATTAATGGAAATGTTAACCAACTTAAACCAACATTACTAGTATCATGAAAAACAGAGCTTGAAACCCAGGTCTTTCCTGATGCTGAGGCTAGCCCATAATACCATACTGCTTTCTCAGAAGAGTCTATATTGGATGGCTAATAGATCAACTTTTAACTCAAAGTTATGATGACTACTTCCATATATTGAGGGAGCAAATATGCAACATTATACAGCTTGTGAATGATAAAGAAATGAGGTCCTAAGAGGTTAGATAATTTTCACTATGTCATACTGGTAGTATCAATGATGGGTCTTAAGTCCAAGTCATCTGACTTAAATCAGAGAAGACTGGGCTTAATTTTAAAAAGCTATGAGAGTCACAAGGCAGGAGGGAGAACATGATCCTCCATACACAAACCCTTTCCAAATCCTTAACCATTTTACACAGAATCTTTTACTGCCTTAATGACATTCCCCTACCACCAATGCCCTTGTGAGACATCCCCTTGTCCCACCCTAAGCCCCTAGATTTGGGGGGAGAGAGGGAAGGGGGATTTATACAGAAAAAAAAACACGAAGCTGGTCTGGTTAAAAAAAAAAAAAAAAAAAAGCTATGAGAGAACATAATCACTTAACTTCTCTTCTAAATTGCTCAGAATTACTCATCTGCATTTGTAAAAGGGAATTTTTACACTAGGAGCTCCCTACAGAGATGGAAACAACATAATGCTCAAATACATAATAAGTACTTAATAAATGCCAATCAATCAATTGATAAAAGCACAGGTCTAGAAGCTGCCTGCCTGCTTGCCTCTCCCAAATGTCTGCTTTTCTAACTAGAGGCCTTATAATCAAGGATTATGCTCTTTAATTTTTATGTATAAAAAAAAAATTTTTTATGTATTTCTCTTTGTTTACAGTATGTGGCTAGTATAATGCAATGGTTATGCCAGGTGTTCCCTGTCCATTAACTTCCCTCTCAAAGACTAGATAAGTTCTCTAGCCTCTGGAATCATAAATATTTGGCTTAGTTTTTGTGTTTGTTTTGATCATATTTTAGCTGTCTCTAACATTAAATTAATATCCACTTCTCTATTTTGTATACGGCTAATATTACTCAGAAGATTCTTTTCAGTCATCAAAGAAAATGATGAAAGCACCAAGCACAGTTCTTGAGATAAAATAGGACTTTGCAAACAGGGAACCTAATGGAATTAGTGGTCACCTCTGAGTGGTAATAACTATGTGGGAATAACTATGAATTGGACACCTGAAGAGCAACCGGAAGTTGAAGAGAAGAAACAGAATGGTTAGTGAGCAACTTCAGCTAATTAAAACCCCGAATATGCTAAAAGAATCACTGATGTCAAAGGCCTGAGCTTTTCAGGAAGAATAAAACTGCTTTTTTTCCTCACAGTGTTTATTTGTAAAACTGTAGGAACACTTAATAAACATTAAAAGCCAATAATACTTGTAGATTTAAAAGAATTATATAAACAGGAAATCAGAGTCCTTTAGTGATAATGAAATTTGATATTTTGTTTTTTCTTTCATTTTTGTTTTTTTCTAATGTACTTAACTTTTCTAATATTTTGTTTTTCCAATTACATGTAAAAACAATTTCTAGCATTCATTTTTTAAAAATTTTGTTTTTCAAATTCTCTCTCACCCTCTCATCTCAGCCCTCAATCAGACGATAAGCTAATTGATATAGGTTATACAAGTGAAATCATGCAAAATGATTTCCAGACTAGTTATCTTGTAAAATAAAACACAGATTAAAAAAAAAAGCAAAGAAAAATAAAGGAAACAAAGTTGCTTCGATATGAATTCAAATTCCATCAGTTCTTTCTCTAGAGGTGGATATCATTTTTCATCTTAAATGTTTTATATTTTCTTGGATCGTTTCACTGCTAAGAAGAGCTAAATCATTCATAGTTTATCATGATACAATATTCCAGTTCCTATGTACACTGTTCTCCTGCTTCTGCTCACTTCTTTCTGGATTAGCTCAATTTTTTGCCAGGTTTTTCTGAAAGCATCTGATTGTCATTTCTTATAATACAATAGTATTCCATCACAATCATATACCACAACATGTTCATCAATTACCTAATCAATAGGCATCCCCTTGATTTCCAATTCTTTGCCACTACAAAGAGTTGCTATCTATACTTTTATAAAGATTCCTCCTCCTCCTCCTCCTCCTCCTCCTCCTCCTCCTCCTCCTCCTCCTCCTCCTCCTCCTCCTCCTTCTCCTCCTCCTCCTCCTCATCCTTCTCCTCCTCCTCCTCCTCCTTCCCCTCCTCCTTCTTCTTCTCAATCTCCTTCTTCTTCTCCTCATCCTCCTCCTCCTCTTCCTCCTCCTCCTATTATTATTATTATTATTATTATTATTATTATTATTATTATTATTTCTTTGGGATACAGACCTAAGAGTGATATTGCGGAATCAAAGTCTATGCATAGTTTTATAGACATTTGGGGATAGTTCCAAATTATTCTCCACAAGGGTTGCATCAATTCACAATTCTACCAACAGTCCATAAGTGTCCCAATTTTTCCACATCCCTCCAACATTTGTCATTTTCCTTTTAGCCAATTTAATATGTGTGAAGTAGAACATAAGAGTTGTTTTAATTAGCATTTCTCAAATCATTAGTGATTCAAAGCATCTTTCTCACATGAATATAGATAGCTTTGAGAAATGAGACCTTTGTCAAAGCAAGTTCCCCACTGTGCATCTTCTTCTCCACTGGAAAACCTCTTGTGTCTTTTATGTGAGATAATTTATCACATTCCCTCTCTCCCTCTCCCTTTCCCCTTCTCCCAGTGCATCCTTTTTTCTTACTCAATATGTTTTTTTTAGGTATCCTACCACAACCATTCTTATTCTTACCCCCTAATTTTATTTTTTTTAATATCATCCCATCATAGTCAACTGACACCTATGTCCTCTGTCTAGGTATACTTCTTCTAACTCTCCTAATACTGACAATATGTAAAGTTATCATCTTCAAATGTAGGCATGTAAACAATATAACCTTATTGAATCTCTGAGGATTTCTCTTTGCTGTTTACCTTTTTATGCTTCTTTTGGGTCATGTGTTTGAAAATCAAATTTTCTACTCAAATATTTCATCAGAAAGCCTGGAAAGCATTCTAAAAAAATATTTTTCCCCTGGAAGGATTATACTCAGTTTTCCCACATAGGTGAGTCTTTGTTTCAATCCTAGTTCCTTTACCCTCTGGAATATTATATTCTAAGCCCTCCAAATCCTTGATATAGAAGCTATTAAATCTTCTGTTATCTCCTGACTGTGGCTCCATAATATTTGATTTTTTTCTGGCTATATGCTATCTATAGCAATGAAAAACTCTCTCTCTCTCTCTCTCTCTCTCTCTCTCTCTCTCTCTCTCTCTCTGTCTTTCATGTTTTCTTTTTTCCATTGACCTGGGAGTTCTGGAATTTGGCTATAATATTCCTAGAAATTTCCATTTTGGGATCTCTTTCAGGATATAATTGGTGGGTTCTTTCCATTTCTATTTTACCCTATGGTTCTAAGATATCAGATCAATTTTCTACGAAAATGTCTTGAAAGATGCTGTCTAGGTTCCTTTGTTGTTGTTCATAGATTTTAGGTAGTACAATAATTCTTAAATTATCTATCCTCAAATATTTCCAAGGCCAGTTCTTTTTCTGACGAGATATTTCACATTTTCTTTTATTTTAAAAATTCTTTTGTTTTTGTTTTATTGTTTCTTGATGTCTCATACTGTCATTAGCTTCTACTTGCTCAATTCTATTTTTTTATGAATTATTTTCTTCCCGAGTCATCCAAATCCAATGGCAAGAGGAAAGTCAGGACAACTGGAGATAAGCCCAGGATGCAGAGGATAACCTTGGCCTTTTCAGTGCCTGAACAGGCTCTAAATGTTTCACAGCACCTGCTTCAGCTGCCTTTGTGGCGCTTGGAACAATTGTTCTTATCTTCCCATTGTAACAGGGAAAGCCTTCACATGCTTTGAGTAGATATTCCCCTAACTCACAAACAGGTCTGAGGTCTTTTTGTTACCCTCAACTTAGTTTAGCCCATATGACTAGATGGTTTACTGGGATGTGGCCACTACTGGGTGAAGGTTGCTGAGCAGCCCTGAAAAGGGGAAAGAAAACCTTCACATCAGAGGTTCTTGTCAATCCTGAATATACCATGCATGACAGATAAGAAAGCTGAAGTCCAGAGAAATTTAAAAAAAAAGACTTTATCAGTCATACAGCAGGTGTCTGAGGTAGAATTTTAACTTGGGACTTCCCGACTGCAAATTCATCATGTAGTCTTTCTTTTTTCTCTTTCTTTCTTTCTTCCTCTTTTATTTTGGAGAGAGGAAAGACAGGGCAATTGGGGTTAAGTGACTTGCCCAAGGTAACACACATAGGAAGTTTTAAGTATCTGAAGCTGAATTTGAACTCAAGTTCTCCTGATTCCAGGGCCAGAGCTCAATACATTGCACCACCTTGCTGCCCCCTTTATTTTTTGGAAGGAAATCTTATTGTATTTGAGTTAGCCTAAATTACTTTCTTTTTAATAAAACAAGTTCTTGTGGATATCTGATTTTTCCAGAAAAAAAAAAAAGAATCAGTAAGTACGACTAATTGATACATTGAAAATATCAGAGAGGGGGTGGAGCCAAGATGGCTGAGTAGAAACACCATTTCCAATGTGCTCTGCCCCACACAAATTTCAAATAATGTGAAAGGGGCCTCCAAACAACTTCTGGAGCCACAGCACCCACAGAACAGCACAGATAAGCTAACCTCCTGCTGAGGACAGCCCAGCAGCCCTGCAGTAAGCGGCCAGTGCAGCCCTCTGAGAGCAGGCAGCACAGTGCTGGGAACCAACCAACAGTGAGGAGACACACCATTTTGTAGTTTTCAGAGGCAGCTCCAGCTCCTGGCCTGCATGCTAACTGTAGGGAAATCCAGCTATCAGTCCGGGGGGGGGGTAATCGCTCTTGCTATAACCTCCCTGGATCTGGATTGTGATCTGGGGTGGAAGTCGTGGGTGGGTTTACAGCTTGACAGAAACGGAAGTTGCACCCCACACGTTCGGGACGAAAATTCCTCTATCTGGCCTTAAAGCCATAGTGTGGAAACAAGCCCAAAAGTCAAGTAATTAAGTGGCAACGTGCCAAGGCAAAAGAAACAGAAAAATGCAACCCTAGACTCCTGGGGGCATAGAGTAGGAAAAGGACTGTGAGGTCAGAAGTCCTGCTCCAAAAGCCCCAGGGGAAAACATGAGCGGGTTGCAGGCCATAGAGGACCTTAAGAAGGACTTTAAAAATCAAATAAGAGAAGTGGAGGAAAAATTGGAAAGAGAAATGAGAAGGATGCAGGAAAAGTATGAAATGAGGGTCAAAAGCCTGACTGAGGAAAACAACACCTTAAAAAATAGACTAGCTCAAATGGCAAAGGAGGCCCAAAAGGGCAATGAGGAGAAGAATGCCTTAAAAAGTCAAATTTGCCAGATGGAAAAAGAATCTCAAAAGTTCACTGAGGAGATTCATTACTTCAGAGTGAGACTGGAGCAAATGGAAGCTAATGACTTTATGAGAAATCAAGATGCTTTTAAGCAGATCCAAACAAATGAAAGAGTAGAAGGCAATGTGAAATATCTCATGGGAAAAACCACTGATCTGGAAAATAGATCCAGGAGAGACAATTTAAAAAATATTGGATTACCTGAAAGCCATGATCAAGGAAAGAACCTAGAAATCACCCTTCAAGAAATTCTCAAGGAAAACTGCCCTGATGTTTTAGATCCAGAGGGCAAAACAGAGGTTGACAGAATCCACCGATCACCTCCTGAAAAAGATCTCCAAAAGAAAACTCCCAGGAATATTATAGCCAGGTTCCAGAATCCCCAGATCAAGGAGAAAATACTCCAAGCAGCCAGGAAGAAACAATTTCAATATTGTGGAAACACAATCAGAATAGCCCAGGACCTGGCAGCTTCTACACTGAGGGATCGAAGGGCATGGAATATGATATTCCAGAGGGCAAAAGAACTGGGAATGAACCCAAGGATCACCTACCCAGCAAAACTGAGTATTTTGTTTCAGGGGAAAATATGGTCATTCAGTGGAATAGAGGACTTTCAAGCATTGTTGAGGAAAAAACCAGAATTGAATAGAAAATTTGACATCCAGACACAAGAAGGAAGAGATGCCTGAGAAGGTAATCAGGGAAAAGAAATCAAAAGGAACTTATCAAAGTTGAACTATTTACATTCCTATATGGAAAAGCAATAACTGTGACTGATGATATCTTTCTCAGTATGAAAATAATGCAAGAAGGGTGTGTGGTCATATGAATACATATGTGAATGTGTGTGTATATGGTTACAGTTATATATGGATAGAGGGCATAGGTTGAATTTGTTGGGAAGGGAGAATACTCAAGGGATGAAATTATAAGGTGAGAGAGGAAAGTGGCAAGAGGAGATGGGGAGAGACTGGGTAGGGTAAACTATCCCATGTAGAAGAAGCAAGGGGAAGTGGTTGCAAAGGAGGGGGAGAATAAGGAAGGCTAAAAAGACAAAACCACATTCACATTGAATTTGCTTCAGGGAGAAAATGACATACATACTAAATGGGATATCTCAACCTGCAGCAGGATAGGGGGAAGGGAGATGAGAGGAACGATGATGGACGGGAGGGCATCCTTGGGGTGAGGGGAGGCTGGAAGTACCCACTATAGAAGAGGGACAGGATCATGTAGGGAATGGACCAGGTGGGGGGTGGGATGAGTGGGAGGGAATTATAAGCAGCCTTGTATAATATATCTACTATGATAATGTTTTGCATAGCTAGACATGTACAACATATACTGAATTACTTATCTCCCCAGTGGGAATGGGTGACAAGGGAGGAAGGAAATGGATCTGAAATTCGAGGTTGTAACATTAAATGTTTCAAATATATATAAACACTAAAAAAAGAAGCTTAATAAATGTTTATTGATTAAAAAAAATTCAACCTGTGCCCTCTATCCATGTATACCTGTAAACATATGCCCATATACCCTTCTTCAATTATTTTCATAATGAGAAAGGTTTCATCAGACACAGATATTGTTTTTCCATGTAGGAATGTAAATAGTTCAACTTTGATAATTTCCTTTTGATTTCTTTTCCTTGATTACCTTCCCAAGCATCTCTTGCTTCTTGTGTCTGAATGTCAAATTTTCTATTCAACTCTGGTTTTTTCATCAAGAATGCTTGAAAGTCCTCTATTCCACTGAATGACCATATTTTCCCCTGAAACAAGATACTCAGTTTTTCTGGGTAGGTGACCCTTGGCTTCAATCCCAGCTCTTTTGCCCTCTGGAATATCATATTCCATGCCCTTCAATCCCTCAGTGTAGAAGCTGTCAGGTACTGCACTATTCTGACTGCGTTTCCACACTATTGAAATTGCTTCTTCCTGGCTGCTTGTAGTATTTTCTCCTTGATCTGGGAGTTCTGGAACATGGCTATAATATTCCTAGGAGTTTTCTTTTGGGGATCTTTTTCAGGAGGTGATTGGTAGATTCTTTCAACCTCTATTTTTCCCTCTGCGTCTAAAACATCAGGACAAATTTCCTTGAGAATTTCTTTAAGGATGATTTCTAAGTTCTTTCTTTGATCATGGCTTTCAGGTACTCCAATAGTTTTTAAATTATCTCTCCTGGATCTATTTTCCAGGTCAGTGGTTTGTCCCATGAGATATTAAGCATTTCCTTCTATTCTTTCATTTGTTTGGATCTGTTTAACAGCATCTTGCTTTCTCATAAACTCACTAACTTCCATTTGCTCCAGTCTAACTCTGAAGGAATGAATCTCCTCAGTGAGCTTTTGAGATTCTTTTTCCATCTGGCAAATTTGACTTTTTAAGGCATTCTTCTCCTCATTGCCTTTCTGAGCCTCTTTTGCCATTTGAGTTAGTCTATTTTTAAGGTGTTATTTTCCTCAGTCAGGCTGTTGACTGTCATTTCATACTTTTCTTGCATCTTTCTCATTTCTCTTCCCAATTTTCCCCCACTTCTCTTATCTGCTTCTTAAGGTCGTCTATGTCCTGTAGCCAGCTTGTATTTTCATTTGGGCCTTTTGGTTCAGGAGTTCTGACCTCATAATCCTCCTCCATACTTTGATCCTTTTTGCCCCTAAAAGAGCAGTCCAATGTTGAATTTTTCTGTTTATTTTGTTTCTTTTGCCTAGGCATGTTGCCACTTAATTACTTGATTTTGGGCTTGTTGCCACAGTAGGACTCTGCCACCAGACAAGAGAGCTTCCGTCCGAAATGTGGGGTCTTCACAGCTTCTGCAGGTTGGGTGGCCTCTGTAAAGCCTCCACAAGCTCTGGCAAGCTGGATACCCACCCCAAATCTCCACCCCATACCACAATCCAGATCCAGGAAGTTTAAAGCAAGAGATATTAACCCCCAGACTGATTGCTGGATCTCCCTACAGTTTGAAGAACAGGAGCTAGAGCCATCACTGGTGCTGCAAAATGGCTTCTGTTCCGGGTTTCTTCAGCAGCTTTTCTTCCCCAGGGGAGGAATTTGATGCATCCCCCAAATACTGGTCCCAAAGTCCATAGGGCACTAACCTCTCACTTTGTCCTAGGCATATCTGTGCTGATAATTCTGGAATCTCCACAGCTGCTGGTGTTCTGTGGTCTCTCCAGCCAGCTGCTGGCCCAGCCGCCCTAGGGCTAAAACTGCAGCTCACGTGGGCCTGGGCTCAGCTCCCAGAGCGTTGCACTGTCGGTTCTGAGCACTGTGCTGCCTGCTCTCAGAGGGCTGCGCTGGCCACTCCCTGCAGGGTTGCTGGGCTGTCCTCAGTGGGAGGTTAGCTTCTCTGTGTCATTCTGTGGGTGCTGGGGCTCCAAAGTTGTTCAGAGTCCCCTTTTATATGCTTTTGAGGTAATCTGTGGGCAGAGCACCTTGGAAGTTCTGTTTCTACTCTGCCATGTCGACTCTGCCCCCCTAGGCCCAGTTGTTAATGTAGTGATAGTGAAGTATAATAGAATTATCTTTTAGGATTTTCAAGGGCTATGCTGGAATTCCATCAACCCCACTAGACTTATTGTTTTTTTTTTCTTTCTTTCTTTCTTTTTTATTTTTTTAAACAAATGTTTTATTAACTTCTGTTTTAGATCATTTATTTCTGCCAGATTTTGAGTTACCATCATTTTCCCCCCGTTATTCCCCTCCCCAACCTCCCAGAATAGCAGTCCCACAAGATATCGCTTCCTCCAATGTGCTCTCTCCCATACCTTCTCCCATACCCGCTTCGACTTTTCCATTAGAGGAACGTGAATCTTTGTGTCCCAATGCCTGCACATCTTATCTCCCAATTATAAGCAAAAGAGTATTAATAATAGTATTTATATATATTTGAAACATTTAATGTTAAGACCTCGAATTTCAGATCCATTTCCTTCCTCCTTGTTACCCATTCCCTCTGGGGAGATAAGTAATTCAGTATATGTTGTACATGTCTAGCTATGCAAAACATTATCATAGTAGATATATTGTACAAGGCTGCTTATAATTCCCTCCCACTCATCCCACCCCCCACCTGGTCCATTCCCTACATGATCCTGTCGCTCTTCTATAGTGGGTACTTCCAACCTCCCCTCCCCCCAAGGATGCCCTCCCATCCATCATCCCTCCTCTCATCCCCCTTCCCCCTATTCTGCTGCAGGTTGAGATATCCCATTTAGTATGTATGTCATTCGCTCCCTGAACCAAATTCAATGAGAATGTGGATTTGCTTTTTTTTTTTCCCTTCCTATTCTCCCCCTCCCTTGCAACTACTTCCCCTTGCTTCTTCTACATGAGATAGTATACCCTACCCTGTCTTTCCCCATCTCCTCTTGCCACTTTCCTCTCTCACCTCATAATTTCATCCCTTGAGTATTCTTGCTTCCCAACAAATTCAACCTATGCCCTCTATCCATATACACACACATTCACATACGTATTCATATGACCACACACCCTTCTTCCTTATTTTCATAGTGAGAAAGATATCATCACTCACAGTTATTGTTTTTTCATATAGGAATGTAAATAGTTCAACTTTGATAAGTTCTTTTTGCTTTCTTTTCCCTGATTACCTTCTCAGGCATCTCTTGCTTCTTGTGTCTGGATGTCAAATTTTCTATTCAATTATGGATTTTTCCTCAAGAATGCTTGAAAGTCCTCTATTCCACTGAATGACCATATTTCCCCCTGAAACAAAATACTCAGTTTTGCTGGGTAGGTGATCCTTGGGTTCATTCCCAGTTCTTTTGCCCTCTGGAATATCATATTCCATGCCCTTCTATCCCTCAGTGTTGAAGCTGCCAGGTCCTGGGCTATTCTGATTGTGTTTCCACAATATTGAAATTGTTTCTTCCTGGCTGTTTGTAGTATTTTCTCCTTGATCTGGGGATTCTGGAACCTGGCTATAATATTCCTGGGAGTTTTCTTTTTGGGATCGTTTTTTAGGAGGTGATCGGTGGATTCTTAGACTTATTGTTAGTCATGCTTCCTAAGGACCCTTGACTACAATGTCCAGGATGTGTAGTTCTATATACTCAGCAAATTGTTGTGGTTACTGGTGATGTTTACAAAATACTTTTTTGTTTGTTTTTTAAATTTATTTTTAATTTTCAACATTCAGTTCTACAAGATTTTGAGTTATAAGTTTTTCTCCCAGTCTTTCCCCTAGCCCCACCCCAAAACAGTGAGCATACTGAATACCCCTTTCCCCAATATGTTCTCTCTTATATCCTCCCCCATCCCCTCCCGAACTTTCTAGTAGGGCAAGATGGATTTCTATACCCTAAACCTGTGTATCTTATTTCCCACTTTCATGTAACATGCATTAACATTTGTTTTTTGAAACTTTGAGTTCCAGAGTCTTTCCCTTCTTCCTTCCTCACCACCCCCCGCCATCCCCAGGAAGAAAAGTAATTCAACATGGGTTGTACATGTGTGGTTACTCAACACATTTCCATAGTAGTTATATTGTGAAGGACCAACTATATTTTTCTCCACACTATTCTGACCCCCACTTTTAATATTTTGTACTTTGACCCTGTCCCTTTTCAAAAGTGTGTGCTTCTAACTACTCTTAAACCCAATCTGTCCTCTCTTCTATCATCCCCCCTGCTTTCCTGTAGGGTCAGATGCCTAATTGAATGTGTATGTTATCCCCTCCTTAAGCCAAAGTTCAATGAGAGTGAGGTTGTCCCATTCCTTTTCACCTTCCTACTCTTCCCCTACATTGTAACAGCATTCTCTTGCCTCTATTACATGAGATAATTTACCCTAATATATCTTCCTTTTTCTCCTTCTCCCAGTATATTCTTCTCTCACCTCTTAATTTTGTTTTTAAGATCTCATTCCTATATATTCAACCCATCCTGTACCCTCAATGTATATATGTACATACACATGCACACACTCACATATATATTTATACACACAACTATGAGATTCACAGGAGTTTTCTTTTGGGCATCTTTTTCAAGAGGTGATTGGTGAATTCTTTCAATTTATATTTTGCTCTCTAGTTCTAGAATATCAGGACAATTTTCCTGGAGAATTCCTTGAAGGATGATTTCTATATACCTCTTATACATACATATATACATATACATACATATACATATACATATATATACATATACCTTTGTATACATATATATATATATTGGAATATGATTTAATTGATATTTTGAATTCATGATTGAGGAAATTACCTCTATCAATTGAGAACAGTGCCTCTCCCTACAACTTTGAATTTTGGAGAAATTAATAGAACACTGAGATATTCAATAATACCTATGGTAACATAGTCAGAGATTCAAAGATTACCTATGATCACATAATGAGAAATGAGACCTGAACCCAAGTCTTCTTGAATCTAAGATCATTTTTCTATCTACTTTGCCATGGAGAGGATAATGAGGGTTGGGAGTAGAGTGCTGTCATATGTTGAAAATGAGAGAGAAAAGCTGGTCAGCATGAGGGCATAACTGGTACCCTTGAAATTCTAAAAGAACCAGAGGAAGAAAGAACCAACATTTTGTGTGGGTTATTTATGAAAGATTTATGGACAGGCATGGACAAGAATAATACAAAGTCATGGAAGGATTGCCTTTGGCAGTGGTGGAACCAGTAGATACCTGCAACTAATGAAATCATAAAACCACTGTCAAAACAAATGTCAAGAGTTAATGTGCGTCTCTGAAAGAAGTAAAATGGCTCCCTCCTCCCCATATTTCAAAATGTGAACACATTTTCTCTCTCCTTCCCTGGCCTCATCAGTTTAAATGATTCTAAGTCTGACTTTCATCTGTTTAATTTGTCTTAAATCAATTTTTGATTGAGTCATTAGTTATTAATGTCTTTGAAGTTCTCCTGTTCTATTGGGATTTTAATTTAGAACAAAAAAAAAAATCTCCATTCAGTCCCTGTCTGAGTTAAATGATTGAGCATTTAACTCTAAAATAAATGTATCTGCAGAAAGAGAAAGCTAAACTTTTAAACATGTGTGCATAAAAATACAAGTCAGGCTAGATCTTTGTAAATATTGGAAGCATAATCATTTGAATAACGAAAGTTGTAGCACATACCTTAGAGAATTGCTATGAGGCTCAGATGAGATAAAGCATTTGAAGTACCCTGCACAATGCCAAGCACAACATCTTCTATGTAGTGCAGTGTTGAACTGTGCTGGAAATAAGCTGCTAATTTGCATACATTGGGAGGTTTAGAAAAGAATTGACTTGTGCACGAATGTTGATCAATATTAACATGAAAATCTTCCCAAAGAGTAGAAAGAAGCAAACAAATTTCTAATGTAAAAATGTTACTTTATTAAAACAAACCAAAACCCAAGTTCTTTCTTGATTAAATGCCATACAATTTGTACACAAGTGTTTATCATTTGAAAGATTTTTTTTTCCTTCATCACATTTGAGTTTGATATGAAAGAAGAGATTGGCATTGATTTTTTTTTAACATAGGACCAAAGCACTCCTTGTATTTCTGATTAGCTAAAGAGAAGGACTTTTTTTTTGTTTGTTTGTTTGTTTCTGTAATTGGAAAATTATGTTTGTTGAAAATCCTACTGCATATAACAGTGTTAGGCAATGCAAGGTAAAAGTGTTATCTTTCATTGTCTTCCCTAATTAGAGTGTAAGTTCCTTAAGAATAAAGACTATTTCTCCTTTCAATTTGCATGCCTCATGTTTAACACAGTGCTTGACACAGAGTTAATGCTTAATAAATGCTTTAGTCATTCATTTTCCAATGATTATCATAGTCACTACTTTAAAATTCGCATAGATTCATCCAAATTCAAACCAAAGCATTCTATTTTCCTTTCCTTTCTTTTTTCCTTCCTTTCTTCCTTCGTCCCTTCTTTCTTCCTTCCTTCTTCAATCCTTCCTTCCTTCCTTCCTTCCTTCCTTCCTTCCTTTCTTTTTCAAGTTTACTTATACAAAATGACTTATATGGAAATGTTTTATGTGACTGACATGTATATATTCATGTATATCAGATTATGTGTGATCTCTGGGAGGGCAGAGGAAAGGGATGGAGGGAGGGATAAAATTTGCAACTCGAAACTTAAAGAAAAACCAAATATTTTAAATGTTTTTACATGTAAAAAAATCTATAAATAGTTATTCAGACTCCTATACCTGAGCCCCTGTCTTTATATTGTTCTTCAATAGTGGAGAGTATAATAGCTTCTAGGTCATTGCTTATCTTTGGAAAAGAGAAACCAGGGTGGTAGTGAGAGAGACCACCATACAGGAATTGAGGATAGTTCATTAATTGCCTGGGTTATAGGTGTGCCAAAGACCAAATGACTGCCATTTTTATTGATCTTGTTACTGGGGGGTGGGGCAGGGTAAAGGAGAATTTTTTAAAATTTTGTTAGAAAACATCAAAACATTATTTTCTTCAGATTTATTATATTATTCCTAAAACTTGAAAAGATTTTTTAAAGAAACAAAATATTAGACTACTTATCTGGAGAATACCCTTACCAGTCAAAACTTATCAGAAAGTTGGGACTGTGAAGCATGGTCTTGAATGATAAATGTTTCTTGATATCTATCATGCTGTCAAAAGTTCTATTGGTTTATTAAATTGCCTGAGTCATTATAGATTATTTTTATTGTGGTGGCATGAATCTTCCAGAATATTCTTAAAGGCTACATTTCATAAGCCAAGGAAAATCCTCATTCTTCTCCTTGCATAATCCTTCCATTAATTCAGTCTGAATGAAACCCTTTTTAACTCTCCACCAAGGTCAAGTTTGGTATGTCCTTAGCTTATAATAGATGTTATACTGGGAAAATTCTTCTTGAGTTAATTTTTTTTTTCATTTCCCTATCCCTCCAGGAAAAAAATGACTGACACACCTAGGGAGCACTCTAGCCACAAACAGCAAAATTTCATAAGGAGATAAAGGAGAAAAATTGGCCCTCATTTTAAAAACAGGGTCCTTTGAGTAAAAAGCTCTCCATAGTTGAGTACTCTTTACTTGCATATAATACTCTTTTTTGAGACATGAAGCTAATCTTAGGACTATAACAGCTTTGAAAATAAGTTAAAATTTTGCCAGCCCATAACAATATGATTTTTGCACAGTGGTATAATTATACAAGAATAGAAAAATAAAATAATCTTTTTTATTACTTGCCCAACACACACATGCATGCACACACACACACACACACACACACACACACACACACACACACACATGAGTATGTCCTAGAAACCTTTGGTTCATTTAAACTTTAATAACCTAGGTATAGTACAATTTATAAACAATTAAAATTTTGGAAATATAAATTGCAGTACTTGTAGATGAAATATTTTCTTATTCCCCAATAAAAATGACAATGGCTACTTACAGATAAATCATATAATTACATGATTTGGAATTGGAGAATTGTAAAGAACCTCATAGGTACTTTAATCCAATGAATACCAAAGAAAGAGTCATCCAACCTCTGCTCAAAGACCTCCTAAAGCATGTAATCTCCTTTTGAATAGATTTGATTATAAGAAAATTTTGTATTTTGCTTTGTTCTACTTTCATAAATCAATATTTTCTACTTTGCTATTCTCCATAATCATAAATCTTCCCCCTGAAGTCAAGGAGAATAAGTTTAATCTGTGTTCCACATGAAAACAATTATCTTATCTCACTCTCTCCAGCAACCCTTAATATACACTTCTCCAGACTAAATGCCACCAATTCCTTGAACAATGTTTATCATGATCTTTTACTATCATTTCTACCCCTGTAATGTCAAGGGTTTTCCTAAACTGATGAACCCAAAGGGTTAAATATAAACCAACTGCTTAATTAATGAGAACGTGTTAAGTGTATATTATGTATCAAGTGCTGTGTTTGACACTGATGATTCTTTTTGTTTTGTTGTTGTTGTTGTTTTGTTTGTTTGTTTTTGCTTTTTTGGGGGGAAGGAGGGGCAATTGGGGTTAAGTAACTTGCCCAAGATTACATGGCTAGTAAGTGTTAAGTGTCTGAGGCTGGATTTGAACTCAGGTCCTCTTGACTCAAGGGCTGGTGCTCTATTCACTGTGCCACCTAGCCTCCCCCAAGCACTGGAGATTCTTGAAGTAAAGTAATTACACATAGGGGCAGCTAGGTGGCTCAGGAAATGGAGCACTGATGCTGGAGTCAGGAGGACGTGAGTTCAAATACAGCCTCAGACACTTAACAGAAAAAACTAACCATGTGACCTTGGGCAAGTCAGTTCACCCCAATTTCCCTATCTTCCCCCCTCCAAAAAGCCAAAAAAAAAAAAAGAAAAGAAAAAATATTACACATAAACCTGCCTTTATAGACATGAGCACTATATGTTTACTACAGATGTCATGGAGAAGAACCTTGGCCAATGGAGCTAATTGGCTAGAGAATATAATTTTATTTTATCTAGTCCCTAGCATCTTTAAAAGTCTACTTACCTCTGCATTTCTGAAGAAAGCTGTTGACTCTACAAAGTTCCTAAAGCAATATGCAGGACATCTCGGCATCTGTACTGCAATTGAAAAGATCTAATAATTCACTAAATTGGTGAGGCTGGTGAGGACAAATCAATAATCCTAAAGCACTTCTTTTTCCCATTTATTTGCTTGTTTTTATTTATTTGCATACTTTCTTTGTATTACAAGAAGTTAGCAGAGTACCTGACACTTCATGAGATCTTAATAGTTGTTTGCTGACTGAATGCCTTGCAATTCAATTCTGATAATTCTCCATTTCTTGCAGGAAAGATGTAAAATTCCCTATATTTACATTTGAGGTCCTCTTAAAAATAGTCTATCCCTAATCTACGCTTTAAAATTACCTCCCACTACTCTCTTAACTCGCCACCTCATTTAATATGTCCACTTGTGAAAACAACCATTCCTTGCATTTTCTTGTTTCTGAACTCTTAGAACCTTTATTATTTTAGGACTTTCCATTTTTCCGTGCTCCTAATGCATTTCTGGCCTGTATAAGCAATCCTTTTAACATTAATGAATTTTCTATTATCATGACTTAACTGTTTTTTTATGCATGGATAGTGAATTGTATGACTTCTGTGTAGTAACCTTTCATGAACTGCTTCAACCATTTTTAATATTACTGATGAGCTGAGTCCCCAAAGTATAGCTAACTACTCCTCCCCATAGGCTTAGGGGTAACTCTAAATGTTTAGTATTTCTAATATTATCATTCATAAACTGCTAACTTGTGTGTTACCATAAACAATTTGGCAGATATAGTTAGCTTTTAGAAAAGATTTATATTAATGTAGCATAGTGCATAGAGTCTATGCTCTCCCAAATTATTTCACATGCAAGATGTCTTGGAAAAGTGGGCTCAGACTTAGAAAGCATATGTGACCAAAAAATAAACTCATGGGTCCTGGTTACTGAATGATTTTTTTTTCTTCTTTTAGGGAGTCCTTTTGAATTTTCCATTCTCTCTGAGGTTCCAAAGTTCAATGTCCCTATAGAGTCCTGGAATTATCATTTATAATTATGCCCAACTGGTCTTAGATACGTCTCTAAGTACCAAATATCTTTCATGGCACATTCAATTGGGTAAGAAAGAGGGAGTGTAACACCCTGTATGGGCTCACTATCTTGAGCTGTACCTTATACACAGCTTGTTGCCCCCAGGGTGTACAGGTGCAACAATTTTTGTCTTCAATATCCTTCTAAGCCTTAAAGCTTCAAAAGTTTGACTGTTTTGCTGATGAACTTCAAGTTTCTGGACTGACTTGCTGTGTTGTACATCTACCGGCATAACATGTTTCATTTTCCTTGACCAATCAAAAAATATTTTTCATGTGATTTCAACTGTTTTCATCCAATGATTAAAGCAAACCCTACCTAGTTTAGATTTTGGGGTGATTGCTTGACTCAGTTGAGAAGTTTTAGACTTCTGTGTTAACTTGGGATAGAATAGAACCCACCCTTAACATGTATCTTCACAGATTTATATTTGTACTATTTTGTACTTAAAACATAGTTAATCACTGAATAACAGAAAGTTTGGCAAGTAGGAATGAAAAATAATAGGACTTTAAAAGATCCCTTCTCCACTAAGAATATCATCGTCTTTAAGAAAAATAATGTTTGTGCCACTGTACTATGATACCACTAATTCTTCCAATCAAAATCAAGCCCTTTGGTGAAATAACATCTAGTTATTAATGAGTGTCAGATTTTCATAGTATCTAATGGAACAGACTTAGTTACAAGCTGTATCCTTGTAATTAATAATGAACTAAAAGATTACTTGCCTACCTCTATTTTGTGAAAATAGAATGTATAAAGCTGGCATTATTGTACTGAATCTAGTTAAAACTTGACATTTATATGATAAGACATGATCATGATTTTTTTCTTTCAAATAAAGAGTTTTTTAACCAAAAATAAAAATGATATGGAAAGGTTAGAATCATTAAAATGAATTCAATAAAATGAGTAAAAAATCATTTTGAACATTTTCCTCTCATCTTTAATAGCCATAAAAATTAGGGAACACATTATGTTGCATTCTAATGTAATACAAAGGTGTTTGGGTTAGGGGTGGATTTAAGAAGGGTAGATGGAAATAAGAAAACAACATAGAGCTCTTTCTTTATATGTTCATACATTAAGATGAAGTAATCTACCACTGATATGAGCTGCCATTTCTGAATGCCTGTGAGAATTATTTGGTGATTTTTTTTTGAAACCTAATGGAATTTTGGTGGTTTACAGAACAGCAGTTCTTTTAGTTTTAGAAAATCTTTGATTACCAATTGTGTTATTGTTGTCGTTGTATGGGTCCCTGTCAGTAAAAAACAGAGTATCTGTGTCACTTATCTTAAAAATTTAGGTCCACAATTTGTCTAGTGAGAGCAATGAAGGATTGTTTTTATTCCTGAATTATTTCTAGTTGTCTGTCTTTGTTAACTTAATATCCTGTATCACAGTTTAACTAATTATTTCTCACTGTATTACAACCCAATTTGTATTACCTTGTATTGTTTTTTTCCTATTTCTGCATTTTGAATTTGACAAGCATCAATGAACATGAGCATTTCCATAAAAAAAAAAAAAAACACAGAGGATTATATGTGAACCCATGCTCTTTTAGCAACAATTTCTTAAATACATAATGAATACAACACTTTAGTTTAAATGTGATGTTGTTTTCCTGACTCTCTCTAACTCTGTCTCTGTTTCTGTTTTTCTCTCTTTTACAGTTGGCCATAAAGAAGAAAGAAACCTATTGAAACTTGAGTGGCACCAAACGTTTGAATGTAGACATGATTGTTCTTCTCCAGAGAAACATATTTGACTTTCTTCCTTCTACAAGATATGACCTCTCTTCGATTAACAGCCTTCCAATCCCATACCAACTACAGAAGAGATTATTTATGAGCATATTTTAGAGGAAAAAGTAAGGAAAAGCAAGATAATGAATGTGGTAGCCCAATTCCATGACTTAGTCAAACTGTTTTTGGTTGTTTGGTTTTTATAAAGTTCCTATTTCTACAACCCTAGGAAAGAAAAGAGACTGAAACTGTTCCTTCTTCACCTTTTTTTGAGAATCTTATCAAAACAGTAATCAGTAGGGGGTGGAGCCAAGATGGCAGAGTAGAAACAGCACTTCCCCAGTGCTCCTGTGCACACCACTTCCAAAACATAGAAAAGGGGATTCTGAACAATCTCTGGAGCTCCAGAAACCACAAAATGACACAGTGAAGATAACCTCCCACTGAGAATAGCCTGGCAGCCCAGCAGGGAGCGGCCAGCACAGCACTCTGGGAGCTGAGCCCAGACCCACCGGAGTCTGAGGTTTTAGCCCCAGGGTGGCCAGACCAGCAGCAAGCTATAGGGACTCCAGAACACCAGCAGCTGTGGCATTTTCAGAATTATCAACACATAGATGCCTAGGACAAAGTGAGAGGTCAGTGTATTATGGATTTTAGGACTGGCTGGGAGAACATGTTGGCCTCTTTCCCTGGGGGCAAGAAGCCACTGATTAGCCACAGAGCAGCCGACATGTTGCAGCTTCAGTTCTGAGTCTGCAGACTGTAGACTGTCAGTCTTGGGGGGAGGGGCAGTAATCGTGCTTGCTTTAACCTTCTTGGATCTTGATTGCAGTCTGGGTTGGAGGTCTTAGGGTGTGTGAGCAGCTTGCCAGAGTGTGTGGGGGCTTCAGAAAGGGCAGACAAATAATACCTCCAGTAGCTGAGAAAACCCCAGTGTTTAGGACAGAAGCTCCCCTGGCTGGTGGCAGAGTCCTACTGTGGCAATAAGCCCAAAAGTCAAGTGATTGATTGGCAACATGCCTAGGCAAAGGAAACAAAATAACCATAAAAATGCAATATTATAGACTCCTATTTGGGGGGTAAAGGGGACCAAAACATGGAAAAGGAGGAGGACTGTGAGGTCAGAACTCAGGCACCAAAAGCCCCAAATGAAAATACAACCCGGTTCCAGGCTATAGAGGACCTTAAGAAGGATTTTAAAACCAAATAAGTGAAGTGGAGGAAAAATTGGGAAGAGAAATGAGAAAGATGCAAGAAAAGTATGAAATGAGAGTCAACTGACTGACTGAGGAAAATTACAACTTAAAAAAACAGACTAACTCAAATGGCAAAAGAGCATCAAAAAGGCAATGAGGAGAAGAATGCCTTTAAAAAGCTGAATTTGCCAGGTGGAAAAAGAATCTCAAAAGCTCACTAAGGAGAATCATTCCTTCAGAATTAGACTGGAGGAAATGGAATGTAGTGAATTTATGAGAAATCAAGATGCTGTTAAGCATATATAAATAAATGAAAGAATAGAAGGCAATGTGAAATATCTCATGGGAAAAAGACTGACCTGGAAAATAGATCCAGGAGAGATAATCTTAAAATTATTGGACTACCTGAAAACCGTGATCAAAGAAAGAACCTAGAAATCATCCTTCAAGAAATTCTCCAGGAAAATTGCCCTGATGTTTTAGAACCAAATGGAAAAAATAGAGATTGAAAGAATCCACCAAAGCCACCTAATCCACCAAATCCACCAATCCACCAAATCCACCAATCCACCAAACTCCAACATCTCCCGGAAAAGATCCCAAAAAGAAAACTCCCAGGAATGTTATAGCCAGGTTCCAGAATTCCCAGATCAAAGAGAAAATATTACAAGCAGCCAGGAAGAAACAATTTCAATATTGTGGAAACTCAATCAGGACAGTGCAGGACCTGGCAGCTTCTACACTGAGAGATCGAAGGGCACGGAATATGATATTCCAGAGGGCAAAAGAGCTGGGACTAAAACCAAGAATCACAGGGGCAGAGGCAAGATGGCGGAGTAGAAACAGCTCATCCAAGCCACTCTGCCCCCACATTCCCCCCAAACGATGTAAAAGGGGACTCTGAACAACTTCTGGAGCCCCAGCACCCACAGAAAGACACAGAGAAGCTAAACTCCCGCTGAGGACAGCCCAGCAGCCCTGCAGGAAGGACCAGTGCAGTGGTCTGGGACCTGGCAGCGTGCAGCACGCAGAGTGCAGGAGCCCAGCCGAGCCGAGCCAAGCTCAGGTCCGCATGAGCCGAGGTTTTAGCCCCAGGGTGGCAGGGCCAGCAGCCAGCTGGAGGAACCCCAGAACACCAGGAGCTGTGGTGACTCCAGAATTATCAACATAGACTTCCCTGGGACGAAGTAAGAGGTTAGTGTCCTATGGACTTTGGGACTGGTATTAGGGAATGCATCGGCTCCCTCCCCTGGGGGCTAAAAGCCGCTGAGGACAAACGCCATTTTGTAGTTTTCAGAGGCAGCTCCCACCCCCAGCCTGCAAATTTGTAGGGAGATCCAGCGATCAGTCTTGGGGGGTAATCGCTCTTGCTTTAACCTCCCTGGAGCTGGATTGTGATCTAGGGTGGAAGTTGTGGGTAGGTTTACAGCTTGCCAGAAACGGAAGTTGCCCCCCCCCACGTTCGGGACGAAAATTCCTCTATCTGGCCTTAAAGCCATAGTGTGGAAACAAGCCCAAAAGTCAAGCAATTAAGTGGCAACATGCCAAGGCAAAGGAAACAGAAAAATGCAGCCCTAGACTCCTATTGTGGGGGCATAGGGCAGGAAAAGGACTGTGAGGTCAGAAGTCCTGCTCCAAAAGCCCGAGGGGAAAGCATGAGGGGGTTGCAGGCCATAGAGGACCTTCAGAAGGACTTTAAAAATCAAATAAGAGAAGTGGAGGAAAAATTGGAAAGGGAAATGAGAAGGATTCAGGAAAAGTTTGAAATGAGGGTCAACAGCCTGACTGAGGAAAACAACACCTTAAAAAAATAGACTGACTCAAATGGCAAAGGAGGCCCAACAGGGCAATGAGGAGAAGAATGCCTTAAAAAGTCGAATTTGCCAGATGGAAAAAGAATCTCAAAAGTTCACTGAGGAGATTCATTCCTTCAGAGTTAGACTGGAGAAAATGGAAGCTAATGACTTTATGAGAAATCAAGATGCTGTTAAGCATATACAAACAAATGAAAGATTAGAAGACAATGTGAAATACCTCATGGGAAAAATCACTGACCTGGAAAATAGATCCAGGAGAGACAATTTAAAAATTATTGGATTACCTGAAAGCCATGATCAAGGAAAGAACCTAGAAATCACCCTTCAAGAAATTCTCAAGGAAAACTGCCCTGATGTTTTAGATCCAGAGGGCAAAATAGAGGTTGAAAGAATCTACCGATCACCTCCTGAAAAAGACCCCAGAAAGAAAACTCCCAGGAATATTATAGCCAGGTTCCAGAATCCCCAGATCAAGGAGAAAATACTTCAAGCAGCCAGGAAGAAACAATTTCAATATTGTGGAAACACAATCCGAATAGCCCAGGACCTGGGCTTCTACACTGAGGGATCGAAGGGCATGGAATATGATATTCCAGTGGGCAAAAGAACTGGGAATGAACCCACGGGTCACCTACCCAGCAAAACTGAGTATTTTGTTTCAGGGGAAAAGCAATAACTGTGACTGATGATATCTTTCTCACTATGAAAATAATGTCATTCTCTACCTGAACCAAATTCAATGAGAATGTGGATTTGCCTTTTTTTTTCCCCTTGCTATTTTCCCCCTCCCTTGCAACCACTTCCCCTTGCTTCTTCTACATGAGATAGTTTACCCTACCCTTTCTTTCCCCATGTCCTCTTGCCACTTTCCTCTCTCATCTCATAATTTCATCCCTTGAGTATTCTCCCTTCCCAACAAATTCAACCTATGCCCTCTATCCATATATAACTGTAATCATATACACACACATTCACATATGTATTCATATGACCACACCCCCCTCTTCCATTATTTTCATAGTGAGAAAGATATCATCAGTCACAGTTACTGCTTTTCCATATAGGAATGTAAATAGTTCAACTTTGATAAGTTCCTTTTGATTTCTTTTCCCTGATTACCTTCTCAGGCATCTCTTGCTTCTTGTGTCTGGATGTCAAATTTTCTATTCAATTATGGTTTTTTTCCTCAAGAATGCTTGAAAATCCTCTATTCTACTGAATGACCATATTTTCCCCTGAAACAAAATACTCAGTTTTGCTGGGTAGGTGACCCTTGGATTAATTCCCAGTTCTTTTGCCCTCTGGAATATCATATTCCATGCCTTTCGATCCTTCAGTGTAGAAGCTGCCAGGTCCTGGGCTATTCTGATTGTGTTTCCACAATATTGAAATTGTTTCTTCCTGGCTGCTTGTAGTATTTTCTCCTTGATCTGGGGATTCTGGAACCTGGCTATAATATTCCTGGGAGTTTTCTTCTTGGGATCTTTTTCAGGAGGTGATCGGTGGATTCTTTCAACCTCTATTTTGCCCTCTGGATCTAAAACATCAGGGCAGTTTTCCTTGAGAATTTCTTGAAGGGTGATTTCTAGGTTCTTTCTTTGATCATGGCTTTCAGGTAGTCCAATAATTTTTAAATTGTCTCTCCTGGATCTATTTTCCAGATCAGTGGTTTTTCCCATGAGATATTTCACATTGCCTTCTAATCTTTCATTTGTTTGGATCTGCTTAACAGCATCTTGATTTCTCATAAAGTCATTAGCTTCCATCTGCTCCAGTCTAACTCTGAAGGAATGAATCTCCTCAGCGAACTTTTGAGATTCTTTTTCCATCTGGCAAATTCGACTTTTTAAGGCATTCTTCTCCTCATTGCCCTGTTGGGCCTCCTTTGCCCTTTGAGTTAGTCTATTTTTTAGGGTGTTGTTTTCCTCAGTCTGTCTGTTGACCCTCATTTCATACTTTTCCTGCATCCTTCTCATTTCTCTTTCCAATTTTTCCTCCACTTCTCTTATTTGATTTTTAAAGTCCTTCTGAAGGTCCTCTATGGCCTGCAACCCCCTCATGCTTTCCCCTCGGGCTTTTGGAGCAGGACTTCTGACCTCACAGTCCTTTTCCAGCTCTATGCCCCCAAAATAGGAGTCTAGGGCTGCATTTATCTGCTTCCTTTGCCTTGGCATGTTGCCACTTAATTGCTTGACTTTTGGGCTTGTTTCCACACTATGGCTTTAAGGCCAGATAGAGGAATTTTCGTCCCGAACGTGTGGGGGGCAACTTCCGTTTCTGGCAAGCTGTAAACCCACCCACGACTTCCACCCTAGATCACAATCCAGATCCAGGGAGGTTAAAGCAAGAGCGATTACCCCCCAAGACTGATTGCTGGATCTCCCTACAAATTTGCAGGCTGGGACCTCGAGCTGCCTCTGGAAACTACAGAATGGTGTTTGTCCTCAGTGGCTTCTAGCCCCCAGGGGAGGGAGCTGACGCATTCCCTAAATATGGGTCCCAAAGTCCATAGGACACTAACCTCTTACTTTGTCCTAGGCAAGTCTATGTTGATAATTCTGGAGTCGCCATGGCTGCTAATGTTCTGGGGTTCCTCCAGCTGGCTGCTGGCCCTGCCGCCCTGGGGCTAAAACCTCGACTCATGCAGCCCTGGGCTTGGCTCGGCTTCTGCGCTCTGCGCACTGCGTGCTGCCAGGTCCCAGATTGCTGCGCTGGTCCTTCCTGCAGGGCTGCTGGGTTGTCCTCAGCGGGAGGTTAGCTTCTCTGTTTCATTTTCTGGGTGCTGGGGCTCCAGAAGTAGTTCAGAGTCCCCTTTTACATAGTTTGGGAGGAATCTGGGGGCAGAGTGGCTTGGAGGAGCTGTTTCTACTCCGCCATCTTGGCTCTGCCTCCACTTTCAAGCATTCTTGATGAAAAAAAAAACAGAGTTGAATAGAAAATATGACATTCAGATACAAGAAGCAAGAGATGCTTGAGAAGGTAAACAGGGAAAAGAAATGATAAGGAACTTATCAATCTTTAACTATTTGCATTCCTACATGGAAAAATGATAACTGTAACTGATGAAAACTTTCTCAGTATGAAAATAGTTGAAGAAGTGTATATGGGCATATGAATACATATCTGAATGTGCATATATATATATATATATATATATATATATATATATGTGTGTGTGTGTGTGTGTGTGTGTGTGTGTGTGTGTGTGTGTGTGTGTGTACAGGTATACATAGTTAAAGGGCACAGGTTGAATTTAATAAGAAGGCATGATACTTAAAAAGTGAAATCAAGAGGTGAGAGATGGGCATAACAAGAGCGGATGGGGAGAGACAGTAAGGTGTGGACTATCTCATATAGTAGAGGCAAGGGGAGATAGTTACAAGGGAGGGGAAGAACAAAAAGGCAAAAAGGCAAAACCTTGTTCTCATTGAATTTGGCCCAGGGAGAGAATAACATACGTACTAAATAGGATATCTCACCCTATAGGAGAGTAGTGGGGAAGGGGTTAAGAAGGGGGATGATGGAAGGGAGAATGGAAGGGAAAGGTGGGAGGGAAGTTGGAAGCACCCACTTTTGAAAAGGGATAGGATCAATGTAGGGAATAGACCAAGTGGGAGGTGGGATAGGAGGGAGGGAAATATAGTCAGTCTTTTACAATTTATCTACTATTTTGGTGTTTTGCATAGCTACACACGTACAACATATACTGAATTGCTTGTTTTCCCAGTAAGGGTGGGTGACAAGGGAAGAAGGGAATGAATCTGGAAATTGAAGTTTTAAAATCAAATGTTTTAAGAATATATAAACACTATTATTAATATTATTTTACATATAATTGGGAAATAAGATATACAGGCATTGGGACACAGAAATTCACCTTGCCCTACTGGAAAACTTGAAGGGGGTATGGAAGAAGATATGGGAGAGAGTAGATTGGATGAGGGGATATCCTGTGGGACTGCTATTCTGGGGTGGTGGGTGAGGGGAAAATGGGGATAAAATTGTAACTCAAATCTGATGGAAATGAATGACGTAAACCAGAAGTTAATAAAGCATTTGGAAAAAAAGTAGTAATCAATAATATTCTCTCTCATGTAGCATCTGAACCACTGGTCCTTCTTCCCCTACAGTTGAATTCAGATAGGACATATGTTGTGTCTTCTCCCACCCTTTTTCCCTCTATAACATTCCAGCAACTCCTCTCCTCTCTTTTTGTATCTCCCTTTCAGAAACAATGAAGCACACAAATGAAAGCTATCTGCCCCCCCATCAAATCTTTATATAAATAATCAGAATTAGTAATTAAGGCAGAGAGTGACAATGAACTTTATTCAACAAATACTTTGAAAAATCAACTTTTGCCTTCTTAGATACAATAACAGACACTGAGCTATCTGCAAGCATTCTCTCAAAGGCAAAAGTTTAGCATCCTTATATCTACCTTACTTCTCAACCCCAGACATGTTCCATCTGAGCATGATGGGGAAAGCTGTTGTGGTTCAAATCTGGCAACTATCTACATCTCATTCCCTCTCATAAATTCTCCACTAACCATCACTTAAACTTCCCAGTATCTCTACTGTTTTCTCATACCACCACACTAAAAGCAAAACTTGCTGCTACCTATAAATCTTTCCAGACTAAATCAATCCTTTCAGTTTGTATAATTTTCATCCTCTGGAATAAGGAGAAAATAACCTATATCTTTAAGACACATTCAGTCCTTCTTCAGTTCAAAGGTCATCAATAGTAAAAGAATCTCATTCCAGACAGCAGAATTTCTATGCCCAGTATGCAATTTTTCCATGTCAGAGATGTAGCAAAGGATAAATATTCGTCTCTATCATTCATTACTCCACCAACTATATTTCGACTCTCATCTCCTTTCTAAGACATTGCAGTTTGTAGGGGGAAATTGCCTTCAAAATAAGAGTTTGGGTGCCAATGTATTGATTTTCCTGCCAGGTTCAGTCCATCATCACCATTCACTTGGAAGCTAGGCATTTTGCTTAGCTTCCTACTTGGTCTCCATAATTTCATTCTCTCCCCTCTCTAATCAATCCTACAGAAACCTGGTTAAAAAATAAATTTCCTAAAGCATAGCATAAAGCTAATCTATTTTTTTAAAGTGACTTAAATTACCTCTAAAACTAAATGCAAATTTGTCTGCCTGGCATTTAATGCTCTCTAAAATTCCTCTACCATCATGTTATATTATTTCTCTTCATCTACCCTATAATATAGCTGAAATAACCTGTTAGCTATGACCAATATTTGTCACTTCATCATTAAACATTTAATTAATTCCTACAATGTGCCAACCATTGTGTTAAAGATGAGGGATACAAAAAAAGTGAAAGACTATCCCTGTTCTCAAGGAACTCACAATTGAATGGAAGAGATAACAAGGAAACAAATATGTTGAAACAAGCTAGCTACAGGATAACTGGAAATAATTAATAGAGGGAAGGGCATTAGAGATAAGAAAAGTTTGGAGTGTTTTCCTCCAGAAAATGATTTTAATTGGGATATTTAAAGGAAAGGAGGAAAGGCACAAGGTCTGTGTCTGTTACTTATTACAATCTATCATGCCTAGAATGGATTCCTTTCTTTCTTGACCTCCCGGAATCCTTACCTTTCCTTTGGCTGTCTCCTACCTAAAAACTTTTCTGATCCAAACAGTTGCTAATGTTCTTTTGATGAAGCAGACCTTCATCAAATATTCTGTACTTATCTACCTTAGTTATTACAAAATCATTCAGGAGAATGTATGCTCCTTAAAGGTAGTTATTGTTTTTGCTTCTTTATTTTTTATCTCTATCTGTAATGTCAGGCCCCATGTTTTACACATAGTAATTTATGAGATTTGTATCTAATTGAGCACAGGTAGATAGAGAGTAAGCAAGCACCCAATTGCCTCTAATAAGGTCCAGTTACCAAAGGTGTAGGAAACGTATCCCAGGGAGCAACTATGTGACACTTTAATAGTACACAGTTCCTAGAGTCAGGAATAATTGAGTTCACATTTGACTCCAAACACTTTTGTTAGTGAAGCCACTTAACCTATCTGTCTTAGTTTCCTCAACTATAAAATGTGGGTATAATAATAGTACCTATATCCCAGGGTTGCTATGGGTATCAAATGAGAACTATTTGCAAACTGCACATTCATTTTCACTAATCTTTCAAAGATTGTATAAAATGTATGAAAATTGCATTTTAAAAATATATTGTTAAACCAGAGAAAAATCAAGTTCCTGATTTCCAATACAGGGTAAGAGAATGAATTCCATAAATTATAAGTCAGTGTGGTTTAACTCAACTCCTGGGAAAATTCTCTCTAGAATATATTTATGTAAATATATACATATATGAATAGATACATATATTTCACTGTATATAGTGCACATGTATACTTAATATTAGCAAAGCATATGGCATATACATAGTTTTATAGATGGTATTCACCATCCAGATTTGTCATAGCTTTCTTTCCTGCTATAATCATCATCTGCAGTGACCTTTGAACCCAAGAATCTGACACTTTTTTCCATTTCTTTTCTCTCTATATGTCAGGAAGTGATGGGACGAGTTGCCATCAGGTTATTTTTCTATTTGTTTGTTTGTTTTATGAGCTATGCTGTGCAGGGTAATGCAAGATGGACAAGTCATAGTGTAGTGTTCTGGCAAAAGATGATTCAATGGAGAAGGGAAGGACAAACCACACCAGTATCTCAGCCAAGCTACATGGACATTATTTAAATTATGAAAAGACATGGTACTAGAATATGAGCCCCTCACGTTTGGAGGTGTCTAACCTGATACTGGGAATAGTGGAGGACCACTACAAGGAGCTCCAGAAAGAATGAAATGACTGCACCAAAGCTGAAATGAAGTTTTTGTTCTGATGTGGCTGCTGACAAAAGGAAAGTCTCATGCTGTAAAGATCACTACTATATAGGAACCTGGAATGTAAGAACTATGAAACAATGAAAGTTGGATATAGTCAAACACTGGATGGAGAACCCTTAGCATTCTTTTATTTAAAGTTACATTTGTAAACAGTTAATCATTCTACTTTTAAGGGAAAAAATGAATCAGCTCTGCCTATCCCATAATACCTTAACCGCTCTACTACCATAAAGCCCTTCTCCCTTTTGTGATTTCTGGGGACTTCATTTTGGAAAGAGCCTCAGACCAGCCTTTCTTCATTCTCCTGAATTCACTACCATGCCTCTCTTGCCTTGCTTTTCAGTTCCCCTTCCTTGTGATATTTGCCCCCATTAAAACTGTAATCACCTTAAAAGCAGGGATTGTCTTTCTTTTTCTTTTTTTTAAATCATATTTGTAACATCACCTATTAGCAATGTCATAGTAAGGAGAAGTCTGTGACCGCGAGTCCACATGTGACCCTCTAGGATCCAAACTTCACAGAAGAAGTCCCGTTGATAAAAGGATTTGTTCTGTCAAACTTGGACTCAGTCAAAAGGCCTCACCCAAGGACCTGGAAGGCCACAGGTGGCCTTGAGGTCACACAGTACAACACAGTAAGTGCTTAATAAATGCTTGTTGACTTGTATTGATAAAGCTAGATAGGCCCTTTTATTATCAGTCAAAAGACAATCTTGATAACCAACTAGCTAGGATTATTTGACATGCATCTTCTTTTACTTGTCTTTAAAATAGATTTATTTCTCTGAATTAGATACACTAAATCATTACCCATCTCCAATAATTGTAAAGAGTTAAGAATCATATATAGAGGAGTTTCTGCACTCATAGAAGTAACAGTTTCCCCTGAGACTTGGTAGACTCACAGGTTTATGGATCTAAGGAGAAGACATGGGAATCAGAAAGCAGTGTGAAAGGTCCAGAGCTGGTGGAGGCTTTATACCAATCCTATACTACTAACACACATCCTGAATTTCTCAGGCATCATTCTAAGTTATTGGATGATATGCAAGACTTACATAATGCTACAGAAAAAGGAAATAATGTGACTAGGGCTTAGAAAATGTACAGAACTAAATCATTTTCTAAATATTATGTATCACTCCTCTACTTACTATATTTTTTTAGAATTTGTGGTGACTTGCTGCCTTTAGGCCATGTACAAAAAGCCTTTTTTAGTCCTTTACCTAGTCTTTGGATTCAGGTATAACATGAATATCTGGCCTGAATCAACATAGTTCCCATTTCCCTATCTTGGATCTCAATTTGAATTACTCCATTTCCCATAGAGATTTCTTGGGGCCATGGTGATTGCTGCCTCATCATTAGGTATATAAGATCAAATTGACACTAGAAGAGACCTTGCAAATGGTCAATTTCAACTATATCATTTCACTGATGAAAATCTGAACTGAGAGAAGTAAGAAGATTTGCTGGGATAGTAAGGTGGAGACTATCACTTTGTCTTCCAGATTCAAAGTCCAGCACTTTATTCATATCTCATTTTCTTCATCCTTTCCCTAGGACCCCAGACATTTATTGTTTGTAATACACATGTGAGATAACACAAAATATCATATGGTATCATTTATCTTCCTAGAGATCTATAATGTCCCCCAGATAGAAAATGAAATCTTCAATATCACAGAGCATAACTATGTTCTCTGTATATGTATTACACATACAAAACATTTAATTAAGGTCTGGTAAGAGGGGATAAAAGGATTATGAGTGTGGTATACTATAAGTGAATAATGGAAAATCATTCCTTCTTTGGCAAATATTTTATATATATATATATATATATATATATATATATATATATATATATATATATATATATATATAATATGATACAAATAAATAATATAATAAATACCATTCCACAAATAAACAATACACATGTATGTGCATGTACATACATATATGTGTATATATACACACACATACATATATATATATGCATATATACATACAAAGGTATTAGCTGAAAGGTGCCTTAACTCACCTTTACACTGAATAGATGAGAAAACTGAGGCAAAGGGTGATAAAATTATTTATCTACGTTCATACAGGTAGTAAGCAGCAGAATGGGTATTCAAGTATATGTTCTCTGATTCGACAAGCCTAGCATTCTTCCACACTTGACAAATAGCATTCTAAAATTTTTGTGGAATAGATCTAAGCAAAGTAGTAGAGTGTAATGACCTCTCTTCCTGCCCCCATTCTATGCCATTGCTTCATTCACTATTATCAGTCATGGTCCCCTTCTTTGGAACAATTTTCAAAATAGTGAAGCAAGAACATTTTACTGGTATATGACTTGAGTAGGAAACAAATTTCTGTCTTGTCCTGAGAGTCTCAAGACAAAAAAAAAATCAATTGTAATAGCCATGAGAAAATGCTGAGCAATTGTTTTGTCTATGTATTATTTTTTTTCAAGGAACCACAATTCTGACTGCCATTGAATATGGAAGCTAGAATAAGCATACTTTTAGGAAGACCAGAGGACTAGAAACATGGCTTACTCTATTTTAAAATGGTGCAATGCAGTCATTATAGAAACTAACTTATGTTATCATGGTACTATAGTTATTGCTTGTAATTGAATAGCCTTTTTTCTTTCCTTTATTTCTGAAATAACTACACTGTGTTTTTCTAAGAAGTTGGTCCTTCCTTCACTGAATATTTTATTTCTATATATAGGCTTTGCTGCATCAATTGAGAAAAAAATAAACTAAGAAAACAAATGTGTTTCAATTACTTGTAATAGACCTGACTAAATGATCAAAATAATATTTCATTTCATTGAACCCTGTTTTATAATGTAAAATCTGAATGAATGGATATCAGATGTATATTTGGGACCCAGTGTATGAAACAGTGAGCTGACATTAGAGTGAATTTTATTTTAAGAGAAGACACCATTCTTGCCTCAAGATGGCAATTCAGCTCATTGAAACTCTTTTAAATAATTACTAATTTTGGTTATCTGAGTTTTCTGGGGATTTCTTTTAATATCACTATGTAGTCAGATGGGATATGAAACAATGGGAAAGGGTTGTTTAACAAAGACATTGAATACCATTGCAGTCAGTGTAGCAGCAAGCACCCCAGCATCCCCAGGGTGGCTGCCAACACAGGTGCTTAGATCTGCTTTTCTAAAGGGAAGCAACTCAAAATGGGTTAACAATCTTGCTTTAATCAATCAAACATATCATGTACATAGTTCAGGAGGAAAAGGTCAATACCCCGAACTTCAGAGTATACAGACAAACATTTCGAGCAGACAGGCCTCCAACTGTCCAACTATTACATCCATACCCAAATCACAGGTACCAGAGAGGGAATCATCAACATCTGGGTTTTTCAATCCTGGGGGGCTCTCAACAGCTGCCCAGAGTCTCATATAGTCAAATCACACAACACTTCTCAAAGTGGGCCCCAAAACAAAGTCTTACATGAGGGATTATATAGCCTTCTCCTGGCTCAGAGAATATAACAACCCTCTTGACCCACTGCCCAATCACAAAGCACCAAGGTGTGGGCTTTCCTGACAAAACAGCTTCCCATCATAGGCTCCAGGTGCACTTAACCTAGGGGCAGGGAAGATCTTAAAAATTTACATTCCTATAGTCAGGGATCTACCTACTCCATCTCTAATCCTTAAGCCAATCAAATGATTCTGGCTCTTAAGGTTCTTGAGGCAATGGTATGAAACAGCAGTTCAAATTCTACAGATTCTAACTCAAATAACAAAATATCAACATGCTGAATGATGTGTGCTTCATTATACTTGTCTTCCAGAACCCCAAACCCTGAAGCCCATAGAAGTTCCACATAGTTCTGAAGATTGACCCATGAGAAGTGCCTTGACTAGCTTTGTATAAGAGATTTAGAAGCAACTGAGTCAATTGTAACCTCTCTGAAGGTAGAGACTGCTCTATTTCTTATCATGTGCATTCTTTTTAATACAATATATATTTAATAAACTTTTTTATTTGATTTGAATGTATAAATAGGACTTTTTACTGTGTTGAGTAGTACCCATTTACATCTTTGTAATGTCAAGAGTATTCAAAGATGATTCCCAGACCATGGGAAAAGTCCCTTGTGGCAAGGATAGGAATGGATTGGATGTGTTTCATATCAGAGGTATAAAAATTTCAGCCTTCAGGGTTCAAGACAATAAATAATTCTAAAATCAGATTAAAATGTACTTGGATGATGCTTAATAAAATAGAGAAAAACACAACATAGATAATGTTAATTTGTAGTTTTCTAAGTCAATATATAGCCTATAGAGGTCTATTTCTATCTGAGTTTGACACCTCTGTATTGGAGCCATTACTCACAGTGATGCAATCAGTAGTCCATTGGAATGAGAATTGGAGTAATTATAATTATTCTTATAAAGGGTGCTCCCTATGACAACATCAGCCAATGGGCTTCTATTAAGCAGTTTCTATGATGTGAGCCCTGATAAAATCCATAAAAATATGCCATGAGGTCACCATCCTCAATGAGTTGGAAATGTTTATGAGCCAGTGTGTAAACATGAAAACAAACTTGTGAAATAAGGTAGTAGATGAAAATTGCAAATTAACTTTTACAGGTAACTGGTGCTAATGCAATTCAGTGAAGGGAACTATTACTTAGATGGCAGTGAGGAAGGGCTTCACATTAGGGATGGGATTTAAGTTGGGCTTTGAAGTATGAGGAGGGGTTTGATTAGTGGAAATAGAAACCAAGGGCTTTCTAGGCTAAAAGAAGGATATGCACAAAGGTGTGAAGGTACAAACACATTCAAAAGGCAATAAATAGATTTCCTTGCTTTTGTGATATAAACTATAGTCAGATAAATTCTCATTTATGAGTACCCATGATGTTCACTGATCAAATGCAATAACATTTTGAAATCACTTATCACAGGGGTGGGTAGGTGGCACAGTGACTAAAGAGCTAGCCCTGGAGTCAGGTGGACCTGAGTTCAAATCTGGCCTCAGACACTTAACACTTACTAGCCATGCAGCCTTGGTCAAGTCACTTAATCCCAATTGCCCTGCCTCCCCCCCTCCAAAAAGCAGAAAAACAAACAAACAAACAAACAAAAAAAGCAATCACTTATCATAGTACCTTTCACCTGTCACATATTAGGCCCTTAATAAATGCTTATTATCTTTCTTTTTGGTAAGTATACACAGAGATAAAGGGGAAGGAACTATAAGCAGTTACTATGAGTTAATGACTACATTTGGACTATTTGGTGGAAGTATAATTGGCTCAATTAAGAAGCATTTATTCGACATTTATTATGTTTAGGGCACTCTTCCACTGCCTCCCTAACTCAATATTTCTCTCTCTTTGTCTCTCTGTCTCTAAGTCTCTCTATCTCTCTGTCTTGCCATCTGTCTCTGTATATATGTCTCTGCCTCTCTCTGTCACTGTCCCTCTGTTTCTGTCTTTGTCTCTTCCTCTCCCTGTGTGTGTCTCAGTCTCTCTCTGTCTCTGTCTTTCTGTCTCTGTCTCTCTCTCTCTCTCTGTTTCTCTCTCTGTCTCTCTGTCTCTCTGTCTCTCTCTCTGTCTCTCTCTCTCTGTCTCTCTCTCTCTCTCTCTCTGTCTCTCTCTGTCTCTCTCTCTCTCTGTCTCTCTCTCTCTCTCTCTCTCTCTCTCTCTCTCTCTCTCTCACACACACACACACACACACACACACACACACACACACACACAATTTTACTTTCAGAGAATATATATCCTCATGGGATATGGGGAATACAATTTCTCTACAGATAAGCAAGTACTTGCTTATTTAAGAAAGGAGAAAGCACAAAATTCTGAGTAAATCAAGGAAGGTTTCAACACAGAACACATTTTCTAAAGGCAGAGAACAGGAGGTGAAACTGAAGTTTGGGCAACAGCATGTAGGTCAATTTGACTGGCCTTTAGAGTTACTGAAGAGATTAATGTAAAAGAAATCTGGAGAGGTAGGCTGGAGACACACTGTGAAAGATCTGAAAGGACAGCTTTGGTGTTGTATTTTATCCTAGAGCTGATAAGAAAAGAATAAAGGCTTCTTGAACAGAAGAAAGGAGTGACATGGTTTTTGTCAAGTCATTCTAGTCATGTCTGAATCTCAGTGACCCCATTTGGCATTTTCTTTGCAAAGGTACTAGACTAGTTTGCTATTTCCTTTTCCAGATCATTTTACAAATTAGGAAACTAAGGCAAACAGGGTGGTGAGGTGACTTGTGCAGGGTCACACAGCTAGTGTCTGAGGCCAGAATTGAACTCAGGAAGATGAGTCTTCCTGACTTCAGACCCAGCACTCTATCCACTCTATCCACCTACCTGTCTATGTCAATGCAAATTCACCACAGAATTATCTGTGATGCTCTAAGGTTCAGTGGTTTGTCATATATGTCACAGGGGTAGACTTGAACTTCAATTTTCCTTCCTTGGATATGAACCCTGCTCTCTCTCCACCATACCAACCTTACAAGTATCATTATTCTCACTTTGCAGAGGAGTAAACTGAAGCTTAGACAGGTTAAATGATTTATCGTGATCACGCAGCCAGTAAATGTCAGAGACTTTATTTGAAGCCAGATTTTCCTAGCTTTCCATACACCACTCTATCCATTGTGTCACAAGGCCTATGGGATTTGCTGCTCCCAGGAATAAGCAGGCAATGTTATTGAAAATGGGGGAAAAATTCTTCTGTTTACTTCTATTAATCTTCCCTTGAGAATAAACTCCTCAGTAGTGGAGACTGATTCTTTGGATAATGCTCAGTACATTATGAAATAGAATAGCAATCATTGGTGATTATGAGCAGGGGCACTCTAGACATCATATGGTTCTTAGACTTGCATGCAAAAAGTGTTTTAGAACTCAGGCAATATGGTTGTTATACTTTTTAAATGCTATGATATGAAAATAAGTATCTTAGGTGCTATAAATTACAAGCAAAAATGTCAGCAAACCAAGCAGCAAAGATACATAGAGAATTAAAAATACTGTGTGGGAACCAAAAAATTTCAAGAAGACACTAGAGCTGTCTCACCATTTTATTATTCCAATTGATCACATTTATGAAAATACCAGAGTTCTTATGCAAGTACTATCATTATAGACATGTAAAGGATCCTTCTTGTATGCCTTGTTGACAGCTTTATTTCCACTACATTCTGGAAGTCTAGTACACATAAATTATTTTGAGAAAAGATACCACTGGTGGCCAATGTTATTACATGTATTTGTATTTTAAGAATAACTCTGAGAAATATTTGTGAAAAATATACTTACAAGTAGAGCTAATCATGAAAGCATGAAATCTCATAATGAATTAACTGCATTAATGAATGAATTATTTTAGACTTCTTCCCTTTTGTTTTATTTTTGTTACATTGAAATAGTACCTTATTTTTCCCCAATTACATGTCAAGGCAATTTTTTAGAATTCATTTTTACACGATTTTGAGTTCCAAATTTTTCTCCCTTTTTCCCTTCCCTCCCCCTTGTGAAAATAGCAGGCAATTTGATATAGGCCATACATGTGTTATCCTATAAAACATACATCCATATTAGTCACAGTTGTCAAAGTAGAAACAGATGCAAAGGGGTGGGGCATGAATAAGAATAAAATAAGTGAAAAAATATGCTTTTATCTATGTTCAGAGTCCATCAATTCTTTATCTAGATGTGGATAGCATTTTCCTTCATGAGTCCTTCAGTGTTGTCTCAGGTCTTTGTATTGCTGAGAAGAGCTGAGTCATCCATAGCTGGTCATCACACAGTGCTGCAGATACAGTGTACAATATGCCCCTGTTTCTGCTCATTTCAGTTTATATCAGTTTGTATGAGTCTTTCCAGGTTGTTCTGAAATCTTCCTGTTCATTATATCTTATTTCATGATAGTATTTCACTATATTCATATGTCACAGCTTGTTCAACCATTCCCCAACATTCCCAAGATTTTGCCACCATGAAAAGAGCTGCTATAAATATTTATGTGCATATATGTTCTTTTCCTTTTTATGATCACTTTGGGATATAAACATTTTAGTGGTATTGCTGGATCAATGGTTATGCACAGTTTTATAGCCCTTTTGGCATAATTCTAAATTGCTCTCCAGAATGTGGGTTGGGTCAGTTCAAAACTCCACCAACAATGTATAAGTGTCCCAATTTTCCTACAACCTCTCCAATATTTATCATTTTCCTTTTTGGTCATATTACCATTCTGATTGCTAAGAAGTGGTACCTCAAAGTTGTTTTAAGTTTTTCTGATCAAAAGTTATTTAGAGCACTTTTCATATACCTATAGATAGCTTTATGGCTTTATTTGAAAACTGCCTTTTCATATCTTTTGACCATTTATCAACTGGAGAAGGTTTGTGTTCTTATAAATTTGACTCAGTTCACTATATATTTCAGAATGATGTTTTTAGCAGAGATGTGTGCTGTAAAGATTATTTCCTAGCTTTCTGCTTTCCTACTAATCTTGGTTACATTAGTTTTGTTTGTACAAAAAGATTTTATTTTAATTTAATATAATCAAAATGATCAATTTTGCATTTTGCAATGTTTTCTTGTTTGGTAAAAAAAAAATTTCCCTTCTCCATAGATCTGATAGGTAGACTCCCTCTTCTTTTTTTTAATATTTGAAAATTTTAATTTTAAAACCTTGAATTTCAGATCCACTCCCTTCCTCATTTGTCACCCATTCCCTCTTTGAAGATAAGCAATTCAGTATGTGTTGTACATGTATAGCTATGCAAAACATTACCATAGTGTATTGTAAAAGGATGCTTATAATTCCCTCCCACCCAACCCACCCCCAACCTGGTCCATTCCCTACTTTGATCCTGTCCCTCTTCTAAAGTGGGTACTTCCAACGTCCCCTCCCCCCCAAACTCCCTCCCCTCCATCATTCCCCCTCTCATCCCCCTCCCCCCTACTCTCCAGCAGGGTGAGATATCCCATTTAGTATGTATGTCATTCTCTCCCTGAGCCAGATTCAATGAGAATATGGATTTGCCTTTTTGCCTTCCTGTTCTTCCCCTCCCCTGCATCCACTTGCTTCTTCTACATGCGTTTACCCTATCCTGTCTCTCCCCATCTCCTCTTGCCACTTTCCTCTCTCACCTCATAACTTCACCCCTTAAGTAACATCCCTTCCCACCAAATTAAACCTGTGCCCTCTATCCATGTATAACTGTAAACATATATACACACATTCACATATATATTCCTATGCCCATATAGCCTTCTTCCATTATATTCATACTGAGAAAGGTTTCATCAGTCAGTTATTGTTTTTCCATGTAAATAGCTCAATTTTGATAAGTTCTTTTTGATTTCTTTTCCCTGATTACCTTCTCAGGCATCTCTTGCTTCTTGTGTCTGGATGTCAAATTTTCTATTCAACTCTGGTTTTTTCATCAAGAATGCTTGAAAGTCCCCTATTCCACTGAATGACCAAATTTTCCCCTGAAACAAAATACTCAGTTTTGCTGGGTAGGTGACCCTTGGCTTCAATCCCTGCTCTTTGCCCTCTGGAATATCATATTCCATGCCCTTCAATCCCTCAGGGTAGAAGCTCCCAGGTCCTGAGCTATTCTGATTGTGTTTCCACAATATTGAAATTGTTTCTTCCTGGCTGCTTGTAGTATTTTCTCCTTGATCTGGGATTTCTGGTACATGGCAATAATATTCCTGGGAGTTTTCTTTTGGGGATCTTTTTCAGGAGGTGATCTGTGGATTCTTTCAACCTCTATTTTGCCATCTGGGTTTAAAACATCAGGGCAATTTTCCTTGAGAATTTCTTGAAGGGTGATTTCTAGGTTCTTTCTTTGATCATGGCTTTCAGTTTGTCCAATAATTTTTAAATTATCTCTCTTGGATCTATTTTCCAGATCAGTGGTTTTTCCCATGAGATATTTCACATTGCCTTTGAATCTTTCATTTGTTTGGATCTGTTTAACAGCATCTTGATTTCTCATATAGTTATTAGCTTCCATTTGCTCCTGTCTAACTCTGAAGGAATGACTCTCCTCAGTGAGCTTTTGAGATTCTTTTTCCATCTGGCAAATTCGACTTTTTAAGGCATTCTTCTCCTCATTGCCCTTTTGGGCCTCCTTTGCCATTTGAGTTAGTCTATTTTTAAGGTGTTATTTTCTGCAATCAGGCTGTTGACTGTCATTTCATGCTTTCCTCCATCCTTCTCATTTCTGTTCTCAATTTTTCCTCCACTTCTCTTATTTGATTTTTGAAATCCTTCTTAAGCTCCTCTATGGCCTGTAACCCGCTCATATTTTCCGTTCCGGCTTTTGGAGCAGGATTTCTGACCTCACAGTCCTCCTCCTGTTCCATGCTTCGATCCTCTTTGCCCCCAAAATATGAGTCTAATGTAGCATTTTTCTGTTTATTTTTTTCCTTTGTCTAGGCATGTTGCCAATTAATTACTTGACTTTTGAGCTTGTTGCCACAGTAGGACTCTGCCACCGAACAGGGGAGGTTTTTTTCCCAAATGTTGGGGTCTTCACAACTTCTGGTTCTGGCAAGTTGGATACCCACCCCAAACCTCCCCCCCAGATCACAATCCAGATCCAAGCATCTTAAAGAAAGAGCGATTAAGCCCCAAGACTGATCACTGGATCTCCCTACAGTTCGCAGGCCAGGAGGTGAAGCTGCCACTGGAGCTGCAAAATGGTGACTGTGCCTTGTCTCCTCAGTGGCTTCTAGCCCCCAGGGCAGTAAGGCAACGCAGTTTCCCAAATACTGGTCCCAATGTCAATAGGGAACTAACCTCTCACTTTGTCCTAGGCATGTCTGTGTTTATAATTCTGGAATCGCCACAGCTGATGGTGTTCTGGGGTCCCTCTGGCCAGCTGCTGGCCGGCCGCCCTGGGGCTAAAACTGTGGCTCAAGCGGACCTGGGCTCGTCTCTCTGTGTTCTGGGTTGTTGGCTCCCAGAGTGCTGTGCTGGCCCTTCCTGCAGGGCTACTGGGCTATCCTCAGTGGGAGGTTAGCTTCTCTGTGTCGTTCTGTGGGTGCTGGAGCTCCAGAAGTTGTTCAGAGTCCCCTTTTACATGATTTGGAAGTGGTCTAGTGGGAGAGCACCTTGGTAGTAATGTTTCTACTCTGCTATCTTGGCTATGACCCCCTAGACTCCCTCTCCTTTTTTCCTTATGGTATCACCCTTTATTTCTAAAGCATGCACTTTTGATCTTATGTAATTGCTTCAAATTTGCCTCACAATTGTACTCTCTATCTATGTATATTCCTTCTAGCTGTACAATTACTGGTACAATTTTTAAGAATTACAGGTATCATCTTTCCATATAAGGATATAAACAGCTTAGCTCTATTGAATCCCTTATGTTTTCTTTTCCATTTTTACCTTTTTATGCTTCTCTTGGGTCTTGCTTTTTTATTGGAAATCAGTTTGTTTGTTTTTTTAAATTTAATTCTGGTATTCTCTTATGAAAGCTTGAAATCCTTTTATTTTATTGAATGACCATTATTCACCTTAAAATTTTATGCTTAATTTCACTGGGTAGGTGATTCTTTGTTGTAGTCCTACTTCCTTTGGTTTCTGGAATATCATGTTCTGTGGCCTCAGATCTTTTAATGTTACAGCTACTAAAGATATGATGAACAGGTACATTTCAGAACAACCTGGAAAGATTCATAGAAACTGATGCAAACTGAAATGTAATACTGATTTTGCCTACCCGATATTTAAATTGTGTCTTTCTGTACATTTGAAGTATTTTTCCTTGACCTGATAGTGCTTAAATTTGGCTATAATGTTCCTTGGAATTTTGTTTGTATGTTTGTTTGTTTGCTTGTCTTTTTGCTTTTTTTTTTAATTTTGGGATCTCTTTCCTGAGGGGCTAGGCAGATTCTTTCATTGCCTATTTTCCACCTCTTTTTTCAAACACAACAGGGCAGTTTTCCTTGATAATTTCTTGAAAGATGCAGTCTATCTTCTCCTTTTGATTGTGGCCTTCACATAGTCCAACTATTCTGACCCTGTGTCTTTTGTATCTATTTTCAAGGTCAGTTGTTTTTCCCATGAAGTATTTTACATTTTCTTCTACTTTATTTTCTTTCTTTTGAATTTGATTTATTCTTGATATCTTAGAGTCATTGTTTTTCACTTGCCCAGCTCTAACTTTTAAATAGTTGTTTTCCTCAATTAGCTTTTGTTCTTTCTTTGCTATTTGTCTAATTGTACTTTTTAAGGAGTTGTTTTCTTCAGTTGATTTTTGTATCTCCTTTTCCATTTGACCAAATTTACTTTTTAAGTAATTGTTTTCTTTTTCCAAGCTTTGACTCTTTCTCCATAATACTCTTGTATCATTCTCATGATTTTCCTAATTTTTCTTCTATCTCATTTTTATGATTTTAAACTCCTTTTTTAACTCTTCTATGACTTCTTTCTGGGTCTGAGGTCACTTCCCATTTTTCTTTGGGGTTTTACTTACATGTGTTTTGACATTGTTGTCCTCTTCTGAGTTTGTGTTTTGAAGTTCCCTGTCACCATAATCACTTTCTATGATGAGATTCTTTTGTTATTATTTTATCATGCTTTGAGGCCCTTTTCCTTTCTTTTAAATTTTAACTCTACTCTTGGGGTGGAAGGGGTACTATCTCAGGTTTCTTGAGCCAGAATCTTCAGGCTCTGACAGTTTACCTGGTACTGTACTGACCTTGAGGTCCCTGGAGGACAAAGAACCTTGTGTCTAGTGCTGTGCTGAGTGAGTGCGGTGGGGGGTGACTGCCAATACTGGAGGCCTTAGGTGTCTGGCAACTTACCTGGTGTTAAGCCAGGGTCCTAATGGTGGTATCTGGCATGTACTGAGGAAGGTCAGGTGTTTTTTTTTTAATTTCCCCAGGGTTAATCTGAAGCATGTGGAGGTCTGGCTGCTGGAGTTTGCGTATTTACCTGGGGCTAAACTGAAGCACATTGAGATATTTCAGCTTGAGGTTTCCTGTTTAACCAGGGCTATGCTGAAGCATGTGGCAATTTTCAAAACTAGAGTCTGCCATTCACCTGCCTATGCTGAGGAGTGTGGGAGATCCTGATATCAACATATTCCAGTTCCACCACAATGGTATTAAACATCTCCCACTGGTTTGCTGAGGTGGAGCTTGCTATAGGTTTTTTGGGACACTTCTTACACTAGACTGCATTCCCCTTTTACCAGAGTGAGAAAGACCCGGATATTTCCAGGAAATCTTCCAAGTTTCTTTGACTCAAAGATTATTTCACTCTCTCTTTTTGCTGATTTCATTATTCAAGGATTTATCCTGGGGTGCTATTTTATGGTTGTCTAGAGGTGACTATGGTAAAGTTATGGGGATTTACTACTTACTCTAAAATCTTGGTGCTCAGAAGTCAAATAATGAATGATTTTGTTTAAAAATCATTTATTAGGAGCCTATTATATCTCAAATGGGAGGGTAATTGGCAAAAAGTCTGGCAGGACAGATGGAGAGATATCCATGGAGAATTTTTGGATTGGAAGGGAAGTACTGATGGAAGCAGCCTATTATAGTAAATTAGGTGAGTATGCCTTTAATCACTTACAAACTAAGGCCATTTAGTTTCAAGGCAGAGTTAAAAAAACAACTGTTTCAATTTCACTAGAGAGATGGTCACAGTCTTTGGAGGGCTTTTCAAAGTGTCAATGGACATTACACAGTGGTGAGAGTAGTATTCCTATTTATTTGTGATAATAGAATTCCTTGTGTAAAACAATACTGTTTGACTTAGAAAAATTATAGGCAAGGTCACTCTTAGTAATTACTAAGAAAATGAAGGGGGCAGCTTGGCAGCTCAGTAGTTCAGTGGATAGAGTACTAGGCCTAGAATCAGGAAGTACTGAGTTCAAATGTGGTCATAGACATTTACTACCAATGTGACCCTTTGCAAGTCATTTAACCCTATTTGTCTGAGTTTTCTCATCTGTAAAATGAGTGGGGGAAGAAATGGCAAACGGCTCCAGTACCTTTGCCAAGAAAACCTCAAATGGGGTCACAAAGAGTGGGGTACAACTTAAATTACTAAAGAACAACACTAACAATATGAACATTTGAAGAATTTTTGTATTACCCAACTTCATATTATGGGAAAAAGAATTACATCACTGGACATTCTTTTCTGATCCCATCCCTTAGAAGCAAACAATAAGACAATGATTTACGAGTCGAGATGCACAAGAGGAGAGGAAAGTGAAACCAATCAGGGTGATGGCCACTATATAGGACTATAAATGTTACTCTCTTCATCATCCTATTTGTACAAGAAAGTATCTAACTTATTAGAAGCCCATATGTGCCCCATTTTCTTATGATGGAAAGCTCTCCACTTTATGAAAGGGTCTTGATGAGGGAATGTCTCAGTGTAGTAAGGGAAGTATTCACACATTGTTAATTGCTAAATCTAAGCTATCACTAGTACATATTTTTCAGATTCTGTGGAGAATCATAACCTCTCTAGAAATAGAGTTGAAGCTTGGAGATTAGATTATGGAAATCTGCAATTGGGCAATAATGTACCAACTGATATATCATCATCTATGCTTTTTGAAGCAGGTTAGCCATATTCTAGAAAAAAAAAATGTTTAGGTCCATTGGAACCAGGAACACCCAGTGTTCCTTTAACTTTTTGGTTTTACCATCCCACAGAATTTTGCCACACCTCCACCAATTCCATCTCTTTTCTATTATTCTCTCATCTCTTTTATTTCCTCCTTTCCCTGTAGAAATTTGAAGGTCCATCTGAAGCCCTAAAATATATTTTGTCATATCTAGAGACAATGCATGAATTAAAGAATTTTTTTCTACAATCTCTTTGCATGAGAGAGAAAAATAAAATTTACAAAAAAATTGTTTGGTGCTTTTAGGAAAATAAAATACATGGTAAAACCCATACTTGATAAGAATTTTTTGACATTTTAATGGTGTCTATCTGTCTGTCTATCTATCTATGTATCTATGTATCTATCTATCTATCTATCTATCTATCTATCTATCTATCTATATGCCATGCAGACCCTTTCTGGTATCATGGATATGCCTTCAAAAGGCATATAGAAATAAGGGCTCAGAAAACTAAAATTGTTAATAAAGAGGAAGGGAAAAAAGTATGAGAAAAACTGTATTCCAATCTGATGAAATGTTTTGGAAGTCCTAGAGACACTTTTCCCTCTAACCTTCTACATCATATTTATCTCTTCTGTTTCTGAGGTAACTGAGATGGGAAAGGAGATAAGAGGAAACTATACATATATATATATATATATATGTATTATTGTTTCTCCTTTAGATCTGTTTCTTGGGCAAAGACAACACACACGAATACATATGTGCAAGCACACACACAGACACTTATCATTGTGTAGTATGAGAGATAATTGTGGTCACAGTTTAAAGAAAAAAATATTTTTTTCAGTCAGATTCAATGGAAACTTTCTCTTTTTCTCTTTTTTTTTTTAAGCAATTGGGGTTAAGTAACTTGCTCAAGGTTACACGGCTAGTCATTATTTATGTGTGGGTGCTCATTTTCTGAGGCTGGATCTGATCTCGGGTCATCCCAACTCCGAGGCCGGCGCTCTTACTCACTGCGCCACCTAGCCGCCCCTAAACTTTCTCTTTTTAAAACTGAATTTCCATTTAATGAACAAGAGATAAAATAATATTTTCCTTCCATCTTATTCCCTAGAGTAGTGAAGAAATTGAAAAAAATTACTTTGGTATTTATTCTTTGAGATATCACACTATTGTTGTGCTTCAATATAAATTAACATTTAGCAGTCTGTTTTAATTTTCATCATATCCCTGCCATAAAATTCCATGTCATTAAAGAATAATATTATAAAATAATATAAAATTGCATAGGATTTCAGCTTTAAGGTACTTTAAGGTACTTTGCCCAGAGAGATGTGTCCATGGTCACATCATAATATAGCAGAGTCAAGACTTTGATCCACAATCTCTGATTCAAAATTTAGCATCCTTTCTACTGAACAGTCCACTCTGCCTTGATTTTCTATGTTTTCAACAACTTTTGCCATTTTGATACAGGTGGTATTTAGATATATAATGTTTCAGGTTACCAAACCTCTATTTCATCATTACTGGGCTACTCTCTTTCCATATGTGTGTGTATGTGTTTTCCAATCATGTAGACCAAGTTTGGATTGTATAATGTCCTTGTAAAAATAGTAGAAATGCTCATCAACCTTCAAGCTCTTCTAATCCAGTATTTTGTTAAAACATATATTCAAGGGACTAACCTTATAGCTAAATACATCTCTGGTTTGGGGAAGAGAGATCAGGATAAACATGGATTAGGACCTTTTTATCACATTATCATATTCTATTTATCAGAATTTTATTTTAATTATCTCATTGTTCTACTGTGGAAAAACTGTTTACTTAGAATATTTTGTATCATATTATATAAATATATGTATAGGTAAATGGATAAATACATAAATACCTCATATCACTCAAGTGATGAAATAAGTGATAAGTTTATATTAATGAATTTTTTACCAATATGAAAAATGTGCAGAAATTATAATGAAGCAAAAACTAGCTCACTGTAGCATGCAGAAAAAAATACTTCAGAAAACCATGAATATGTGCCTAAAACTATCATGATCAACAAAAGGTGAATAATGATTCTCTCTTATCTCTCTGTCCATTTATAATAAAATAATAATTCATATATTACATGATATTAAATATGCATATGTATACCAATACTATATGTTTGTGTATCTACCTATATATATATATTTATATATGTATATATCATATATATAATATAGATAGATAAATATACACATTTATGTATACCTATATGTGTACATATAGGAAAGTATATGTGGGGGGCAGAGTCAAGATGGCAGAGTAGAAACAGCACTCCCGCAGAGCTCTGGCACACACCACTTCAAAATTATGTAAAACAGGGACTCAGAATGACTTCTGGAGCTCCAAAACCCACAAAATAACAGAGAGAAGCTAACTTCCCGCTGAGGACAGCCCAGCAGCCTGGCAGAGAGCACCCAGCACAGCACTCTGAGAGCCAGCACAGGCCCGGGTGAGTCAGACATTTTAACCCCAGAGCAGCCTGACCAGCAGTAGCTGGAGGGTCCCCAGAACACCAGCAGCTGTGGCATTTCAGAATTATGAACACATCTGCTATTAAGAAGATCCAAACAAATGAAAGAATAGAAGGCATTGTGAAATGTCTCATGGGAAAAACCACTGACCTGGAAAATAGATCCAGGAGAGATAACCTAAAAATTATTGAACTACCTGAAAATCATGATCAAAGAAAGAATTTAGAAATCATCCTTCAAGAAATTCTTCAGGAAACATACCCTGATGTTTTAGAACCAGAGGGAAAAATGGAGGTTAAAAGAATCCACCAATCACCTCCTGAAAAAGATCCCAAAAAGGAAACTCCTAGGAATATTCTAGCCAGGTTCCAGAATTCCCAGATCAAGGAGAGAATACTACAAGCAGCCAGGAAGAAACGATTTCAATATTGTGGGAAAATCATCAGGATAGTGCAGGTTGTCAGCTACTACACTAAGGGATCGAAGAGCATGGAATATGATATTCCAGAGGGCAAAGGAGCTGGGATTAAAACCAAAAATCACCTACCCACCAAGACTGAGTATCATGTTTCAGGGGATAATATGGTCATTCAGTGGAATAGAGGACTTTCAAGCATTCTTGATGAAAAAACCAGAGTTGAATAGAAAATTTGACATTCAGACACAGGAAGCAAAGGATGCTTAAAAAAGTAAACAGGGAAAATAAATCATACGGAACTTATCAAAGTTGAACTATTTACATTCCTGCATGGAAAAATGATAACTGTAACTGATGAAACCTTTCTCAGTATGAAAATAGCTGAAGAATGGTATATGGGCATATGAATACATATGTGAATTGTGTATATATGTTTACAGGTATGCATAGATAGAGGGCACAGGTTGAATTTAATGGGAAGGGATGATACTTAAGGGGTGAAATTGAGAGGTGAGAAAGGAATATAATGATAGGAGATGGGGAGGGACAGAATGGGGTGAACTACCTCATATAGAAGAGGTAAGGGAAAGTGGTTTTAGGGGAGGGAAACAACATTACAGCCAAAAGGCAAAACCTTATTCTCATTGAATTTGGCTTAAGGAGAGAATGACATACATACTAAAAAGGATATCTCACCCTACAGGAGAGTAGGGGTGAAGGGGATGAGAAGGGGGATGATGGAAGGGAGTGCAGGAGGGAAGGGGTGGAGGGAAGTTGGAAGGGCCCACTTTTGAAAGGGGATAGGATCAAAATGGGACCTGGTGCGAGGTGGGATAGGAGGGAGGGAAATATAGTCAGTCTTTTACAATACATCTACTATGGTAATGCTTTGCATAACCATACATGCACAGCATATATTGAGTTGCTTATAGTCCCAGCAGTTGTGGTTGGCAGGGGAGGAGGGAAATGGGTCTGGAATTCGAAGTGTTAAAATCAAATGTTTTTAAAATATATAAATACTATGATTAATACTATTTTGCATATAATTGGAGATAAGATGTGCAGGCATTGGGGCATGGGGATTCACCTTGCCCTACTGGAAAAGTCGAAGCGGAGAAGAGATTGGAGAGAGCAGATTGGATGAGGTGATATCCTGTGGGACTGCTATTCTCGGGTGGTGGGTAGGGCAAAAATGCGGAAAAATTGTAACTCAAAATCTGACAGAAATGAATGATATAAACCAGAAGTTAATAAAGCATTTGAAAAAAAATATGTGTATATACATATATATGTATAAACAGTACATGTATACACATATATATCTCCATATATGTGTGCATGTATATGTGTATATGTGTTTACATGTGTATTTTATTTCATAGAATCATAGTTCTATTGACAGAAGTGACATCAAAGACTTTCAATTCTATCCTTTTCATTTTGTAGAGGGAAAAACAAAGGCCCAAGGAAATTCAATGACTTTTCTAAGGTCATATAGGTAATAAGAATGACAGGATTTGAATCCAGGTCCCCTATTATAGGGGCAATAGGTTTTCATTGTAGACCTGGATGTGGTCACAGAGTTAGTCTGTGTTAGAAGAAGAACATGAAGCAGGGTCTTCCTGATTCCAAAGCCACCACTTGATCCACTAGTTAGGCCATGTTGCCCCTTCTTAAACATAGCCATACTTAAATCCCAACCCTCATCCCTTGACTGTATACAAAAAGAAGCCTCAATAATATAGTATTAGAGATCTAGACTGGGAGTTCAGTTAATTTTAGACTAGGTAGCCCATCAACTCTAATCATACAATTCCAAATGAACCCCTGATACTTACTATTTGACCCTGGGCAAGCACTTTACTTCTATGTGACTTAGGGAACTCCTTATGGCTTATTTGTTAAATTTTATTAAGACTACTAACTGTGTTGGTGGAGAATTACCCCCATGAGACCACATCACAATTCTTTCATGTATTTTGATGTATTTTACAGATAAAGAGAAATTTAGATAACAGGGAAGGGAAAGGAAAAGGGAGGGATGGAGAGAAAGAGAGAGAGAAAGAGAAAAAGGGAGAGAGAGAGATAGAGAGAGATAGAGAGAAAGAGGGAGAGAGAGAGAGAAAGAGAGAGAGACTCCATATCAAATATTACTTCATATAAAAACAGCTATATCTTAAGAGAATTTGAAAACAGTTTACTAGGTTTGAATTCCATGTATATTCTTGGTATGCCTTCTATAATCCTAGGTTAGGTAGTTTAGGTAATATATAGGACACTTTGAGGCCTGCAGTTTCTAAAGTTCTCCATATTGGTTAAACATCTGCTTTTGTTGAAATTTATCCCTCCCTTCACCAGGCACAGCATACATGAAATTCCATCTGGGCTGAGTGCCAGATAGGCACTATGCTTAAGTAATAAGCACAATTATCTTGCTAATAAACACCAACTAGGAATTAAATTCATGTTGGCAGATATATAGGACACTTAAAATACTAAGTAGGCTTAATTAAAATCCAAAATAAGTTCACAAGCAGAAAATATCGCAATAAATCATTATATACTATATATATATGCATATATACATGTGTTTTCTGTGTAACAATTATCTATCTCCTCTTTTCAAATATTGATGTTTATATTTTCTATTTACTTAAGTGAAGGCTATTTATAAAAAAAAAATCCCCCCCAATTGCATGTAAAATGATTAACTTGTTTTTAGTTCCAAATTCTATACCTTGCTGCTTGCACTTCCCCCTCCCTGAGATGGTTAACAATGTGATATGTTGAAAATTTGCAATCATGTAAAATGTCTTTCCATATTAGTCATTACACAGAAGAAAATAAAAGAAACAATAAAAACGAAAAGTGTAAAAAAATTAATTATTCAGCCTGTGTTTAATCACCGTAAGTCCTTTTCCAGGAGAGAGGTAACATTTATCATGATTAATCCTTTGGGACTGTCTTGGATGATTGTATTCCTGAGGAAAGCTGTCATTCACAGATGAGCATCATGCTACATTGGTGGAAATGTGTACAATAGTCTCCTGATTCCACACAATTCACTCTTTATCAGTTCATGTAAGTCATTTCAGGATTTTCTGAAATAATCCTGCTCATCATCTTTATAGAACAATAATATTACAAGACATTCCTATTTCATAACTTGTTCAACCATGCCCCAGTTGATGGATATTCCCTCAATTTCCGGTTATTAATGACAACAAAAAGAGTTGCTATCTATCTATCTATCTATATAGATAGATAGATAGATATGTGTGTGTGTGTGTGTATAATGTACAAATAGATTCTTTCCCCTTTTAAAATAATATCTCTTTGGGATATAGACCTAATTGTGGTATTACTGCATCAAAGAATATGAAGAGTTCTATAGATCTTTGGACATAATTTCCAATTTTTCTTGAGAATGTTTGGACCAGTTCACAACTTCACCAACAATGCATTAGTGTTTCATTTTTCCCACATCCCTTCCAATATATATCATTTTCTTCTTCTGTTGATTTCATAGGTGTGAGGTGGTGCCTCAGAGGTGTTTTAATTTGCATTTCTCTGCTCAGTAGTGACTTAGAACATTTTTTTCTTTTCAAATGCTTTTTTAACTTCTAGTTTACATTGTTCTTTTCCATAAGATTTTGAATTAAATTTTTCTCTCCATTTTTACCCTACCCACCACCCCAAAATAGTACACCCACTGGATATCCCATCCTCCAAACTGCTCTGTCCCATGTCTTCTCCCTACCCCCTCTGACTTTCCAGTAGGGCACAGTGGATCTCTATGACCCAGTACCTGTATATCTTATTTCCCAGGTAAATGTATTACTAATATTATTAATAGTATATATATATATATATATATATATACACATATACATGTATATATGTATATTACTAATAGTATATATATGCATATATATATATATATATATTAAACATTTGATTTTAAATCTCTGAATTCCAGTTTCTTTCCCTTCTGCCCTTTTTACCCACCCTTGCTGGGAAAATAAGCAATTCAATATAGGTTGCACATGTGCAGCTATGAAAAACATTTACACAGTGGATATTTTGTAAAAGACTGCCCTCCCTCCTATTCCCACCTCCCACTTGTTCCATTTTCTGCTTTGATCCTGTCCCTTTTCAAAAATGGGTGTTTCAAACTTTCCTTTCTTCCAGTCCAACCTCCCTTCCATCATCCCCTATGTCATCCCCTTTCCCCCTACTCTGCTGTAGGGTGAGATACCCTATTTAGTGTGTATGTCATTCCCTCCCTAAGCCAAATTCAATGAGAATAAGGTTGACCCATTCCCTTTTACCTTCCTGTTCTTCCTCTCCATTGTGACCATTTTCCCTTGATGCTTCTATATGATATAGATTACTTCAATCATTCTCTCCCCATCTCCTCTCATTATATTCCTCCCTCAACCCTTTATTTCACATTACAAGTATCATCCATTTCCTATTACATTGGTCCTGTGCCTTCTATCTCTGTGTACTTGTATACATATATACACAAATTCACACATGTATTCATACGCTCATATACCCTCCTATATTGACATATATATATACACATAAACACACACACACACACACACACACACACACACACACACACACACATTTCTATTCCCTTCAACTATTCTCATACTGGGAAATGTTACATAAGTTGCAATTCTCATTTTTCCATGTAGGAATGTAAATAGTTCAACTTTCATAAGTTCGTTACTATTTCTTTTCCCTTTTTACCTTCTCATGCTTCTTTTGCTTCTTGTATCTGAATGTCAAATTTTCTATTCAACTCTGTTTTCATGGAGAATGCTCAAAAGTCTTCTATTCCACTGAATGACCATATTTTTGCCTGAAACATGGTACTCGGTTTTGCTGGGTAGGTGATTCTTGGTTTTAATCCCAGCTCCTTTGACATCTGGAATATCATATTCCAAGTCCTTTGATCCCTCAGTGTAGAAGGTGACAGATCCTGTGTTATTCTGATTGTGTTTCCACAATATTGAAATTGCTTCTTCCTGGCTGCTAGTAGTATTTTCTCCTTGATCTGGGGATTCTGGAACCTGACTATAATATTCCTGGGAGTTTCCTTTTTGGGATCTTTTTCAGGAGGTGATCTGTGGATTCTTTCAACCTCTATTTTGCCCTCTGGATCTAAAACATCAAGGCAATTTTCCTTGAGAATTTCTTGAAGGGTGATTTCTAGGTTCTTTCTTTGATCCTGCTTTCAGGTAGTCCAATAATTTTTAAATTATCTCTCCTGGATCTATTTTTCAGGTCAATGGTTTTCCCTATAAGTTATTTCACATTGCCTTCTACTTTTTTCATTTGTCTGGATCTGTTTAATAATATCTTGATTTCTCATCCAGTCACCAGTTTCTATTTGCTCCAATCTAATTCTGAAAGAATGATTCTCTTCAGTGAACCTTTGAGATTCTTTTTCCATCTGGCAAATTTGGCTTTTTAAGGCATTCTTCTCCTCATTGCCTTTTTGAGCCTATTTGGCCATTTGAGTTAGTCTATTTTTAAGGTGTTATTTTCTTTATTCAGGCTGTTTACTCTCATTTCATAATTTTATTTCATCATTCTCATTTCTCTTCCCAATTTTTCCTCCAATTCTTTTATTTGGTTTTCAAAATCCTTCTGAAGTTCCTCTATGGCCTGTTACTAGCTCATATTTTTCTTGGAAGCTTTTGGTGCAGGAGTTCTGACATCACTATCTTCCTCCTGTTCAATGCTTTGATCCTTTTTGTCTCCAAAATAGGAGTGTAAAGTTGGGTTGCTCTGTTTGCTTTGTTTCCTTTGCCTGCTCATGTTGCCACTCAATTACTTGACTTTGGGGCTTTTTGCCACAGTAGTACTCTGCCACCAGACAGGGGAACTTCATCCAAAATGCTGGGGTTTTCTCAACTGCCAAAGGTATTAGTTGGGTGCCTTTTCTGAAGCCTCCACACACTCTGGCAAACTGGTCACACACCCCAGGACCTCCACCCTGGATCTCAATCCACACCCAAGCTGTTAAAGCAAGAGCAATTACCCCTCAGACTGGATGCTTGTTCCCCCTACAACCTGCAGGCCAGGAGCTGAAGCTGCCATGTGGTGGCAGTTGCATGGCCATGGTGCCTCAGCAGCTTCTCACCACAGGGGCAAAGGCTGACTGCACTCCCAAAGTACAGGATCCCAAAGGCCACATTGCATCGATTCTCATTTTGTCCTTAGAATCTCTGGGTTGATAATTCTGGAAACCATCACAGCTTCTGGTGATCAGAAGTGCCTCCAGTCATTGGCTGCTCAGGCTGGCCCTTAGGTTAAAACCTGTGGCTGGACTGAGGACTGGGGTTGGCTCCCAGATAGCTTCTTTGGCCAATTCCTCCTGGCCTGGTGCACTGTCCTCAGAAGGAGGTTAGCTTTTCTGTGTCATTTTTTGGGTTCTGTAGCTCCAACGTTTGTTCAGAGTTACTTTTTACATGAATTGGAGGAAGTGGGAGCCAGAGCCCCATGGAGGTCTTGTTTTTACTCTGCCACCTTGACTTCATCCCTTAAAACATTTTTAATGTGACTATAGATAGTATTGATTTCATCATGAAAACATCATCAAACTTCACTTTTCTGTTTATATTCTTTGATCATCTATCAACTGGGGAATATTTTGTTTCCTTATAAATTTGACTCCATTCTCTATATTTTTGAAGAATGAAAGAGATATTATAAATTTTTTCTCAGATATTTTTTGTTTTTTCTAAGCTTGATTGCATTTGTTGTTTGCTTCCCTGTATCTTTGTATGTTGACAGCCAATTATTTTTTACTGTCTATAGGTTGTTTTAATGGAATTTTTCTTTTTATCACTTCTTGATGGATTTTGTTGGTAATATATAGAAATGCTACTATTTATTTTATTTTGTATCCTTCAAATTTGCTAATGATGTTAATTATCTAACTAGCTTTTTTAACTCTCTAAGATTCTCTATGTACAATATCATATTATCTGTGAAGTGATAGTTTTGTTTCTTTGTTACATATTTCAATTTCTTCAATTTTATTTTCTTCTCTTATTGCTATACTAATATTTCTAGCATAATACTGAATAATAATGGTGTTAGTGTGCATCATTGCTTCATCCCTGATCTTATTGGGAAGGCTTCTAGGTTATTCCCATTATAGGTAATGTTTGCTGATGCTTTTAGTTTATATTATTTTCATTTTCAGGAAAGTTCCATTTATTACTACACTCTCCAATATTTTATGGTTATGGATGGTATATTTTGTCTTTTTTGCATCTATTGAGATAATTATATGGTTTCTGTTTATTTTCTTACTGCTATGGTCAATTATCCTAATGGTTTTCCAAATATTGGACCAACTTGTATTCCTGGTACAAATCCTATCTGGTGACAGGTATGACCCTCGTGACATATTGCTGTAATCTTTTGTTAGTATTTTAATTAATTTTTTTTGCATCAATATCCATTAGGAAAATTGATCTATAGTCTTCTTGCACTGTTTTTGTCCTTCCTGGGTTAGGTACCAGCACCATGCTTTCATGTCATAAAAGGAATTTGGTAGGACTCCTTCACCTATTATTCCCAAATAGTTTATATAATTTTGGGATTGTTTATTAGAATTCACTATGAATACATCTGACTGTGGGCATATTTTTCTTAGGGAGTTCATTGATGGCTTATTCAATTTATTTTTCTAAGATTAGGTTATTAAGTATTCTATTTCCTCTTCTATTAATCTGGGCAGTTTATATTTTTTAAAATATTTATCCATTTCACTTAGATTGTCACATTTACTGGCATATAATTAACAAAAATATTTCCTAATGTTTGCTTTAATCATAGTTGATCACCATAGAGTTTTTATGTTACTGTGTACAATGTTCTCCTGGTTCTGTTTACTTCATTCAGCATCAGTTCATACAAGTCTTTCCAGATTTTTCTGGTCTATCTGCTCATAATTTCTTATAGCAAAATATTATTCCATTACATTCATATACCACAACTTGTTTAGCCATTCCCCAGTTTATGTATATCCTCTCAATTTCTAATTTCTTGTCACCTCAAAAATAACTACTAAAGGGTGGCTCGGTGATGCAGTGAGTAGAGCGTCGGCCCTGGAGTCAGAAGGACCTGAGTTCGGATCCAGCCTCAGACACTTAACGCACACACAAACAAAAACCTAGCCATTTGAGCTTGGGCAAGTTACTTAACCCCAACTGCCCTCCAAAAAGCTAAATAAATAAATAAACAAACAAATAAATAAATAAATACTAAAATATTTTTGTACATCTGGGTCTTTTCCCCTTTTTATGATCTCTTTGTAATACAGATCTAGTAGTGGTATTGCTGAATCAAAGGAAATAGATTTTTATAGTCCTTTGGGCAAGTTCCAAATTGTTCTCCAGAAGGGTTGGATCAGGTCACAACAACAACAATAATTCAACTAATGCATTGTTGAAATAGTTGTGAAGTAGTCCGACCATTTTGAAGAATAATTTGGAACTATGGCTAAAGGGTTATAAAATTGTGCACACCCTTAGACCAAGCAAGAACTCTACTATGTATGTATTCCAAGAGATCAAAGAAAAGGGAAAAGACTATATGTACAAGCATATTTGTAGCAGCACTTCTTTTGGCAGAAAAGAATTGGAAATCGAGGATATACCAATCAATTGGGGAATGGATGAACAAGTTATATGATTATGATGAGATTCAATTGTGCTATAAGAAATGACAAGGGAGATGGTTTCAGAAAAAAAAAAAGAACTTGAGAAGACATATTAACTGATGCAAAATTAAGTGAGACAAATCAAGATAATGTTGTACATAGCTAAAGCAATATTGCAATGATGATCAACTGTGAAAGACTTTACTCTGAGCAAGACAATGATCCTGGACAATTCCAAGAGTCCTGTGATGAAAAATGCTATTCACATCCAGAGAGAAAACTGATGTACTCAGAATACAGGTTGAAGGACACACTTTTCTTTTCTTTTCTTTTTTTTTTTTTGCTTTTTTGTGACATTGCTAGGAAATAAATGTTTTCCATGAATTCACATGTATAAGTGGTATCATATTGCTTACCTTCCCTATGGCTGGGAGGGAAAGAAGTAGAAACTACTGGGGACTATTTTTAAAAGAATATTAAAAACAAATATAGAAATTTGAAAATAAAGGAACTATGGAATTGAATCTTGTTAACTGAAACTAAACTAATAAATTAATTTTTAAAAATGAAAAAAAATAAACATATTAGAATTATATAGTGATTACTGCCTATGTGGAAAACACTATGCTAGTACACACCTCTGGTGGATACAAAGGAGTTTTGGTTTTGTTTTGTTTTGTTTTGTTTTGTTTTTTTAAAGCAATTGGGGTTAAGTAACTTGCTCAAGGTTACACGGCTAGTCATTATTTATGCGTGGGTGCTCATTTTCTGAGGCCGAATCTGATCTCGGGTCATCCCAACTCCGAGGCCGGCTCTCTTACTCACTGCGCCACCTAGCCTCCCCTTTAGGGCAACTGGGGTTAAGTAACTTGCCCAAGGTTACACAGCTAAGTTTTTGTTTGTGTGGATTAAGTGTCGGAGGCCGGCTCCGAACTCAGGTCCTTCTGACTCCAGGGCCAGCGCTCTATTCACTGCGCCACCTAGCCACCCCTTGTTTTGTTTTTTTAAAGCCAATATTCTCATGGACTTTATAATCAAGTTGAAAAAAAGGCATAATAATTATAACTGTTAAATAACAAGAAAATAAATGAAAATGATATCAAAAGGTATTGTATGACTAGCTACCAAACAAATGGTCAGTGAATTAATTGAATATTGATGCAGGTAACCTCTTGCTAATAATTTTTGTCACCAACCCATAGTGTCTTAATTTGGCTAATTAGTGGTGAGCCTTCACAATAAAACTATAAATAACAACTTCATGAACAAGATGAAATTAAAATGCTACATAGCATTATTCTCTGTTGATGTTTAACTTAAAATATGTCTCTCTTCATCTCCTTAGGGACATGCCATAATTTTACTGACTAGGCTTTTTTTTTCCCCAGGAGAGATTAGTGTAGGGTCATGAATCTTCATCAGAGACTAATTGCTAGTTTTCCTTGGGAATGTGCTTTGTCTCTTATTTATTTCACTCTTATGGTGGTACTGGAGCCTCATAATTCATAGGGTTTGTGTTCTATGAGAAAAGAGTTGCAAAAAATCAGGAATATATAATATGTGTATGTGCATATATGATATGCACATATATTCATTATAATATGCACCACATATATGTGTGCATGTTTGTATATGTATGTTTATTTACTGTGTACAAACAGATAATCTCCTTTACTTGCATGAATCTTCATGATAGTATACCACTGGGAAACTGCCTATGGCATGACATTTGAATAGTATGTTTACAGACTAAACAGGACAATAGATAGGGGCTACTTCAGTGCTATCGTTTTGTTTAAATCTCTCAATGTTCTTAGTTATATATTAATAAAAAATAAGAATCCAGAAATAAGATTCCAAAATATTTTTCAACCTAGGTTAGAAATGGACATGTTCAATCAAAGGAAAGAAAAAATATACCTCTATTAAAGAATAAAATGTAAAATTTTCAAATTCTTGATATGACAAACAATATTATCAGTAGATGAAACCTTTAAAACTGTAATGAATCAAGTCTGTTTGCCATATCAAGGTTTTCTATAAAGGCATAAATTCATTGCAAAGAGTGTTAGGCGTGTCAGGATTTTACCTCTAAAGCTGAGATCTGACTTTGCTAGCTAGATAACTTAGTGACTGAGTCACTACCACTCTGGGAATCAGTTTCCTCATCCACAAAGCAGGAATATGATACTTCTACTACCTAACAAGTTGAGTTGTCTAAAGGAAGAACTTTCTAACCTCTATAGAAACTTCTCCAAAACACTCTGCAACTTATTAATCTTGAGGCATTGAACTTTTATATACGTATACTTGTATATGTACACATGGGTACACATGTATATGCAAATATAATTTAATCGCTGTTGTAATGCTATGTATTGCATGATTTGAAACCTTTATTCTGAAAAAAGACCATGAGACTGCCAAAGAGGTCAATGGTATTATTTGGGGGAAGGGAAGTTTTAGAATGCAATCGATGCAAACTATTGCTATGAGTATATGCCACAAATTCAGAGAATCATACTATTGAAATTCCAAACGTAAAAAATTATTGGTGTCATGTAAATATGTGTCCTTGCTGTTTACTTACTTCTGGGTCCCACAGGGTAGAAAGTATAAACTTCGTTCTTCCCCCAAGAAGCAGGAATTGTTTCATCATCTATTTTGTCTCTTCTTCCAATACAATTAAAACCTTCCTTGGGTGTTTTTGGACAGTGTTGACCAACTCTAGGACATGTGGTCATGTTCCCTAGCAGAAAAAATTGGTGGAAAATAAAATTTTTATGTTATGTTTTGGCAGTGTCATTGAAATAATACTCCTGATATAAAAACTACTTTGTTTTGGAAAGCCTCCAAAGTACTTTACAATGTTAATTGCAATCCAACAGTTGTTTCATATGATTTAAAAAAAATGCTGAGAGTTGAGTCAATTAAGCAATGTTGTGTTAATAAAAGGCAATGGAGTCCAATAATTGGAATATTTCTCAGCTAGAGTACAGGGTAGTAAATTCAGACAACGAATGTTACCAGAAAAATAATACAATAAATGAGAATTTTCATCATCTAATTTAACTGGAGGGAAAACTTGCCTAAATGAAAGAAATTCTCATCTCTGAGCTCATGTCTTTGTAAAATAAGACAATTTCATTTTCAAAACACATATTTAATTTTAATTAATTCTCTTACCATATTTTCTGAAAATATTAATGTACTTTTCAAATAGTCTCTACTGAATAATGAATGTAATATAAAGCTAGTAATAATGTCTCCCAACTTCTACCCAAAGATGACAGAGTTATTTAGACATGGTATATACACTCCTTTCCAATAATTATAAGAATGCTTTATAACTAATTTCATACACAATATCTTACTTGATCTTTAAAACAATTCAATTCAATTCAATAGAAAATCATGAAGAATCTATTAGGAAAAAGTGCTTTTCTAGATTCTAAATACAGAGACATAAAGAAAATGGATTCTTTACCTCAAGGACTTTACATTATATTAGGAGGATACATTTATAAGCAAATACAAAATATATAAAAGCAATCAAGAAAATATGGTTTGGGGGGAGGAGAGTGGCAGAAAGCTGATTCTTGAAACTAGATAGGTCTGGTATAAGTCCCATTGGGACTCAGAAACTTATGTTCTGACAAAGTCATTTTGAGTATTACAAATACTGAAATCAAGTATAAAGGGCCTATGCTAGAAGATATTATCCATATCCAGAGAAAAAACTGATAAATAGAACCATGCAAAGTATGGTGTGCATGCATGCATACATACATACATATGTGTATTTGCATATATGGATATGTGCTTACATGCATAGAAGCACACACACACATATGTGTGTGTGTGTGTGTGTGTGTGTATTTGTGTCGAATGTTAGCCTTCTCTAAGGCAGGGTAGAGACAGAAGGAGAAAAAAAGTAAACAACAGAGTACAAATATAAACCTAGAAGGGAGTACTGAAAACAGGGTAGCTTTAAAAACAATGTGTGGTATTTATTTTATAGTTTTTTTTAAATTAAATAATGTGAAATGGAAATCCATGGTTTTATATTGAATCCTCTTCATATGTTGTGCTATGTACATTGAAAGGTTCTTTTTTTAATTTTTGATTTTTTTTATTTAAGTTCAAAATGAATATTTTTTCTGAAAAAAGAAATATGTTCTAAGGAAAATGATCATACAAATTTGAATGATTTTATGCTAGCACAGCTATTTTTACCTTCAATCGCCATGCTGTCTTTATGGAATGAAGTATTGTTTCAATAGCATAGTAACAATAATAATTATTTATTTAGGGATTAAAAATTTCCAAAGTGTGTTACATATATTATCTTATACAGGCCTCCCAAATATCCTGTGGTTTTCATATCACAGTATTATTATCCCCATTTTACATATGAAGAAAATGAGACTCAGGAGATTAAAAGACCTACCCAATGTTACTTAAGTGGTATGTCATAGAATTGGAATTTAAATTCATGCCATGTTTTGTTTTTCCACACAAATGAAACTCTGTTATTCAAGGTAGAATCAGTGACTACCCTTTCAGCAAAGATTCCCTGAAGACAAATCATTTTCTTCAAATACATACAACATCCTATCTACTGCTATTTTCCACCAGGTAGCAGTTTCCTTATTAGCTGTGTGATTAAAGACAGAGTAAACAAGAGTTTCCCAAACTTATTTGGCCTACTGTCTACATTTCAAAAGAAACTAACTAGTACCTTCCTAGAAATCTACTTTCTTTAACTTCTTAATATTTTTTCTTTAAATTTCTTCATTTTGGGGGAGGCTAGGTATCACAGTGAATAGAGTGCCAGCCCTGGAGTCAGGAGGACTTAAGTTCAAATCTGGCCTCAGACACTTAATACTTACTAGCCTTATGTGTGACCTTGAGCAAGGCACTTAACCCCATTACACAGCCTTCCCTCCTCCAAAAAGCAAAAAATAAAGAAAAAATGTCCTTCATTTAAAAATAAATAAATATATATGTGTGTGTTTGTGTGTGTATGCTTATTTAAAATTATACATCTGAAATTTAGTAATTTATTTTAAATTTGTGACATTTTTCCTGCATTGAATCTTTGATGACACAATATTGTATAATGTAACTGCATAGTAATTAAGTTGTAAACAAGTAATTACACACTTATATTTCTGCTGATGCATACTGAACATCCCAAAAATTTACAACATGCTCTCTTGCCAATACTTGTTTATAAAGACCTGTTGGTAGACTTAACCACTGATTGGTTACAACTTGGATTTTATGTGATTATTTAGAAAATGATGTAATCACTATGACTTTAACTCTCTTACACAACAGATGAAATGTATAAAAGTTTTTTTTTTCAAAATTTTCTCAACTTTTTTTTCTTTATGCTTCCATTGTAACCCTTATTTTATGCAATGCCCTTCAATTGCACCTGAGGCTACTACTGCCCTCTGGATTGTTCCAGCAACCCCATTTGGCAATATCACCCACTTTGGGAACCTATGCTCCTGCATAGGGGGGGATGCCATAAATGTACTTAATATGCCCTCTGCCGACTTCATACCTCAACTAATTTTGAGGACTTAAACTCTAGAAGTTTGACCGTAGAATGCACCTTCCAAAGTAGGTTTCTCTTAGGAAAAAAATGAATAAGATTTCAAAACTGACTTTCTTAAGTGTAGACAAACAGAGAACATTGACAAAGGAATTAAAAACAAAAGGTTTTAAAGTGGGCTTATAGACTTTATATGTACACAGAAAGTAATAATGATGTTATGATGAAGAAAAACTACACTGTAGTAAGGTATGAGTTAAAAAGCTCTGATTTCAGGCTTGGAGAATTATTTTAACATCACAGAAATAGCTCTTTCATTTAAAACCAACCTTTAGTTTCATTTCCAACATCATAAGTCAGTCTTCATTTTAAGAGTCAAGATATGTCGTATTGGGGGCAAAGGCAAGATGCTGGCGCAGAAACAAGAAAACTCTGGCACTCCCCCCATACCCACCTGAAATACCTATAAATGATTCCAAACAAACTATAGAGCTACAGAACCCACAAAGATTCAGAGAGAAAGAAACATCCCCCTGAAGAAAACCTTGCAGGTGGACAGGAAGGGTCCATTGCAGCTCACTGGGAGCAGAGCCCAGTCCTGCATGAGCCCTCAAGTTTAGCCTCAGGGCAACCCCAAACAGCTACAGCTGGAGGAACTTTGGGAGAGTGTATCACCAACAGCTGTGGCAGTTTATAGACTTATCAACTCATAAATGCCAAAGACAAAGTGAGAGGTCTGTTTGGACTTTGGGAATAGGGAGATCAAGACTGTGGTCCAACCACCCTCTGCCACTGGAGGGAGAAGTGGCTGAGGTGCAGCAGCCACTGCCATACGGCTGCTTCAGAGCTCTTGGCCTGCAGATTGTAGGGGGACCAAGTGACCAATCTGAGGAGTAATCATTCTTCCTTTAACCTGCTTGGATCTGGATTGTGGTCTAGGGTGGAGGGCCTGGGGTGTGTGACCAGGTGCCAGAGCCGGTGGCAGCTTCAGAGAGGCCACCCAATAAATAGCTCCAGCAGCTGACAAAACCCCAGTGGTTTGGGACAAAGCTCTCCTCTCTTGAAGCAGAGTTCTACTGTGGCAAAAAGCTCAAAAGTCAAGTAATTAAGTGGCAACATGAGCAAGCAAAGGAAACAAAGCAAGCGCAGTCAAAACTTAGATTGCTATTTTGGGGACAAAAAGGATCAAAGCATGGAATAGGAGGAAGACAATGAAGTCAGAACTCCTGTATGAAAAGATTCCAAGAAAAATATGAACTGATTTACAGGCCATGGAGGAGCTCAAGAAGAATTTTGAAAATCAAGAGAAGTGGAGGAAAAATTGGGAAGAGAAATGAGAATGATGCAAGAAAATCATGAAAAGAAAGTCAACCTGACTGAAGAAAATATCACCTAAACAATAGATTAAATCAGATGGCAAAAGAGGCTCAAAAAGCAAATGAGGACTAGAATTCCTTAAAAAGACTTAAAAAGAAAAAGAATCTCAAAAGCTCACTGAAGAGGATAATTCCTTCAGAATTAGACTGGAGCAAATGGAAGCTTGTGATTTTATGAGAAATCAAGATATAATTAAACTGATCCAAACAAATGGAAAAAAATGTAAGGCAATATGAAATATATCATTGGAAAAACCACTGACCTGGAAAATAGATCTAGAGGACATAATTTAAAAATTCTTGGACTACCTGAAAGTCATGATCAAAAAAAGAACCTAGAAATCATCCTTCAAAAAATTCTCAAAGAAAATTGCCCTGATGCTTTAGAACCAGAGGGCAAAACATAGGTTGAAAGAATCCACCAATCATCTCTTGAAAAACAATACCAAAAAGAAAACTCTTAGGAATATTATAGCCAGGTTCTAGAGTTCACATATCAAGAAGAAAATATTACAAGCAGCCAGGAAGAAACAATTTGAATATTGTGGAAACACAATCAGGATAACACAGTATCTGGCAGCTTCTACAATAAGGGATCAAAGGGCTTGCAATATGATATTCTGGAGGTCAAAGGAGCTGGGGTTAAAACCAAGAATTACCAATTCAGCAAAACTGAGTATCACGTTTCAGGGGAAAATATGGTCATTCAATTAAATAGAGGACTTTCAAGCATTTTTGATGTAAAAACCAGAGTTGAATAGAAAATTTGACATTCAGATACAAGAAGCAAGAGAAGCATTGGAAGGCAAACAGGGAAAAGTAAAAATAAGGAACTTATCAAAGTTGAACTATTTACATTCCTACATGGAATAATGATAATTGTAACTTATGTAACTTTTCTCAGTAAGAGAATAGTTGAAGGGAATATAAATATATATATATATGTATATATATGTGTGTGTGTGTGTGTGTATACATACATATATATGTCTATATAGGAGGTTATATGGGCGTATGAATACATATGTGAGTTTGTGTGTATATGTGTATATATATGTGTGTGTGTGTGTGTGTGTGTGTGTGTGTGTGTGTATATACATATATATATATATATATGTACAGGTATACATAGACAGAGGGCACAGGACTAATTAAATAGGAAGGGATGATACTTAAAAGGTGAAATTGAGAGGTGAGAGAGGAATATAATGAAAGGAGATGGGGAGAGACAGAATGGGGTAAATTATCTCATATAGAAGAGGCAAGGGAAAACCGTTACAATGGAGAGGAAGAACCAGAAGGCAAAAGGGAATGGTTCAACTTTACTCTCATTGAATTTGGCTTAGGGAGGGAATGGTATACACTCTAAATAGGGTATCTTGCCCTACAGGAAAGTAGGGGATAGGGGGATGAAAGGGGGAATGATGGAGAGGAGTGCAGCTTGGGGGGGAGGGAAGGTAGAAGCACACATTTTTGAAAAGGGAAAGGGTCAAAGTATAGAATAGAACAAGTGGGGGGGCTGGATAGTCTAGAGGGAAATATAGTCAGTCTTTCACAATATATATGGTATAGGAATGTTTTGTGTAGCTACATATGTACAACCTATATTGAATTTCTTATCTTCCCTGTAAGGGTGGGTGACAAGGGAAGAAGGGAAAGAATCTGGAACTCCAAGTTTGCAAATCAAATGTTTTATATATATATAAATTTTTACATGCAACTGGGAAATAAGATACACAGACACTGGGCTATAGAGATCCATCTTGCCTTACTGGAAAGTTGGAGGGGGTTGGGGGAGGATATAGAAGAGTGCAGATAGGGGGAGGTGGTATACAGTGGGATTTCTGTTTTGTGGTGGTGGGTAGGGGAAAGGGAGAAAATTTGCAACTCAAAATCTTGTGGAAATGAACGATGTAAATTAAAAATAAACATAAAATTTAATTTTAAAAAAGGGGGGAAAAGGTTTGTTAAATTGAATTAGATTAGTGTCATGTGGGGAAAAAAAATACTTGTTCTTGGAAAACTAAGAAGATCCGAGCTGTTATCTTTAAGTATAACTAATAACTTTTTGTACTATTAAAACAAAACAAAACAAAACAAAACAAAAGATATCTTGTATCTTCAGAGATAGGGGTTATGTGGGCATTTATATTTAGCTGGTGCAGAAGGCCCTATTTAAACAATATGCCTTCTTTACTTTTTCTAGGTAAATAGTACTACAGACTTAGAGTTGAAGGGGCCTTAGAGCTCCTATTGTTCACCCTACTCATTTTCTACATGAAGAAATTGATTCCAGAGAGTTTAAGTTCTTTACCCAAGACTACAGATGTAGCAAGTACCAGGTCTGGGTTTCAACTAAGGATCCCAGACTCCAAATTCATCACTCTTTCCACTGCTCTGAATTGGTTTGCCCCCATTTCAGTTGTGAATATTTTGATAGAAAAGAAACACTTAGCATAGCTGGATATTGACTCAAATAACAGTAATTTGACCCCACTTTATTATTATATTCTCTTGTACTATTTACTATTTACAAATATTTGATATTTTGTATTGTCTTTTTTTTTTGGAGGGCAATTGGGGTTAAGTAACTTGCCCAAGGTCACACAGCTAGGTTTTTATTTATGTGTGCGTTAAGTGTCTGAGGCCGGAACCGAACTCAGGTCCTTCTGACTCCAGGGCCGACGCTCTATGCACTGGGCCACCTTTTAACACTTGTTATGAAATATTCACATGCTATGCAGTTATGAAGAGCAAGATAATATGAGTACCTGTGCAAATGAATATACCTTTGAGTTGAGGAGTAACCATCTGCAGGCCTCATCTTGAGTCCTTGGTTTTATAGATAACCAATTTAAGAGGAAACAAGTAGGACTACTTGTGAATTCATGATCATCAATTTTGCTAAGGAAAAACATTCAAGTGTTTCTGCCTATGGAGTTAATAGTCTACCCTAACCTCATCTCCCCTTAGCTCCTGCAGAGTCAGTCTCAAGAGGTATTTGGCTATTTTGTTCACAGAGGGAATGTCCATGGAACATGTAAAGATGGAGTTCTTGCACTGCCTGGGATTCTGCACAAAATCTACTGCATAGACAAAGATATGCAGTGGTGAAAAAAGCGGGCTACAAGTGTTAGTTCTACATGATCAAAATTGGGTACCCCTTTTCTAGGAACAATAACTGAGGGTAAACTCAGCTGGTGATATTCAGATAGAATGTTACAGACTGCATTGGGCCTTAGTCTTCAACCTTGAATGAGAAGAATAGTTTGGTTTCTGTATGCCAGTATTCCAACATTTAGATATAACTTTGTTGACCCTTTTTCCTCCCAGGGTTTAAGGATCTGAAATGCATGTGGACACGCATGCATGCATGTACATATATGTATAATGCATGCATGGGTGTGTGGATATATGCACATGCAAGTACACATACGTGTACGTACATGTATACACGTGTGTAAGTTTGTACATATGTGTATGTCAATGTCTATGCACAGAGCAGTTTCTCTGTATATAATGCATGCATTATATGCAAAATATACACGTTCTATTATGATACATAGTAGCATATAATACACATGCATAATATATGTATAAATGCATATGCAATTATATATATAAAGAGGAAATAGATATATTGATTAATATATTAATAAACACATATATGTGGGTGTGTATACCCTTATATACATATGTGAACATGGAAGGAAACCAGAGAGTTACATGGAAATTGGACTAACAACCCCTTCTGTCCCTGAGAATGGACTAAGAGAGGTGGAGAAAGTTGGAAGGAAAGCAAGAGTGGCATGCTTGAGCCATGGGAGTTGGAATGTCTTTCCTTGACCTTTAAATTATTGATTTTTTAAATTTAATATATTTTTCTAAAGTACCAAAGTGAAGTTTAAGTGATTTACTATCAGTGGTGAAATTCAACAATGAATATGAAGTTGTTATTTGGCAGGAATCAAAATAAATTGAATAAAATATCTGGAGACAGAAACAGGAATCATAGATTGCACCTTTTTGTATTCATGGGTTTTTCAGTTACAATCAACCCTTCACTTCTGACTCTGAAGCAATACTGTCATTCTTTCACATTCATGGTACTCTGGAAATACCATATACTGAGACATTACATTGCTCCTCTAAGACTCAACCAGCCTTCACACCTGCATTGTTGGCACTCATTCCCAACTCACCATCTGCTCACCACTCTAGTCAGGCTAATTAATTATATACTAGTTTTATTTCCACTGCCTGGTTCCCATAAAAACTATAGTGGGTATTCTGGTGCACTCAGTACACTTGCTTCCCACAGTTCTGGTACTACTGAAGAATCCTGGGAAAATCTCCAGTGCACTGTCCAATGGGCCACCTGCACCTTCTATCCCTGTGTTCATTGGATGCTCATTTCCCCTATTCTTCTTATAGCAAGCATTGAGAAATGAAGAAAATTATGTAATCTGACATGTTAATATACACATATTATTAGAATATCCTTAAGAAGTCTGTTTTGGAGGCAGAAACTTGCTGCTCTTAAGGGTAATGCTAATACAAAGAACACTAATGTTCATCACAGGGAATCTCAAAGGGAGGTTCAGGGCACAGAACAAAGCAAACCATGAGATGTCAAGTATGGCAAATTGTCTCAGTCCCTTTGTTTAATTTACATTTTATTCATTCTCAGTTTCTGAAAACTCTTCCTGACTCAGCACCATATCTCTTCATTTAATCTTTAAAATTAATTAAATGTTGTTGCTCACATATCTGTAATAAGAAGGTATATCCCTAGTTACTGACTTTTGACTATGCATAATTGAGTGCTTTGGATTCCTCTTCAAGTAGGTATCCTCCAACTCTGATCTTCTTTGTTCATCAGTGTGAAAAACCTCAGCCCAAACCTCTGGTCAATATCCAATCCATAGGTCTTTTCAATGGAATTTTAGGAATCTCACAGTAAGTTTTTAAAATGTCATATTTAAAATTTTTCTGATAGGATTTCACTGCCTTTTGAAGCACGAGGCTTTTGACTATTGACCTGTAGGATGTTCTATACTATAATTTGTGTCCTTCAGTGCAGTAAGGAGAGGAGAAAGGAGTAGCAGAGGCCTGAGACCATCAGAGGATTGCACTGTGCTTTGTAAAGTTTTGAAAATTTGACCTTCTGGTTTGGCTATTAAAGTACTTCAAAGAGTAGAACTCAGCTGAGTAGAAAAAGGCTTATAGTTCTAAGGCTGAAAGAGATGGCAGAGGCCATCAAGTCAAATGCCCTAATTTTATGGATGAGGAAGCTGAATCTCAGGAATATGAAAGTCACATAGGTAGTAAACATCAGAGGAATTATTTGAACCCAGAACATCTGACTCAATGGAAATACTCGCTTGACTATAATGTGAGTTGAGAGGAAGCAACTAATCTGCATTTTATCTTGATGTAAATAAAAAAATCACCCTTTGATTGCTTGCATTATGGTAATTGTGCTGGATGCAGTGGTATTCACATGAGCAAAATGCTAATTCCCCAAAACTTATCCAATCATTCAAACAAACAAGCATTTAATAAGCATTTACTACTCCCAAGGTCATGTGTTTGGTGCCAGGAATATGAAGACAAATAAATAATAAGAGAGAAAAGAAAGAAAAGGAAGGAAAGGAGAGAGGAAGGAGAGAAAAAGAAAGGAAGGAAGGAAGGAAAGGGGGAGGCAGGGTGGGAGGGAAAGAAAGAGAATCTCTGTGGTGGAGATTCTAGCATCCATCTTAATATCAAAAGGTAGCATCCATCTTAATATCATGAAAATTATGGGGAGATCTGAGTTTGACCCTTGTTACTAACACTAATGATCTGTATGACTAATAGCAGATGAATTAGCTCCTCTGAACCTGATTTTTCCTTATCTGTAAAATCATGATGATATCTGAAGTTGTCTCACAGGTTTGTTGTAAGGGTCTAGTGGGTCAATACATTGCTTTACAAACTTCAGAGTTCTATGTAAATACTGGTTATCATCATTGCAGTTATAATTAAGTTCCTCGCTCATGAGGTGACAGGTGAAACTTCATTAGGCAGAAAACCACTTTCAGGATTGTGTTATTAGTGCAGCCCCCGAGATAATAGGGTAACAGCCATGAAATACCTGCGTCAATGTGGTTGATTACTCAGCTGTCTTAGAAACACTGACTTATTCCAGGGTAGGGGCATTTATGGTCAAGCCCCAAAAACTCTGTTTCTTAGTCCTTTCCTGGTAGTGGGTGGTATCAGTGAGTAATTGGATCTGATGAAACATGCTGATTCTAACCCAATTTTTCCTCAAAAAGCCACCCTTGGAGGCGTTTGTGCTATAAGATGAGAAGTAATTGAAAAAGACTTAATATCTTTCCAAACTGAATTGTGCAAGCAGAGGAAGCATTGCTAAAAGGAACAGCAGTTTGAGAAATGAGTCAAACAAATGCACTATTAGAAGTATGCAATTAAAATAAATTAAAATGGTGAATGAATGAGGGCTAGTTTATTTCTGACAATTCAGTCTACTAACATCCATATAGTGGGACCCATAAAAAGGATAAATGGGTTTTCTTTCTATTTTATTAAATCTATAAGTCATCAGAAAATACACAGACCTGTGCTGCTTTGCTGATATCCCTTCCTCCATTAGAACTGGTAAGAAAAATGAGTCAAAGGGGGCGGAGCCAAGATGGCAGAGTAGAAACAGCTCCTCCAAGCCACTCTGCCCCCAGATTCCCCCCAAACTACGTAAAAAGGGACTGTGAACAACTTCTGGAGCCCCAGCACCCATAGAACGACACAGAGAAGCTAACCTCCCACTGAGGACAGCCCAGCAGCCCTGCAGGAAGGACCAGTGCAGCACTCTGGGAGCCGTCGGCACATAGTGCACAGAGCACGGGGAGCCGAGCCTAGCAGAGACCAGGTCCCCGTGAGCCGTGGTTTTAGCACCAGGGCAGCAGGGCCAGCAGCTGGCTGGAGAGACCCCAGAACACCAGCAGGTGTGGCAACTCCAGAATTATCAACATAGACATGCCTAGGACAAAGTAAGAGGTTAGTGTCCTATGGACTTTGGGACCTGTAATTGGGGAATTCGTCGGCTTCCTCCCCTGGGGGCTAGAAGTCACTAAGGAGACACACCATTTTGTAGTTTTCAGAGGCAGCTCCAGCTCCTGGCCTGTGAACTGTAGGGAGATCCAGCGATCAGTCTTGGGGGTTAATCGCTCTTGCTTTAACCTCCCTGGATCTGGATTGTGATCTAGGGTGGAAGTTGTGGGTGGGTTTACAGCTTGCCAGAAATGGAAGTTGCCCCCCACACATTTGGGACGAAAATTCCTCTAGCTGGCCTTAAAGCCATAGTGTGGCAACAAGCCCAAAAGTCAAGTAATTGAGTGGAAACATGCCAAGGCAAAGGAAACAGAAAAATACAACCCTAGACTCCTATTTTGGGGGCATAGAGCAGGAAAAGGACTGTGAGGTCAGAAGTCCTGCTCCAAAAGCCCCAGGGGAAAACATGAGCGGGTTGCAGGCCATAGAGGACTTTAAAAATCAAATAAGAGAAGTGAAGGAAAAATTGGAAAGAGAAATGAGAAGGATGCAGGAAAAGTATGAAATGAGGGTCAACAGCCTGACTGAGGAAAACAACACCTTAAAGAATAGACTAACTCAAATGGCAAAGGAGGCCCAAAAGGGCAATGAGGAGAAGAATGCCTTAAAAAGTCAAATTTGCCAGATGGAAAAAGAATCTCAAAAGTTCACTGAGGAGATTCATTCCTTCACAGTTAGACTGGAGCAGATGGAAGCTAATGACTTTATGAGAAATCAAGATGCTGTTAAGCAGATCCAAACAAATGAAAGATTAGAAGGCAATGTGAAATATCTCATGGGAAAAACCACTGACCTGGAAAATAGATCCAGGAGAGACAATTTAAAAATTATTGGACTACCTGAAAGCCATGATCAAAGAAAGAACCTAGAAATCACCCTTCAAGAAATTCTCAAGGAAAATTGCCCTGATGTTTTAGATCCAGAGGGCAAAATAGAGGTTGAAAGAATCCAGAGATCACCTCCTGAAAAAGATCCTCCCCAAAACTCCCAGGAATACTATAGCCAGATTCCAGAGTCCCCAGATGAAGGAGAAAATACTACAAGCAGCCAGGAAGAAACAATTTCAATATTGTGGAAATACTATCAGAATAGCCCAGGACCTAGCAGCTTCTACTCTGAGGGATCAAAGGGCATGGAATATGATATTCCAGAGGGCAAAAGAGTTGGGACTGAACCCAAGGGTCACCTACCCAGCAAAACTGAGTATTTTTTTTTCAGGGGAAAATATGGTCATTCAGTGGAATAGAGGACTTTCAAGCATTCTTGAGGAAACAACCAGAATTGAATAGAAAATCTGACATCCAGACACAAGAAGCAAGAGATGCCTGAGAAGGTAATCAGGGAAAAGAAATCAAAAGGAACTTATCAAAGTTGAACTATTTACATTCCTATATGGAAAAGCAATAACTGTGACTGATGATATCTTTCTCAGTATGAAAATAATGGAAGAAGGGTGTGTGGTCATATGAATACATATGTGAATGTGTTTGTATATGGTTACAGTCATATATGGATAGAGGGCATAGGTTGAATTTGTTGGGAAGGGAGAATACTCAAGGGATGAAATTATGAGGTGAGAGATGAAAGTGGCAAGAGGTGATGGGGAGAGACAGGGTAGGGTAAACTATCTCATGCAGAAGAAGCAAGGGGAAGTGGTTGCAAGGGAGGGGGAGAATAGGAAGGCAAAAAAGGGAAAACCACAATATCATTGAATTTGGTTCAGGGAGAGAATGACATACATACTAAATGAGATATCTCAACCTGCAGCAGAATAGGGGGAAGGGGGATGAGAGGAGGGATGATGGATGGGAGAGCATCCTTGGGGGGAGGGGAGGTTGGAAGTACCCACTATAGAAGAGGGACAGGATCATGTAGGGAATGGACCAGGTGGGGGGTGGGATAAGTGGGAGGGAATTATAAGCAGCCTTGTACAATATATCTACTATGATAATATTTTGCATACCTAGACATGTACAACATATACTGAATTACTTATCTCCCCAGAGGGAATGGGTGACAAGGGAGGAAGGAATTAGATCTGAAATTCGAGGTCTTAACATTAAATGTTTCAAATATATATAAATACTCGTATTAATACTCTTTTGCTTGTAATTGGGAGATAAGATGTGCAGGCATTGGAACACAAAGATTCACCTTGTTCTAATGGAAAAGTAGAAAGGGGTATGGGAGAATGTATGGGAGAGAGCAGATTGGAGGAAGCGATATCTTGTGGGACTGCTATTCTGGGAGGTTGGGTAGGGGAATAACAGGAGGGGGAAAAGATTGTAACTCAAAATCTGGTGGAAATGAATTATGTAAAACAGAATTTAATAAAGCATTTGTTTAAAAAAAAGAAAAGAAAAAGAAAAATGAGTCAGAAAGGTTTCCTATCTAAATAGGAATTATATATTGAAGGATTCCCTGCCACACAAGGTTATGATGTATTTACTTGGACACGAATTCCCTCCCAATCCACACAGTGGACCCTATAAATAGCCTATTTGGGCATTTTAAATGATATTTCCTATCTGAAAATACTAAATCTAGAATCTACCATGGCATGTGTGATTTTGTAAGAAATAAAAGGGGTACTTTGTATTTTTTAAACAATGATTACTAGTGTGAACCCATGCATGACTTCACGGTTAAGAAAATGCAAGTGGATCCCATAGTGTTGCAGATTTTTTTCCCAGAAACTAGACAAAATTTCATTGAAATGTATAAAGTTACTGATGAAAAGTACCGAAATGCTATGTAGTGTGAATTGCAACTTAAGGAGCAACTAATGCTGCCTGGTTTTTAATCACTGAGTGTGAATTATTGATATCTCCAGATCAATGAAATTGGTCCCTTTTATCTCTTTTTCCCTTTTGGGCTGCCTGCTTTCAAAAAATCAAAAACACCAGTTGTTCATCACTACTTCCCTATAACCTCCACGAAAACTGGCTTTTCCTACTATTTTAGATACACTAATTTCAGAAATACTCTCATTTATAATTTGTGCTTATTTTTCATCAGTAACAAACCACTTTGTTAAAGGATACTCTTTCCTAAGAATTACTTCAGGTTTCAAAAAGGAGGATTGATTTTATCAGATAGATTATATCAGATTTTCCTGATTCCAACCTGGTTTTTTATTCTTTAAACATTCAATCTCAGGTTTTAATGCATTCTTTCTGTTCTTCATTTCTCATCTTTCACTTCTTTGCCTTATTGCCTTGTCCTGCCTTACTTCATTTGAGTGTTACTGGTATCCAGTTCCAGATGCGGTATTTTATTTTGCTGAAGACTACATCCAATCTTATTTCTCTAAAATACCTGTAGCTGATCCTGTTCTTTGTATTTCCTTGTGTCCATTTGCTCATGACTTGAGACTATAGGACCACAGAACAAAGAAATTTTTCTTTTTTTTTCTTTTTTGTTTTTTTAACAAATGCTTTATTAACTTCTGGTTTACATCATTCATTTCTGGCATATTTTGAGTTACAATTTTTCCCCATTTTTCCCATACCCACCACCCCAGAATAACAATCACACAAGATATCCCCTCATACAATCTGCTCTCTCATATATCTTTTCACATACCCCCTTCAATTTTCCATTAGAGCAAGATGAATCTCTGTGACCCAATGCCTACACATCTTATCTCCCAATTACATACAAAATAGTAGTAATAATAGTATTTTTATATATTTGAAACATTTAATTTTAAAACTTCAAAATCCAGATTCACTTTCTTCCTCACTTGTCACCCACAATTGCTGGGAAGATAAGCAATTCAGTATGTGTTGTAAATGTATAGCTATGCAAAACATTATCATAGTAGGTATATTATAAAAGACTGACTATATTTCCCTCCCACCCCTCCCACCCCGCACCTGGTCCATTTCCTACTTTGATCCTGTCCTTCTTCAAAATTGGGGACTTCCACCCTCCCCTCCTCCCAGAATGCCCTCCCCTCCATCATGCCCCCTCTTATCCCCCTAACCCCTAGTCTCTTGCAGGGTGAGATATCCCATTTAGTATGTATGCCATTCTCTCCCTGAGCCAAATTCAATGGAAATATGGTTTTGCCTTTTTGCCTTCCTGTACTTCCCCTCCCCTGCAACTATGTCCTTTTGCCTTCCCACCAAATTCAACCTGTGCCCTCTATCCATGTATACCTGTAAAGATATATACACACATTCACACGTGTATTTATATGCCCATATACTCTTCTTCAATTATTTTCATATAGAGAAAGGTTTCATCAGTCACAGTTATTGTTTTTCCATGTAGAAATGTAAATAGTTCAACTTTGATAAGTTCCTTTTAATTTCTTTTCGCTGTTTACCTTCTCAGGTATCTCTTCCTTCTTGTGCCTGAATGTAAAATTTTCTATTCAACTCTGATTTTTTTCTTCAAGAATACTTGAAAGTCCTCCATTCCAACAAATGACCATATTTTCCCCGAAATGAGATACTCAGTTTTGCTGGGTAGGTGATTCTTGGTTTTAATCCTAGGGCCTTTGCCCTCTGGAATATCATATTCCATGCCCTTCAGTTCCTAAATGTAGAAGTGGCCAAGTCCTGTGCTATTCTGATTACATTTCCACAATATTGAAATTGATTCTTCCTTGTAGTATTTTCTCCTTGATATGGGAATTCTCACACCTGGCTATCATATTCCCAGGAGTTTGTTTTTGGGATCTTTTTCAGGAGATGATCTGTGGATCCTTTCAACCTGTATTTTGCCCTCTAGGTCTAAAACATCGGGGTAATTTTCTTTTTTTTTATTTTTTTTTTTGTTTTTTTATTTCTGGTTTACATCATACATTTCCACCAGATTTTGATTTACAATTTTCCCCATTTTCCTATACCCACCACCCCAGAATAGCAGTCCCACTAGATATCCCCTCATCCAATCTACTCTCTCCCATATCTTCTCCCATACCCCCTTCGATTTTGCCCTTAGGGCAACATGAATCTCTGAGCCCCAATGCCTGGACATCTTATGAAACATTTAATTTTAAAAAATTTGATTTTCAGATCCAATCCCTTCATCCCTTGTCACCATTCCCTCTGAGAAGATAACCAATTCAGTATGTGTTGTACATGTATAGCTATGCAAAACATGACCATAGTAGATATATTGTAAACGACTGCTTATATTTCCCTCCCACCCTTCTCACCTCCCACCTGGTCCATTCCCTACTTTGATCCTGTCCCTATTTGAAAGTGGGTACTTCCAAACTCCCCTCCCACCAGAATGCCCTCCCCTCCATCATCCCCCCTCTCATCCACCTTTCCTCTACTCTCCAGCAGGGTAAGATATCCCATTTAGTATGTATGTGATTCTCTCCTTGAGCCAACTTGAATGAGAATATGGTTTTGCCTTTTTGCCTTCCTGTTCTTCCCCGCCCCTGCAACTATTTCCCCCTGCCTCTTCTACATGAGATAATTTACCCTACCCTGTCTCTCCCCATCTCCTCTTGCCACTTTCCTCTCTCACCTCTTAACTTCACCCCTTAAGTATCATCACTTCCCATCAAATTCAACCTGTGCCCTCTATCCATGTATAGCTGTAAACATATGCCCATATACCCTGATTCAATTATTTTCATGGTGACTTCTAGGTTCTTTCTTTGATCATGGCTTTCAGGTAGTCCAATAATTTTTAAATTATCTCTCCTGGATCTATTTTCCAGGTCAATGGTTTTTCCCATGGGATGTTTCACATTGCGTTCTATTCTTTCATTTGGTTGGACCTGTTTAACAGCATCTTGAGTTCTCATAAAGAAATTAGCTTCCATTTGTTCTAGTCTAACTCTAAAGGAATAAATCTCCTCAGTGAGCTTTTGAGATTCTTTTTCCATCTGGCAAATTCGACTTTTTAAGGCATTCTTCTCCTCAATGCCTTTCTGAACCTCTTTTGCCATTTGAGTTAGTCTATTTTTAAGGTGTTATTTTCCTCAGTCAGGCTTTTGAATGTCATTTCATACTTTTCTTGCATCTTTATCATTTCTCTTCCCAATTATCCCCCATTTCTCTTATCTGATTCTTAAGGTCCTCCATGGCCTGTAGCCAGCTTGTATTTTCATTTGGGGCTTCGGGTGAAGGAGTTCTGACCTCACAGTCCTCCTCCATGCTCTGATCCTCTTTGCCCCTTAAATAGGAGTCCAATGTTGAATTTTTCTGTTTATTTTGTTTCTTTTGCCTAGGCATGTTGCCACTTAATTACTTGATTTTGGGGCTTGTTGCCACAGTAGGACTCTGCCACCAGACAGGAGAGCTTCCGTCCCAAACATGGGGTCTTCACAACTTCCGCAGGTTGGGTGCCATCTGTAAAGCCTCCACCCTCTCTGGAAAATTGAACACCCACCCCAAACCTCCCCCCAGACCACAATACAGATCCAGGCAGTTTAAAGCAAGAATGATTAACCCCCAGACTGATTCCTGGATCTCCCTACAGTTTGCAGACCAGGAGCTAGAGCCGCCAGTATCACTGCAAAATGGCTTCTGTGCTGGGTTTCTTCAGCAGCTTTTTGCCCCCAGGTGAGGAAGCAGACACATTCCCCAAATACTTTTCCCAAAGTCCATAGGGCATTAACCTCTCACTTTGTCCTAGGCATATCTTTGCTGATAATTCTGGAATCACCACTCCTGATGGTGTTCTGGGGTCCCTCCAGCCGGCTGCTGGTCCAGCCACCCTAGGGCTAAAACCAAGGCTCATGCAGGCATGGGTTCAGCTCCCAGAGTGCTGCGCTGTCAGTTCCCAGCATACTGTGCTGCCTGCTCTCAGAGCGCTGTGCTGGTCACTCCCTGCAGGGCTGCTGGGCTGTCCCCAGCGGGAGGTTAGCTTCTCTGTGTGGTTCTGTTGGTGCCAGGGCTCCAGAAGTTATTGAGATTCCCCTTTTACATTGTTTGGAAGTTGTGTGGTGCAGAGCACCTTGAAAGTGCTGTTTCTACTCTGCCATCTTGGCTCCACCCCCATCAGCGCAATTTTCCTTGAGAATTTCTTGAAGGATGATTTTTAGGTTCTTTCTTTGATCATGGCTTTCAGGTAGTCCAATTATTTTTAAATTATCACTCCTGGATCTATTTTCCAGGTCAGTAGTTTTTTTTGTTTGTTTGTTTGTTTTTTCCCATGAGATATTTCACATTGCCTTCTATTCTTTCAATTGCTTGGATCTGTTTAACAGCATCTTGATTTCTCATAAAGTCACTAGCTTCCATTTGCTCCAGTCTAATTCTCAAGGAATGAATCTCCTGAGTGAGCTTTTGAGATTCTTCTTTCCATCTGGCAAAGTTGGCTTTTTAAGACAGTCTTCTCCTCATAGCCTTTTTGAGCCTCTTTTGCAATTTGAGTTAGTCTATTTTTAAGGTGTTATTTTCCTCAGTCAGGCTGTTGACTCTCATTTCATACTTTTCCTGCATCCTTCTCATTTCCCTTCCCAATTTTTCCTCCACTTCTCTTATTTGGTTTTTAAAATCCTTCTTAAGGTCCTCTATGGCCTGTACCCCACTTGGATTTTCATTTAGGGCTTTTGGTGCAGGAGTTCTGACCTCACAGTTCTCCTCCTGTTCCATGCTTTGATCCTCTTTGCCCCCAAAATATAATTCTAATGTTGGATTTTTCTGTTTATTTTGTTTCCTTTACCTAGGCATGTTGTCACTTAATTACTTGACTTTTGGGCTTGTTGCCACAATAGTACTCCGCCACCAGACAGTAGAGCTTCTATCCCAAACGTTGGGGGTCTTCTCAACTGCTGGAAGTATTAGTTGGGTGCCCTCCCTGAAGTCCCCACACACTCTGGCAAGCTGGATTCACTCCCCAGGAACTCTACCCCAGACCTCAATCCAGATCCAGGGAGGTTAAAGCAAGAGTGATTACCCCCCAGACTGATTGCCGAATCCCCCTACAGTTCACAGGCCAGGAGCTGAAGCTGCAACTGAAGCTGCAAAATGGCGGCTGTGCCACAGCTCCTTAGTGGCTTCTCACCCCCAGGGGAAGAAGCTGATGCATTCCCAAATACTGGGCCCAAAGTCCATAGGGCACTAACCTCTCACTTTGTCCTAGGTATATATGTATTGATAATTCTGGAATTGCCACAACTACTGGTGTTCTGAAGTCCCTCCTGCTTCATGTTAGTCTGGCTGCTCTGGGCCTAAAACCTCAGACGTAGGCAGGCCTGGCCTCAGCTCTAAGAGGGCTGCACTGGCCACTCCCTGCTGGGCTGCCGGCTGTCCTCAGAGGGAGGTTAGCTTCTCTGTGTCGTTCTATGGTTTCTGGAGCTCTAGACGTTGTTCAGCGTCCCCTTTTACATAATTTTGAAGTGGTGTGGGCTGGAGCTCTGTGAAAGTGCTGTTTCTACTCCACCATCTTGGCTCCGCCACCAAAGAACTTTTTCAATAGAGGACTAAGATCCCCACACCCACACACTCCCCAGTTCATTGTTAACTTGCTCTTTAACTGGAGTTGAATTAGTGAGCCATTCATATATTTCATAACTGCACTTTTAAGGGCAGAATTATTAGAAACTTAGGTCTCTAAATTTATCAAACAGAACATGAATCTACAAATGTCTAATTGCATTAATAAAACAAAAGATATCTAATGTTGTCTCCATCTCTCCTATAGCCCATATCTCAAAATGCTTTTTGGTAAACTGTTCTTTATTGTCTTCTGCTTTGTCCAATCTCCAATGAATAAGTAGTTTGTTTGTTTGTTTTTCTTATCAAGGATAATGTCTTCACCTGTTAATTTAATTTCACCCTTTTTGAGGACTTCTTTCCTTCCTTCCTCCCTTCTTTCCTTCCTTCCTTCTTCAATATCTCTTTATCCATTAATTCTTCTCTTTCTTCTACAAAGAAGCCCTAATCTCCCTTTAAAAAAATTAAAAATAGGGGCGGCTAGGTGGCGCAGTGAATAGAGCGCCATCCCTGGAGTCAGCAGGACCTGAGTTCGGAGCCGGCCTCAGACACTTAATCCACACAAACAAACAAACAAAAAAAAACCTAGCCGTGTAACCTTGGGCAAGTTACTTAACCCCAATTGCCCTAAAAGGGCAGCTAGGTGGTGCAGTGAGTAAGAGCACCGGCCTCAGAGTTGGGATGACCCGAGAGCAGATCCGGCCTCAGAAAATGAGCAGCCACGCATAAATAATGACTAGCCGTGTAACCTTGAGCAAGTTACTTAACCCCAATTGCTTTAAAAAAAATTTTAAAAATATATTTCTTGTAACCTTGAATTTCCTCAAGCTATTGCCCCCATATCTTTTCTCCTTTTCGGGGTTTAATTTCTAAAAAAAATAATCTAAACTTGTTTCCATTATTGTTTACTGATAACCAATTCTCTCTCTCTTTTTTTGGCAGTTTTACCAACAAACTCACCCCTGAGCTACAACTTCTCTTAACAAGTAGCCATTAAGCTTATAGATGATAAATGTAATATAATTTTCTCAATTCTCAATGTATTTGACATCTGAAGCATATAACACTGTAAGCCCAGTGGATCAAACTCAAATAGAACCCAGGGTCACTAATCTATGCATAAAGATCCTTGTTAGTCACATATTGACTTAGTTTTAAAATGTACTGTAAACTATGTTTTATTGTGCTCTGTATTCTGTTAAATACTTCCTAATTACATGCCAATATGTTTGAGATTACACTTTGGAGTACTGCAAGTTGCATGTGGCTGATGTGCTGCCTTTTTAAAACCTCTGCTCTACATTGTTTCTCCTGGAAACTTTTGCCTTGTTTTCTGTGATAGAATTCTCTTGGTCATCCTTCTGCCTAATTATTCATTCTTGATATCCTTTTCTGTATCCTTCGTCCCGTTCCTTTCCTTTTCCTCAACTCAGTGTGACTATCATGTAAAGAGCTAGCCTCGGCTTCCTTCAGTTATCACCTCTCTCTGTCTTTATCTCTCTCTTTGTCTCTTTGTCCATGTGTTTCTGTGTGTGTGTGTGTGTGTGTGTGTGATTGGAAAAGGCTCTGTCCCTTGGAGATCTCCACTACACTTGTGATTTTAAATATCATCTCTGTACATAAAACTCAAAATCAATGCACCCAGCCCGAATCTCTTTCTTGAACTCCAGCAAAACATTACCAACTGACTTCTATACATCTTTACCATAATGTTTGATAAGTATCAATTAAATAGAAAAAAATAGATATCCTATAAATCAAAATAGAAACATAAAACAGAAATAAACAAAAAAAAGTTGAACTATTAAATAAACTTAGAAGCTAGTTTTATGGGGAATAAAAGCTCAAAAAATAGACAAACAATTGGTTAATCTGTTTAATAAGACAAAGAAACCCTAATTCCCAGTTTCAAAATGAAAAGAGTGAATATACCGCCATGGAAGATGAAATGAAATAAATGATTAGGAGCTCTTTTACCCAAATAATTACAAATAAAACTGATACTATAAAAATAGGTGAATATTTACAAAAATATGAAATGTTCAGATAAACAGGAGAGGAAATAGAATACTCAAATAAGCTTATTTCAGAAAAAGAAACTGAATAGGCCACAAATGAACTCCCAGATTCAAAACTCCCTAGGACCATATGATTTTACAAGTGAATTCAACCAAATATCTAGAGAAAAATTCACTGCAATACATGTGATCTATTAAAAACAAACAAACAAAAAAAACAAAACAAAACAAAAAGGGGGTTCTACAAAATTCCTCAATGACAAAATTATGGTTTTGATACCTAAACCTGGGAGAGTAAAAAGAGAAGAAAAACTACAGAACAATTCCCTAATGAATATTGATGCAAAAAATCTTGAATAAAATACTGAAAAGGATATTACAAAAATATATTACAAAGATTATATAATACAACCAATTGAGATTTATACTGGGAATGAAGGTCTGGTTCAATATTAGGAAAACTATAATCATCATTGAACATATCAATAATCTAAATGACAAATATCATATAATTATATTAATAGTGCAGGAAAATAGCTTTCAACAAAATATAACACCAATTCCTTTTCAAAACACTAGAAATCATAAGAATAAATGGAGCCTTTCTTAAAATGAAAGTTCTATTGACCTGAAAGCAAAAGTAATGCATTATCTGTAATGTGGATGAACTATAAGCCTTCCCAATAAGGTCAGAAGTGAAGAAAGGGGAGAGGGAGCCAAGATGGCAGAGTAGAAATAGCGCGTCCAAGCCACTCTGCCCCCAGATTACCTCCAAACTATGTAAAAGCGGACTCCGAACAACTTCTGGAGCCCCAGCACCCACAGAACGACACAGAGAAGCTAACCTCCCACTGAGGACAGCCCAGCAGCCCTGCAGGAAGGACCAGCGCAGCACTCTGGGAGCCAGCAGTGCAGCATGCAGAGCATGGGGAGCCGAGCACAGGTCTAGTCCCCCTGAGTCTCGGTTATAGCCCCAGGGCGGCAGGCTAGCAGCCGGCTGGAGGGAACCCAGAACACCAGCATTTGTGGCGATTCCAGAATCATCAACATAGACATGCCTAGGACAAAGTGAGAGGTTAATGCCCTGTGGACTTTGGGACCAGTATTTGGGGAATGCTTAGGCTTCCTCCCCTGGGAGCTAGAAGCCTCTGAGGAGACACGCCATTCTAGAGTTTTCAGAGGCAGCTCCAGCTCCTGGCCTTCGAACTGTAGGGAGATCCAGTGATCAGTCTTGGGGGGTAACTGCTCTTGCTTTAACCTCCCTGGATCTGGATTGTGATCTGGGGTGGAGGTCGTGGGTGGGTTTCCAGCTTGCCAGAAACGGAAGTTGTACCCCACATGTTCGGGACAAAAATCCCCCTGTCTGGCTGCAGGGCCATAGTGGGGCAACAAGCCCAAAAGTCAAGTAATTAAGTGGCAACATGCCAAGGCAAAGGAAACAAATTAAACAGAAAAATGCAAACTTAGACTCCTACTATGGGGACAAAGAGGATCCAAGATTAGAGTGGGAAGGGGACTGTGAGGTCAGAAGTCCTGCTCCAAAAGCCCCAGGGGAAAACATGAGTGGGTTGCAGGCCATAGAGGACCTTAAGAAGAACTTTAAAAATCAAATAACAGAAGTGGAGGAAAAATTGGGAAGAGAAACGAGAAGGATGCAGGAAAGGTATGAAATGAGGGTCAACAGCCTGACTGAGGAAAACAACACCTTAAAAAATAGACTAACTCAAATGGCAAAGGAGGCCCAAAAGGGCAATGAGGAGAAGAATGCCTTAAAAAGTCAAATTTGCCAGATGGAAAAAGAATCTCAAAAGTTCACTGAGGAGATTCATTCCTTCACAGTTAGACTGGAGCAGATGGAAGCTAATGACTTTATGAGAAATCAAGATGCTGCTAAGCAGATCCAAACAAATGAAAGATTAGAAGGCAATGTGAAATATCTCATGGGAAAAACCACTGACCTGGAAAATAGATCCAGGAGAGACAATCTAAAAATTATTGAACTACCCGAAAGCCATGATCAAAGAAAGAACCTAGAAATCACTCTTCAAGAAATTCTCAAGGAAAATTGCCTTGATGTTTTAGATCCAGAGGGCAAAATAGAGGTTGAAAGAATCCAGAGATCACCTCCTGAAAAAGATCCTCCCAAAAACTCCCAGGAATACTATAGCCAGATTCCAGAATCCCCAGAAGAAGGAGAAAATACTACAAGCAGCCAGGAAGAAACAATTTCAATATTGTGGAAATACAATCAGAATAGCCCAGGACCTAGCAGCTTCTACTCTGAGGGATCAAAGGGCATGGAATATGATATTCCAGAGGGCAAAAGAGTTAGGACTGAACCCAAGGGTCACCTACCCAGCAAAACTGAGTATTTTTTTTTCAGGGGAAAATATGGTCATTCAGTGGAATAGAGGACTTTCAAGCATTCTTGAGGAAACAACCAGAATTGAATAGAAAATTTGACATCCAGACAGAAGAAGCAAGAGATGCCTGAGAAGGTAATCAGGGAAAAGAAATCAAAGTTAACCTATTTACATTCCTACATGGAAAAACAATAACAGTGACTGATGAAACCCCTCTCAGTATGAAAATAATGGAAGAAGGGTGTATGGTCATATGAATACATAAGCGAATGTGTGTATATATGTTTACAGTTATATATGGATAGAGGGCATAGGTTGAATTTGTTGGGAAGGGAGGATACTCAAGGGATGAAATTATGAGGTGAGAGGAAAGTGGCAAGAGGAGATGGGGAGAGACAGGGTAAGGTAAACTATCTCAAGTAGAAGAAGCAAGGGGAAGTTGTTGCAAGAGAGGGGAAGAATAGGAAGGCAAAAAGGTAAAACCACATTCTCATTGAATTTGGTTCAGGGAGAGAATGACATACATATTAAATGGGATATCTCAACCTACAGCAGAATAGGGGGAAGGGGGATGAGAGGAGGGATGATGGATGGGAGGGCATCCTTGGGGAGAGGGGAGGTTGGAAGTACCCACTATAGAAGAGGGACAGGATCATGTAGGGAATGGACCAGGTGGGGGGTGGGATGAGTGGGAGGGAATTATAAGCAGCCTTGTACAATATATCTACTATGACAATGTTTTGCATAGCTAGACATGTACAACATATACTGAATTACTTATCTCCCCAGAGGGAATGGGTGACAAGGGAGGAAGGAAATGGATCTGAAATTCAAGGTCTTAAGATTAAATGTTTCAAATTTATATAAATACTATTATTAATACTCTTTTGCTTGTAATTGGGAGATAAGATGTGCAGGCATTGGGACACAAAGATTCACCTTCCTCTAATGGAAAAGTCGAAGGGGGTATGGGAGAAGATATGGGAGAGAGCAGATTGGAGGAAGTGATATCTTGCGGGACTGCTATTCTGGGAGGGTGGGTAGGGGAAAAACAGCGGGGAGGGAATGATTGTAACTCAAAATCTGGCGGAAATGAATGATGTAAAACAGAAGTTAATAAAGCATTTGTTTAAAAAAAAAGAAGTGAAAAAAGGATGTCCATTATCACCACTATCATTCTCTATTGCTCTAGCAATGGTAATTATAGCAGTAAGATAAGAAAAAGTAATTGAAAGAAGAATAAGTAATGAGGAAGTCAAACTTTTACTCTTTACAAATGATATGATGGTATACTTACAGAACTCTGGAGAAGCAACTAAAAAAACTCTTGAAACAATTAACAACTTTAGCAAAGTTGCAGGATACAAAATTTTCTCATATAAATTATTAGCATTTCTATAAATAAGCAATGAAACTCAGCAGCAAGAGAAACAAAAAGAAACCCCATTTAAAATAGCTATGAACGTACAAAATACTTGAGAGTCTGCCTGCAAAGACAAATCTAGGAAACATATGAACACACTATTTCTTAAAAAATCTATTTGCACCAATAAAGACAGACATAAACTTTTAGATAAATATCAATTGCTCATGGGCAGGCCAACTGAATTTTTTTTTAAATGACAACTCTATCTAAATTATCTTACTTTATTTGGTGTCATACCAACCAACCTACCAAATAATTATTTTATAGAGCTATTAAAAAAAAAAGAACAGCAACACAATTCATTTGGAAGAAAAAGAAAAAATATCAAGTCAATCAATGGGAAAAAATGTGAAGGATGACATACTAGCAGCACCAGATTTCAAACTATGTTAAAAAGTGGTAATCTTGGAAACAATTTATTTCTGGCAAAGAAATAGAGCTATGAATCAGTGAGATATATTAAGTACACAATACACTGTAGTAACTGCCCAGAGTAATCTAGTGTTGAATACATCCAAAGATGCAAGCTTTTAGAGCAAGAGCTCATCATTTGACAAAAATTGCTGGAAAAAAAACCAGAAAAATAATTTGGAAAAAATAGGAATAGACCAGTGTATGCCAATATAAGGTCAAAGTAGATACATGATTTAGACAAAATAGAGAGATCATAAACAAATAAGGAGAACATGGGGAAATGTATCAATCGGGTCCATAGAAAAAGGGAAGAGTTTGTGACCAATTAAGAAATAGAGATGATTACAAGAACTAAAATTAATAAATTTTCCTGTTCTTTCCCTCCATTTTAATAGTTTTCTCTTGCATCTCTTATATGAGATAATTTGCCCTATTCTATCTCTCCCTTTCTCCTTCTCTCATTATATTCCTCTCTCACTTCTTAATTTTATTTTTTAGATATTATCCCTTCTTATTCTACTGATACTGTGCCCTCTGTCTATGTATGCATGTACACACATATACACACAATCATGTATGTATTTATATACAAATATACCCTCCTATACATACATATATGTGTGTGTGTGTGTATTACCTTCAACTATCCTCATACTAAGAAAAGTCTCACGAGTTACAATTATCACTTTTCCATGTAGGAATGTAAATAGTTCAACTTGAATAAGTTTATTTTTCCCATTTACCTTCTCATGCTTCTCTTGCTTATTGTATTTGTAAGTCAAATTTTCTTTTCAGCTATGGTCTTTGCATCAATAATACTTGAATGCCCCCTACTTCATTGACTGTCCATATTTTCACATGAAGCATTATACTCTGTTTTGCTGGGTAAGTGATTCTTGGTTTTAATCATAGCTCCTCTGACCTCTGGAATTTCATGTTCCAAGCCTCTGATCCCTTAATGTAGAAGGTGCTAGATCTTGTGTTATCCTGATTGTGTTTCCACAATACTTAAATTGTTTCTTCCTGATGCCTTGTAATATTTTCTCTGACCTGGGAGCACTGGAATCTGGCTGATAGTCCTAGGAGTTTTCTTTTGGGCATCTTTTTCAAAAGCATTTGAAGAATTCTTTAAATTTCCATTTTGTCCTCTGGTTCTAGAATATAAGAACAATTTTCTTTGAGAATTTCTTGAAGTATGATTTCTAGGATCTTCTTTTGATCATGGCTTTCAGGTAGTCCCACAATTTTCAAATTATCTATCCTGGATCTATTTTCCAGGTCAGTTGTTTTTCCAATGAAATATTTCACATTGCCTTCTTTTTTTTTTCATTTGTTTGGATCTGTTTTAAATTATCTTGATTTCTCATAAAGTCAGTAGCTTCCAATTGCTCCAGTCTAACTTTGAAGGAATTATTCTCTTCAGTGTGTTTTTTAAATTCCTTTTCCATCTGGCAAATTAAGCTCATTAAGGCATTCTTCTACTCATAGGCTTTTTGGGCCTCTTTTGCCACTTGAGTTAGTCCATTTTTTTAAGGTGTTATTTTCTTCAGTATTTTGGGGGGTCTCCTTTAGCAGGTTTTTGACTTGCTTTTCATGATTTGGCATTGTTCTCATTTCTCTTCCCAATTTTTCCTCTACTTCTTTCACTTGATTTTCAAAATCCTTCTTGAGCTCCTCCATGGCCTGTAAGCACTTCATATTTTTCTTGGAAGCTTTTCATTCAGAAGTTGTTGACTTCTCGTTTCATGATTTGATCCTTTTTTATCACCAAAAATGGATTTTATGGTCTGATTGCACTTCCTCTGCTTACTCATCTTGCCAGCCAATTACTTTACTTTTGAGATCTTTGCCATGGTAGAACTCTGCTTCCAGAGTAGAGAGAGCTGCACCCCAAATTGCCTTCTCTACAGCTACCACATGCTCTGGCAAACTGGTGTTTCTCACGCTATGAGCACCACCCAAGACTGCAACCCAGATCCAAGCAGGTCAAAGCAAGATTGATTACCCTCTGAATGGTTGCTTGGTTCCCCATACAATCTGTAGGCCAGGAGCTCTGGAGGCAGCCATGGCTGCCACTGTGCCTCCACTCCCTCTCGCCCTGGGGGAAAGGGCCAGGGCATGCTCTTCAGTCACCCAATTCCAACAGAATTCCCCACTGACCTTTTCCTTTCTCTTTGGCATTTATGAGTTGAGAAGCCTGGAAACCACCACAGCTGCTGGTGATTCACTCTCCTGAAGTCTGCTGTGGCTGGTCTATGCTGCTGGCTGGGGCCACCTGGGTCTGGGCCCATGGGCTCATGTGGGAACGTGAGGGGCTCCCAGCTTGGTGTGATAGTCACTTCCTGTCACCCTGCCTGGCTGCCTTCAGCAGACTTGTTTCTCTGTCACTGTGGATTCTGTAACTCTAAAATTTGTTTAGAGTCATATTTTACAGGTATTGGCGGTAGTTGGTGCGGGAGCTCATGCAAGATCCTGCTTCTACTCTGCCATCTTGGCTCCACCCCCAATAATTTCAAATACATGAAAATTAGAAAGTTTTGTACAAACCAATGTAGACAAAATTAGAAGTCAAGCAAGAAACTGGGAAATGAATTTTAACAGCAAGCTTCATTTATAATCATCTCATTTCTCAAATATATAAAGGAACTGAGCCAAATTTATAAAAATAAGTGTAATTGTCCAGTTGATAAATGGTCCATGGCTATGAACAGGAAGTTTCAAGAAGAAATCAAAGTTATCAATTGTCATGTAAAAATTCTCTAAATTGCTAGTGATTAAACACATGCAAATTGGAACAAATATGAAGCTTCACCTCATATATCATGAAAGAAAAGGAAAATATCAAATGCTAGAGGGGGTATGGAAGAATAGGCAAACTAACATTTTGTTGGTGAAGTTGTGAACAGGCCCAACCATTCTGTAGAACAATTTAGAGCTATGTCCAAAATGCTATCAAACTGTGCATACCATTTTGCCCAGCAATACCATTACTAGGACTGTATCCCAAAGAAAGCAAACCAAAAGGAAGAGTACTTTATGTACAAAAGTGTTAATAGTAACCTTTTTGGTGGTTGCAAAGAATTACATATCTAAGAGGTGTCTTTGTTTGAAAAGAAAAATTACTGAACCAGCCATATATATGAATGTGATATAATATTATTTAGTTACAAGAAATGATAAAGGTGGGGGCTCACTTTGAGAACTGTTGTGTGATTTGACCAGATGAGACTCTGGGCAGCCATTGAGAGCCCCCCTGCTTTGAAAACCCAGATGTTGATGCTTTCCTCTCTGGTAACTATGATTTGGTATTGATGTAATGGTTGGGCAGTTTGGAAGCCTGTCTGCCTGATCTTTTTGGTTCTCTGTCTTATAAGTTCTGTCGGTATATTTTGATGTTCGGGGTGCTGATCTTCTCCCCTGAACTAGGCAAATGATATATGTTTGATTGATTAAAGTAAGCTTGTTAACCCATTTTGAGTTGTTTTCCTTTAGAAAAGCAGATCTAAGAACCTATATTGGCAGCCACCCTGGGGATATTGGGGTGCTTGCTGCTACAAATGGCGATGAGGACAGGATCTGCAGAATAAAAGGAAAGTATGGGGGCTGGAATAATTGTCTCCTTCCCAGTTGTGGTAGCTGTGACTCCGTGGAGCCATGGAGCAGGAGAGAAGAGAGGCTTGCATGCTGACTTCACTGAGCTGAAAGCAGGAATGGTGAGCTGCCTGCATGGAGACCTGTAGAGAAGCCAGGAGCTGCTGCCTCCTGTGGGAGAAGTAGGAACCCAAGAGTTTGGAATTTAGCCACAGGACAATATAGGGACTGTGTGGCAAAGCATGGGCACTGAATGTGTTTCCTTGCTGCATCCCACAGTTTGGGACCCAGGGGGATGATGGACTTGTGACTATGGTAGGTGAAGTAAAGTACCATGGACCCCCAAGGACCCAATGTTGGTTTTGTTGCCCAGCCCCCTCTCTGGGCTTGGAAGCAGGGGCTGGAGCAGTGTGAGGGGAAGGACACCCCCCTCCTCCCAGCAGAACTTTATTTGTACTCTTGTTTTGAACTGATGAGATAATGTGATGCACTTTGTGTGCCCCTTGGGTAACTTTAGATGTACCTTGAAAATATGACCTAAGAGATGTTTAATGCTAATTCAAATGTAAATTGTCTATGCTATTAGCATGAAAGATCTTGGGGCTGAATGTAATGGAAATACAAATTTAAAGATCTTCCCTGCCCCTAGGCCCTTAGATAGGCTTAAGAGACTCTGAGAACCTTCCTTGATTTGAAAATATACTCTGCCCCCTAATAGGCTGAATGTGGTCACATGGAGCCTGTTGCAGGAGGCTTGGTTTTCAGGAATGCCCACACCTAGAAGCTGCATGATTGAGCAGTAGGTCAAGAGGGTTGTTACATTCTCTGAACCTGGAGAAGGCTATATAATTCCTGATGTGAGGCATTGCTTTGGGGCTCACTTTGAGAAGTGTTGTATGATTTGTCCAGATGAGACTCTGGGCAGCCGTTGAGAACCCCCCAGCTTTGAAAACCCAGATGTTGATGCTTCCCTCTCTGGTAACTGTGATTTGATATTGATGTAATGGTTGGGCAGTTTGGAAGCCTGTCTGCTTGACTTGTTTATTTCTCTGTCTTCTAAGTTCTGTCTGATACTTTGAAGTTCGGGATGCTGACCTTTTTCCTCTGAATTAGGTAAATGATATATGTTTAATTGATTAAAGTAAGCTTGTTAATCCAAAAAAAAAATTACAAAGGCAATGATTTCAGAAAAATCTAAGATTTATATGAACTGGTACAAAGTGAAATGAGCAGAACCACAAGAATATCATACTCAGTAATAGCAATATTGTACTGATAATCAACTATGAAATATTTTTCTACTCTAATCAATATGATGATCCAATATAATTCCAAAGGACTTATAAAAACAAATACTTCTCTACATCCAGAGACAGAACTGATCATCCCTAAGTGTAGATTAAAGCCTACTTTTTTTCATTTGCTTTTCGGTTTTTTGGTAACAGGGCTAATATAGAAATTATTTTTTCATAACTTCACATCTAAAATTGATATAATACTATTTTTCTTCTTTCTCAATTGGTTATGGAGGGGTGAAAGGAAAGGAAAATTTAGAATGTCATTTTTTTCATATTGGATGTTAAAATAAAATATATTTACTTTTAAAAATAGGTTGTTGTTAATTTAGAATGAATTTCTTAGGTGCAGGGACAAAGTTTTTGCTTTTTTTTGTTTGTTTTAGTCTTTTCTTTTATTTTTTTCCACACTGTTTAACATTTTCAGCAATGACTGCGATAAAGATATAAAAGACACAAATCAAATATGCAAATCACTCAAAACTAAAAAAGATATTATATTGATTGATAGAATTAAGATAAAAAAGTTATTGACAGAAAAAAAGAATTGGTGGGAATCTATTAATATAAAATTCAATAAAGATAAATGCAGAGATTTATATGAGTTCCAAAAACCAACTTCATGGATTATGAATTGGGGAAAGAACATTGAGATGGCAGCTGAATAAAAAAAAAAATCTGTGATTTTCATGAATTGTGTCAATTAACAATGGGAAATAGTACCCAAAAAAGCCTAATGATATTTTTGACTACATCAAGACAGGCATACCTTTTAAGAAGCAGAAACTTATTTAATTCTATGCATTTTATTCTGCATTGGATAGACCACTGTTGGAATATTGTGCTGTCCAATATAGGACATTGATAACATGAAGAATGTGAAGTGGAAGGCAACCAGGATGCTGATGGGTGTCTGGTTAATGTCATGAATAGTTAAAGGAGCTAAGGAAATTTAGTATAGAAAGAAAAAGTATTTCAGAGCGTAGCCATTTTCAAATATTTGGAAAACTGTTGTGTGGAAAAAGATTTAAGCTTCTGAAATACCAATGAGAAAGCTAGAGGAATTGTGGGGAATTTTAATAAGTACTTCTTAAAACTTAAAACAATTGAAAAGTTGTAACTTAAATTCGGTTATTCAGTGATTTGTCTAGATTCATGTGGTTAGCAGGTTAGCAATTTGTATGGACAGACTTGAAAGCAGATCTTTTAACACTAAATCAAAAGATAACACTTGGATTCCCATATACTTGAATATTATCACACTTCCTTGACCATGCCAGCCATATATGATGTTGTTTTCTCTTGTTGTATACCATCTGTACCATTTATTATTCACTTAACCTTGAATCATTAATTTTATTTACAATTATTTATGTCTATTCTCTAAAAGTTTGTGGTAAGCTTCAGAGGACAGGATCTATATTTTCTTTGTGTACAAGAAACTGCTCAACACAGTAGATATTGATATAGTAGTGCTTAGAGAGGTATTTAATTATTAAAAATCAAGGATGAATCTATATTTTGGGGAATGAAAAGAAGGAAATGTTTTCCTCATTTAGGCATGGAAAATTAAATTATGTAAAAAAATATTTTTTTCAGTTTAAACTGGGTCATATTTCCATTAGCAAGTCAAACATATAACTTTTATTTAATGCTAGTATCCATCACCATCCACCAACCACTCTATCAGTTTAAGCCTTTAATTGAATGACTTTGGAAAACTGAACTGAGGAATTTGAGAAAGTAGTAGAAGAATAAATTTTCATATCTGTTCTATGATTCTCTAGATCAAGATTTCTTAACCTGAGGTATATGAAGGTTTTGTTTCAATTTTCAATAACTGTACTTTAATATAACTGGCTTCCTTTGTAATTTTGTGTGATCTTTTAATAAGGCTTCACCAGTTTGTCAAAGGGGTCCATGAACTACATAGGTATGTGTGTGCACACACATCTGCACACACATACACACACACACACACACACACACACACAATACAAATTATCAATCCCTACCTTAGATTTAGGAATAGATCAAACCAAGGAATAGGTAATACTTGATTAGTTTGTAAGAGAAAAGCAAAAATCTCCAGCATTCAATATGAAATGCTAGACCCAGTGACAGACAGATAGATAATGAAATAACATTTAGTCACCATGACTTCACACATGTAGCCTGAAACATGGCTGTGCTTCAGAAATGAAAGTGAAACTTCACTTAATGGAAACAGCAGAATGGAGATATTCAATGCCCCTCTTCCTGGTAAAACATGGCCAACAGCCAAAACTAATGAACACATTATCCTCATCAGAGGTGATGATTATATATGTGCATTTAAAATCACTCCTGACAAATGTATTTCTTTGTCAATGTGCTTTCGGTTTCAAATTTTCTTTGTAAATTAGCCTCAGGACCCATACATCATATTTCCAAAATTGTCCTGGGGGCCTGGTATTTATGCTACTCAAAAATAAACTGGCCAACTTACACATCATAAAAAGCAGGCAAAATCAAAGAAACAATGATATCTGCAAACCATGCAGTATTTAATCTGTGACATTATAAAAAGTCCAGTAACAACTTTAATTACTGCTCATTTTGGTGGGACTGGCAGCTAGCCCTACCCTAGTATCTTTCTAAGTTATTTTGTAGTTATTGTCATCTCTATTTTCCTTTTCCTTTCCTTTTCTTTTTCCTTTTTTTTCAATTTCAAGAAACATTCTTTAAAATGTGGGCTTGAATTTAAGGTGTAAGACAGTATGTAAAAGTCAAATGAAAACCAGGACAAGAGGAAGACAACCAGGATTCTAATGCCAACTCTACCCCTGTGTGGACTGGCACAAGGAACATTACCTCCCTGAGTCTCAATTTCCTCATTTGTGAAATGGCAATAATGACACACTGCCCAATATACCGGCTTCTCCTCCCATATAGCACTCCATCTCTTGTTAGGGGGAGTCTGCACTGTCTCTCCTTGCCTGAAATGATCTTGCTCTTCACCTCTGCCTCTTTGCTTCTTCCTTGCTCCTTCAGGACTAATCCCTTCCTCAGGAGCTAGCTCTTTCTTCCTGTCCTTTCTGTCTCCCTGTCTCTCTCTCTTCCTCCCTCTCTCTGTCTCTCTCTCTCTCTCTGTCTCTCTCTCTGTCTCTGTCTCTCTCTGTCTCTCTGTCTCTCTCTTTTCAGTTATGCAAACCCTATTTCCATTTTAGCCATGTTGAAAAAAAAAAAGCAAAGATAAAATGAAAAGAAAACTTCAGTATCCACTCAGAGTTCATCAGTTTTCTCTCTAGAGGTGGATACCATTTGTCATCATCAATCCTTTGGAATTGTTTTGGATAGTTTTATTGTTCAGCGAAGTTCAGTCTTTCGTAGTTGATTATCATTTGTCATCATTTGTCATCATCAATCCTTTGGAATTGTTTTGGATATTTTTATTGTTCAGTGAAGTTCAGTCTTTCATAGTTGATTATCATTATAATATCGCTATTACTGTGTAAAATGCTCTCTTGGTTCTGGTCAACATACTTTGCATTACTTAATATAAGACTTCTCAGATTTTCTTTTAATGAAACTATGCCCTTTGTCATTTCTTATACTACAATATTATTCCATCATAATTACATAAGACAACTTGTTCACTCATTCCCCAATTTGTGGGCAATCTCTCAATTTCCTGTACTTTTCTATAACAAAAAAAAAACTATTAGAAATATAATTAATTTGCTTAAAGAGCTGCCAGTGGGAAAGTTCATATGACCCAAAGGGAAGCATCCCTTTCTGATAAGTCATTAAGTTGATCTGGGAGCTCCACTTATTCCTCTAAATTAATAATATTCCTCATATGATGCTATAGGATCACAAAACTTCATGGCCACAATCTCAAAAAAAAAAAAAATAGTGGCTTAAGGACAATCAAGGGGTCATGATGGGATTGAGCAGACTACAATGAAGAATTACACAGAGATGATTAAAAGGCTGTCATTAGAGACATGTAAGAGGAAAAAAAAACTTAGGTCCTATACATAATAAGAATAAGGATTAATGTAATTTTGTGAAGCTTATACATGGTCAACTGACATTTGTGCTTTAGTAAACTGCTAGACATAGTCATGAACACCTGAGTTTAAATCTCACTGCAGACATTTAATAGCTGTATGATTCTGACTAAATCATTAAATCTCTCTGACTCAGTTTCCTAATATTTAAAAAAGGATAATAATAGCACCTAATCATAGGTTTTTGTGAGGAAAAATGAAGAAAAAGTACCAAAATACTTTGCAGATATTTAAGCACTGTGTAAAAACTGGTTACACACATATATCTACATGTGTGTATATGTATACATATACACATGTGTATGTACATATGTGTAGGTGTATCTACATATATACATGAATACATATATGTATACATACATATATATTATTCTCAGATTTACATTATTGGTAGAATATTGATATTTAAAAAGTAGGTCCTTGTTTGTGGAAGAGGTTGGAGATCATTAAAATAACTTTGGAATCTCTCAAATTTGCTCTGGCCTTATTCCTTCTTTCTCTTTGATTTGGGTCCATTGGCAATAGCTGTCAAAAAATATGCATGCTGCTATTAGCATAAGCTCTAGGGGTTTTACAGCTAACAGCATAGCATATATATCCAGAAAGAAACATTTGTGACTTTCTAATAATGTTATTTATTTTCCTTTGGAATGCAAAGTCATTTTCAAACACATCAGAAACATTAATTGGAAGCACATTAATTCAGAATTTGGAAATAATGGAAGAGATAAAGAATTCAAATTTATCTTTTATGGCATATGAAAAAAGCTGGATAACCATATTAAAAATCTAACAATATAAAAAAGGAATGTTTTCCCATTTAAGAGAATGGACTATTGAAACTTTTTTCAAAAATGTGTTTAGATGTAATTGATTTAGTGATTATAAAACATTTATATCTACTTATGAAAGCTGATTTCTCTATACTAGGAAAAATGTTGATAAGCCAAATCTGAATTCCTTGTTGTAGGTCCTTGAAGATATTTTTTATAAAATAAATAATAATTTTATTTAGACTAATTTTCTATGTCTTTGGGTTATTATTGCATAAAGGAGATGGAAAAATAAGAGGGGAGAGTGACCAAGTATTTGCTAATTTTATTTTTTTTGTTTATATTTATTTATCCATTTATATTTTTTATTAATGTGCTTGTTTACTTTTAGTTTACAAGATTCAATTCCACAATTGCTAATATTATTAAAGATGAAGAAAGATAAATTGTGCTTAAATTCTAGTGAGAAGATTTAGGCTATTGAAGTCAGGTTGAGATAGAAGGAAAGCATGTAAAGAAAAATGATACTACCAGAAGAATATCAGAAAACTTTGGTAGAGTTTATGAGGTCCTTTTCAAAGAGATCTTAGAGAAAGAAGGTATTTTTTTTCTCCTCAATGTTATAAATACAGAAAAGAACTTCTAAAGGAAAAACCAGATTTGGAAAGTGATGTTGGATTAAAAGATCATGTGAGAGAAAAGGATTTTGTTCTCTTGATGAAGTTGTCTTAGGACTTAGGAATTCTCATGAACTCAGTCAAGGAGGCAGTACATCGAATGCAGGCATGTAAGAGAATATTTTCTGAGCAAGGGGACATATGATCAAGGGATTTTAACACAAAATCAAAATGGAAATGTTCAACTATTTACATTTATTCACCAAATGAGATGGCATGAAGAGTGGTAGTTATGATTTAGAATGGCAGGGGTCAGATCTATAACTACATTGCTATAAAAATTATCAGATTTGAAAATTTCCTCTGTCAATTTATTTCAGTATTTCCTCTGCATAAACACACAAAAGTGCATACACAAGCGTGCGCGCGCACACACACACACACACACACACACACACACACACACACCCCTTCCCAAAAGCATCAACTCAGCATGGTGAGGGTCTTTTTCTTTGTCCCAACATGGATACCAATTGAATATGTTGACTATCCAATTTCAAATTATTCCTAACTTTCATAGGAAGAAAAAAAATTGAGTAAAGATTCAGTATTTTAGAAGATGATAATCAAGAAAGTAGCAATCAAAGATGTGGTCTCTTATGTCTATATGCCAGAATATGGATAAGAAATGAGGTAACCTGAAGATTTTAAAATAAGGAGACAAATTTGACTAAAAATATATGGATAAGAATAAGGAAATTAAGGGTATCACTGAAAAAACAGTAATAGAAGAATATTTTAGTTGGATGAAAACAAGCATTGTTTTCGTAGAAATTTATGTCTCAAAGTGGAAGGAAGAGCATGGCAGAAAATTGTTGGATGGAATCAATGAATAGAAAAAAATAATACAGTACTGTGGTGGGAATATGCTATAGAACAACATACAGAAGAAAAAAAAGGATCGTGGCACCTCAGGATCATCTAACACTTATCTATTGAAATTACTTATTATTAATTCTTGCTTATTAATCTGTTTCTCTCTCTCTCTCTCTCTCTCTCTCTCTCTCCATATATATATATACACATATGTGTGTATCATTCTTTTCTTTTATATGGTCATTTCAATCTCAAAATTCATGTGGCCCTCTTAGAGTATGGTTGTGAAAATGTGGAAGTTGATGGATTTTGTTTTTGTTTTTTTGCAATACTCAAAAGAGTACCTGTCTTTTCTTTCTTTAACTATGTGAAGGTTTATTGTGAGTTAGTACCTTTTGTTTCCTCATTCACCCAAACACCTTCCCTACCTTCCTCAAATTACTCAGTTTTCATCAGTACCCTACATAACTCTCAGCTCAGGGTGACATTTCCTTTAGTAAAACATCAACTCCTTGAAGGAGGATGGGAATTATTTTATTTGTAACTTTTAATCCCCCAGCATCTGGCACATGTTACTTTAAAAAAAGTTTGCAGAATTGAATTGAACCGAAATATCTAATGGCATTATGTATGAACATAATTGTCCTTTGTATTATTTTTAATGCACAGCCTTCTGGACATAAAGGTAGAATTTTGGTGTGCCAAGTGTGACATGATTAATTCAGTGGAGTCATCAACTGCTGCTGTGTATGTTTTTTCCTCAGAGAATTCCCCTTGATATATATTTATTATAACTAATCATCTTGAGCCCAATGTTAGAAAGTATTCTAAGACACTAACCCTTATCTAAGGCATTCAAATCTTCTAAAGGCAAACCATGAAGACAAATACCCTTGACAGAGACAAATGATTATAGTAAGATAGAAGCAGAAAATAACTAGTTGGACTTATTTTCTATACACCTACCTAGAAAGAAAAAAAATTAACAGAGTATGTATAAAAAGTGATCTGATATCTTTTCAGGAGTTTGGGGGCCTGGAGTGAGGAAGGAATACAGTATGAATAGTACCAAAATGATGTTTGAATACTTTTTAGAAAAGTCAAGTTGGTTCTGCATGCCATGAAGTTGAACCAAAAGCTGATAATGGCCCCAGCAATCATTTTCTGATTTGAACCAACAAAGGCTGATGTCAAAGGAAAATGTACAAAGCGCAAGTGATACTGGACCATAGCAAGGAAGGAAACAAGAATTTTCTGAACACCTACTATGTTCCAGGTACTGTGCTAAGCACTTTATAAATATTATCTCATATTTTGATCCTCATAACCCTGGGAAATAGGTTCTTTTATTATCCCCATTTTACAGTTGAGAACACTGAGGATGCAAAAGTTAAGTGACTTTTCCAGGGTCACTCAGTTAGTATGCATCTGACTCGAGGCTCATTGCAGTACTATAACATCCACATTTTTTTTCAAAGTGGGGAAAATAGTAAGATGATGAACTATAGCAGATGAAGCATAAACATATTTTTAACTACCAACATCTAAACGTGATTTTTGTAGCCCAAATTCTAGAGTTTTATTCATCCCCCAACATTGAGGAACTCAATGAACTTTAGATAAATTTATGAATTTTATTCTTTTTAGCCACTCTGGATTCTCACAGCCATTACTACTAGAAAAACTCTTTAGTTTTCATGGAAATAGTCCCAGTCAGGAAAAATCCAAATTCCAGTTGGGAAACCAGTTTCAAAGTTGATGATCACAGAAGAGGGAGTTAGGGGATATTTTCTGGGGCTTGTAAGGGAGTCTCATGAGCAAATCCTATTATGTCTTAATGGAATTGGCGCATGTCTCTCCCACACAACCTGCTGAAAATTTGCCCCTGAGACTGGTGATTAAAATGAGTGATGAACAGGGATTCTAGTTTCCTTCTGTTTGGTTTGCCTCTTGTGAAACACCTGCTGAGATCAGCTCTGGTTTCCCATGTGGTATTATCAAACAGAGAAAATTGACTAGCCTGCAATGACTGAAACACAGTACTGTCTCACCAAGAAGACAATCAATGCATCCTCTGTTTTAAATACAAAAGGAAACTATTGATTCATGGCAGGGAAGAGGGTGGGGAGATAGTGCTTGACAGACTGGGATAAATGAGCACTGAAGGCCCACTGTCAACTAAACAAATCTATTTAGTGCTAATGGTCAAACTGGGTTGGGTGCAATCCATCAAAGAGAAAGGGCGGGAGTGCGAAGAAACAATTGAAGCAGTGGCATAAACAGGCTAGCAAATTAGATGAAGTTTTGGCTGGAGATTTAACTTGACAATAAGGGAACATCCCCAAACAACATTTGGAAATCCAACCCAAGCTTTTACAGTAAATAGGCTGTAGTGGTTCCTGATATCGATTTCTGCAGGTAGCATGATGTGCATTTAAAGTTTTCATTACAGGGTTAAACCAAATCATCGGCTAAAGATCCATTCTATTCATTTTTAATGTAACATTTACCTGCTACTACAACAGGCAGAAGAAAAGTAGTTTTATTTTGAAATCACCTCTATGGGAAAACATTTCTAGTTCTTATGTTGCACAAAAACAGCATAGAAAGAATGATGGGCACCAATTTTACAAATGTGCAATTATCTTTAGTATGGAGAGCTTTAGTGCCTAGGCCAAGATCACACAGTGATTTAGTTAGGATATAGGTCATCTCAATATATCTTCTCTAGAACCATGACTCTAGCATTATTGTTTACTGCCCCTAGATCTGTTAGTTCATCTAAACAAGATATAAGTAGCTCTAAATGTTGAAATTCCTTCCAACAATATGTGTGTGTACAAATTAAACAATTCCTCAAGCATGGATCATCTAAGAAAATTGGGGCACTGAAAATTGAAGTCACTTGCTCAAGTTATCCAGTTTGTGTAAGAGACAGAAGTTGAACGTAGGGTTTTTTGACTTTGAGGTTTTCCACTCTACATTATTATACACTGCCATTTCATGTAATCAGAAACAATTAGAGCTTATTTAGAGTTTATCTAGTCCAGAACAACTAAGAGTTCATCTAGTCCATTCCAAATTTTACACAATAAGAAAGTAAGGTTAAAAGAAGTAAAGTAAGTGACTTATCCAAGGTCATACTGTTCATTAGTATTATATTGCATCACCTCTAAGGGAATATGCCTTCTTAAAACACCCATTTTTGTTCTGTGCATTTATTTTTCTTTTTGATAAATTTGGTTTTCTTATATTTTTTATAGAAAACCTTGCAAGTCTTATTATGAATAGATACTAAATTTAATGTGGCAACTTCCATCAGTGACCTAAAGGCACTGCTACCTGGTGTTGAATGAAGAATTTACTGTAAGTGTGGGAAATAAAGTAGGTGAGGATGCTTGATAATGTTCAGATGAGTAAACTCAAGCAGAATTGACTAAAGGCAGAAGATGGAGAGAGAAGCCATTCAAATTATATTCAAGCTTAGGAGACAGAGTCATCTTACTGAAACAGAAACACAACTTCAGTGGACCCTCTTTATGTTTTGACTTTTAATTAAATGCAAGTTTAGGCTCAGTGGGAAGATATAGTTTCTTGGATTATGGGTATGTGACTGTCCTCCTATATCTGTCCAATTTATCTCACATCTGAGGTATTATGTGCAATTGCAAATTCCAAATATTAAGAAGACTGTTAATAAATTAATTGGTCTTTATATGATATACGTATCACAGTAAGCTTATAATGTTTTAAGATAAAAATAGATGTCAGAGATTAGACAGGATTTAGTTTTCTTAATATAATATCAAGCAGGTCCAAGGATATTCTATACTTCAAAAAATCATTTTGTTGTTGGTTTACAGAAAAGATCATTGTGCTTTGCAAAATAGATTTTATGTAATTATTTGGGATGGCTAGATGGTATAGTTAAGGCTGAGCCTGAAGTCAACAAGACTCAACTCTTGAGTTCAAATCTGGCCTCAGACACTTACTAGCTACATGACCCTTGGTAAGTCACTTAACTACTTTTTTTCCATCAGTTTCCTCATCTGTAAAATGAGCTGGAGAAGTAAATGGCAAACCATACCAGTATCTTTGCCAAGAAAACCCAAATGGGATCACAATCATAAACAACTGAAATGACTCTACAAAAGCAACAATATTTTTGGTGGAGAGATTTAGATCTGGATCTTTGATTTCACTGGTATAAGACAGTCTACTCCAAAACTTTTAGTGTTAGCAAGTGACCAGGGACACTGAAACGTCAAATGATTTGCCCAGAGTGACAGAGGCAGTTTGTGTCAGAAGAATGACTTAAATCAAGTCCTCCTGACTTGGAGGCTTATATCAATGATGTAAAGAAATGGAAAACTACAAATTAACTTTAACTATGTTGTAATGTATTTTTATTTATTCTGTTAAACATTTCCCAATTATAATTTAATCTGATTCTAGAAGATTCTAGAGTTTTGCTGGCTGTTTGTGGCCACAAGGTTGACTGGCATCTGTGCTGTATATCACAGCTCCTTTAGTTCAATCATCACATAAGTAAATTTTTCTTTCAAAATTGAAGGCATTCAAAATTTCAATGCCCTGGGCATTCTTTCTATCCACACAAATCTATAACTTAACAGATGGTCTTTAAGAGACCCTGTAACTGAAAAAAAAATTGCCTCATAGACAATTTGGTAATGAATCTGAATTTCACTAGACCAGTTTTCAGGTATTAGTTCCAACCAGAAGTATCCTTAAAATGTTTTCAGCTTGATAGTATCTGCCCAACTTTGCTTCCAACATTACAATATTTCCTCCTTACTATAAAAGGTATCTTAGAATGGAAATACTGGAACCATATTCTAATTTATCAATCAATAAACATTTATTAAATGCCTACCATGTGCCAATTATTGTGCTAAGTGCTGGGGATACAAAAAAGAAGCAAAAGATAGGCCCTAGCCTTAAGGAGTTCACAATCTACTAGGGGAGACAAGATGCCAACAATTAAAAAACAGAAATGGGTATTGTTTCAAGCCTTTTCTTCTGCATCTACTGAAAAAAAATTTTTAAGAAAAAGATTAACTAGGTAAACTAAGTATGTTTTTGAAAAGTATACTTTTCCTAACACTGAATCAACCCTGAATTTCTGACTTGAACCCCACTTGATCAGAGTGTATAATCTTTGTTATAAGTTGTTTTGATCTTTTTTGTCAATATTTTATTTTAAATTGCTTGCATTACTGTTAGGAATATTGGTCTATAGTTATCCTTTTTTTCTATTTTAACTCAACCACGCTTAAATTCCACAAATATCTAGTTCATAGAATGAATTTGGTAGAATCGATTCCTTTGCTATTTAAAAAAAAAGTTTATGTAGCATTAGATTTAATTTATCTTTAATATTTTACAGAGTTCACCTCAGTGATGATCCTCTTCTTTGTAAATTCAGTTATGGCTTGTTTAATTTCTTCTTCTGAAGTTGAATTGTTGACACTCTTTGTTTCTTTTTCTGTTGGTATATTTTATATTTTTGAAAATATTAATTTTATTCAAAATAATGGGTTTTGTGTGTCAAAATAGGTTCTGTGTGTCTCTGTGTCTGTGTATGTGTGTCTGTGTGGTTGAGACATCATGGCCTAGTGATTAGAAAGTCAGCCTTGAAGTCAGGAACATGTCTGTGTTGCCATGTTGCCACATACTGGCTGTTTCATCCTGGACAAGTTACTTTCTTTTGTTATAAATATTTTATTTTTCTCGTTATATTTTTAATATCTATTTTTAAAAACTTGAGTTCTAAATTTTCTGTCCCCCTCCCTCATCTCCCCACTCCCTATATGTTCAATCATGCAAAACATATGACCATATATTTGTTCCAGAAAATTGTCTAAGAGTATAAGTTGCAGAGAATATGCAAAACAGTATCAAGAGGAGAAGTTCCTCCTACAATTAAGATCACTGGTTTATTTCCAAATCTTATGTGTACAATTGAGATTCATAAGCACTTTGTAATTTAGTCTTATAGAGTTGACTATGGCAAAGTATTAAGAAGTTAAGAGATTTGCCCAGTCATACATCCAGTATGTATCAATGTGTCAGAGGCAAGATTTAAATATAGTTTATTCTAACTACAAGGCCAGATCCATATTCATGATGCTAGGAGAAACAGAGATAAAGACTCTGAGAGACAGAGGAAAAAAAGGTAGATAATGAAAGAGAGAAAAAGAGACAGACAGAAAGAGGCAGAAACGCAGACGCAAAGAAAGGGAGAGGCATAGAGACTGAGGTGGGGGGAGACATAAAGGATACACTCAAATGGGTTTCTTCCTGTTCCTCAAATTATCATGTTTATAAGTATTATTTCTATCCATTAAGAAGAAAGCTGTTTTGCCTTGAGTCAATCAGTTAATAAAAACTTAATAAGGCTCATTATGTTCCAGGCTCTGTGTTAAGTGGTGGATAAAAAGAAATGCAAAAATATTACCTGCCTCCAAGAGACCATATTATAATAGGGAAGTCAGCATGCAAATATACATACATACATACATATTTTTGCATTTCTCAGTCTCTCAAGGTATTTTGTTTAAGAAAAAGCAAATCACCGATTTCAAAAATGAAAAGGAGAATCATAATACATGAGAAGAAAAAAACAAACTCTCTACAGGATAAAAGGAAATAATTTATAGAGGGAAGGCATTAAGATTAACAAGGATTAGGGAAGATATCCTGTGAAAGTTGTAATTTTAGCTGGGAATTAAAGGAAGTCAAGGAGGTGAGTAGTCTAGCATTTTAGGCATGGAGGACAACCAGAGAAAATGCTCAGGGTGGTGAAATACCTTATTCTCTGTGGAACAGCCAGAAAGTCCAATGTCACTAGATTGAAAAGTGCATGGCAGGAAATAAGGTGTAAGAAGACTGGAAACATTGGGGAGAGGGGGTTATGAAGGGCTTTGAATGCCAAACAGAGAATTTTGTATTTGATTGTGTATGCAGTAGGAAGCAACTGAGGGCATGTGTGTTTGTGTGTGTGTGTGTGTGTGTGTGTGTGTGTGTCTCTGTGTGTGTGTCTGTGTGGTTGAGACATCATGGCCTAGTGATTAGAAAATCAGCCTTGAAGTCAGGAACATGTCTGTGTTGCCATGTTGCCACATACTGGCTGTTTCATCCTGGAAAAGTTACTTTCTTTTGTTATAAATATTTTATTTTTCTCATTATATTTTTTAATATCTACTTTAAAAACTTGAGTTCTAAATTTTCTGTCCCCCTCCCTCATCTCCCCACTCCCTATATATTCAATCATGCAAAACATATGACCATATCTTTGTTCTAGAAAATTGTCTAAGAGTATAAGTTGCAGAGAATATGCAAAACAGTATCAAGAGGAGGAGTTCCTCCTACAATTAAGATCTGACTGTTTTGAAAAAAGGAAAGCAGTAGAAAATATAGGAATCAGTGTTCCATTTCTCAATTACCAGGAGCCACCATTATGTGTCATGGAGATAAGCTAAAATCTTTTCCAGGATTTAATGAAACAAAGATGTCTACTGTCACAACTTCTATTGACATAGTATAGAAATGTTGGCTCTTGAAATAAGAAAAGGAAATTGAGGGAATAAGCATAGATTAAAAGAAAAAGCAAAATTTCCATGTTTTGCAGATGATATGATGCAAGTGTAGCAAAGAACAGGGCTGCATACAGCTCAATTTCCTACTGATCATAGGTCTAAAACTGACCGAATAGTAGCTCATTCTGACATGTGACTTTGTGGAGATTGGTACCTATTGGAGCATGTTATGAAAACTCATTCCATCCTTTAAATACTACGTAATCTAGATCAAATGCTGCTTCTTTGAAGGTAAGTGGCAATTCCCTGAGTCAGCCTATATGTGCTATGTCTTAGGTCTCAATCCTGATGTCCATAAATAAGTAGCTAAATTCCACATAGAACTCGAGTAGCTACCTGCCAAATTCATCCACACCAATGTTTACATGAAGCAATCTGTGTCTTTAGAGCAGTATCGGATTTAAGGGAGCTTCAATAAGGTATTCCTAGCCAAGGGAAATATTCTTGCTAATAACTCTCCATTCTTTCATATTTTGCTAGTTACTATGAGGAATAAGATCATGGCCGGATTGAGAAGACAAATGTGAAGCTTCTGTTTGTGGAGGATATTTAAATTAATTTCATGACAAGAAGATGATTGAGTAGGCTAAGATGAGGGTGTGGGTCCTTGGTCCCAGACACTATTACAGCTTCAAGTTCTAGCCCCAGAAACCAGAGAGCACTACTGTCCCTTTCACAGAGCTGGCCAAGCAAGTCATTGAATAATATGTCCCATAGGTGAAGAAAATTGCATGAGCTGGGCTGGAGCCAAGGTCACGAGGGTTAAGAGACACATTTGAAAGATAACAATATTATAAGGTAATAAGTGGCCCGAAATTGCCATTGTCATTGCTGCAGGTAAGAACTCTAAAGAGTAAGCTAAACATTAATCGAAACAATGACTTCAGCAAACTTGCAAAATATCAAATAAACACAAAATCATAAATATTTCCACATAATGTCAATAAATGAATAACACCAATGATATCAACTGAAAAAGATAGAAAAAATTACATTTTAAATGACTGAAGAATGTATGACACACTTAAAAGTATAGCTACTAAGAAACATATAAGAACTACGTAGATACATCTACAAATACGTATGAGGGCTGGAAACAGCTCCTGGAAGCTGGTGAGAGCCAATTGTTCTTCATTCTTGGCACTGACCGCTCAGAAGTTACACAACAAATCAGGACTCAATTTATTGCTTTATCATTGATGCAGATTTAAAAGGTTATGGAGACAAAGTTAATAATAGAGATTAAGTTGAAAAATATGTTGTATGTACATTTTTGAGGGCTGTTAATAAATATTTACCAGCATACAACTGTTTGGTCTCTTATAATCATACAAGACTGATAAAAAGGCTCAACGATAAAGATAATTTTACTCAGCAGCAACATTCATTACTAATATCAAATGAGGTATAAAACAGGGAGAAATGCAGTTTCCAAAATAATGTTTGCCAGTGCCACAGTGGGTATCCAGAGCAAAGAACTAATAGAAGATGTTTTCTCTAGAGATACTGAGGGCCTCTAGGAACTTCTACTCTTTATCAATATTGTGCAGCTTGAATGGAGGCAAAGAATATTTCAGAGCTACATGGAGCTACTTCTTATTCCTTACACAAGACAATTAAACATCAGTAATCTCCATGTCTAGAATTCTCTCGTTTCTTACTCCTTACTGTTAGCTTGCTTCAGGACAAAACTCAAATCTCATTTTCTTCATACATACATACATATAGCACAATATAGATGTAAAGTAATCTAAGAGAAATCCCTAGCAGCTGGAGTGTTGGTAAAGGAGATGCAGCAAGGACCCCTGTATGTGTTTATTTGATATTTTGCAAGTTTGCTGAAGTCATTGTTTCGATTAATGTTTAGCTTACTCTTTAGAGTTCTTACCTGCAGCAATGACAATGGCAATTTCGGGCCACTTATTACCTTATAATATTGTTATCTTTCAAATGTGTCTCTTAACCCTCGTGACCTTGGCTCCAGCCCAGCTCATGCAATTTTCTTCACCTATGGGACATATTATTCAATGACTTGCTTGGCCAGCTCTGTGAAAGGGACAGTAGTGCTCTCTGGTTTCTGGGGCTAGAACTTGAAGCTGTAATAGTGTCTGGGACCAAGGACCCACACCCTCATCTTAGCCTACTCAATCATCTTCTTGTCATGAAATTAATTTAAATATCCTCCACAAACAGAAGCTTCACATTTGTCTTCTCAATCCGGCCATGATCTTATTCCTCATAGTAACTAGCAAAATATGAAAGAATGGAGAGTTACTAGCAAGAATATTTCCCTTGGCTAGGAATACCTTATTGAAGCTCCCTTAAATCCGATACTGTTCTAAAGACACAGATTGCTTCATGTAAACATTGGTGTGGATGAATTTGGCAGGTAGCTACTCGAGTTCTATGTGGAATTTAGCTACTTATTTATGGACATCAGGATTGAGACCTAAGACATAGCACATATAGGCTGACTCAGGGAATTGCCACTTACCTTCAAAGAAGCAGCATTTGATCTAGATTACGTAGTATTTAAAGGATGGAATGAGTTTTCATAACATGCTCCAATAGGTACCAATCTCCACAAAGTCACATGTCAGAATGAGCTACTATTCGGTCAGTTTTAGACCTATGATCAGTAGGAAATTGAGCTGTATGCAGCCCTGTTCTTTGCTACACTTGCATCATATCATCTGCAAAACATGGAAATTTTGCTTTTTCTTTTAATCTATGCTTATTCCCTCAATTTCCTTTTCTTATTTCAAGAGCCAACATTTCTATACTATGTCAATAGAAGTTGTGACAGTAGACATCTTTGTTTCATTAAATCCTGGAAAAGATTTTAGCTTATCTCCATGACACATAATGGTGGCTCCTGGTAATTGAGAAATGGAACACTGATTCCTATATTTTCTACTGCTTTCCTTTTTTTAAAACAGAAATGGGTATTGTTTCAAGCCTTTTCTTCTGCATCTACTGAAAAAAAAAATTTTAAGAAAAAGATTAACTAGGTAAACTAAGTATGTTTTTGAAAAGTATACTTTTCCTAACACTGAATCAACCCTGAATTTCTGACTTGAACCCCACTTGATCAGAGTGTATAATCTTTGTTATAAGTTGTTTTGATCTTTTCTGTCAATATTTTATTTTAAATTGCTTTCATTACTGTTAGGAATATTGGTCTATAGTTATCTTTTTTTCTATTTTAACTTAACCACGCTTAAATTCCACAAATATCTAGTTCATAGAATGAATTTGGTAGAATCGATTCCTTTGCTATTTAAAAAAAAGTTTATGTAGCATTAGATTTAATTTATCTTTAATATTTTACAGAGTTCACCTCAGTGACGATCCTCTTCTTTGTAAATTCAGTTATGGCTTGTTTAATTTCTTCTTCTGAAGTTGAATTGTTGACATTCTTTGTTTCTTTTTCTGTTGGTGTATTTTATATTTTTGAAAATATTAATTTTATTCAAAATAATGGGTTTTGTTGGTATGTAATTGTACAAAATAGGTTCTTTTTTTTTCTTCTCACGTATTATGATTCTCCTTTTCATTTTTGAAATCGGTGATTTGCTTTTTCTTAAACAAAATACCTTGATTCATCTATTTTGTTGTTTTGTTTTAAAATGGCTTCTAATTTTATTTGTTATTACAATGGTTTCTGTTTTATTTTCAAACTTGTTAATATTTTCATTTTCAAGATTTCTATTTTACAATGGTTTCTGTTTTATTTTCAAACTTGTTAATATTTTCATTTTCAAGATTTCTATTTTAGCATTTCATTGAGGGATATTTTTTTGTTTTCCAGTATTTTATATTCCCCAAATCATTAATTATTTCTCTCCCTCTTTCTAATTAATAGAAGTACTTAGCCATATAAATTGTTTCCATAAGGACTTCTGTGGCTATGTATCAAAAATTAAAATATTAATCATCAGTTTCATGATCTTTAACAAAATTATCTATCATTTATTAACTAAATATTAATTTACATATTAACTAAACATTTTTATTGTTATTTAGCCTCTAGGTTGATTTTAATGCTTTTCAGTGACCCTTTAATATATTTTTGAGTTATTGTTAGTAAAGCATATATGTAATATTTCTCCTTGTTCATTTGTTTATGGTTCTTTAATGTCTATGATAGGATTCAGTTTTGTACAGGTGCCAGCCACAGCTGAGAAATGTGTATAAGAAGATATACCATTTTATCTATGTCTGACTATGTTATCCCTATGATAAAGAACTTCAATAACTCCTTATGATCTGTTGGGAAAAGGTATAAACATTTCAGCTTGACACTGAAAACCTTTCACAATAAGACTTCAGTCATACTTTACAGACTTATTACATATTATTTCCTCTTAGGCACTCTAAATTCAATTTACCTAAAAATCAGCATTTCATTTCCAGTCTCTGTGCCTTTGTACATGCTGTATCCCCAAGCCAAGGATGCAATCCTTCCTTACCTTTGCATCTGAGGATTCCTACCTTCCTTTAATGTTTAGCTCATGCAACAGTTCCTATGCTGTCTTTCCAAATCCCCTATAAGTTAATTCTCTCCTTCTTATCACATTTTACTTATCTGTTTCCATGCTATATATCCCCAAAAAGCCTTTTGACTGAATCAAAACTTCACAGAACAAATCCCCTTAATAAAAGGATTTGTTCTGTAAAACTTGAACTCATTCAAAAGGCCACATTTAAGGATCTAAAAGGCCACATGTGGCCCCAAATCCATAAGTTTTCCACCACTGGACTATATTAAGTGGCTTGAGTATAGGAATTACAAAGCTTTTTTTGTTTGGTTTTGTGTGTGTTTGAAGGTAGGGTGAAGGTGGCAGGTTTTTAAGGGAATATTTTCTTCAGTGAACTTTTGAACTCACTTTTCCATTTGGTCAATTAAGTGGATTTTTGTACCTCTTTATCCATTTAGCCATGATTATTGTGTACCAAGAACTGTGCTAAGCTCTTGGGTTATTAAAAAAGGAAAAAGAGAAGAAATAGTTCCTCACCTCATAGACCTTGTTTTCTACTAATTCTGTCCTCAGAAGTAGCATCATAATAACTAACATTTATATAGTTCTTAAAAGCTCTCAAAGCATATTGTAAGATACTCATGATAGCTCTATTATGTAGAAATGAGTTACTGTTTTTATGACCATACGACAGATTAAGTAATAGACTTTAGGAATTTAAGATACTTGCCAATGATCTATACAAGTTTAGCTTTCAAACTCAAGGTTCTCCTGATTCCAAGATCTGAGTCCTTTCCATTATGTAACAGAGCAACTATGTCTGTCTGTTACAGAAAGAACAAATCTAATCTACTTTCCACATTACAGTCTATTAAACATTTGGGAGCATACTTCAAATATATGTATATTTGTAGCTATATGTATATATTAGATATACACATACACATAAACATGCAATATATTATATTTTATGATCTATGGTATGATGTATAATATTATCTATGATATGATACACATTTTACATTATGATGCAATATGATATATGGGTTTTGTTTTTGGTTTTTTTTACAAATAAGGAGACAGAAGCATAGAGAGGACAAAATTTAAAAAGAATCCTGGATAAGGATTTGAATCCAGGTATTTTGATCCCAGAACATGTGCTCTTTCCAATGCATCACATTGCTCCTGAACATTGTTTTTAAATCATCCCGATTTCGTCAAGTACTCAGAGTGTGGTTTTGAAATTCTAGAGAACCCTAATTTGACCTCTCTCAACAATATCTAATTTTCCAATGCCCCTTTTAAAGTTTTGTACACAGAAAACAACACACTGGTTTGGTCAGTTCAAAATAGAATGGGATGGCTAGTTTTCTGGATCTGGCCACAGTACTTCTAATAACACAATTTAAGACTGAGTAACATTTAGTTAGGTCTCATAACGCTGTTGAATGATACTGTATTTCTTTTAAATTACATCCCATTTTTGTTTGTTTGGGATTTCTTTTTCATATATGACAAACAATTGGAACATGCCCACTGACGTCCTAAATTTACTTCATATAACTTGTACGTGCTTCATTACATGTAACAGGCAGTTGAAATGAGAATTTTGAATTCTCGCATGAAACAGATCAATTGCATCTTTCCCATTCAATTACCCAGATTTAGCATCCAAATCACATAGACTGAGCTTGAAGTCATGAGAAGTCTCTAATATTTATAGGACCTAATTTCCTATTTCTTTTATAAACCTCTAAGCTTTCACACATTTTTCAGTAGAATTGACTACTTCATTGGGGCACTTAAATTGATGGTTAAAAAGAGAAACTAATAAGTGTTACCAAACTAATTCCCACCTGGTTGCTATTCTCCCAGGTGACTGCTCTGGTCACTTACTTGCTAAATAGAATGCAGCTCATTATTTTAACAGAAATTCGGTTGTTCAGTGAAACTCAGTACTTTATTTCTTCTAAAATTATCTCCTAGAAGGGAAGTTTCTAGGAGGAGTTATACATACACACATGTTCATGTATGTATGTGTGGACGCACACACAAGAAATATATAGCCTTTGTTCTATGATAAGAAGTATATTAAGAGGAGGAGGAGGAAAAGAAGAAGAAAAAAAGAAGAAGGAAGAAGAAAACTTTTCCAAAAAAAAATACTCTTATTTTTAATTAGATGAACTGAATATCCTTCCCCCACCTACATCTTTCTCTGCATGGATCATTAAGTGTTATTTTGGCCTCATCATTTAAGGCGATGAATTACTGATATCTCAAATCTTGCCTCATGTAATTGAAATGGGGAAAATTTAATTTATAAGAAATAAATTAGTCTACTATTATTTTAAAATCCCTTGCTGGATGAATGAAGTGACCTAGCATGACAGAAGATAATAACACATATTTTAAAGATTGGCAAGCTAATTTTTGAGTTTGGTTGGGGAGGAAGAATTGGAGTTGAAAAGAACAAGAAGATTGCAAAGTGGCAAAGGGTGTAAACAAAGAATTATTGTTTAATAAGAAATACCTAATCTACTTTGCATGGATATGAGCCCTCACTGCCTAAGCAGACTTGTCACAGGATGGATTTATGAATGCAACTAGTTATGTTCCAACATTATTATAATGGCAACTCAAGAGTTTCATCAAACTTATTAGATTCAAAGTGGTTATTTAAAATTCTTATTAAAATCTAATCAGTTTAGAATAATTTCTATATCCTGTAATGTTCCATTTTAATCTAAAAAGTATGCATGATAACATGGAAGGAGATCAATTCAATATGGATAGAGAATTGGGTTGTGGCAGGGGCTCAGTCAGAAGTGAAATTGAGAGCCTCTCTCTGTCTCAGTTTCCCCATCTGTAAAATTGGGATAAAATAGCACATATTTCACAGGGTTATTTTGAGGCTCAAAAGAGAATTTAAATGCAAAGTGTTTTGAGAATCTCGAAGTGTTATATAAATTCAAATGATTATTATGGTTACTACTAGACAAGATGAGTATTAATATCCCCTTCACTGTTAAAAGTCAGACCCTATCTTCCCTGATAGAACATAAACTCTTCTGAAGAAAAAAAAAACAGTTTCATTTCTATTTTTATATACTTATACACTCACACCTTGCTTGACACAAAATATATGCTTGTTAAATATTTGTTAATGAATGTTAGATTTACAGCCAGAGGGGACCCAAATAGTTATCTTATCCAACATGTCATTTTATGGATATGGGAACTAAGGCACAAAGAGAATGCAATCTGCCCATGGTAACTCTGTAAGTAAGTGGCAAAGCAAGGCTTAGAACTCATTGACTTGACTCCAAACCCACTTCCCACAATTACACATTATTTCTCAATTTTATAAATTCTATCCCTTTTTTAGTTCAAAAATAGGTGCAAAAATTTTCAATAAAAATAGTGTATCAACAATGTTGAATTTTGGATATAAAAGAAAGGAAGAGAAGGTGAAAATCCCCACCTCCACAACCACCATGTTTTCTTTCTTCTCTTATTTATTCATTGCCCATAACCAAGCTATAGGCAACCTCTTGAAAATTGAGATGGGCAACTAATGAATATATTTACCATAGGCAGCTAGATGGTTTGGTAGACAGAGTGATGGTCTTTGATTTAGGAAGATCTGAGTTCAAATCTAGCCTAAGATATTAATAACTTGTGTCCTTGGGCAAGGCATTTAACCTCTGTCTACCTCAGTTTTCTCAACAGGAAAAACAGGGATAATAAGAACACATATCTTTTAGGATTGATCAAAGAAAATAATAAATGTCAAGTTCTTAAAACATTGCCTGGCACATAGAAGGTAAAATAAATGCTTACTTTTTCTTATTAGAAATTCCTAAACCATCTTTTTATCTATGTACCCATTTGTAGTAAACTGGCTTTTTCTCATTATTTGAAAAATCACCATGGGAGATACCCACCCATAATTTCCCAGAAGACATCTTTTGTTATAACTGGAGAAATACTGAACTTAGAGAATACTCCTCTGTTCCCTTTACTATTGGACCTTATGTAAAGGAATGGTTTCAATTTTCTTCCAACATCATTTTTCATGCATCCCATAAACTGGTAACCACTAATTTAAGTCATAATTTCTTTGATACATTTCTTTTTCCAAGAGATATCTTAGCGCCAAAGTTTTATAGTTTGACAATTATTACTTGAAATATACTTAAAGATGATGTTCTAAAACTACCTTGATAATTGTCTCTCTCTGGAATGCTCCAATGAAGAAGATAGTGAACATTTCTACAAGTAATTGAGAACTTAGGCTAATAAATATGGCCCATAATGAATTTAAGTGAATGAGGAAATTAGATGGAAGGTATCCTGAGAGCAAATTCTAGAGTAAAGATGGAGGCAATTTTTAATATTAGAGAAAGCATTGAAGAACAAGCCCTGTAAGACTGAAAAGGATATAACTAATTCACTTTAGCACACAAGGATCAGTAAAAAATAAATGAATAACTCTGGAGGAAAGCAGGAAAAATTACTGTATTTCACTGGTAGAAATTGAATTATGATACAATAGAAAATTGACTCAACTTAATAAGTTCCCAAATGACTTTCAAAGAAGTTCTTAGAGGGACAGAAATAATTATACAATTATAATATATATAATATATATATTATATATATAATTATACAATTATACTTATAATTATAATTATAAGTCAGAGCAATTTTGAGAAAACTTTCCTACACTCTAAATATGAGGGGGGCAAACAAACTTCTCCTCAGTATAGGCAACTAAAAACATGAGTAAATCATTAAAATTGATGATTTACTTGCCTATATAGGTTGAGTGCATGCTTATATAGTGTCTGATAAGGCACACATATTCATCACTCCTTTCGTTTTAAATAAAATATCACACTTCAGAACCATGATCACTAAATGATACTGAAGTTGCTAAAGAAATTGATGGTATTCTGCTTCTTTTTCTTTATGTAGTAAATCATAACATCACAGATTATTATTAGGAAAAGATCTTAAAATCCATGGAGTCAAACTGCCAAATTTTATAGACAAGGAAATTAAGGCTAAGAAAGGTTAAGTTACTTGCCTAGGGTTGAACAGATAACTGATATCTAAGGCATAATTTGAACTCAGGTTTACCTCATTCCAAGTACATGGTACTATTCACTGTATCATCTAGCTCAGGAGAGGGAAACCTGTAGACTTGAGGCCATATGTGACCTTCAAAATCCTTCTAAATTCAAATATGGATTCAGTCACAAGGCCACACTTAAGAATTTAGAAGGCCACATGTGACCTTAAGGTCACAGGTTCGCTACCCCTAAACTAGCTCTTTCTTTTTTTTTGTCTTTATTAATTTGTTTGTTTACTTTTAGTTTACAAGATTCAATTCCATAATGACTTGAGTTTCAAATAGTCTTTCCCTCCCTCCACTTACCTGCCCCCCATGCCCCAATGATGGCAAACAATCCAGTATAGGATCTGCAAATACTTTCACATTAGACATTAGTCAGGTTACAAAGGCAGATTGTACTAGATGGCATGAAAAACAATAGAAAATAAAACCAAACAGTAAAAAGAAACAGATCAAGTTGTTTGCTTCAATGAGGATTCAAACTCAGTTCTTTCTAGTACTTTCTCTAGATGTAGACATCTCTCTCCATCATGAGTCTTTTGGAATTGACTTATATCACTGCACTGCTGAGAAGAGTCCAGTCTGTCATAGTTGGTCAACGCTATGTTGGCTCTGTGATTATATACAAATTTCTCCTGGTTCTACTCTTCTCACTCAGCATCAGTTTGTATAACCCTCTCCAGGTAAATATGAAATCCATCTGCTCCTTGTTTCTTACAACACAATATTATTCCTTTACATGCATATACAACAACTTGTTCAGCCATTCCCCAATTGGTGGGCACACCTTTAATTTCCAATTCTTTGCAACCACTAAAAGAGCTGCTATAAATATTTTTGTACATATAGGTCTTCCTCCAACTTCTATGATCTCTTTGGGATGTAACCCTAGAAGTGATATTGCTGGGTCAAAGGGTATGAAATTATTTATAGTCCTTTCGGCATAATTCCAGATTGCTCTCCAGAATGTCTGGATAAGTTCACAACTCCACCAGCAATGCATTAGTGTTGTAATTTGCCCACATCCTCTACAGGATTTGTCATTTTCTTCTTTTGTCATCTTAGACAATCTGACTGGTGAGATGTAGTACTTCAGAGCTGTTTTTATTTGCATTTCTATGATCAATAGTGATTTAGAGCATTTCTTAATATGCTTATAGATATCTTTAATTTCTTTCTCTGAAAACTGCCTGTTCATATCCTTTGACCATTTATCAATTGGGGAATGACTTGTATTCTTACAGATTTAACTCAATTCTCTGTATATTTTAGAAATTAGTCCATCATCAGAGACAGAGTTTATAAAAGTTCTTTCCCAATATCCCACCTCCCTCTTAATCTTGGTTACATTGGCTTTGTTTGTACAAGAGCTTTTCAATTTCATGTAATCAAAATTATCCATTTTGAATTTTATAATTATCTCTAATGTGCTTGTTTGGTCATAAAGTTTTTCCCTCTCCCTAAATCTGACAGGCAAACCATTCCTTGTTCTCCCAGATTGCTTACAGTATCATCCTTTATGCCTAGATCATGCACCCATTTAGATTTGATTTTGGTATATGGTGTTAGTTAATGGTCTATGCCCAGTTTCTGCCATACTATATTCCAGTTTTCCCAGCAGTTTTTGTCAAATAGTGAATTCTTATTCCAAAAACTGGTGCCTTTGGGTTTATCAAACAACAGATTACTATACTCATTGATTGATGAATCTCGTGCACCTAATCTATTCCATTGATCCACTACTCTACACCTCGGCCAGTACCAAGCAGTTTTGATGACTGCTGCTTTATAATACAGATTTAAATTTGGTATAGCTAGTCCACCTAAACTAGCATTTCTTTTCATTAATTCCCTTGATATTCTGGACCATTTTTTCTTCCAAATAAATTTTGTTGCTATTTTTCTTTTTTTTCTTTTTTAAAGCAATTGCGGGGGGGGGGGGGGAGCCAAGATGGCAGAGTATAAACAGCATTTCCAAGGTGCCTCCCCCACACCACTTCCAAACCATGTAAAAGGGGACACTGAACAACTTCTGGAGCACCAGCACCCACAGAACAGCACAGAGAAGCTAACCTCCCACTGAGGACAACAAAGCAGCCCTGCAGGGAGCCAGGGCACCACTCTGAGAGCAGGCAGCACAGCAGGGAGTCGAGCTCAGATGGAAAAAGAATCTCAAAAGCTCACTGAGGAGATTATTCTCAGAGTTAGACTGGAGCAAATGGAACCTAATGACTTTATGAGAAATCAAGATGCTGTTAAATAGATCCAAACAAATGAAAGAATAAAAGGCAATGTGAAATATCTCATGGGAAAAACCATTGACCTGGAAAATAGATCCAGGAGAGATAATTTAAAAATTATTGGACTACCTGAAAGCCATGATCAAAGAAAGAACCTAGAAATCACCCTCCAAGAAATTCTCAAGGAAAATTGCCCTGATGTTTTAGATCCAGAGGGCAAAATAGAGGTTGAAAGAATCCACAGATCACCTCCTGAAAAAGATCCCAAAAAGAAAACTCCCAGGAATATAATAGCCAGGTTCCAGAATTCCCAGATCAAGGAGAAAATACTACAAGCAGCCAGGAAGAAACAATTTCAATATTGTGGAAACACAATCAGAATAGCCCAGGACCTGGCAGCTTCTACACTGAGGGATTGAAGGGCATGGGAATATGATATTCCAGAGGGCAAAAGAGCTGGGACTGAACCCAAGGGTCATCTACCCAGCAAAACTGAGTATTTTGTTTCAGGGGAAAATATGGTCATTCAGTGGAATAGAGGACTTTCAAGCATTCTTGGGGAAAAAACCATAGTTGAATAGAAAATTTGACATTCAGACAAAAGAATAAGAGATGCTTGAGAAGTTAATGAGGGAAAAGAAATCAAAAGGAACTTATCAAAGTTGAACTATTTACATTCTTATATGGAAAAACAATAACTGTGACTGATGAAACCTTTCTCAGTATGAAAATAATTGAAGAATGGTATATGGGCATATGAATACATGTGAATGTGTGTATATATGTTTACAATTATACATGGATAGAGGCCACAGGTTGAATTTGGTGGTAAGGGATGATACTTAAGGAGTGAAGTTATGAGGTGAGAGAGGAAAATGGCAAGAGGAGATGGGGAGAGACAGGGTAGGGTAAACTATCTCATGTAGAAGAAGCAAGGGGAAGTGGTTGTAGGGGAGCAAAAGAACTGCAAGGCAAAAAGGCAAAACCATATTCTCATTGATTTTGGCTCAGGGAGACATTGATATACATACTAAATGAGATATCTCACCCTGCTGGAGAGTTTCGGAAAGGTGGATGAGAGGGGGGATGATGGAGGGGAGGGCATTCATGGGGGAGAGGAGGTTGGAAGTACCCACTTTTGAAGAGCGACAGGACTAAAGTAGGGAATGGACCAGGTGGGGTGTGGGATGGGTGGGAAGAAATATAAGCAGTCTTTTACAATATATCTACTATGGTAATGTTTTGCATAGCTATACATGTACAAGACATACTGAATTGCTTATCTTCCCAGAGGGAATGGGCAACAAGGGAGGAAGGGAATCGATCTGAATTTCAAAGTTTTAAAATTAAATGTTTCATATATATATACTATTATTAATATTATTTTGTATGTAATTGGGAGATAAGATGTTCAGCCATTAGGTCACAGAGATTCACCTTGCCCTAATGGTAAAGTCGAAGTGGGTATGGGAGAAGATATGGGAGAGAGTAGATTGGATGAGGGGATATCTTGTGGGACTGCTATTCTGGGGTGCTGGGTAGGGGGAAAATGGGGAAAAATTGTAACTCAAAATCTGACAGAAATTAAAGATGTAAACCAGAAGTTAATAAAGCATTTGTTAAAAAAAAAAAAAAGCAATTGGGGTTAAGTAACTTGCTCAAGGTTACACAGTTAATCATTATTCATGTGTGGGCGCTCATTTTCTGAGGCAGGATTTGATCCTGGGTCATCCAAACGCTGAGGCTGGCGCTCTTACTCACTGTTCCACCTACCCGCCTCGTTATTTTTTCTAGCGCTATAGTTTTTTTGGTAAATTGATTGGTATGGCTCTAAATATATAATTGAGTTTGGGTAAAATTGTAATTTTTATTATATTAGCTCAACACAGCCATGAGCTATTGATATTTTTCCAATTAGTTAGATCTGTGAGAAGTGTTTTGTAGTTGTGATCATATTGGTCCTGGGTTTCTTTTGGCAGGTAGATTCCAAAATATTTTATAATGTCTACAGTAACTTTAAATGGCATTTCTCTTTCTATCTTTTGCTGTTGAATTTCGTTAGAGATATACAGGAAGGCCGAGGATTTATGTGGGTTTATTTTATATCCTGCAACTTTGCCAAATTTATTTATTGTCTCAAGTAGTTTTTTACTTGATTCTCTAGGATTCTCTACATATATCATCATATCATCTGCACAGAGTGATAGCTTGGTCTCTTCCTTGCCTAATTTTATTCCTTTGATTTCTTTTTCTTCTCCAATTGCTACTCCTAACATTTCTAGTAACAGATTGAATACGAGCGGTGATAGTGGACACCCTTGTTTCACACCTGATCTTATTGGAAATGCTTCTAGCTTATTCCTATTGCATATAATATTTGCTGATGGTTATATATAGATGCTATACATTATTTTAAGGAAGGCTGCATTTATTCCCATACTTTCTAGTGTTTTTCATAGGAATGGATGTTGTATTTTGTCAAAACCCTTTTTTGCATGTAATGAGATAATCATGTGGTTTCTGATAGTTTTATTGTTGATATGATCAATTATACTGATGGTTTTCCTAATATTAAACCATCCTTTCATTCTTGGAATAAATCCTACCTGATCAAAGTGTATTATTCTTGTGATAAGTTGATGTAGTGCTTTAGGTAATATTTTATTTTAAATTTTTGCATCTATATTCATGAGGGAAATTGGTCTATAATTCTCTTTCTCTGATTTAACTCTTCCTGGTTTAGGTATCGGTACCATATTTGTATCATAGAAAGAATTTGGTAGGACCCTTTCACTAATTTTCCAAATATTTTGTACAGTATTGGAATCAAATTGTTCTTTAATTGTTTGATAGAATTCACTAGTAAATCCATCTGGCCCTGAAGATTTTTTCCTAGGGATTTCACTGATGGCTTGTTTGGTTTATTTTTCTGAGATGGGGTTAAATAATTTAATTCCCCTTCAATTAATATGGGCAACTTGTATTTTTGTAAGTATTCCTCCATTCCAGTAAGATGTCAAATCTATGTGTATACAATGGGGAAAAAATAATTACTAATTATTGTTTTGATTTCCTCTTCATTGGAGGTAGATTCACCCTTTTCATTTTTGATACTCAAAATTTTGTTTTTCTTCTTTCTTTTTTCCATCATATTGACTAAGGGTCTATCAATCTTATTGTTTTTTTCATAAAATCAGTTCTTAATTTTATTTCTTTAATTCAATAGTTTTCTTAATTTCAATTTTATTAATCTCTCCTGTGGTTCTTAAAATTTCTAACTTAGTATTTAATAGGGGATTTTCAATTTGTTCCTTTTCTAGCTTTTTCAATTGCATTCCCAATTCATTGACCTCCCTTTTCTCTAATTTGTTCATGTATGCACTCAGGGATATAAAACTTCCCCTAAGAACTGCCTTTGCTGTTTACCACAAAGTTTTGAATATTGTCTCATTATTGTCATTCTCTTGAATGAAACTGATTGTTCCTATAATTTCTTGTTTGACCCACTCATTCTTTAGGAATAAATTGTTTAATTTCCAATTAGTTTTTAGTCTCTCTTTCCATGGCCCTTTATTGCATATAATTTTTAATGCATCATGATCTGAAAATTATGCATTTAATATTTGTCCCAATCTGCACTGAATTGGGAGGTTTTTATGCCTTAGTACAGGATCTATTTTTGAGTATGTACCATGAAACACTGAGAATAAAGTATATTCCTTTTTATCCCCATTCAGTTTTCTCTAGAGATCCCTCCCATCTAGTATCTCTAAAATTCTATTCACCTCCTTAACTTCTTGTTTATTTTGAGGTTAGATTTATCAAGTTCAGAGAGGGGAAGTTTAAGGTCCCCCCACTAGTATAATTTTGCTATCTATTCCTCTAATTACTTTAACTTCTCCTCTAGGAATTTGGATGCTATACCTCTTGGTGTATATATGTTAAGTAGTGATATTGCTTCATTATAGATGGTGCCTTTTATCAGGATATAGTTTCCTTCCTTATCTCTTTTAATTAGATCTATTTTTGCTTTTGATTTTTCTTAGGTAAGAATTGCTACCCCTGCTTTTTTTTTACTTTAACTGAGGCATAATAAATTCTACTCCAACCTTTTACCTTTACCCTGTAGGCATCACTGTTTCAAATGTTTTACTTATAGAAAACACATTGTACTATTATGGTTTTTAATCCATTTTGCAATCCACCTCTGTTTTATGGGATAGTTCATCCCATTCACATTCACAGTAATGATGACTATCTGTCTCTTCCCCTCCATCCTATTCACTCCCCTACTTATGTTTTTGTTTCTTCCTTCTCCATTTGCCTCTTTGAGGGTTTCCCTTTTGACCAACACCTTCCTCAGTGTTCCCCACCCAGTGACCCCCCCTTCTTTACCTACCATCTCCCCTTACTATTTCCTTCCCCTCTAATCCCCCCCCCTTTTTCATCTGCCCCCTTGCCTTCCTACTGCCTAAAGGACACACTAGATTTTTATACTTATCAGAGTATGTTATTCTTCCTTTGACCCCAAACCAATGAGAGTAAATGTAATACACTGCTTCTCTCCCTCCCTTCTTTTCCTATATTTAATGAATTTTCATGTCTATTCACATTACAGTCTTAAACTTAACTGATCCCTCTTTGAACCAGAACCAGTGAGAATAATGTTCAAATCATATCCCTTTCCCTCTTTCCTTCCCCTCTACTATAGTGTTTTTATGCCTTTTTGAATGACATACTTTACCTTTTCCTGTCTCATCCTTTCCTTTTATCCCATTACAATCCTTTTGAGCCCTTTAATATATTTTTTTATCTCCAGATTAGTTCATTCATACCCACACCCTCTATGTATAACCCTTTTAAAGGTCATGATAACAATATAAATTTTGATATTGACAGTTATCAGCTTCTCATATAGGGATGTGAACATTTTGCTCTTGTTGCATCCCAAGTTAATGTGCATGTGTGCATGAATGTGGGTGTGTGCATGTATGTGTGGGTGAGTGTCATTTTTTATGTCATTACATTTTTATGTCATTCTTGGGTCTTGTAAATGGAGATCAAATTGTCCATTGAGCTCTGTCTTTTTCATCACAAAAGTCAGGGAGTCCCTTACTTCATAAAACAACCATCTCCTTGCCTGAAAGATTATGCTCAGTTTTGCCAGGTAGTTAATCCTTGGTTTCAGTCCTAGCTCTTTTTTGTCCTATTTGATATTGAAATATCAAATTGCAATGCCTCCAATCTTTTAACATAGAGGCTGCTAGGTCCTGTGTGATCCTGACTGTAGTTCAACAATATTTGAATTGTTTCTTTTTGGCTAATTGCAGTATTTTTTTTCCTCAATCTTGTAATTCTGGAATTTGGCTATTATATTTCTTGGAGTTTTCAATTTGGGATCTCTTTCAGGAGGAGTCTGGTGAATTCTTTGGATAACTATTTTATCTTCTGATTCCAGGACTTCAGGACAGTTTTCTTTGACAATCTCTTGGAGGATGTTGTCTAGGCTGCTTTTTTCATAATGGCTTTCTGGTAGATCAATAATTCTTAAGTTGTCTCTCCTGGATCTGTTCTCTAGGTCAGTTGTATTTGCAGTGAGATATTTTACTCTTTCTTCCAATTTTTTAATCTTCATGGTTTGTTTGATTGACTCTTGGTGCATCATAGAGTTCTGAGTTTCAATTTGGCTAATTCTAATTTTTAGCAAATTATAGTCTTTGGTTAGTTTTTGAAGGTCCTTTTTGAGGGAGGTATTTTCTCCAATTACTTCACGCATTTTACTTTTTAAGGATTTTCTTCAGTGAAACTTTTTTTTTTTTTCTAATTTGGTCACTGCCTCCCTAATTTGCTCTTTAATATCTTTCTTAAGCTCCTCCAAGAATTCTTTTTGGGCTTGAGACCAGTTCATATTTCCTTCTGTGGTCTCAGGTGTGAATATAGAGTCCAAGTTGTCTTCTGTATTTGGTTGTTCTTGATCTACATAATAAGCTCTGATCAATTTTCTTGCCTTCTCCATCTTCTTTTCACCTTCCTTCCTTCCCATTGTAATTTCCTATTTCCTAATTTCTCAGGCTGGGAGCTAAGGACCTGGTTGTTGACTTTGAATGCTGTAGACTCTGGGTGTCTACTTTGAGGCCAAGGCAGGAGTCTCAGTGAGGTATGCTGAGGCACACAGAGTAATTTGTGGAGGAGGTGTGGTCTGGTACTTCAGATTTCTGCCTCTATACCCCTGTGCTACAGCTCAGGCAAGCTTTTGCTGGTCAGGTGAGGTAGGGCTTGTTGGGACCTCTCCCTCTCTTCTCTTCAGACTCCTTGCTGCCTCAGTTACACCCTTTCTCAATCACTCCCAAGCAGGAGGCTATTTCTACTATCTTAGGATTTCACTCTGGGTGGGACACTTATCTTTGTGTTTTCTAGGTCAGGATGGGGAATCTGAACAGCTAGTGTTTACTTTGACATCCTGGGTCCTGGAAGGACCCTCACGTGATTTCCAAAATTTCCAGACTCGGGGCTGATAGCCCCAAGAGAAGACTCTGTCTCTGCTGGGGGGAGGGGGGGAGGGCCTGTACCCAGCCCCAATGATTCCTCCTGCCCTGTGGTCAGATGCTGGTGAGACAGCTGCTCATGGCCCTTGGGATGGGTGAGTCTGCCCACTACGGCTCCTTCTCTCGATGCTGTCCTCTGCTCTCTAGTCTGAGCTGCTGCAGCCCCCACATGCTCCATGCTCAACCTGTCCAGACCCACATGGGCACTTTCCTGGGCTAAATTCTGCCACACTCCATCTCCCAGTGGATTCTGTCACTCCAAAATCCATTTAGATTCACTTTTTAAGGTTTAGTGATGGGATTCATGGAGTAGCTTAGAGAAGTTATTGCTTCTGTTCTGCCATCTTGGCTCCACACCCCAAAAACTAGCTCCTTCTAAATAACAGTAGAGGACTGACCTCACAGTCACAAAAAGTTCAAACAAAATTCTGTCTATAACCTGTACTTTCTGTGTGAGAATGAGCAAGTCACTGAATGTCTCAAAACCCCAAGTAACAGTTGGAGATTATAAATTCCAGAGTAGTTGAGGATCTTCATTGGTAAAGGAAGTACCTTTTTGCTCCCTATACACATGAAATGAAGTCCCCACAAAAATCACAGTTCTGGTCCTTTCACATAGCTCCCATACACACACACACACACACACACACACACACACACACACACAATCACACATTTGCACACACATATACAAACACAACAAAGTTACAAGACACTTTAAGCATTTACTTAGTGAAAGCAGTTGCTATCACTTTTCTTATTTTAGAGATGAGGTAAGAGATACAAAGTCATTTATCTAAGGTCGGATATAGGTGAACCATGATTCTAAATCATGTCTTCATAGCTGGAAGCCTAATGTCATATTCACTACACCACAGTACCTTTTTTTTTTTTTTTAAATTTTATTTCTTCAGTTAACAGTGTTAAGCCTACATAAATGTCTCATGATATAATTATAAAGATGATTCTTACCTTCAGAATGAAGAGAAGCATAAGTATACATCAATATATCAAAGTTCTCTTATTTCATTCATGTGAAAACATACTCAACAGCCAAAGAGCCTGCCTGAGTAGATAACTTCAGGAGATAAGACTAAGAGATTTATGAAGCTCCAAGATTTTCAATAACTAATACTGGGTCTTAGAGGTAGTAAGTTTTCTAACTAGATGAAATGTAACATATCTGACCTTCAGCCAGTGCAGATGAGGGCAATCACTGTTACAACTGAAAGTACAACAATCCTTGCAGTCCTAGTGAGTATCTTGTTGTAATCTGTGGAATTAGAATTAGAAGAGGAGGACTGAAATGTTCCTTTTAAGTTATTGCTTTTTTTAAAAGCAATATTTAGATATTACTTTTAAAATATTAATTTAATATATTAATTTTAAAAATATTGTTTAAAATGTCTTTAATCCTATTCTCTCATTCTTCTGAAAAAAAGATGACAAACCATTAAAATAAAAATATAGTGCTAGTAGTATTAAATTATATTAAAAATTATTAATTAAATAATATTAAAAAATCATGTACATGAGTATAGCACCCAAGATGACAAAGTAGAGGCAGCAACACAGCCAGACTATCCCAACATTTCCTTTAAAATAAATATTAAATCAAATCTGGAGTGAATAAGCAAACAAAAGCTCTGTGTGAAGCATCCTTCCAGTACAAGTTAGGAGGTTGGCAGGAGAGGTGTGTGACACTGTGGTGGGACAAAGTCCAGAGTATACGCTGCAACAACACTAGCTGAGCTCCAAATTTTCTCCCCATCTCTCAGATTTCCCCCCATCTGATTTATTTCCTAATACATAGTTAATTTTTATGAAGGTTCACGTATAGCTGAGAAAAATGGGATACTACTTTCTATTTCCACTCATTTATTCATCCAAATTCCTTTTTTTTTTTTTTTAAAGCAATTGGGGTTAAGTAACTTGCTCAAGGTTACATGGATAGTCATTATTTATTCGTGGGTGCTCATTTTCTGAGGCTGGATCTGATCTCGGGTCATCCCAACTCCGAGGCCGGTGCTTTTACTCACTGCGCCACCTAGCCGCCCCTCATCCAAATTCTTAAAGGAAAACTTGAATGACTTACAAGAGGAAAGGAACAGTAAAATAATATGTCTGGGACCTAAACTTTCCTTTCTCAGGACTACATGAATCTAACCACAAAACAAATAAGAGGGGTAGCTAGGTGGCACAGTGAATAGAGCATGGAACCTGAAATCAAGAGGACCTGTGTTCAAATATGACCTCAGTCACTTAACACTTAATAGCCATTTGACCTTGGGTAAATCACTTAACACCATTTGTTCTGCCTTCCACCCTCAAAAAAAAAAAAATAAGAAAGAAGTTGAGGAGATGAATACTTTTTTTTTTTTTAAGTTAAACATGACAGACCTCAGGAGAAAGATGAGTGGAAATAGAAAGTAGAATCCATTTTTCTCAGTTAAAAATTAACCATGCATTAGGAAATAAAAAAGAAACCTCACAAATAAATATAGAAAGGCAAGAAAATATTAAGTACACATTTTTATAACATAATGCAACAAAAATACACTAATAAAGGACAATAAAAGTGCACATTAAAAACTGGAAATTAATTTAATCTCAAAGGGAAAAAAATCACAAGACCCTCAATAATTTAAATACAGTGACAATAATGAGAAAACACCACAAATTTGTGGGACTAGGGGAAATTTTGTATTTGTAATTGCTTTATGTCTCTAATTGCCTGAAACATAATTCTCTTGCAAGTCAAGAAAACCTGCTCCTGATGTAACAGGTCCTCTTTGAGAATGAAGATGAACTACAAACTGTGAGTAGTTGCCCCTTTGGAGGACATAACAGGACCATTCCACTTGGGCAATGCTGCTCTTTCCTCCTCCTCTTCTTCCTCCTTCTCCTTCTCCTCTACTCACATGAAAAATCATAGACTTACATCTGGGTTCCCTGTCCAAAGGAATGTAAATTTTTATTGCTTATATTTTGCAAGGTACCTGGGTTTGGGGGCTAGATTTTTTTCTTCCCTACTTATCATTTTTTTTAAAACTGGGACAATTGACTCTTTTGTCTCATGTATTTTTTTTTTTTTACTTATGATTTCTTGAAATGTAGGTCTAAAAAAACAAGCTTTGATAAAGTTCATTGGAATTCAAAGGAAGCTACTAGACTATGCCTTTAAACCAAATCATCTGCTTTCACTGACTTGCCAATAATAGACCCTAGCCCAAGCTTCACTTGCTCATTATTTGGATTTTGATGGTTCAGAGTGAATATAAACAGCAATTGTTTTTATTCTGGCCAGAAACTCTGAGGATCTTCCCCCTCCTTGATTGATTCTTTTCTGAAGGCTCCCAGTTCTTAACTACTAAGTAGGTGTTGCCTCTGACAAACTGAGATCTATATCTTGTCACTTGATTCCAATGTCTCTGTAGGAGAGGGTGGGGCTGGTGGCTTGGCACAGCCTGGCCTGATTTAAATCCAATTCCCTTGCAAGTTAAGATATCACCTTCCTGATCTCATTAGTCCTCTTCAAGACTAAGAGTGAACAACAACAATCACTAATTGCTTATGTTAATCAATAAGAGAAAGAGCAGATCAATAAAGTGGTCATGCAATAAAAAAAAAAACAGAAAAAGAAAAATTGAAAGTCCTCACACACCAAAATAGAAATTCTGAAAAATCAAAAAGTGTAGTAATAAAATTGAAAGCAAAATAACCATTAAATTAACAAATCAAAATAGAAACTAGTTTTTACATAAATCAAAATCAAAGTATATAAATTGTTAGTTCATTTGATTAAGAAGAAAAATCAAAGGGGCAGCTAGGAGATGCAGTGAATAGAGCACCGGCCCTGGAGTCATGAGAACCTGAGTTCAAATCTGGCCTCAAACATGTAACACAAAAAATTGCTGTGTGACATTGGGCAAGTCACTTAACCCCAATTGCCCTTCAAAAAAGCAAAAAAAAAAAAAAGAAGAAGAAGAAGAAGAAGAAAAACCAAATTACATGTATAAAAAAAGAAAAGGGTGAGTGTAACACCAATGAACATGAAATTAAAGCTATTACTAGGAATTTTTGCCAAATCATATAGCAATAAGTCTGATAGTCTAAGTGAATTGGACAAATATTCACAAAAATATAAATTGCTCAGATTAATGAAAGAGAAAATAATATATTTAAATAACCTCATCTTAGAAAAAGACCCTGGACCCGATGGATTTACAATGAATTCTACCAAACATTTAAGGAACAATTATCCCCAATAATGTATAAACTTTTTTGGAAAATAGGTTAAAAAAAAAGCAGTCCTACCAAATGCCTTTTATGATACAAATATGATTTTGATACCTAAACCTGAGAGAGCAAAGAAAAAAGTAAACTATAGAACAATTTCCCTAAGGAATATTGATGCAAAAAAAATAAATAAATAAATAAAATGCTAGCAAGGAGGTTAGGGCAATATATCACAAAGAGCATGATTATAACTGGCAGGATATGTACTAGGAATATAGGACTGGCTCCATATTGGGAAAACTTGCAGCAAAATTTACAGTATCAATAACAACAGCAACAAAAATACATCATTATCTCAATCGATAGATTATGTAAAGACTATTGACAAAATATAATACCCATTTCTATTAAAATACTAGAAAACATAGGAATAAATAGAGCTTTCCTTAAAATTATAAGTGGTATCTATCTAAAATCATCAGGAAACATCTGGAAGGGGGATAAACTAGAGAAGTCTTTCCAATAAGATCAGAGGTGAAACATTTGTCCCCACTATTATTTAATTTTGTATTAGGTATGTTAATTAAAGTAATGATGACAAGAAAAAGAAATTAAAGGAATAAGAATAGCTAATGAGAAGGGGAAAAGCTATTCCTCTTTGCATATGATATGATGGTATACTTAGAGAGTATTAGAGAATCAACTAAAAAAAACTAGCTTAAATAATGAACTATAATCAAGTTGCATGAAATAAGCCCACATAAATTTTCAACATTTCTATATATTGCCAATAAAGTTCAACAAGAAGAGATAGAATGAGAAATTCCATTTAAAATAACTAAATACAATATAAAATTCTTGGAAGCCTATCTACCAAGACAAATCCAGGAAATATATGCTAAAAGACATAAATATATGTTTCAATAAATAATGAGAAAAGTGCATGTATAAACACATATCTACATACATATATACATACATAGTGTGTATATACACATGTGTGTGCATATTTATATACTTGCATGCTTATACATACATAGTGTATATGTGCACACACGTATATGTACACTACCCATAAGGACTATTCACTCATACCCTTAAAAAAATATGCTGAATGCCCAAATCAATCCTACTTACTTGTATAGGGAGGTCAAGAACAAAGGAATGGATAAACTCATTTCCAACCCTGCTCAGACCATATCTGGGGCATAGTTTAGGAATTTAAGAGTATAGTTCAGTACAGTTTAAGGCACTATATCTTACATAGGATGCTGACAAGATGGTTGGTTCTGAGAGGAGGATACCTAGGATTGTGGTGGAATTCAATAACATATCTCAGGGGGATCAGTAGACATAACTAGAGATGATTAAGGTTCACAAAATGCGATGATAAACATCTTCAAATATTTGAAGGACTACAATATGGAGAAGGTATTTGATGTATCTTTTCTGGGCTCCAAAGGGCCAAATGAGGAATGATACACAGAAGTGAAAGAGAAGGAAATTTAGGATTGCATTTCTTTAAAAACTTAACAAATAGAGCTATTCAAAGTTAATTGGCTTTATTCCAAAGATAATGAGTGTCCAACCACTGTAAATCTTCATTTAAATGGAAACTGGGTGGCAATTCAGAGTAGGAAAGGTGATTCCCTTTCAGATAAAGGGTTTGACTAGGGAACAACTGGCTCATTTCCAAACTGTGGGATTCTGTGATTCTTAGAAATTTTCTGATTTCCTACTTTGTACTCAGTACTATAATAGATAACCACTGCAAAACAGGTAAACATTTATGCACTCTTGGGCTTAAAACCCAGTTATCTTTAGAGAAATAAATTACATCCAGAGTAACAAATTCATTGTGGAGAACCAGTAAACAATTCTGTCCTCTGCTCCTTCAGCAAATATACTTGGTGGAGTGCTAATTGCTGGGGTATGATAATGTCCTAGAGTGGTTTTATTTCGTGAAAGCAATGGTCATGTATGTTTTTAATGATGTTAATCTGATTGAGAAAATGTATGCCAAAATAATTCTCAGAAGTTCATATGAATTTGAAGTTCTGAGCATCTTCACAACAAGATATCCATCCCCAGATACACACACATATTTCAAATATGGATATGTGAATAGATACATATTCAAATATATACATAAATATAAACATGTAATATATTTATTTATATGTAATATAAATATATATTTATATTCACATGTGCATGCATAAAGGTGAGAGGGCAACCGTATGACTCAGTGGATATGGTGTAGGGCCTATAGTCAGGAAGAGTCATATTCCTGAATTTATATCTGATCTCAGACACTTGCTAGCTAGATGACCATGGGAAAGTCACTTAACTCTGTTTGTCTCAGTTTCCTCATCTGTTTAATGAGATTCAGAAGAAAATAGCAAACCATTCCAGTATCTTTATCAAGAAAACCTCAAATGGGCTCATGAAGCATTGGACAAAAGTGAGAAATGACTGAACAAAAGGGAAATGTCAAACCATGCTATTATTTTTTACAAGAAACCCCAAATGAAGTCATGAAGAATTGGCCACTATTGAAAAAAACAAACAAACAAACAAACAAACAACTATGAGTTGTGGTCAGAGTCAAGATGATGGAATAAAGGCAGGAAGTCATCTGATCTTTCCAAAACTTCCTTCCAAACAACATTAAAATACCCAGATCAAATCCTGGAATGACAGAATCAACTGCCAGAGGTCAGAGGGGAATAATTTTCCAGGCTGTGATGACAAAGGTGGTTGACAGGAAAGATCTGTCTCACCAGAGTGGTCAGTTGAACCTAGAACACAGTGCAAACAAGGCCATGCTGAGAGCTCCTAAAGCTACTATTGCCATTGATTTTGTTATCTACAAGGCCTATAGAATATAGGTGGTTTGAACAACTGATCAGAAGGAGAATACAAGGGACCCTTTGCTGACACTGGGTGCAGGACCCTATTATGTTACCCATACATAGTTCCAGGTGGCAGTCCCAAAGCAAAGACAAAAATTAGTACACCAGCATTTGTGTTTGCAGGGGTAGAGGTCACAATCCTGCACAATTCCCTGAAGGAAAAGCAAGTTCACAAGGGAGCATAGCACTGGTTTCAGGTCCGTGGTAGAAAAGGAGCAATAATGCTTGTGGCCACAGGAGAGCAGGGGCCCAAGTTATATTCCCAGGGCTAAAAGGAGTAAGAAAACATGCAGTCACAGGGGACCAGGGGCTCTAGTCCTACTTCCAGGGTAGAGAAGAGTGCTTCCAGTAACTTGGACTAGATCATTGGCCAGGACAGTTGTGATCACACATTTCCTTAAATCATTCCTTTTTTGAAATATCAAAAACTCATAGACTCCCAGAATGAGCTCTGAAAATAGAAGCAAGAAAAACTGGAAGCCTGAGATAGTTTCTCAGTACCTTCTCTACCCCAGGAGCAGCGAATAACTTTAACATAAAGGAAAAATTAAGAAATAGATTGAAAAATGAGCAAACTGGGGCGGGTAGGTGGCGCAATGAATAGAGCGCCAGCCCAGGAGTTAGGAAGACCTGAGTTCCTGAGTTCAAATCTAGGCTCAGACACTTAACACAAAACTATCCATGTGATTTTGGGCAAGTCACTTAACCCCAATTGCCCTCCAAAAAGCAAAAAAAAAAAAAAAAGACAAATTTTCAAATAACAAAAAAGTACCTGAACAGAGAAAGTTACTGTGATGACAGGGAAGATCAAGACACAAACTCAGAAGGCAATGAAGTCAAAATAGCTAAATGAAAAACATGTAAGAAAAATGTGAATTGGGCACAAGCCAAAAAAAAGGTACTTTTTTGAAAGTACTCAAAAAAGTTATTAAACACCAAACAAAAGAGGTAGAATTAAAAAAATGGGAAAATGGGTGATGCAAGAAAATTATGAAAGGTCAATAGCTTGATAAATTAAAGGCACAAAAATACCTTAAAAGTAACAGCTTAACAAACAGAATTGGTAAAATGGCAAAAGAGACACAAAAATCCACTAAAGAGAACTCCTAAAAAGCAAAATTGGTCAAATTGAAAGAGGTTCAAAAATTCACTAATTTAAATTATTGTATGTTATCCTTCTTAATTTGCACACTCTTTTACTTTAAAATACTTTCTCTTTTCACTAAATAAAAACCTCAACATTGTGACTCTCTTCCATTTAGAAAAATCTTTTCAGTTTCCTGTTAGATTATTATTTAACAAAATGACAGAAACTGTGAAAAATTATTTAGTTCTGAAAACCTCCATGCTTTTCCATTGAATCAAAAGCATGATCCATCCACAAACAAGTCTGATTGTGTATTTCATGAAAAAAAAAAAAAAGTAATATGACCTCAACGTGATGTGGCTCCTTTCCTTTTGTCCGTTTCTCCAGCAATAAAAAGGAGGGAGAGAGTTAAACATTTGTTTACTTGTCAAATTGGGCAAAATTCTTCAAGAAGAAAAATTATATAGTACTTCAACCACTTTAACAGTCTAAGAGAAAAAAGAAAGAAGTATTGATTTTTGTTTAGTTTGATTTTTTTTTTTCATTCTGTGGGTAGCTCTGTTCCTGACTATATAAAAAAAAGTTATTTTGGATTCACATTGCAACACTTCTTACAAGACTAATGTTCTCAAGGAGACTGTCTACTCTGTGTTTGTACAATATCGCTTAGATGTATTTTGGTTTTACTTTATTCTGTACTGAGTTTACTGGAATTGTTAAAAGATTGAGGCCTGTCTGCCCAGGAGATGGTGTGGGAGGAGTTGAAACCATCAACCCAACATAACAGGTTAAATGAATCAGTAGAAAGGGCACAGGACTGAGAATCTGGAGAACTGCTTCCTAGTCCTGATTATCCTAACTTGTGGGCCTTAGACAAGTCCTTTATCTTCTCTAGTCATCAGCTTCTTCATTTGTATTATTTGTGGGTCAGACTAGAAGATTTTGAACATCTCTTCTGGCTCAGACATTTTGTAATTCTTTTTTTTTTTTTTGGAGGGCAATTGGGATTAAGTAACTTGCCCAAAGTCACACAGCTAGGTTTTTATTTGTGTGTGCGGTAAGTGTCTGAGGCCAGATCCAAACTCAGGTCCTTCTGACTCCAGGGCCGATGCTCTACTCACTGTGCCAGCTAGCCGCCCCTGACATTTTGTAATTCTATAAGGAATACTTAGAAGACAATTTTGTACTACAGATAGAACACTTACCTAAGGACTGGGAAAACCTAAATTAAAATTTTGCTTCAGACACTTAGCAGGCAGAGCAAACTATAAGCCTCAGTTCCCTCATCTATGAAAGTCCCTACCTTCTGGGATTACTCTGAGGATCAAATGAGATAATATTTGGAAAGCATTTTTTTTAAAGCAATTGGGGTTAAAGTAACTTGCTCAAGGTTACAGGGCCAGTCATTATTTTAGAAAGCATATTCTAAACCTTAAATCTCTATTTAAATGCTGGCTATTATTATTTTTTTTTTACCCTTGACAAGTCACCTACCTCTATCAGTCAGTTTCCTCATTTGTAAGATAGGGATAATAACAGTACTTACCTCACAGGGTTGTTGTGAGCACTAAATGATTGTGTGAAATGCTTTGCAAATCTTAAAGAGAGTCCCTTAATCAGTCATTGTATCAGGTACTGTGTGAGGCTCAAAGAAAGTTAAAAGACAGTCCCTGCCCTCAAGGACTTCACAAATTCTAGATGTTGCTGTTGTTGCTACCATTATCAGTGTCTCACCTCTGACATTAAAATGGTTGTATGAAGGTGGGCAAATGACTTACCCTCTCAGGGATCATCTGGAAGACCAGGAACCCTTGAAGACAGAAGTTGCAGACTGAACATTTTTGTGCACTGATAGAGAAAGTTTGTTCATCAGAAGTTTTCATACAAATTGAATCACACCTTGAGTCTGGAAGTACAAGAAGGGGAAGAGAGAAGGGAATATAAATCCTGAGCCAAAATCTACCAAAGAGAAAAGTAAAGGGTGAAAAGACAATTTAAGTTGTTTAAGTTGTTGACTTAATTACTTAAAATAGTTGTTAAATGTACAGCGTTTTGAAAACACTCTACTAGATAATAAAATGGAATTGTTTTAGGTCCCTGCCATGGCATAACTTTTATTATAAAGTGGTGAAGGGCAGGGCCGTATCAAAGGAAACTGCCAACACCTTGAAATAGGCATGAGAAACAATAGGAACAACACCCAGGCAAGGGAAACATTTCCAGCTGGAAGAGATCCAATGCTGTGGGGGTTATTGTGTCAGTTTTGAGGTTCCCCTGACTCAGGATTTTTCAATTTTGTAAATTACTCTTAGTGTTCTTAAGATTTGATGTTCCTAGTTTTAAACAGGCCTAACTCTTCAGGATGGGGCTTCACCTCTGGACTAGGTGACAAAACTTTTCCTATACCCTATGGCAATTGGTCTATAATTAGAGGATATTGGAGAAGAGGTAGTTCTATAATGAATACATTGCCTGGTTATTTCTGAAATTTTCATTTCACTATAAAAATGAGAATCATTTTTTTTACCCTGAAGCAAGGAATAAAGGGAAAACATTACTAGTTCTATCCCTTCCCTTCCATGTTATGTTCACAAGAACATAAATTCAGAGCTAGAAAAGAAATTAGAAGGCATCAAGTCCAAGTCATTTCTCACTTTACAGATGAGACAATTGAGGCACAGAGATTAATTGATTTGCCCAGGATTATGAACCAGGATTGAACTCCAAATTCAACGCCTTGTCCCTTATGCCATGCTTCCTTCTTAACACTTACCAAAATTTCTTTGAAGAGAAGTACTAACTGTTTGGAGCATAATGGGAGATAAAAAAAGCTAGTATGAAGTGGTTCATGTGTTTTTATTCCCAGTGTCCGAAGTATTCACCTGGGGGTATGGAGCCTCCACTCTGGGCTTGGAAAGAGTAGAAAGGAATTTAAAGGTTTTATCCTAATTAAAAGCATGAACTAGGGACATGTTGGTGAGGGGTGGGGCAGAGAGTAAAGAAAGTCTGGCCAACCACCTTAGTAACTTTGCTGTGTACCGTGCAGGCATTGTATAAACCTTTCTGACAAAATTGCTGAAAATATATTCATTAGTCTTCCAGGCATATTGACACAGGACAGTTCTACAAAAGAGCAATTAACCTCTCCACATTGACCCTGCTTCCAATCCCAGGAAAAGGAAGCTAATCAGAGGATAGTGCCTGCAAAATCCACAAAGAAATAGTGGAATCTTCATGGAGAAGATGGTCAGTAACCAAACTCCTTCTTCAGACAATTACTAGATGTATGATCCTGGGTAATTAATTTATCTTCCCTTGGATTTGATATCTCTAAGTTCCCTTCCAACTCTAATTCTAGTTAGATAGAACAGCAAAGATATAAGTGGACCTGAGTCAGGAAGACTTGAGTCCACATTCAGCTTCACACACTAACTAGTTGTATGACCCTAGGCAAGTCACTCAATGTTTGGCTATCTCTATTTCCTCATATGGGAATGGGAATAAAAATCACACCTTCCTCCCAGAGTGGTTAAGCCCAAATGAGATACTATTTGCAAAGAATTTTTCAAAGTTTAAAGCTTGTTGTAAAGGCTAACTACTGTCATCACAACAAACATTATTATCCCATGATGCTATGGTAAGTTGGCAGAGAAACAGTGAATGAAAATTTAGGCAAAGAAAGGATCATTAATTGAAGAGTTGGGATGAGGCAGAGGAGTAGAGGAGAACCACAGGACAATGATGAGGAAGGTGGCAGAGTCAGACCTAAAATGCAGAAAGCCTGAACTGCCAATTCCTAATAGAGTAGCTAGTGTCCCTGCCTCCCCAAAGTCATTATAATGAATGAGTATGGGTTTTCTTTATCCTTGGGCACAGGTAGTATGGGTTGGGAGAATGATTTTACCATTTAATTTTCTCTTGCTATTTACTTGGTTATTCTGTCTTATTTAAATGCTTTACCTTTGGTTTCTTCCTTGTCTGTTGCAAGGGAACCTAAAGGGGGCTTTAATTGTCTTTATATAATCATGATTACCCCCAAAACAACCCACACTGAACAGGGGGTTCCAAAGTTATGGGAGATTCATATATCACCCTCCCACCTTCATATATACCTCCCACCTGTGGAGTCATCATGGATTCTTCATTACCTCTCACCCCCTATATTTAAACTTTGGCCAAGGCCTGTCAATTTCATTTCTGTAACATCTATTGAACACCCCTTTCTCTTTTCTGACACTGCTACCATTCAAGTACAAGTTTTCATCACCTTATTTTTGTATTACTGCAGTAGCCTGCTGGTGGGTCTGCCTGCCTTACATCTCTCCCTACCCCAATCTATCTTCCATTCAGCCACTAATGTGATTTTATCTAAAGTGTAGGTCAAATCACATAGCTTCTCAACTTAATGAATTCCAGTGCTTGCCTATATTCTCCATGATCAAATACTACTACATCTGCTTGGCATTCAAAGCGCTTCATAACCTAGCTCCCTCCTACCTTTCCTATCTTCTTATACCTTACTACCCAACATATATTCTTCAATTTAGGGACAGGGCCTTCCTGGCTATACTATGGCCAAGACACTCATCTCTTGACTCTCAACATTTTCTCTAACTGTGCCTAATACGTGGAAGGACTCTTTCCTCCTTTCTGACTGCAGAACTCTCTATCTTCCTTTATATCTCAACTAAAGTCCTATATTCTACAAGAATCCTTCTCAAATCCCTCTTATTTCTGTTTCTTTCCAGCTGTTAATTATCTCCTATTTATCCTGTACATAGCTTGCTTTGTATATTTGTTTACATGTTACTTCCCCTATTGGATTGTAAGTTCCTTGAGGGCAAGTACTATCTTCTGCCTCTTTTTGTATCCCCAGTGCTTAGCCCCATAAGTTATAGTCCCTAGCACATAGTATGAGCTTAATAAATTTTGTTGTTGATGAGGATGATGATGAAGAGGAGAGGAGAGAAGGAAGATATAATGTATCAAAAATAGTCATCCATCATAACCTTATTTTTCTCACATGCTTCACATCTCAAAAGACCTCTATATAATACCTAATCCTTTACTTTATTCTATGGAAAGAAGTAGCTTTTCTTCAAGATGAGGTAAAACCTTCTGGTTTTGCTTTTTATCCTATTACCTCTCCTATCTCCTCCAGAAGTTTATACCCTCACTCATTTCATCTCTTCATCTTTAATCGTGACATATCCACTCATATCTTATCCATTCCTTATCAATATGCCAAGTTTAACCATACCTTAAAAAACACACTTCCACTTGATTTTGTCATAACCTCAAGTTGTTTTCTATGTTTTTCTATGTTTTCTATGTCTCTTCTCTTTCCCCTATTGCCAAACTCCTAGAAAAGTATTGCCTACCCTTATCATTGCTTACATTTTCTCTATTTCTATTCCTATTTCATTTGCAATCTGGCTTCTGATCCCACCATTCAACTGAAACTATTCTCTTCAATGTTACCAATGATCTCTCAATTGTTAAATCTAATTTTCTTTTTCACTCTCCTCATCCTAATCATAGGCTGTACAGTTTTGATGATGTTGAATACCCTCTCTTCTTTGCTTTCACAACTCAGTCATCTCCTGGTTATTTTCCTACCTCTTTCTTCTCAGTCTTAATCAAAACAACATTATCATTTTCCTACTATCAGAATACAAAGGATTTTGTTTTGTGATTCCATATTGTGTTCTGACACTATGGCTCTATCTGGGGCCATCTTCTTTACTTTATACCCCTTCTCTCATTGTTTATATTACTTCCCTGGGATCAATGAACACTTCTATTTAGATAACTCCCAAATCTAGATTTTAATCCTTAATTTTTTCTCTCCTGTACTACTGTAATAAAAATAAATTACATGTTAGACATTTCCATTCAAAAGTCCTTTTGGTATCTCATAGTCAACATACACAAAATAAAACTTGTCATACCTAATTCTCCAAATTCCCCTAATTCTATTTAGGACCACGACATCTTTCTGGCCACATAGCTTACTTGACACCATGCTTCCTTACCTCTCTCCTATATGAACAACCCATTTCTAAGTCCTATTAATTCTATTCAAACAATATCTCTTGAATCCATCCCATTCTCTCCACTCATCCAAACACAACTTTCACTGAAGCCTTAATCTCCTCTTTCGTGGACTACCTGAATATGCTCCTGATCAGCCTCTTTGCTGCCAGTATGTCCCCTTTCTAATTCATATTCTAGATAACTGTCAAATGGTTGTTTGTTTTTAGAGGAAAATCCAAAAATAATACATTCCCCTCATCAGGACCAAACAGCCTTAAGAATGTCAAAATGAACCACGGTCCTGTGAGAAGACCTTGATACTAACACTAAACCTATGGGGAAGACTTCATGACACGACTTCAAGAAAAAGGGGACAAGAGATCCTGGTCCTCCATAAGGGAGGCCCCAAGAATTGATGAGAGTTGTTGCTTTGAAGGCCACTTCCTGAGGAGGGGCAAGGTTGAGCTGAAAGTCACCTGGGATAAATTTGTGTACCTTCTAAATTTCAGTGATCTGTCATAAAAACGCAGTTGCCCTACCCTAGTTACAGGTTTGTGTACTGCTCTGATTACATTATTCCCCATCTCAATAAACTTCCTGGTCCATCAATTATCTCTTATGTAAAATGCATCCCTTAATCTGGCATCTGAGGCTTTCCATGTACTGCAAACTACTTAATACAGTTCTTGGCACATATTGGGCACTTAATAAATGTTTACTGGGTGACTACTTCTCCAGACTTCTAACCAATCAATAAGCATTTGTTTACTAAGCTTCTACTAATTGCTAAATAGAAATGAAACATGGCTGGCTTGGGTACCTTTCTTAAATATTAATTCTGAGAGGAGTCATCCAATCAGCAGGAGAGGCTGCTGAGGTGGAGGGAAATTTCAATGTGTGAATTCCAGGCTGGAAGGGAGACTTAGATTCTAATTGAAGCTCTGCCTCTAATGCGTTGTGCAACATTAGGCAAGTTTCTTCCTTATTCTGAACCTCCTGAAAAAGATCCCAAAAAGAAAACTCCCAGGAATATTATATCCAGGTTCCAGAATCCCCAGATCAAGGAGAAAATACTACAAGCAGCCAGGAAGAAACAATTTCAATATTGTGGAAACACAATCAGAATAGCACAGGACTTGGCAGCTTCTACACTGAGGGATTGAAGGGCATGGGAATATGATATTCCAGAGGGCAAAAGAGCTGGGACTGAACCCAAGGGTCATCTACCCAGCAAAACTAAGTATCTTGTTTCAGGGGAAAATATGGTAATTCAGTGGAATAGAGGACTTTCAAGCATTCTTGAGGAAACAACCAGAGTTGAATAGAAAATTTGACATCCAGACACAAGAAGCAAGAGATGCCTGAGAAGGTAATCAGGGAAAAGAAATCAAAAGGAACTTATCAAAGTTGAACTATTTACATTCCTACATGGAAAAACAATAGCTGTGACTGATGAAACCCCTCTCAGTATGAAAATAATGGAAGAAGGGTGTATGGTCATATGAATACATATGTGAATGTGTGTATATATGGTTACAGTTATATATGGATAGAGGGCATAGGTTGAATTTGTTGGGAACGGAGGATACTCAAGGGGTGAAATTATGAGGTGAGAGAGGAAAGTGGCAAGAGGAGATGGGGAGAGACAGGGTAGGGTAAGCTATCTCATGTAGAAGAAGCAAGGGGAAGTGGCTGCAAGGGAGGGGAAGAATAGGAAGGCAAAAAGGCAAACCACGTTCTTATTGAATTTGGTTCAGGGAGAGAATGACATACATACTAAATGGGATAACTCAACCTACAGCAGAATAGGGGGAAGGGGGATGAGAGGAGGGATGATGGATGGGAGGGCATCCTTGGGGAGAGGGGAGGTTGGAAGTACCCACTATAGAAGAGGGAAAGGATCAAGTAGGGAATGGACCAGGTGGGTGGTGGGATGGGTGGGAGGGAATTATAAGCATCCTTGTACAATATATCTATTATGGTAATGTTTTGCATAGCTAGACATGTACAACATATACTGAATTACTTATCTTCCCAGAAGGAATGGGTAACAAGGGAGGAAGGGAATGGATCTGAAATTCGAGGTCTTAAAATTAAATGTTTTTGGGCGGCTAGGTGGAGCAGTGAGTAAGAGCGTCGGCCTCGGAGTTGGGATGACCCGAAATTGAAACTGGCCTCAGAAAATGAGCACCCACACATAAAATAATGACTAGCCATGTAACCTTGAGCAAGTTACTTAACCCCAATTGCTTTATAATTTTTTAAATGTTTTGAATATATATATATCTATATCTATATATATATATATCCTATTATTAATAGTCTTTTGCTTGTAATTGGGAGATAAGATGTGCAGGCATTGGGACACAGAGATTCACTTTCCTCTAATGGAAAAGTCGAAGGGGGTATGGAAGAAGATATGGGAGGGAGCAGATTGGAGGAAGTGATATATTGTGGGACTGCTATTCTGGGAGGGTGGGTAGGGGAAAAACAGGGGGGAAAATAATTGTAACTCAAAATCTGGCAGAAATGAATGATGTAAAACAGAAGTTAATAAAGCATTTGTTTTTAAAAAAAAAAATCTAACTACAAATTCCATCCATGAACTGTATATCTTTAGGTTGAACAAACAGAAATAAAGTAAGCCTTGGACTTTGCATGTTTCACTTCATTGCTAAGTTTTTTTGGCTGCTATTAAGGCTTCTGCTGTATGAACTGGCCTGCAGGCACTGTACTGAAACAGAAAAAGAGTAGAGTTTGGAGTCAAAGGACTTGGGTTTAAATTCTAGTTGTCACTTGGTACCTGTTTCCTTGGGGAGGTCACAATCGCTGAAGACTTTAGATTCCTCATTGGTGAACTGAGGAAGTTAGATATTTAAGTTCACTTGCAGCTCTAAATCAATGATCCATGATTCAGATTAAAATCCAACTGACTGTATAGAAGTCTGAGCAAAATACGGATCCAAGTCTGTTGCACAGTGTCTCATGCATAGAACAAACAAATTCTTGTCCTGTCAACTTATTGTCCCCTTCACTATTTCTCAGTAAGGCTGCATACTTACTCAATTAGTAACCATATACTTTCAAAGAAAGTTAAATAAAATCCTGTTGACTCTAGCCTATGATCACTTAAAAAAAAAAAAAAAGATGGTGGCAAAGCACATATTTTCTTGACAGTAAATCTATAGGCACTTTAAGAAATCCCTTAACTGGAAGGTTTCTATTCCATTTAAAGTTCAAACTTATCAGGGGTGGCACTGAACTCATGATGTCAGTTTTTATTCCTTAGGAATTCAATGATCAAGAAAAAAACTAAAGCCCCGGAGAGTCACAATTTTCTTTCCTTCCTCCTTTATTTTCATTTTTTCTCTCATTATTCCCTTTCCCTCTTTTGTCTTTCCTTCTTTTGGCTTCCTTCTCTTCCTTCTTTCCTTTCTCCCTTCCACCTTTCTTTCTCTTAATTTCATTTTCTACTTTCATTGTTTTCTGTAAGCATTAGCCTCAACTTTATAAAAGGGATAAAAAAAAAACAGGACAATTGGTGTCAAGCTTTTTGTTCCAAGAGTCAATCAATTAATTTATAAACTCCTACCTGCCTTGGTTAAGATATATTCCTGAGATTTTCCACCTCTTTGACCATGATCAGTTTGCTTCATCACTCTAAGCTTTAGTTTCCTCAACGGTAAAATGAGTCTGATAATAAAATCTACCTCATGAGGTTTTTGAGATAATCAAATGGCATGGTGTACACAAAATACTTTGCCAACTCTAAATTAGCCCATAACTTCTAGTCACTTTCATGAGATACTCCCTACCTGTAGCATTATGTATTCTGCCTGTCTCTTGATAAGACTTTTCCTAAGCTTGGAGTTCTCCCCAGACCCTTCCCATCACCCTTTCAGAATCCTGATTTTCATAAGACTCATCCTAGGCGCTATGATGCAAATAAAGCCTTCTCTTTTGCCCTGAGTAGCTAGTGTTCTTTCCTCCTTAAATTACCTGATGTTTCACAGATGGTATTGAGAGAAATGATTAATAAATAAGTATTTTTTTAATATTGGGGAGACAAAGAATTAAGAATCTGAAAGACATTGCTGATAAAGAGATTGAATTTATTTTCTTCTTAAACTTTTTTCAGCTCCCACCCAGGTGAGGAAGCTCCTTGTGTTCTTCTCAGGTTTCGGTGGTGATAAGTTATTTGATTAAATTGCCCAAGGCTGGGGGTGATTTGGAAGTAAATGACATGAGCAAAGAAATATTCCCCAGTCCATCATTACAACAGGTCCATTTTTTCATTATTTAAAAAAAAAGTATTTATTTATTTTTAGCTTTCAACTTTTGCTTTTATGAGATTTTGAGTTCTAAATTTCCCCCCCTCCTTCCATTCCTACCTCCCCAATATGGCATGTGATGATATAGGCTATACATGTATGATCATATTAAACATATTTCCACATTAGTCATGTTATGAAAAAAAATCACAACACAAGGTATATGTAGGGGAAACATGAAAAAGAAAAGAAAAAATAGCATGCTTCAATCTGTATTCTGACTCCATACTTGTGTTGTAACAAGAATTGTGAGATGAGACCATTAATCATTTTAAATGATGTTTTAATTGTGGAACATAATTAACCCAAGGACTGCCAAGGGTCATGTACCCAAATCAGGCATCCCTCAGTATCTACAGCTCAGTGTTTATGTAGACAAAAATTACAGCATAGCTGTTACCAGGGGGGAACTACAACTTAGTTGCTACTCAAGTGGGAAAAATACAAGGCCAAAAGATAGCAATCAGTTTGTTGACTAACAATTGTTGCCCAGTGGCCAGTTTGTTGCCCACCTGGAAAGTTCCCAAACCTATTTCGAGAACTGAACAGAAAGGGGATGCTATAGGATTCAGGTAGCAGGTTTGGGCAGATTTAATTGGCAGGTTTGCTGCCTAGGCAGGCTTTGTTGGGTTTGAGCAGCTTTCCTAGGCAGCTCTCCTATGATGGGGAGAGATGGAGGATGTTCACAGAATGGGGGGTTACTATAATCCCCACTTTTTTTTGTCAAGAGTCAAACCCTTGACTCACAGTTGAACCCTTGACTCACAATTGGTGCCTGGTAGTGGGGTGATGGAGACATTGTCAGATTGAGGTGCAGGATTGAGAGGTGGGAAAACAAACAAAGGCCTATAGTGGGGACCAGGCCAAAAAGTACTAAAACTGGATGCCTGTGAGATTTCCTCAGGAAGGGCTAGACCAACATAATAGGGGGGGCTTGGCATTCATGCAAAGCCAACAGTTAGGGCTAAGGTCGGGCCAAGAAGTGTTTTGACCTTGCTGTAGTATCAAGGTTCCCTTCCAGACCTTCCCTTAGGCCATTGATTCAGAGTGGAAAGTGACAATAGAAATCCACCAGTAGAGAAACCACGGCAGAGGGCAGACTCATCCATGAGCCCTGTTCTGCCTGGAATATCCAGAGTATTTGGTCCCCCTTTCTAATAATCCAGGTGTTTTTATCCTTAGGGGCATGGGGGTTTGACATGGAGAAAGGGCACAATCACATTATGAGGAAACACGGGAAAATCTTTACTTGAAAAAAGCTGGTCCTGGGTCCACCTTCCATTTGGCAGGGGCAGCAAATTTCACATGAGAGTGGTGGAACCAGGCAGGGATAGGGTTCACTTTGACTGCAGTATGTGTAGTAAAGATACAGGATCTGATGTAGGTACAGGCAAGGCATCTCGAGTCAATTTCAGGACACTCCCTTGTCCCCTACAGGGATTGCAAGAAAAGTAGGAACTTAATTAAGGAAGAATTAGTAGCCTCAGCTTATAACTCTTCTCTAATCACTGGGAGGATGGGTGGAGGTCACCTATATATAATTTCAGAAGGGGAAGGCCCAATTCAGTTGGGGGTTGCACTTGTGACCCAATTTTCCATTGTTTTTAGGACTAATTTGTCGAGGAACTCTTTCAGGGTCTGGTTGGTCCATTCCACTTGGCCCGAGCTCTGCAGTCAGTAAGCACAAAAACTGGCCCATTATCATAGCCCAACCCAATCAGATTGAGAATAGCAAGATTCTGAATATCTGCATTGTACTTTTACTATCTTTTACTGACCATTGTTCTAATTAGAGAATTTTGTCATAAAAGGAAAAAGAAGGGACATGCCAGATATGACAGGATAATCCTTAGTTCTGTTTGAATTCAGATAAGAGTCACTATAATTTCACCTCCTAGCCAGACTCAGGAATAGCCAGGTAAAAAACATTCATTTTCTTTTTTTATTTTCTTTCCAAATTTTATTCAAAAAACAGACATAAGACATCCACGAGGAATAATCATTATTGCAGTAAAATACTGAGGGGCCCAGGATGACAAGGGCCCCATCCAGTAAAGTAATGTCCTATTTCCTCACTGAAGATAGTAAGAAAAGCCAGGCTCAAGGCTTCCTCCATGTAGAATTTTAAGAGCAGCTTTTTAAGCTGAAAAGGAACCCTAAGCTTATCTATCTTAAAAATTCCTGATTTCAGATTCTATTTATCCTTTTCTTTCTGTTCTTTTTCCTTCTTCTCACACTCTACTTTTGCTTCTTCCTCTTTACGTTTCTTAATCAACTGCTCCACTTCAGTGGGATGGCTGTGTCAATGTTAAAGCAAGACTACAAGGAAGGAGGAATGACTGAAATCAGCACTTGCTTTAGCAATTAAAGTGCTCAATAAAACAATGGATGTTAGTAAACTTTCTGCTGAAAAAGTTGAAATTGCAACATTAACAAGAGAAAACAGAAAGACGACACTAAGAGTTTTAAAACAGAAAGAAGTGGAGCAGTTGATTAAGAAAACATTCTTTTTCAAAGGAAAACAATGGGGAAACTGAGTCAGGAGGTTCCCATTCTAGAACTATGGCCAAAATTGTCCTATTGGCTTTTCCCAAAAGCAAACATTCACCTGTAGCAGGATCACATTCCGTCTGAGTAACTTGTGGCATTTATACTGATTTAATGCAGACAACTATATCTTAATTCAAACTCAAAATAAAACTAGTTGCAGTCCCAATCACTTTTACCTCCAATGGCAAGTCTCAACAATCACAGCTTAGGTCTTGATATGATTGTTTCTTTTTACTCTTGTGGAGTTAAAATAAGCAATAAACATTTTCCATGACTTACATACATAAAATATTTCATTTCTCAGTAAGCCAAATTTGTTATTTAGGAACTCCATAACTCAAAGAAACTTTTAGTTTCCTCCTGGGGCTGATGACCTTGCCCGCCAGATGGTTTCTAGGGGATCTGGCAAGTTTACAAATAAGGAAAAATCAATAAGGACCCCAAAGAGGGGGCTAAACTGCTTATCCCTTCTTCTGGACTGATGAAAACCACATAATTTATGTGTGAGCTGCTGGGGGATCAGCTTTAGGTTTTAACATTATAACAATAATCAGAAATAATTTATTTAACAATTTTACAATTTTTATAAGTGAGAGCCAACTTGTTTTAGCTTTAAAACAGATTAGCAGGACTTAGCAAAATAATGTAACTGGTTTTACACATATTTTACTGTCTTAGTTTCAACTAAATTCAAACCAAATGTTGCTTTGTATAACATTGTTTCAGGCTCACAATGGTCACTGAGGTTTTGCAATATACGGTGTAGAAATACAATAATAACACAAACAGTGAGATGACATTATTTGCATTTCCAAATCACATATAAAAATTATTGATAGAAAATTGCGTTTACCAAGTGTAGAAACTGGTTGACTCTGACCTCATTTTCTCCTCTCCTTTTCTCATCTCCCCACAGTAGCAGACTCTGTTTGTAGGGGTGGTCAATTTGCAAAGGAGGGAAGGAGAAGAGGGTACTGCTCTTTGTGTGGGAGGGACTAAGAACTGGGGAGTGCTGGAAGGTTGTAGCCAGGAGAGCATTGAGGAGGGGGTTTTGGTGAATAAGGAGGAAGGTCCTGAAGGAACCTACAACCTTCTTGGCTTTGAGGAACTTGAAGCAGAGACTCCAGGTTCCGGTGGTGCAGGAGCAAGGGTTTAGGGTTTTTAGAGGAGAGGTTCATCTGCTTACCTAGAGAGGTGGGCTTCAGGGTACCAGGGAATCTAGGGCTATTGCTAGTGGGGCTCCAATATAGCTGCCATGCCTCTCCCTTTGTTCTTTTCACCAGGTGAGGAATGTTTCTAATTTTTCACTGCAGTCTTAACTCAGTCAGAGCTGCTTTTTTACTTTAGCTGAAGCATAATATATTCTACTCCAGCCTTTTACCTTTACCCTGTGTGTATCCTCTTGTTTCAAATGTGTTTCTTGTACACAGCATATTGTAGGGTTGTGGTTTTTAATCCATTCCACTATCTGCCTCCGTTTTGTGGGAGAGTTCATCCCACTCACTTTCACAGTTATGATTACTATGTGTGTCTCTCCCTCCAACCTATTCCCTCCCCTGTTTATATTTTTGCTTCTTCCTTCTCCCTTCCCTTCCTTAAGAGTTTTCCTTTTGACCATTGCATCCCTCAGTATTCCTTCCCTGTGACTGCCCCTCTTTACCTACCCTTTCCCCTTATTTCTATTTCCCTCCCTTTTAACCATTCTCCCCTTTTATTCCCCCCTTACCCCTCCTACTGCCTATAGGGCACAAAGGATTTTTATACTAATCAGAGTATGTTATTCCATCTTTGAACCCAAACGAATGAGAGTAAATTTCATACAGTGCTCCTCTCCCTCTCTCCTTTCCCTCTATTATAATGTTTTTGTGTCTTTTTGTATTAGAATCTTAAACTTAACTGACTATGTTTATCCCTCTTTGATCCAGAACCAAAGAGAATAAAGTTCATATGATGTTCATCTCCCTCCTTCCTTCCCCTCTACTATAGTATGTCTTTATGCTTCTTTGTGAGGCATAATTTACCTTTTTTTTCCCTCACTCTTGCCTTCTCTCCCATTACAATCCCTTTGAACTCCTTAATAAGGTTTGTTTTTTTTTTAATCATCAGATTAGTTCATTTATACCCACACCCTTTATCTATGTATATCCCTTTTAAAGGTTGTGATAATCATATAATTGTCAATATTGACAGGTATCAACTTTTCATGTAGAGATATAAACAGTTGTATCTTATTGAATCCCAAGTTATGTGCATGTGTCTGTGTGTATGAGTGTGTGTTTTCCTTGTTTACCTTTTTATGTCTTTCTTGAATCTTGTAATTGGAGATTGAATTTTCCATTGAGCTCTGGCTTTTTCATCAGGAAAGTTTGGAAGTTCCTTACTTCATTAAATGACCATCTCCTTTCCTGAAAGATTATGCTCAGTTTTGCCAGGTAGTTGATCCTTGGTTGTAGTCCTAGCTCTTTTACCTAATGGAATATTGAATTCTAATGCCTCTGATCTTTTAATGTAGAAGCTGCTAGGTCCCTGTGTAATCCTGACTGTAGTTCCATGATATTTGAATTTGGGTTATTTTTAGCTGCTTGCAATATTTTCTCCTTGACATTGTAATTCTGGAATTTGTCCACTATATTTCTTGGAGTTTTAAATTTGGGATCTCTTTCAGGAGGAGTCCTGTGAATTCTTTCCATAACTACTTTACCCTCTGATTCTAGGACTTCAGGACAGTTTTCTTTGACAATTCCTTGGAGGATGTTGTCCAGGCTGCTTCTTTCATCATGTATTTCCAGTAGACCAATAATTCTTAGGTTATCTCTCCTGGATCTTTTCTCCGGGTCAGTTGTTTTTCCAGTGAGATATTTTACACATTCTTCTAATTTCTCAATTTTCATGTTTTGCTTGACTGACTCTTGATGCATCATAGAGTTTTTAGCTTTGATTGACTAATTCTAATTTTTAGTAAATTATATTCTTTGGTTAGTTTTTGAAGGTCCTTTTTAAGGCAGGTATTTTCTCCAGATAGATTTTGAACCTCCTGTCCCACTTCACAAATTTTAGTTTTTAAGGATTTGTTTTCTTTAGTGAGACTTTTTCCAAATTTGGTCACTGTAGATTTAAATTTATCTTCTCCCTCTCTAATTTGGCTTTTAAAATCTTTCTTGAGCTCCCCCAAGAATGCCTTTTGGGCTTGAGAACAGTTTATATTTCCTTCTATGGTCTCAGGTATGACTATAGAGTCCATGTTGTCCTTTTTATTTGGTTGTACTTGCTTGCTATAGTAAGCTTGGATTGATTTTCTTGCTTTTCTCTTCTCTGCTTCCTTCTTTCCCATTGTGATTTCTATTTCCTGATTTGTCAGGCTGGGAACTAAGGGTCTGGTTGTTCACATTGTGTGCTGTAGCCTCTGGGTGTCTAGACTTTGGCCAAGGCAAGGACTCTCAGTGTTTCCCCTGAGTTACCCTGAGGCTCACAGAGTAATCTGTGGGGGAGGGAAGATCTGGTCAATTCATATTTCTGCCTCTATGCCCCTAGGCTACAGCTCAGGCAGGCTCAGCAACTGGCAGCCAGCAGAGGTGGTGTCTGCAGATTCTCCTGGTGGTGCTAAGGCCCACCTGGGCTTGTGTTGTTAGTGTTTGCTGGCTCCACCACCCTGGGCTTTGGGAGCTCCTGCTGGTCAGCTGAGGTGGGGCTTGTTGGGACCCCTCCCACCCTTCACTTCAGACTCCTTACTGCCTCTGTTACACCCTTCTCAGTGACTCCTAAGCCTGAGGCCATTTCCACTATTTCAGGATTTTACTCTAAGTGGGACATTATCTCTGGGTTTTCTGGGTTATGGAGGGTAAATCAGAGCAGCTAGGGTTGACTTTGCCATGTTGGCTTCTGGAAATTCAGGTAGGTCCTTTTTAAACTGCCAGGCTATGTGCTGATAGCCCTAGGAGAAGCTGCAGTCACTGCTGTGGGCCCTGCACTTTCTCTTACCCAGCTCTGACTGATCCTATGGCCTGTGATGATGTGGCTGCAAATAACCCTTAGGGTGGGTGAGTACACTGGCTGGGACTCCTTCTCACTCCCCTGTAGTCTGCTCTCTGGTCTGTGCTTGTGCAGCACCTTGTGTGCTCCACACTTCCTCTGCCCAGACCTATGTGGGAACTTTCCTGGACTGGGGCTCAGCTAAGCTCTGTCTCCCAATGAATTCTGTTACTCTAAAATCCATACAGATTCACTTTTTAGTTTAGTGATGGGATTCATGAGGGAGCTTAAAAAAGTGACTGCTTCTGTTCTGCCATCTTGGCTCTGCCCCCCACATGATATTCTAAATAAGAGGCTAAAATAGAAATTGAAAGAATTCACTAATCACCTCCTGAAAGTTATCCTAAAATAAAAACTCCCAGGAATATTATAGCCAAATTCCAGAGCTGCTAGTTCAAGAAGAAAATATTACAAGGCGCTCCAAAGAAACAATTTAAATATTGTGGAGCCACAGTCAGGACAACACAAGATTTAGCAGCATCTATTTTAAAGGATCAGAGAGTTTGGAATATAATGTTCTAGAGTGCAAAGGAGATAGGTTTCTGACCAAGAATCACCTATCAAAAAAAAAAAAATTAGAGTGTAATCTTTCAGAGAAAAAATCGTTATCAATGAAATAGGGGACTGAACTATTCCTGATGTAAAATAAATGAGATTTAAACAGAAAATTACATGTTTCCAAGTACCAGAGTAAAGAGAAAAGCTAAACAGGAAAGAGAAATTATAAGGGATTCAATAAGGTTAAAATATTTACATTCCAATATGGAAAAATGATACTTGTGACTCCTAAGAACTTTGTCACTATTAGGACAGTTTACCTTTAAACATAGACAATACATACATTTAATACACATAGACAAAGGGCATGGGTGTGAGTAGACCTTAATTAGATAATATCTTTTAAAAAATAAAATTTAAGAGCGAGAAAGATGAATGCAGTGGGAGAAGGGGAAATGGATAAGTAAAGTGTATTATGTCACATAAATAAGGCACAAAACAGTTTTACAAGGGAGGGGAAGATGGGAGAGGTGGGGGTGGGGAGCATGTTAACTATATTTTGTTCAGAATTGGCTCAAAGAGTGAAGCACACACATGTATACACACATATAAATACACATACATACATGTATACACATATGCACACAAACACACAAATATGTGTGTGTGTATATATATATATATATATATATATATGCATATGTGTGTGTGTGTGTGTATACATGAATACACACATATATTCAATTGGGCAAAGAAATCTTTCTTACCCTACTGGTAAATATGAAGACAAATGGATAAGAGAGCAGGAAGCTTATAGAAGGCAGGGCAGATTACAGTAGACCCTTGTCAGAAGCAAAACATTACTGAGGATGGAGAGGATAAAATGAGAAAGTAGGATAAATGGCTTGTGCAGGGGTGGGGGTTAGGATGCAGGGAGATACACAGTAATCATAACTATTAAAATTATAAAGATAAAAATTTCATTTTTCAAATATATAAAACAATCCATCAAATTTATAAAAATAAGAACCATTTCCCAACTGATAAATTGTCAAAAGATAAGAACAAGTAGCTTTCAGATGAAATTATCAAAACCATATATAATCATATGAAATATTCTAAATCACTATGGATTAAAGAAATAGAAATTAAACAACTCTGAGATACCTCCCCACATGTATCAGATTGGCTAATATAACAGAAAAGGAAAATGACAAATATTGGAAGGGTTGTGGGAAAATTGAGGCATTAATGAGATATTAATGAATTGTCAGTAGAGTTGTGAATAAGTTGTGATAATATGATTTTGATGTAATACTATTATACTATAAGAAATGATGTTCAAGATGCTCTCAGAAAAAAGCTGGAAAACTTACATGAACTAATGTGAAGTAAAATTAGCAGAATCAGGAGAACATTGCACATAATAATAGTAATAAATAATCAACTATGAATGACAGCTATTTTCAGAAATGCAATTATTCAAGATAATTCCAAGGAACTTATTATGAAAAATTCCGTCGATAGAGAAAGTACTAGTGAAGTCTCAATGCAGGATTAAAGCATCATTAGCTCCATTTTTTTTGTTTTTTCTTAATTTTTTTTAGGGTACTGCTTGTGTTTTATTTTACAATTTGACTAATATGGAAATGTTTTGCATCACTGGATAAGCACAATCTATATCAAATTATTTGCCTTCTCAGTGAGGGATGAGGAAAGGGAGAGAATTTGGGACTCAAAAAACATTTAATTAATATTAAAACTATTTTTACATGTAATTGGAAGAAAAATAATATATTAAAATAAAAAAGAAGAGTCAATTTTAGAAAAAAAAATCATCTTGAAGAGGTAGCCTTAGCTTGCTCATTTGAAAAACAACTGATTAAACTATTACTTATCTCAAAATGTTGTATTGAGAGTCACATGCAGTAATATATATATATATATATATATATATATATATATAAATACTTTATAGACCTTAAAGTATGATATAACACTACTTTATGACCACCACTACCACCACCACCACTACTATTATTACTATAGATTATAACTGAATCCAAAAAATTTTCAGTTGAAGTCCTATTTCTGACACATCAGTTGTGTGACCATGAGCAAATCAATGCTTTCAGTACCCTAAACAACTCTTTAAGAATATAAGTTGTATGGCGGAGCCAAGATAGCGGAGTAGAAACAGCTCATCCAAGCCACTCTGCCCCCAGATTCCCCCCAAACTATGTAAGAGGGGACTCTGAACAACTTCTGGAGGCCCAGCACCCACAGAACAACACAGAGAAGCTAACCTCCCGCTGAGGACAGCCCAGCAGCCCTGCAGGAAGGACCAGTGCAGCAGTCTGGGACCTGGCAGCATGCAGAGCGCAGGGAGCCAAGCCGAGTCCAGGTCCACGTGAGCCGAGGTTTTAGCCGCAGGGTAGTAGGGCCAGCAGCCAGCTGGAGGAACCCCAGAACACCAGCAGCTGTGGCGACTCCAGAATTATCAACATAGACATGCCTAGGACAAAGTAAGAGGTTAGTGTCCTATGGACTTTGGGACCATTTGGGGAATGCGTTGGCTCCCTCCCCTGGGGGCTAGAAGCCACTGAGGAGACACACCATTTTGTAGGTTTCAGAAGCAGCTCCAGCTCCTGGCCTGCGAATTAATTGTAGGGAGATCCAGCGATCAGTCTTGGGGGATAATCCCTCTTGCTTTAACCTCCCTGGATCTGGATTGTGATCTAGGGTGGAAGTAGTGGGTGGGTTTACAGCTTGCCAGAAACGGAAGTTGCCACCCACATGTTCGGGACGAAAATTCTACTATCTAGCCTTAAAGCCATAGTGTGGCAACAAGCCCAAAAGTGAAGCAATTAAGTGGCAACATGCCAAGGCAAAGGAAACAGAAAAATGCAACCCTAGACTCCTATTTTGGGGGCATAGAGCAGGAAAAGGACTGTGAGGTCAGAAGTCCTGCTCCAAAAGCCCCAGGGGAAAACATGAGCAGGTTGCAGGCCATAGAGGACCTTAAGAAGGACTTTAAAAATCAAATAAGAGAAGTGGAGGAAAAATTGGAAAGAGAAATGAGAAGGATGCAGGAAAAGTATGAAATGAGGCTCAACAGCCTGACTGAGGAAAACAACACCTTAAAAAATAGACTAGCTCAAATGGCAAAGGAGGCCCAAAAGGGCAATGAGGAGAAGAATGCCTTAAAAAGTCGAATTTGCCAGATGGAAAAAGAATCTCAAAAGTTCACTGAGGAGATTCATTCCTTCAGAGTTAGACTGGAGCAAATGGAAGCTAATGACTTTATGAGAAATCAAGATGCTGTTAAGCAGATCCAAACAAATGAAAGATTAGAAGGCAATGTGAAATATCTCATGGGAAAAACCACTGACCTGGAAAATAGATCCAGGAGAGACAATTAAAAATTATTGGACTACCTGAAAGCCATGATCAAAGAAAGAACCTAGAAATCACCCTTCAAGAAATTCTCAAGGAAAATTGCCCTGATGATTTAGATCCAGAGGGCAAAATAGAGGTTGAAAGAATCCACCAATAACATCCTGAAAAAGATCCCAAAAAGAAAACTCCCAGAAATATTATAGCCAGGTTCCAGAATCCCCAGATCAAGGAGAAAATACTACAAGCAGCCAGGAAGAAACAATTTCAATATTGTGGAAACACAATCAGAATAGCCCAGGACCTGGCAGCTTCTACACTGAGGGATTGAAGGGCATGGAATATGATATTCTAGAGGGCAAAAGAACTGGGAATGAACCTAAGGGTCACCTACCCAGCAAAACTGAGTATTTTGTTTCAGGGGAAAATATGGTCATTCAGTGGAATAGAGGACTTTCAAGCATTCTTGAGGAAAAAACCAGAATGGAATAGAAAATCTGACATCCAGACACAAGAAGCAAGAGATGCCTGAGAAGGTAACCAGGGAAAAGAAATCAAGAGAAATTTATCAAAGTTGAACTATTTACATTCCTATATGGAAAAGCAATAACTGTGACTGATGACATCTTTCTCACTATGAAAATAATGGAAGAAGGGTGTGTGGTCATATGAATACATATGTGAATGTGTGTGTATATGGTTACAGTTATATATGGATAGAGGGCATAGGTTGAATTTGTTGGGAAGGGAGAATACTCAAGGGATGAAATTATGAGGTGAGAGAGGAAAGTGGCAAGAGGAGATGGGGAGAGACAGGGTAGGGTAAACTATCCCATGTAGAAGAAGCAAGGGGAAGGGGTTGCAAGGGAGGGGGAGAATAGGTAGGCAAAAAAGGCAAAACCACATTCACATTGAATTTGGTTCAGGGAGAGAATGACATACATACTAAATGGGATATCTCAATCTGCAGCAGGATAGGGGGAAGATGGATGAGAGGAGGGATGATGAATGGGAGGGCATCCTTGGGGGGAAGGAAGGTTGGAAGTACCCACTATAGAAGAGGGACAGGATCATGTAGGGAATGGACCAGGCGGGGGATGGGATGAGTGGGAGGGAATTATAAGGAGCCTTATACAATATATCTACTATGATAATGTTTTGCATAGCTAGACATGTACAACATTTACTGAATTACTTATCTCCCCAGAGGGAATGGGTGACAAGGGAGGAAGGAAATGGATCTGAAATTCAAGGTCTTCAGATTAAATGTTTCAAATATATATATAAATACTATTATTAATACTCTTTTGCTTGTAATAGGGAGATAAGATGTGCAGGCATTGGGACACAAGATTCATCTTCCTCCAAGGGAAAAGTCGAAGGGGGTATGGGAGAAGGTATGGGAGAGAGCAGATTGGAGGAAGTGATATCTTGTGGGACTGCTATTCTGGGAGGGTGGGTAGGGGAATAATGGGGGGAAAATAATTGTAACTCAAAATCTGGCAGAAATGAATGATGTAAAACAGAAGTTAATAAAGCATTTGTTTAAAAAAATAAATAATTAAAAAAAGAATATAAGTTGCAGAAGAGTTTTTGACCTGCATGAGTGAAAAGATATTTCTCATTTGGAAGTCCCAATGTTAATAAACAATAGCTTTATTCCCTACCCTGTTATTAGTAACAGTAGTTGCAGAGCAGTTATTCTATATGTCGGAAAGAAAGCTTCTTCTCTGGGAGTCATATCACTTAAATTATTTACACACACACACACACACACACACACACACACACACGCACACACGCACACATGCACATACACACACATCTGTATATATGTATTGTATATGTATATGTGTGCAGTATGTGCATATATATACAAATGCATACACACATATATGTGTATATATATTATATAATGCATGTTTAAATGTATATCATACAGATTTGTATGTTTTGTGTGAAACATATGCACATTTAAACAAATAAGTAAAGAATAGTAACAGAAGCTCTTTTTTATGGTCTTTAGATGTTTTCTTTCTTTTTCCATGTCCCTGGGGCAGCATGATATATGGTGCTCAATAAATGCTGTTCAGGCTTTTTTTTTTTAAATAAAGGTAGCAACTTGAAATGGTGACCAAATACACAAAGTGTGAGTTTGAGAAGCATTATTTGCTGGCTCAGATGTAAAAATGCTTTATGCAAATAATTTGTGCAGTTGGAAAGTCCAATATTAGGAATTAGAAAATATACCTCTTATCTACCTCAGTGAAAATAGTATAATTTTGAATTAGATGTTCTTAAAACCACCTTTAAATTTTCTTTAGTTCTCATGGCATCTGAAATAAGATAAAACCTCACTTAATTCCATAGAGAAAGCTAGTATGAAGTTGTAAGAACATTTTTGAAGAAATGTTATTTTATTACCTTCAATTTCCAAACAATTGCATCTTATTCTAACAAAGTTTTTCCAATTAGAGTGTGGACATGATAGGCCTACTTTAATGAATTAAGAGAAACAAATTACAGTTAGTATTAATTTTCTAATGAATAGCACATTTAAAATCTCCATCTTAAGTCGGTTAAACATGCCCCCTGTAATTTTATTTATGCCATTAATTTGCCTCACAGGTTCTTTTCTTAGGTTGTTCAAACAACAAATGTGACCCTAGTCTAGAGGCAATTAGCTTCAATTCTTAATGAATAGAGTCTGATATAGAAGTTTGTTGTATATATAAATAGCCAAGGCTATTTTTGGGGGGGTTGCAATTTGAGGTTAATGCTACCAGAAGTGATAGCTTAGTGTCTTTATCTCTGTTATTATAGGAACCAATACATGATGAACTATCCTTCCTACACAGTGTTCTTTGGAATTTCATTCTTGAACTTGTGGTTATTTCTGGACCATGGTACAGTAGGTGACAAGAAATGTTCTTAAGAAGAGTCAGCTTAAAAGAAAATATTTTGGAAGAGGTATCGAGACATCGTGAAACAACAATAATGACTTAAATAACTAGTGGGGGGAGGGGAAGGGAGATAAGGGACTAGGGTTCTAGTCTAGGCTCTGACTAAAACTTTTAGGGATTTGGAGAAAGTCTCTTCTGAGGCTATTTTCTCAGCTGTCAAATTAGGGGTTTAGACTAGATGGCATGAAATTGAATGGAATGGAAAAGCATTAATAAAGTCTCCTTGTGTGCCAAGCACTCTGATAAGCACTGTGAATACAAATTTCAACTCCTTTCCCTCAAAGAGCTCATATTCTAATTTTTACATACATCACATATAAAAGATTACAGCTGCAGAACAGATGGAAAAGCCCAGCAGTTCGTAGGGTGCAGAAAGGGGGTGGCCTTCAGCTTTCACTTTGGGGAATAAAATATAATGTTAATATCTGGAATCTGGGTGGGGAAAATGAATAATACCTTGTTTTTTGGCATTTAGGGCTCAAGCTACAAAAGTTGGGGGGATATCCCTCTGACAGGTCTCCCCAGCAAGACAATTGTCTTTAATGCCTCTTATTGCTTCAAAATTCCATGAGTGGTTCACTGAGAACTTGTTTTTCAAATGAGTATTTATTGAACAACAAAGTTGTATTAAAGCAAGAGTCACAAGAGAGAATTTTGCTCGTATCTGAATTCCTCAATAAAAAGGAGAGCTAGGTTAGATGAACTTTAAGTTTCCTTCTAATTCCCATATCCTCTGCTTATTGGTTATCTTTATTCTTTAACAAAAGAATAGCAAATCAGTAAATGAACTACAGTCTCTACAGGTTGTGTTCTGTTCTGAATTGAATAAACTATTGTGGAGTGCACCATCTCTGTGAGTAACTGTGATGTTGACCAATTCAAAATAGTTCTCTATGTCAGTGTGGAGGTGGAGAAAGGAGGGACACAAAGACTACCAGTTCTCTTTGCAGCTTGGCCTTCCACAGTCATAACCTAAGGAAGCAAACATTATGAAGATTCATCCAAGAAGCTTCCTTTTTCAGTGCTTGAATATCCACCTCCTCAGGAACCACAAATACTGTAGATTTATACTGAAAGAAGAGAAATTTCCCACCACCAAAGTCCTTAGAACTCTCAAAGGATCTAATATCAGAAACAAAGGTTTTTTTGTTTGTTTTTTTATGAAAATAACAAAGAAGAGTTATTACTATATTCTTTGCTGCTGTACCCTAAAGACCATGGGATTTTTCCATCTAATTTGCAGGTTTCTGTTCTTCTGTTCCTGTCTTCCACTGGTAGGATGTGAACTTATTGAGAGCAGGGGCTATCTTTCTCTATCTGTATCTCATCATTTAAGATTTAATACATTTTCATTTTTTCATTCTGAGCACATATATTGCATATTACCTCTACTCTTGATGTGTCAATACACCTTTATCCTTCCCCACTTGGTCATCTACTGATTCCTCCTTCTTTGCAGGAATCTTCCATGCCTTATCTCTGTACAGCTAAAGATTTGCTGATTCATTCCTAGTTTTCACTATCTCTGCCATCAATGAAGCCATTGAGCCATGCCTGAATGAGAAGTATCTCATCCCTACCACACCCATGAGTTGAGATGTTCTGGTGTGGTGGAGGGGAAAAAAGACTAAAATACCCTACAAAATAATTATGACAAATGACAAAATGTTTGCAAAATTTGAGTGTGCTAAGCTCAAGATCAACTTCTCATAGGAACATCATTATTATATTATATATTCTTTTGTAATTGATGTAAACATCATAGATGGATCCCTACCTTTGGAGTCCTGCCCTGCCCTAAAGATTATCTTTCCTCCCATTTTTAGCTTTGATGTCCCTGCTTCTACTGCTGCCATTGCTGGTTGACTCAATTTAGAACTTAAGACTTTTCTTGTGGGAATTAAAAAGTGTTTGATAAAGGCTTTCAGTATTCCTGGACTATCTTTATTGTGAAAACTTCCTTAGTTTCCCGAATTGTGAAAATAGAATAAGGACACTTATTTTTCTCCTCTTGTTGTATAGGCCTCATATTCAATGACATGAATCTCATGAGTGTCTATAGAACTATCTGAACTCTGTCATCATTTACTCCTTCCTCAGGCAGCAGTTCTGGAGAAGGTAGAATCCCACCACTTTACCACCTTTGTTTATAGCAGTGGAAGGTAAACCAATGAGAAGCTGGAAACTCAGCTATCTATTGATACCTTCTTAATGCTTTGATAGCCTGTCAGCTGGCATGACATTTGTGATATCTGAGAAGCAAAAGAAAAAAAATGCTGTTTTTGCAACACTGAAGACAGATGCTTTTGGGAAAAATGACACATTTTCTTTGGGAAATTGAGCAGTGACAGTCAGATACAGTAGATGAGTTTATGGCCATGTGTAAATTGGTATATGATTATCTTTCCTGCACACTTGGAGCCTTATTTATTTTGACAACATTATACAGATGCCACTACCCGCAGGGTGTATAGGAGATGTTAAATAACATGTCAAGTGATGGCCTCACCAGAGATAGAGCTAATCTGCTCTCCATGTTGTACACAGCAGGCCACATTCCCCTGGTGTGTCAATTACTCCCTGGGAGAGTGCCTGGATGTCCATTAACTCTTTCAGACCATCTTAAGCCCATGCAGTAAACAGCATCCCCAGGCAACTTATTTAACCATGGATCTGGAAAGGAACATGAGAAACTATGGTATACAGCCCACTTGGCTTTTGAAAAAAAATCATCAGAACTACATGAAAATCTTTCTTATTTTCAGGAGCTGGTTGAAACATTGTATGAGCTTCCTTTATGCCCCTGAGGGACCTGAAAACCTATATGTGGTTCCCAATACACTCTCAAACAATGAATTTTTGCTTTTTTTCAGAAGCTCTATAAGCTGAAAGAGCACTTTTTGCCCTCCCTCCTCTTTATACAATCCCATCATCTTTACCTAATTTTTGTTCCTTACAATGTTCTATCTCCTGTCTCTATGATTTTGCACTGAGGTCCTTGTCCCCTATGCTTAGCATGCTTTCCTTACTTACCTCCTCCTCTTAGAATCCCTTAGATTCTTTCAATACTCCTTTCTTTACTTAGTGTGCCCCCAGCCTTACATATGACAAAGACTTAACCTCTAAAGGTACCTTCCATCTTTTCTGCTTATATGTTCTCTGTACCTAACTGATTTTTTTTTCTTCTACATCTTCTCTCTCCCATTCGGCTGTGGGTTCCTAAAGACAAGAGATTGTTTTTGCCATTTGAGTGTGTACATATCTGTGTGTGTGTTTTTGCATGTATTCATTACTCTGAAGGAAGTTTGTGGTGGGAAGAATATTTACAATTTGAGAGTAGATCAGAAAAATCCTTGTGTAGGTCTTTTGCAAAAATGAAAATATCTCAGAACTTGAGTGCAATATTAAATGGAACTACAGATTCCAAAAGGTAAAGGTGAGGAGTGAGAGGGTTCCAGCCTTAAGGAGAACAAGCTGTGCAGAAGAACCATCAGACTGTCCAGTCTTCTTTTGAATAAATAGTGGGAAAACAGATATATAGTACTATATATGTTTTGTAGTTCAATTTACTTGATTCCCATACACACACACACACACACACACACACACACACACACACACACATGGATGGGTGGATGGATGGATATAGTCAATGTAGGCTGTTACAGAAACAATTTGCAATATTCAAATGTTCATACAGTATCTTAACCAGATTCAGGAGCAGGAGCAGGCAATGACAAATGGTGGACTGAGAACTGGTTTAGGATTCAAGTTTACCTTCAGTTCAGGTTCTGTAACCACCCAAATGTGAGATTCTAGGTCCTTAGTTTCTTTTCATGAGCAAGAAGATATCTTCCAACTCTTCTATTCTATGCTTCCTCGTATTGATAATTAAGTATTTATTGTGTATTTTATCTGTCCCCAAAGGTATGCAGAATCTGTGACTGTCAATACAATCTTGTTTTCCCTTCTTTGCACTAAAGAGATTAGATAGACTTTGAAAATGAAAGTGAACATTAGTCCTGAGGACCAAAATCCTTCCCAGAATCAATGTTAAAATTCTACATGTAATACCACCTCTGGAATCTCTTCCCAGAAATCCACACTTCCCATCATTCAAGGGGACAACTTGTAATCTTTTCTCTCAAATGTTGCAATCTGCAGTTCCTAAATATGAAACCATGTCCTGTTTCACTATCTCTCTCTCAGCTAGATTGCAGTTTGTTTGTTTTGTTTGTTTTACATGTAGCCCAAGAATGCTATTTTTTTCAGTCACGGGAAATCTTCATACGGCCATCTATCCATATCTAATGATCAAAGCCCTCTGTGATTATTTTAATTTTATTAAAGACTTATTCACATTTAGGCAGTTTAAAAAAATTAATTTATTAATTCAGTTGAGGTACTTGGACCTTCTGTAATTAATTGAAATGGACCCTCACCTTACATATACATGAAATTAATTAAGCAGGGAGTAAGGTATTTTAAAAATCTTATTTCATAGTGTCATTTGAGAGGGAGGAAACTGAGGGCTAGAAAGATTAAAAATCTTAGAGATTAGGGCATTCAGAAGTTTTCTACTCTCAACTGTAATAGCATAGGAATTCCTACATTAATATCCATGATGTAGTGTTATACCAACTGCTAACAGCTGCTGCATGAAGCCCTTCAGTGAAGGGGAAGCACCTACCTTCCAAGGAATCAAATAATCTTAAGCACTAAAAGGGACTTCAGAGGCCAGCTAGCAAAATTCCTCACTGAAAGGAATTGTGATATAACATGCCTGACAAGTGATTGCTCAGTCTTTGCTTAATGATCTCCAGGGAAGGAGAACCCACTTACTCCTGGGGAAACAGATCATTTATGGATCTTCATATTAATTTATGAAATGTTGCCTTATATAAAACAAAAATCAGCCTCTATAAAACTTCCTCCCATTGCTTCTAGCTCTGACCACTCAAGGTAATCAGAGCAATCTAACTCCTCTTCCCAAAGGAGAACCTTTCCAATATTTGAAGACTTCCAAGTTTGCATATTTTGTCCCTTTTTGTTTTCAACTAATTCTGTTCTATCTTTCCATGGCTATATATTTAATTTAATTTTATTGCATTATTATCTTACAAGGAGGTAGTTTAAATTTCTGCTTTTCTGTATTTAATTGTGAGGTTTTTAATACTAAATATAGGGTGAATTTTTTGTGCCATGTACCACTGAGAAAATAAAATTAAATTTTATATTCTCATTCAGTTTTCTCCACTCATCAATAATTTCTAAATTTTCTAAAAGTCTATATACCTCCTTAACTTATATTTTCTTTATTTTCCAGTGAATTTTTTCTAGTTTTAAGAGGGAAAAGGTGAGGTAGCTCATTATTTTTTACTGTCTATCTTCTCCTATAACTCATTTAATATCTCCTTTAAAAAGTTGGATGTTGGGGGCAGAGTCAAGATGATGGAGTAAAAACAGCACTTCCATAGCACTTCAGCCCACACCACTTCCAAATTTATGTAAAAGGGAACACTGAACAACCTCTGGAGCTCCAGAACCCAAAAAATAACACAGAGAAACTAACCTCCCACTGAGGACACCCCGGCAGCCCTACAGGCAGCTGCTAGCATAGCTCTCTGGGACCAGAGTCCAGGCCTGCATGAGTCTGAGTCAGAAACTTTAGCCCCAGGGTTGCCAGACCAGCAGTGAGCTGGAGGGACTCCAGATCACCAGCAGCTGTGGCATTTACAGAATTACCAACACATATGTGCCATGGACAAAGTGAGAGATTAGTGCAGAATGGACTTTGGGACTCATTAGTAGGGAGAGCATGTTGGTCTCTTTCCCATTGGCAAGAAGCCAATGAGACACTTCAGCACAGCCATGTACACACACTGAAGCTTCAGTTCCTGGCCTACACCTGTAGGGGGACCAGGTGATCAGTCTTGGGGGTAATAGCTCTTGCTTTAACCTTCTCAGATCTGGACTGCAGTCTGGGGTGGAGGTCTTGGGGTGTGTGACCAGCTTGCCAGAGTATGTGGAGGCTTCAGAGAGGCCACCAAACTAAAACCTCTGGAAGTTGAGAAACCCCCAGCTCTTGGGACAGAAGCTCCCCTGGCCAGTGGTAGAGTCCTACTGTGGCGACAAGCCCAAGAGTCAAGTAATTGAGTGGCAACATGCCTAGGTGAAGAAAACACAACAAACAGAAAAATTCAACATTAGACTCCTATTTTGGGTGCAAAGAGGATTAAATCATGTAACAGGAGGAGGACTATGAGGTCACAAATCCTGAACCAAAATCCCCAAATGAAAATTTGAGCTGCTTACAGGACACAGAGGACCTTAAGAAGCAGATAAGAGAAGTGAAGGAAAAATTGGGAAAAGAAAGAAAAAAGATGGAAGAACAGTATGAAATGAGAGTCAACTGCCTGACTGGGGAAAATACCTTAAAAATAGACTAACTCAGGGCAGCTAGGTGACACAGTGAGTAAAAGCACCGGCCCTGGAGTCAGGAGGACCCAGGATCAGTTCCGGCCTCAGAAAATGAGCACCCACACATAAATAATGACTGGCCGTGTAACCTTGGGCAAGTTACTTAACCCCAATTGCTTAAAAAATAGACTAACTCAAATGGCAAAAGAGGCTCAAAAAGGCAATGAAGAGAAGAACGCCTTAAAAGCTGAATTTGCTAGACAGAAAAAGAATCTCAAAAGTTCTCTGAGGAAAATTATTCCTTCAGAATTAGACTGGAGCGAGGGTGGAGCCAAGATGGCAAAGTAGAAACAGCTCATCCAAGCCTCTCTGCCCCCAGATTCTCTACAAACTATGTAAAAAAGGACTCTGAACAACTTCTGGAGCCCCAGCACCCACAGAACGACACAGAGAAGCTAACCTCCCGCTGAGGACAGCCCAGCAGCCCTGCAGGAAGGACCAGCACAGCGGTCTGGGAGCCGGCAGCCCACAGAGCGCAGAGCGCAGGAGCCGAGCCGAGCCGAGCCTAGGTCCACCTGAGCCGAGGTTTTAGCCCCAGGGCGGCAGGGCCAGCAGCCGGCTGGAGGAACCCCAGAACACCAGGAGCTGTGGAGACTCCAGAATTATCAACATAGACATGCCTAGGAAAAAGTAAGAGGTTAGTGTCCTATGGACTTTGGGACTGGTATTTGGGGAATGCGTCAGCTCCCTCCCCTGGGGGCTAGAAGCTGCTGAGGAGACACACCATTTTGTAGTTTTCATAGGCATTTCCGGCTCCCAGCCTACAAATCGTGGGGAGATCCAGCGATCAGTCTGGGGGGGTAATCGCTCTTGCTTTAACCTCCCTGGATCTGGATTGTGATCTAGGGTGGAAGTTGTGGGTGGGTTTACAGCTTGCCAGAAATGGAAGTTGCCCCCACACGTTCGGGACGAAAATTCCTCTAGCTGGCCTTAAAGCCATAGTGTGGCAACAAGCCCAAAAGTCAAGCAATTAAGTGGCAACATGCCAAGGCAAAGGAAACAGAAAAATGCAACCCTAGACTCCTATTTTGGGGGCATAGAGCGGGGAAAAAGGACTGTGAGGTCAGAAGTCCTGCTCCAAAAGCCCCAGGGGAAAACATGAGCGGGTTGCAGGCCATAGAGGACCTTAAGAAGGACTTTAAAAATCAAATAAGAGAAGTGGAGGAAAAATTGGAAAGAGAAATGAGAAGGATGCAGGAAAAGTATGAAATGAGGTCAACAGCCTGACTGAGGAAAACAACACCTTAAAAAATAGACTAACTCAAATGGCAAAGGAGGCCCAAAAGGGCAATGAGGAGAAAAATGCCTTAAAAAGCCGAATTTGCCAGATGGAAAAAGAATCTCAAAAGTTCACTGAGGAGATTCATTCCTTCAGAGTTAGACTGGAGCAAATGGAAACTAATGACTTTATGAGAAATCAAGATGCTGTTAAGCAGATCCAAACCAACGAAAGATTAGAAGGCAATGTGAAATATCTCATGGGAAAAACCACTGACTGGAAAATAGATCCAGGAGAGACAATTTAAAAATTATTGGACTACCTGAAAGCCATGATCAAAGAAAGAACCTAGAAATCACCCTTCAAGAAATTCTCAAGGAAAATTGCCCTGATGTTTTAGATCCAGAGGGCAAAATAGAGCTTGAAAGAATCCACTGATCACCTCCTGAAAAAGATCCCAAAAAGAAAACTCCCAGGAATATTATAGCCAGGTTCCAGAATCCCCAGATCAAGGAGAAAAAGGAAGAAGCAGCCAGGAAGAAACAATTTCAATATTGTGGAAACACAATCAGAATAGCACAGGACCTGGCAGCTTCTACTCTGAGGGATTGAAGGGCATGGAATATGATATTCCAGAGGGCAAAAGAGCTGGGAATGAACCCAAGGGTCACCTACCCAGCAAAACTGAGTATTTTGTTTCAGGGGAAAATATGGTCATTCAGTGGAATAGAGGACTTTCAAGCATTCTTGAGGAAAAAACCTGAGTTGAATAGAAAATTTGACATCCAGACACAAGAAGCAAGAGATGCCCGAGAAGGTAATCAGGGAAAAGAAATCAAAAGGAACTTATCAAAGTTGAACTATTTACATTTCTATATGGAAAAGCAATAACTGTGACTGATGATATCTTTCTTACTATGAAAATAATGGAAGAAGGGGGTGTGGTCATATGAATACATATGTGAATGTGTGTGTATATGGTTACAGTTATATATGGATAGAGGGCATAGGTTGAATTTGTTGGGAAGGAGAATACTCAAGGGATGAAATTATGAGGTGAGAGAGGAAAGTGGCAAGAGGAGATGGGGAGAGACATGGTAGGGTAAACTATGTCATGTAGGGGAAGTGGGTGCAAAGGAGAGGGAGAATAAGGAAGGCTAAAAAGGCAAAACCACATTCACATTGAATTTGGTTCAGGGAGAAAATGACATACATACTAAATGGGATATCTCAACCTGCAGCAGGATAGGGGAAAGGGGGATGAGAGGAGAGATGATGGATGGGAGGGCATCCTTGGGGTGAGGGGAGGTTGGAAGTACCCACTATAGAAGAGGGACAGGATCATGTAGGGAATGGACCAGGTGGGGAGTGGGATGAGTGGGAGGGAATTATAAGCAGCCTTGTACAATATATCTACTATGATAATGTTTTGCATAGCTAGACATGTACAACTTATACTGAATTGCTTATCTCCCAAGAAGGAATGGGTGACAAGGGAGGAAGGAAATGGATCTGAAATTTGAGGTTGTAACATTAAATGTTTCAAATATATATATATATATATATATATATATATATATATATATATATATAAATACTTTAAAAAAAAGAATTTAAATAAATGCTTGTTTACTGACTGAGAAAAAAAAATTCTGAACTTAGCAAAAACCAACTAAAATGACCATTTCCACCCTCAAAGTCGAATAAGGAAGGATGGTACTTGAAACTGCAAATCTCTATTACATGCAGCTTATTGTTCCTTTAAATTATGTAATAAATTCAACATGTGACTTTAAAGGGTTTAAGAGTAGAGACTAAATTGAGAAATAGTGAAAGAGAAAGAGAGAGAGAGAAAGAGAGAGAGAGAGAGAGAGAGAGAGAGAGAGAGAGAGAGAGAGAGAGAGAGAGAGATGTTCCTTGTGTGGTACCTTGCATATAGTAGCTACTGAGGAGATGATTATTGAATGAATGAATAATAGTTTAATACATCTCAATTGCACATAAAAAAAAAAGAATTAGTTAGACTGGAGCAAATGGAAGCTAGTGACTTTATGAGAAAGCAAGATGCTATTAAGCAGATCCAAACAAATGAAAGAATAGAAGGCAATGTGAAATATATCATGGGAAAAACCACTGACCTGGAAAATAGATCCAGGAGAGATAATCTAAAAATTATTGGACTACCTGAAAGTCACGATCAAAGAAAGAACCTAGGAATCATCCTTCAAGAAATTCTCAAGGAAAAGTGCCCTGATATTTTAGAACCAGAAGGTAAAATAGCGGTTGAAAGAATCCACTAATCACCTCCTGAAAAAGATCCCAAAAAGAAAACTCATAAGATTATAGCCAGGTTCCAGAATCCCCAGATCAAGGAGAAAATATTACAAGCAGCCAGGAAGAAACAATTTGAAATCTGTGGAAACACAATCAGGATAGCATAGGATCTGGCAGCTTCTATACTGAGGGATTGAAGGGCTTGGAATATGACATTCCAGAGGGCAAAGAAGTGGGAATTAAAACCAAGAATCACCTACCTAGCAAAACTGAGTATCGTGTTTCAGGGGAAAATATGGTTATTCAGTGGAATAGAGTATTTTCAAGCATTCTTGAGGAAAAAACTAGAGTTGAATAGAAAATTTGACATTCAGACACAAGAAGCAAGAAATTATCAAAGTTGAACTATTTACATTCCTACATGGAAAAATGATAACTGTAACTGATGAAACTTTTCTCAGTAAGAAAGTAGTTGAAGAAGGGGATATGAGCATATGAATACATATGTGAATGTGTGTATATATGTTTACAGGTATACATAGATAGAGGGCACAGGTCAATTTTAATAGGAAGGGATGGTACTTAAAAGGTGAAATTAAGAGGTGAGAGAGGAATATAATTAGAGGAGATGGGGAGAGTCTGAATGGGGTAAACTATCTCATATAGAAGAGGCAAGGGAAAATGGTTACAAGGGAGGAGAAGAACAGGAAGGCAAAAAGGCAAAACCTTACTCTCATTGAATTTGGATCAGGGAGAGAATAACATATATATTAAATAGGATATCTCACCCTACAGGAGAGTAGGGGGGAAGAGGATGATAGGGGGGATGATTGAAAAAGCAGGAGGGAAGGAGTGGAGGGAAGTTGGAAGCGCCCACTTTTGAAAAGGAACAGGATCAAAGTAGGGAATAGACCAAGTGGGAGGTGGTATAGGAGGGAGGGAAATACAGTCAGTCCTTTACAATATATCTACTATGGTAATGCTTTGCATAGCTACACATGCACAACATATACTAAATTGCTTATCTTCCTAGTGAGGGTGGGTGACAAGGGAGGAAGGGAATGAATCTGGAATTTGAAGTTTTAAAATCAAATGTTTAAAAATATATAAATACTATTATCAATACTATTTTACATATAATTGGGAAATAAGATATACAGGCATTGGGGCACAGAAATTCACCTTGCCTTACTGAAAAAGTCGAAGGGGGTATTGGAGAAGATATGGGAGAGAGCAGATGGGATGAGGAGATGTCTTCTGGGCCTGGTCTTCTGGGGTGGGGGGAAGGGAAAAATGGGGGAAAATTGTAACTCAAAATCTGGCAGAAATGAATGATGTAAACCAGAATTTAGTAAAGCATTTGGAAAAAAAGTTGGATGTTATGCCATTTAGTGCACATATATTTTTTATTGATATTACTTCATTGTCAATGTTACCTTTTAGAAAGAGTTTCCTTCCTTCTTTCTTTTAAATAGATCATTTTTTGCTTTTGCTTTGTCTGAGATCATTATTGTTCCTCCTGCTATTTTTTCTTGCTTCAATTGAAGCATGATAGATTCTGCTTTAGCCCCTTACCTCTATTCTCTGTGTGTCCAAACTGAATGTGTATGCTATTCTCTTTTTAAGCCAATTCCAATAACAGTGTTTCGAGCACCTCTCCTATCTTTCCCTCATCTGTAATAAATCATGTCTCTTCATGGTGAGATATTTTTCCGCCATTCTATTTTTCCCCGCTTTTTCATTTTTTACATAACCCCCATAAAAGTCAGCTTATACCTGAACCCTATGTCTATGTAATACTCCTTTTAACTGCCCTAATAGTGATATAGTTATCAAACATTACAAGTAATGTCTTCCTGTGTAGTGATATAAACATTTTAATCTTATTGGATATTTTATGTTTTCTCATTCCTGTTTACTTTTTTCGGCTTCTCTTGAGTTTTGTATTTGAAAATCAAATTTTCTGTTCAGAATTGGTATTTTATCAGCAATTTTCAAGCTTTTTTTCAACTTTCAAGCAAAAGTCCTCTATTACATTGTATTTCCATTTTTTTCTTCTGAAGGATTATACTCAATTTCACTAGGTAAGTGATTCCTGGTTATAATTCTAGGTCTTTTAGCTTCTGGAATATAATATTCCAGCTCCTCTGATCCTTTAAAGTAGAGCTCAGTAAATCTTTTGTAATCCTGACTGTGACCCTATGATATTTGAATTATTTCTTTATGTCTCATGAAGTATTATCTCTTTCAGGAGTTGATCAGCAGATTCTTTCAATCTCTATTTTACCTTCTGATTGTAGAATATCAGGGCAAGATCTTTGATAATTTCTTTTATTTTTAACTTTTTGTCTTTATTAATTTGTTTGTTTACTTTTAGTTTACAAGATTCAGTTCTACATTTCTTTGACTTTCAAATTTTCTTCCCCTCCCTCCCTACCCCCTGACCATGGCAGCATATAATCAGCTATAGGATCTGCAGATACTTTCACATTAGACATTACTCAGGTTATAAAGAAGGATTGTATCAGATGGAATGAACAATGGGAAAGAGGAAACAAAATCAGAAAAGAAAAAGAAAGAGAGCAGGTAATTTACTTCAATCTGCATTCAAACTTTGTTCTCTCTAGTTCTTTCTCTGAATGTAGACATCTCTCTCCATCATGAGTCTTTTGGAGTTGACTTGTAGCCTTGCATTGCTGAGAAGAGTCCAGTCTATCAAAGCTGGTCATCACATATGTGTTGTGTCTGGAATTGTGTACAAATTTCTCATAGTTCTGCTCTTATCACTCAGCATCAGTTCATATAAGCCTCTCCAGGTAAACATGAAGTCCATTTGCTCCTCGTTTCTTATAGCACAATAGTATTCCATTACATGCATATACCACAACTTCTTGAGCCATTCCTCAATTGATGGGCACCCCCTTAATTTCCAATTCTTTGCCACCACAAAAAGAGCTGCTATAAATATTTTTATACATATGGTTCTTGCTCCCACTTCTATGATCTCTTTGGGATATAACCCTAGAAGTGGTATTGCTGGGTCAAAGGGTATGAAATTATTTATAGCCCTTTGGGCATAATTCCAGATTCCTCTCCAGAATGGTTGGATCATTTCACAACACCACCAGCAATGCATTAGTGTTTCAATTTGTCCACATCCTCTCCAGCATTTGTCATTTTGCAGCTTTGTCTTCTTAGCCAATCTTTCTGGTGAGATGTGGTACCTCAGAAATGTTTGGATTTGCATTTCTCTAATCAATAGTGATTTAGAGCATTTTTTCATATGCTTATAGATATCTTTAATTTCTTTCTCTGAAAACTGCCTATTCATATTATTTGACCATTTATCAATTGGGAATGACTTGTATTCTTATAGATTTGAGTCAATTCCCTATATATTTTAGAAATGAGCCCTTTATCAGAGACATTGGTTGCAAAAATTCTTTCCCAATTTTCCACTTCCCTCTTAATCTTGGTTACATTGTCTTTGTACAGAAGCTTTTTAATTTCATGTAATCAAAATTACATGCTTTTTTTTGTCAAACTTATGTGTACATAATTTGGCAAAATATTTCCTAATTACTATTTTAATTTCCTCTTGTTTGGAGGTAGATCTGCCCTTTTATTTATTTATTCATTTATTTATTTATTTATTTATTTATTTATTTATTTACTTATTTATTGCTCTTTTGGAGGGCAATTGGGGTTAAGTATCTTGCCCAAGGTCACATGGCTAGGTTTTTGTTTGTGTGTGCATTAAGTGTCTGAGGCCGGATCTGAACTCAGGTCCTTCTGACTTCAGGGCCAACACTCTACTCACTGCGCCACCTAGCTGCCCCCCTGTATAGTCTTTATAAAATAGATATACTAGTAGATGAGTTCAATTGGCATTTACCCAAATGAATGTCACAGTTTGCAAGATGTATATTCTCATCTACCTGCTTTTCTCCTATATGAATAATTAGACTGAACTCTCATTAAAGAAAAAAATATACACATACATACATACATATATGTGCATATATATGTTACTTGCATATATGTATATATAAATACATATATAGTTATATATAGATGTGTATATATATATATATATATTCCAAATCACTGTACTAGAAACTAATATATGTATATTATGTAAGATATATTATATTTATATATATACATATGTATATATATACATATATGCATGCATGCATACATACATACACAAAATTCAGAAATAGTTCTTGCCTCTGGAGCTTATAATTAGATAGAGGACATGATACATTTACAGATATAAATTAACTGTGAAACAATATAAATAGGAGATTTGAAAGAGTTCAGACAATTGTAAAAGTATTTCACCATATGTGAATACTGTTTACATAAGATCTATGAAAATATTTTGACAAAAGCACATAATGTTCATGAAGGATAGTACTTATCATGTCATATCACACACACACACACACATCCCATTAATTAAGCATCTATATACCCATATACACATTTGAAGTCTATGAAAAAATATGAAATTAAAGCTACGGTACAGTACAGAAGAAAGATAATTGGTTTGGGGGTAGAGCCAAGATGGTGAAGTAAAAGTAGTGACTCACTTGAGCTTGCCTGTAAATTCCTTCAGTTACCCCTAAAAAAGGGAATTTAAATGAATTTTAGAGTGGTAGAGACTACTGGGAAAAGGAATGTGGCAGATTTCCAACTCAGGAAAGAACAGAAAATCAGCTGGCAAAATTTGTTGAGCTGGGCAAGGACAGCACAGAGTGGGGAATGGGGAGCACATGGACTACACCAGCACAGATCCGACCCTAACAGGGCTGGAGTGAGACAGGGTGAAATGATTTACCCACCACAGGGGCTATTTCCAGAATTCTCTTTGCAGGACAAGTGCAAAGCCTGTGGCTTACTCTTGGGGCTAGAAGTCCACAGTCTAGATATTTAAAAATGACTTACCTGAACTGCCTGGAGCCAAGATGACAAAAGGAAATCATAGGTGCTTCCATCCCTTAAAACCCCAGTTATTGCTCCAGTGTAAAATCCTGAAATAGTGGAACCAGCAGCAATCTTGGGAGCACTAGCAAAAGGGTGTGGTTGTGACTGTGTTGAGACTGAAGGGCACCAGTGCAGGATGGGAGGAGTACCAGTGGGAGATCCTGAACCACAGCGGGGTGGAGCCAGCAAACATTAAAATCAGTACCCAGGTGTACCTTCCCACAACCAGGGGAATCGGCAGACACCAGCATGGCCTGGGCACCACTGGCTGAGTCTGCCTGAGCTCTAGCCCAGGAACACAGAGGCAGAAACCTGAAGTGGTCAGATAACCCCTCCCCCACACCTCACACTGTTAGATTCAGTGTAACCCCAGGGAAACAACAAAAGTCCTGGCCTGGACTTCAGTTTAGGCACTCAGAGGCCACAGAATGCAAAGCCAATAATCAGGCCCCTAACTCCCAGAATAAGAAGCATGGGTTAGAATCCTCTGTGCCCCAGAAGCAGAAATAGTCTTCAAAAGCCAGGAAATAGACAATCACAATGGACAAAAAACAAAGACTTTAGAATCATATTATGCTGAAAGGGAAGAGCAAGGTTCACATTCAAAAGAGGTCAGCATTGACAGTATACTCATATCTGAAACCTCAAAAGGGAATATGACCTGGTCTCAAGGCCAAAAATAATTCTTCGAAGAGTTCAAAAAGGATTTTAAAAGCCAAATCAAAGAGCCAGAAGAAAAATTGACCAATCAATACAATTGGCAAAATGGAAAAAAAAATAAATCAATAAAGAGAATAACTTCTTAAACAATACAATTACCCAAATGGAGAAGGATGTTTATAACCTAACTGGAGAAAATAAATCTTTGAAAATAAAATATGACCAAATGGAAAGAGAGGTTCAAAAACTGAGGAAAACAATAATTTAAAATTTAGAATTACACAAATTGAAGCAAATGAGTCTGTGAGTCATTAAGAATCAGTCAAAGTCTAAAAAATGAAAAAAATAAATAAAAGAAAATGTAAAATATCTCATTGGAAAAATAACTGTCATGGAAAATAGATGCAGGAGACAGACTCTAAGAATTATTGGTTCACTGGAAAGTCATTATGAAAAAAAAGAGCCTAGATAGTATCTTCCAAGACATAATCAAGGAAAACTGCTCTGAGGTCCTAGTACCAGAGGGTACTAGTCATCAACAGAATTCAGTCTTTGCCCCTGAAAGAGATCCAAAATGGAAAACTTCAAGGAATATTGTAGCCAAATTCCAGAATTATCAGGTCAAGGTGAAAATACTATAAGCAGCCTTAAAGAAACAATTTAAAAACAGTGGAACTACAGTAAGGATCACACAGGATCTTGCAGTTTCTACATTAAAAGACTAGAGGGATTGTAATATAATATATATTAAGGCAAAGGAGCTTGGGCTATAATCAAGGATCAACTACCCAGTTAAATTGAGTATTAACTTTCAGGCAAGGAGATGGCCATTCAATAAAATAAGGAACTTTCAGACCTTCCTGTTATAAAGGCCACAGCTCAATGGAAAATTTGTTCTTCAAATACAAGTCTCAACAGAGACATAAAAAGGCAAACAAGAAAAAAATAAACAAACACACACAAAAAAACCCTTATTATTCAATAAAAGAAAATTGTTTACATGCCTATATGGGAGGATGATACCTGTTAATATTGAGAATTGCATAATTATTACATCACTTAAAAGGGATAAAAATAGATGGAGGGTGTGGGTTTAAATTAACTGATGTGATGATAAAAACCATAATTAAGGGTGCAAAGGGAACACAATGGAAGAAGAGGAAATGAAAAGGCTGAAAAAGGTAAATTACATCACATGAAGAGGATCACATGTATTATATTACAGGTAAAGAAGGGAGGGAGATGAGCATTGTATGGGCTTTACTCTCATTGATTTTGGTTCAAGGAGGGAATAGCACACTCAGTTAAGTAGAGGAATTTAATGTGAAGAGGCACAAAAAGTTATTATAGTACAGGGAAAGAAGGGAGGGAGAAGGCCATTGTTTGAGATTGCACCTTCTCCAACTTGGTTTAAGAAAAGAATAACATACTTTGTTATGTGTAGAAATCTAACATACTGTACAGGCAGTAGGATGGGAAAGGGAAAAGAAAAGGATGGGGGTGGATAGAAGGAAGGGAAGAAGTAGTAAGAGAAAAGGGTAGCTAAAGGTGGGGGAGGGAATATTGAGGGAGGCAATGGTCAAAAGAAAAACTCTTAAGGAGGGTAAGGGAGAAAGGAGAAATAAAAGCAGAAACAAAGAAGGGAATAAGATGGATGGAAAGACACAGATAGTAATCATAATTGTGAATGTAAATGGGATGAATTCTCCCATAAAATGGAGGTGGATTGCAGAATGGATTAAAAACTATAATCCTACAATATGCTGTTTATAAGAAACACATTTGAAACATGGCGATGCACATAGGGTAAAGGTGAAAGGCTAGAGTAAAATGTGCTATGCTTCAGCTAAAGTAAAAAATAAAAAGACAGGGTTAGCAATACTAATCTCAGAAAAGCAAAAATAGATTTAATTAAAAGAGATAAGAAATATAACTATATCCTGATAAAAGGTATCATTGACAATAACATAATATCATTACTAAATATATATGCACGAAGTGGCATAGCTGCCAAATTCTTGGAGAAGTTGAGAGAGTTAGAGGAAGAAATAAATAGTAATACTGTACTAGTGGGGGACCTCAACCACATCCTCTCTGAACTTGATAAATCTAACCTCAAAATAAATAAGAAAGGAGTTTAGGAAGTGAATAGAATTTTAGAGAAGGTAGATATGACAGACTTCTGGAGAAAATTGAATGGGGATAAAAAGGAAAAGACCTTCTCAGCATCACATGACACATATACAAAGATTGACTGGGGTATAAAAACCTCAGAATCCAGTGCAGAAAGGAAGAAATATTAAATGCATCAGACCATAATGCAATAAAAATTATATGTAATAAAGGACCATGGAAAGATAGACTAAAAACTAATTGGAAACTAAATAATCTTATCCTACAGAATGAGTGAGCCAAACAACAAATCACAGAAACAATAAGTAACTTCAGAATGACAATGATGAAACAACATACCAAAATGTATGGGATGCAGTGAAAACAATTCTTAGGGGAAATTTTATATCTCTGAATACTTACATGAAAATAAAAGAGAAAAAGGACATCAATGAAATGGACATGCAACTAAAAAAAAAGCTAGAAAAAGAACAACTGAAAATCCCCAATTCAATACTAAATTAGAAATATTAAACATCAAAGGAGAGATTAATAAAATGGAAATTAAGAAATCTATTGAACTAATAAATAAAACCAAGAGGTGGTTTTATGAAAAAAAAAAACAATTAAATTGGTAAACCAGTTTGATTAAATTGATTAAAAGAAAGAAGAAAATCAAATTACCAGCATCAAAAATTAAAGGGGTAAACTTACCTCAAATGAAGAGGAAATTTAAAAATTAATTAGCAATCACTTTGTCCAATTATATGCCCATAAGTTTGACAATTTTAGTAAAATGGATGAATTTCACAAAAATATAAATTGCCAATTTTAATAGAAGAGCAAGTAAAATACTTAAATAACTTCATCTCAGTAAAGGACATTGAACAAGTCATCAATGAACTCCCTAGGAAAAAACCTCCAGGTTCAGATAGATTTACGAGCAAATTCTATCAAACATTTGAAGAACAATTAATTTGAATACTTTATAGATTATTTGGGAAAATTGGAGAAGGAATCCTACCAAATTCTTTTTATGCTACAAACATGGCACAGATACCTCAATTGGGAAGAGCCAAAAGAGAAAAAGAAAATTATAGACCAATTTCCCTCATGAATATAGATTCAAAACATTTAAATAAAATATTAGCCAAAAGATTACAGCAACTTATCATGAGGACAATACACTTTAATCAGGCAGGATTTATTCCAGGAATGCAAGTCTGTTTTATTATTAGGAAAACTATCAGTATAATTGATCATATCAACAATAAAATTAGTAGAAAGCATATGATTATCTCAATAGATGCAGAAAAAGCTTTTAACAAAATACAACACCCATTCCTATTAAACACATTAGAAAGCATAGGAATAAGTGGAGTCTCCCTTAAAATAATAAGTATCATCTACCTAAAACCATTAGAAGGTATCATATGTAATGGCGATAAGCTAGATGCATTTGAAATAGATAGAGGGTGAAACAAGGATGTCCACTATCACACCTCTTATTCAGTTTGGTACTAGAAATGTTAGTTGTAGCAATAAGAGAGAAAAAGAAATTGAAGGAATTAAAATAGGCAAGGAAGAGACAAATCTATAACTCTTTGCAGATGACATATATGATGATTTACTTATAGAATCAAGTAAAAAACTTAGTTGAAATAATAAATAACTTTAGCAAAGTTTCAGAATATAAAATAAACCCACAGAAATCCTTGACATTCCTGCATATTTCTAAGAAAGCACAAGAGCAAGAAATAGAAAAATAAATTCCATTGAAAGTCCCTGTAGACATTATAAAATATTTTGGGAGTCTACCTACCAAAAATACCCCAGGAACTATATGAATACAGTTACAAAATGCTTTTCACACAAATAAAGCCAGATCTAAAGAATTGAAAGAACAGCAGTTGTTCATTGTTAGGCCAAGCTCATATAATAAAAATGACAATTTTACCTAAATTAATTTACATATTTAGTGCCATACCAATCAAACGACCAAAAAATTTTATAGAGTTAGAAAAAAATATTAACAAAATTCATGTGGAAGAATAAAAGGTCCAGAATATAAAGGGAATTGGTGAAAAGAAATATTTGGTAGAGAAGGTGGCCTAACAATACCAGATTTTAAACTCTATTATAGAGCAGCAGTCATCAAAACTACTTGCTACAAAATAGAGTGGTAGATCAGTGGAATAGAATAGGTACTCAAGACACAGTAGTCAAAGGGAAATAATTATGGAGTCTGAAAGTAGATTGAAACAAACTACTTACTCTCTCTGTTTTGTTTTGTTGTTCCTTCTTCCTCATGATCCATTCCATTGGTTGTAACTCTTCTTTACAACTTGACTAACATTCACTGTGAAAGTATATGTAGAGCCTATATCTGAATGCATGTTACCATGAGGAGGGAGGGAGGGAGAGTGAGGAAGAAATTTTGGAACTCAGATACCTGAGCAACTGAATGTTGTAAACTAATAGTAAATAAATAAATAAAAGGTAATTGGTTTGGTTGTTACAAGACCTTAGTTTATTTCCCATTGCTGTCACTACTTGACTGTGGTACTCTAGGTGTTGTTCATTAACCTTTTGGGGTATTAGTTTATGCACTTATAAAATAATGGAATTGGGTTAAATGTTATCTAAGGCTCAATTCAGCTCTAAAACTATGATTCCATGATCCCATTTCTATTGATTTAGGAACAAAAAAGAGAACTGAAAGGAAACTTTGCTTTTTTTTTTCTTTCCCTCAATTCAATGAATCACTTCGTTCATTATTACTGCATCCTCGGTGCCTAGCACATTGTTGGACATATAGTTATTGCTAAAACAAACATGTTGATAAACTAATGCATTCATTCAGTCCATAGGCATTATTTGAACATGCACTACACATTTGCATTGCACTAGAACCAACTACCCTATTATATATAATTATAACTTCAAATAATGAAAATTTAAATGTGTGCAACTATATTAAGAGATTCATTATTCAAATATATTGGTGCCTAGATGTATATATAAAGCACTGTACTGGATCCCAGCATCATAGAGGCATGAATGAAAACAATTCCTTAAAGAGTTTACATTCTACTGGGAGATACATGTGTCACAATAAGTCAATTGGGAGGAAGTTAGATTAGGGGCAATCTGGGGGAATAGTGCACCAAAAACTGAGGGATCAGTAAAAGTTTAATTTGAAGAAGTTGCATGAAACTAAGTTTTCTGAAAAGGCAAAAGAAAAGAGGCAATCCATTCAAGGATTATTTGGCAACAGATATATAACACTAGAGATAGAATATCAATTTCAGAAGATAGCAGCCTGGTGGTAGGGTTTGACTAGAAGGTAGAGTACATGAAGAGGATCCAAATGAAGGAGCTACAAACTAAGATAGAACTTGATTGTGTAAGTCTCTGAGTACTTTGGTGAGAACACTAAAGATTTCCAACTTCACTTTTCTCCTTCCCCAATCTTAATCCTATAGTTAACCACTTACACTCTGCATTGTCCTATTCTTAAGGCCTTTATATTATCACCATTCCTCCCTTACCAAAACCTTACTTTGAATTAATGCCATCATCTCTTTCTTTCCCTATTCCTCCAACGAATGGTATTATATGAAATCATAGAAGCATAGTGACTAGATACATAATAAATTAATATTATCCAATTTCAATGGAGTCCTTGCTGTAGCAAGGAAATCTTTTTATTTGTACTTGATTGAGTAATCAATAAATAAACATTTATTGTTGATTATATGTCAGACTTTATGTTAAACTCTAGGGATACAAATAGTTTTTTAAAATGACTCTACCCTCAAGAAGGTTTTAGTCTAATGAAGGAGAGACTATATGTAGTATAGATTAATAAGTACAATATGGAAAGAAAGTAAATATCTAAGCTACTCAAGTGCCTTTGAGACTTGCCTTTGATTGTTATCAAGAGTCTTTAATTAGAAACAATATACAGCATATTACCTTTAATAGACCTAAGTGAGTTTGAAGATCTTCCCTGACCTTAATAGGCTGATTATAATCACACTGAAGCCCATGGTGGGAAGAGCTTGCAAAAAAAGGTGGAACAGGAAGGAACATATAAGAGCAGAAGCAGAGGTGGGAGCAGGCAGAACTGGGAGTAAACAGAGCTGAGGCAGAGCAGCTAGTGTGAGTGATAATGGGGTATTTTTGCAAAAGGGACCTTGTTTTGTTCAAAGACCTGATGGAGGGGAGGCTTGGGGATGTAGGTGCTCACTGCATTGGTAATACATACCAACTCCTTGGTTGCTATGATTGATTTGGCTTTCTGGTGTTGTGATTTGGCTTTCTGGTGTTTGAATAAATCTTTTAGTTCTGTCTTCCATATGGAGAGTCTATTACATTTTGCAATTCAGAACTGCACCAGCACATTCATAGCTTTCATGGGTACTGCGAATATCACATTGGCATTATAGAGCTTCACAATAATTCTCATTTGATCTCCAGGATGGGCCTCGGAGGTAGGTGCTATTATTGTCACCATATCGAAGATGGAGAAACTGAGGCAAACAGAGTTTAGTGACTGGCCCCAGGGTCATTTAGCTAGTAAAAGTCAAAGACCAGATTTGAGCTCAAGTCTTCCTGATTCCAGGTCTGGCATTCTATCCATTTTGACACCTAAGGGGAGTAGTATGTAACAAGATTGAAAGAGTAATTATATTTCCATGCAAGGTCAATGAGATGCTGCTTATGATACTTTATTTTATACCAGAATACATATTTTCCCTTGACTTTGTTTGTATGGTAAATGAAAAAATTGTTGGCAAAGTTAAAGAAAACTAATGGAATGATAGACAAAGAGCTAAAATACTTTGATGGATTTGCGGGATTTGTTTTTTTTTATTTTTTAAGGCAGATTTAGATTTTTGTGCTTCCTTTTTATTGGTGAATGATTAGAAATTATTTGTGCAGTGTCAAACCAATGAGTTTATTTAACTTCAAATGGAATAATAAAACCATTGATTAATTTTGAAAAATTAATACTCAGCCTTGAGTAGTATCCTATGCAACTCTTCTATTGTCTCTGACTAATCTACTCTAATGGAAATGGAATTTAAAGATCCCCTTGTATTGGCTTGGGTTTTGGGTTAGGTGTTAAAACCCAGGGCTTGTGAATCCCACTTGTGGGATGTACTTGTTGACAAGATGAGAGGGGGCTCAACTGGAAGGAGCTGGTACAATGGATTTAGATAAAGGTCCAAGCACAGAAAGGCCAGAAGAATTTCTGCAAGTCAGCATCTGAAGGCTGCTGTTACTGCTGAAGAGAGAGAAATGAGAACTGAGGAATGAACTGGGAAGAAGCATGACTGTGGTGTCCAGATTTGTTCTGTCTGTTTTAATGTTAATTTGTCAGATTCATCTGCTTGTTGCAGAGGTCCTGGAAAACTTGCTGTTGATTCAGAATCCCTGAAGGAGGATTTTCTTGTTGCATGTTTACAGAAATCCTGAAGGAGGGTCTTGCTGATGTTTTCTGGGTTCCTGAGACTGTTCTCAGCCAGAGAGTGAATTGAAGACACTGGCAATGTATATTGTGGCTTTGTTAAACTTTGTCTTCCCAGGAACTGAGATTGCTGAGAAATTGCCCTGGATCAAGATGAAGAAAAGACCTCTCATTGAGTATTGAATGCTGTGAAGATATGTCAACCTTGTTGTGGCTTAGGGGCAGATTGCTTTTTTGTTCTTCACTGCCTCTTTGAGAATGTGCTTGGTGGTGATGGATGGTATTGTAATTCAATTGTGATCCAGGCTTGGAAAACTTTTGACTTTTATACTTTGTGACTGACCAAATGAATTCACTTTGTTTATGATTGGAAATTAATCTCTAGTTGAATAGAAAAGACTTTGTGACTGACTAAAAGAATGTACTGCCCAGGGGTGGAATACTTGTACCTTAGTACCTTGTGATTGAATTGAGAACTTACTAAATGACTTGAGTTACCCTGTATTTTGATCTTGATTTTCTGTGAATGTTTTGCCTTAATCTGTCACTGAATAAATGGAGTTCGCTTGGCTCATAATCTGTACCTGGAAGTTGCTTGTGCTTGGCATTACATCTACCAAATAGTTTTGTTATCTATATGATTTTCATTTAACCAAACCCAGCCAATTAAACATTTATTACTTCAGAGAATGATTTTATTGTCATGTACATATCTGTTCCAATCAATTCTAGGGCCAAAAAGAGTTACATTTGAAAGTAAAACAGAGATATGGAAATTATCTGATATATTTTGTAGATGTAGCAGATTAAAATACTGCATAGGGTACCCACTGTTATAACTTAATTTGTCTTATTTTTCTCTTCTCCATTAGTTTTCCTTCTTTTCAAAATCTAAAAGGAAATATATGTATAGCTTCTGTGGTTTCATTAGTTTTCATTTTCCAAGCATCTTTTCATTTGGAAAGGGATTCTAGCCACAATTGTGTTTTCATCTCATTGGCAGGTAGATTTGCACAATAATAACAATAATATGAAATAACCAATGTAGCAGTGTAGACTGCATGGCAAATGTGTGTGTGCTTTATGAATGTGGGGAATACTTGGCAACAATAAATCTGGCCAATTTCATTAAAACACTGTTTCAAATAAATTGTTTTTATTTAAAAATGCACAAATGACAGTTTCTCATTAAAATATTTGTATTGGACTACCTTGTATTACATACTCTGCAACTGAAAAAAGGAAATTGAATTTAGAATGGCAGAGGAATACAAACAAATACGATAAAAAAAACTTTTAGTCTATTTTTTTCTTCAGTTTTCCCCTTACTAAATTAGACCTTTCATAAGAAAATCAGATTTTAGATATGCAAATACAGAGCACAAGAAAACCTGGGAAATATTGGGCCCATTGAAGTTCAGCAGTAGGAAATAGTAACAGGAAAGTGAGTCAAGAGGGAGCTATTAGATTGGGGGAACCCATTTAGGAAAATAGCCAAGAAGCCATCTGGAAAAGACAGGTTGGTATGGCAGAAAGAGAACTGAAATTGAAGTCTGGTCATTCATACCAGTGGAAGAAAACCTCACAATGACCAAAACCTGAATCACTGAAGAAAGGTACACTGGAAAGAGCTGTGAACAAAAAATCAAAAGATTTAAGTCAGTTCCAGTTCTGACATCTATTATCTATATAATAACTGACAAAATTTTATTTCACCTCTTTGAACTATGGTTTCCTAATCTATAAAAATGAGGATAATGATACTTCTATTATCTATTCAGAAGGTTATCGTGAAATATACTCTTTGTAAACTATGATGAAATATTTAAGTGTGAACTATTGGTATTTTTAGTGACTAATTCATTTATTCATATTGACTTGGTTATTGATTATGTTGTTGCTTGCCCTTCATGTTTTGAATTAAACAAATGCTTTATTAACTTCTGGTTTACATCATTCATTTCCACCAGATTATGAGTTACATTTTTCCCCCATTTTTCCCCACCCACCACCCCAGAATAGCAGTCCGACTAGATATCCCCTCATCCAATCTGCTCTCTCCCATATCTTCTCCCATATCCCCTTCGACTTTGCCATTAGGGCAAGGTGAATCTCTGAGCCCCAATGCCTAGACATCTTATGAAACATTTAATTTTAAAACTTCAAATTTCTGATCCATTTCCTTCCTCCCTTGTCACTCACTCCCTCTGAGAAGATAAGCAATTCAGTATGTGTTGTACATGTATAGCTATGCAAAACATTACCATAGTAGATATATTGTAAAAGACTGCTTATATTTCCCTTCCACCCGTCTCACCTCCCACCTGGTGCATTCCCTACTTTGATCCTGTCCCTCTTTGATAGTGGGTACTTCCAACATCCCCTCTCACCATCATGCCCCCTCTCATCCCCCTTTCCCCTACTCAGGAGAGTGAGTGAGGGTAAAATATTCCATTTAGTATGTATATGATTCTCTCCTTGAGGCAACTTCAGTGAGAATGTGCTTTTGCCTTATTGCCTTCCTGTTCTTCCCCTCCCCTGCAACTACTTCCCCTTGCCTCTTCTACATGAGATAGTTTACCTTACCCTGTCTCTCTCCATCTCTTCTTGCCACTTTCCTCTCTCACCTCTTGACTTCACCCCGTAAGAATCATCCCTTCCTTGGGGAGGCTAGGTGGCACAGTGAGCAGAGCACTGGCCCCGAAGCCAGAAGGACCCGAGCTCGGATTTGGCCCCAGACACCGAACACACAAACAAAAACCCAGCCGCGGGAACCCTGGCAAGTCACCCAACCCCAATTGCCCTCCAAAAAAAAAAGAATCATCCCTTCCCATCAAATTCAACCTCTGCCCTCTATCCATGTATACCTGTGAACATATGCCATGTACCCTTCTTCAATTATTTTCATAATGAGAAAGGTTTCATCAAACACAGTTATTGTTTTTCCATGTAGGAATGTAAATAGTCCAACTTTGATAAGTTCCTTTTGATTTCTTTCCCTTGATTAACTTCTCAATCATCTCTTGCTTCTTGTATCTGAATGTCAAATTTTCTATTTGACCCTGGTTTTTTCATCAAGAATGCTTGAAAGTCCTCTATTCCACTGAATGACCATATTTTTCCCTGAAACAAGATACTCAGTTTTGCTGGGTAGGTGACCCTTGGCTTCAATCCCAGCTCTTTTGCCCTCTGGAATATCATATTCCATGCTCTTCAATCCCACAGGGTAGAAGCTGCCAGGTCCTGGGCTATTCTGATTGTGTTTCCACAATATTGAAATTGTGTCTTCCTGGCTGCTTGTAGTATTTTCTCCTTGATCTGGGAGTTCTGGAGCCTGGCTATAATATTCCTAGGAGTTTTCTTTTTGGGATCTTTTTCAGGAGGTGATCGGTGGATTCTTTCAACCTCTATTTTCCCCACTGGGTCTAAAACATCAGGGCAATTTTCCTTGAGAATTTCTTTAAGGATGTTTTCTAGGTTCTTTCTTTGATCATGGCTTTCAGGTAGTCCAATAATTTTTAAATTATCTCTCCTGGATCTATTTTCCAGGTCAGTGGTTTTTCCCATGAGATATTTCACATTGCCTTCTATTCTTTCATTTGTTTGGATCTGTTTAATAGTATCTTGATTTCTCATAAAGTCACTAGCTTCCATTTGCTCCAGTCTAACTCTGAAGGAATGAATCTCCTCAGTGAGCTTTTGAGATTCTTTTTCCATCTAGAAAATTTGACTTTTTAAGGCATTCTTCTCCTCATTACCTTTCTAAGCCTCTTTTGCCATTTGAGGTAGTCTATTTTTAAGGTGTTATTTTCCTCAGTCAGGCTGTTGACTGGCATTTCATACTTTTCTTGCATCTTTTTCATTTCTCTTCCCAAATTTCCCCCACTTCTCTTATCTGCTTCTTAAGGTCCTCTATGGCCTGTAGCCAGCTTGTATTTTCATTTGGGGCTTTTGGTGCAGGAGTTCTGATCTCACAGTCCTCCTTCATGCTTTGAGCCTCTTTGCCCCTAAAATAGGAGTCTAATGTTGAACTTTTCTGTTTATTTTGTTTCATTTGCCTAGGCATGTTGCCACTTAATTACTTGATTTTTGGGCTTATTGCCACAGTAGGACTCTGCCACCAGACAGGGGAGCTTCCGCCCAAATGTGGGGTCTTCACAACTTCTGCCAGTTGGGTGGCCTCTGTAAAGCCTCTACCCACTCTGGCAAGTTGGATACCCACCCCAAACTTCCCCCCCCCCAGACCACAATCCAGATCCAGTCAGTTTAAAGCAAGAGCGATTAACCCCCAGACTGATTGCTGGGTGTCCCTACAGTTCTCAGACCAGGAGCTAGAGCCACTACTGAAACTGCAAAATGGCTTCTGTGCAGCTGTTTCTTCAGCAGCTTTATGCCCCCAGGGGAGGAAGCCAAGTGCTACCCAAATACTGGTCCCAAAGTCCATAGGGTACTAACCTCTCACTTTGTCCTAGGCATATCTGTACTGATAATTCTGGAATTGCCACAATTTCTGGTGTTCTGGGGTCCCTCCAGCCGGCTGAAGGCCTGGCCACCCTGGGGCTAAAACCGCAGACCTGGGCTCGACTCTTTGTGCTGCGCTGTTGGTTCCCAGCACACTGTACTACCTGCTTTCTTAGTGCTGCTCTGGCCACTCCCTGCAGGGCTGCTGGGCTGTCCTCAGCAGGAGGTTAGCTTCTCTGTGCCGTTCTGTGGGTGCTGTGGCTCCAGAAGTTGTTCAGGAGTCCCCTTTCACATTGTTTGAAATTTGTGTGGGGCAGAGCACATTGGAAATGTTGTTTCTACTCCGCCATCTTGGCTCCACCCCCTCGCCCTTCATTTTTGAAGAGGACCAATGACATCATCATGCATGAATTGGTTTTAAGTGAGGAAGAGTTGCACAGAGTCATCAGTCTCATTGTCTCTTCCAGGGTCATCAAAACCCAGTGACAAGACAAAAGTTAAGATAACTGGAATGGGGGCGGCTAGGTGGCGCAGTGAATAGAGCACTGGCTCTGGAATCAGAAGGACCTGAGTTCGGAGCCGGCCTCCGACACTTAATCTGCACAAACAAAAACCTAGCTGTGTAACCTTGGGCAAGTTACTTAACCCCAATTGCCCTAAAGGGGCAGCTAGGTGGCGCAGTGAGTAAGAGCGCCGGCCTCGGAGTTTGGATGACCCGAGATCAGATCCGGCCTCAGAAAATGAGCACCCACGCATAAATCAAATGACTAGCCGTGTAACCTTAAGCAAGTTACTTAACCCCAATTGCTTTAAAAAAAAAAAAAAGATAACTGGAATGGCCTAGTGTCTTTAATATATGACCAAGCACTAAGCATGGCACAGTACAAGCTTCAGCCACCTTACTGGCTTTTGAAACTAATTGTTCTCATCTGCCCATTCTGCTGGGCAAAGTCTTTACATGTTTGGTTATACATCCCCTAATTCACCAAAAGTTTGAAGCTCTAAACCTGGTTTAGCCATCTTCCAAGACAGTTTTACGAGATGTGCCAGCTAGACATGCTATGAATTCTTGGAGTCATAAGTGAGAGTTAAGTGCCAAGTGGACACCAAAGGTGGATGAGTAGCCCTGAAAAGGGCCCAGTGAGCACTCATACCAGAGGTGCTGGTCTTCCTTGAAAATCCCAGTATAGCAGAGGAAAATTAAATGACTAAGATAGATTTGGAGGCAGGTGTTCCACTACTATTTGTAAATTCTGCTTCTGTGACATTTTTTTTCTGTTCAGTACTAGATACTTACAATGTTTAATTGTGATTTTCTCTTTACCCAACTTTGCCATATTTCACATCTTTTCACTATTTCTCATATTTGTCTCTTTAGAGAACATCTCTAAAATTTTATATAGAAAGTCATTGAAAGTTAAATCAGAAGAGGAAATTTCCAAAAAACAATTTCTCTTTTTTTTTAAGCACTAAACCATATATCATCATGAAAAGATCGGAAAAATATCAATCGATAAATTCAAGAAATTAAATAGAGTAACCTTTAAAAATATAGAAACAGGTATAATTTGGTACTTTCCTCATTAATTCTTTATTTGTGCTTTGTTTCCACCTATTCCTTATTTCTTTTATTCTTTTTTTTTCTTTTTGGAGGGCAATTGGGGTTAAGTAACTTGCCCAAGATCACATGGCTAGGTTTTTGTTTGTGTGTGCGTTAAGTGTCTGAGGCCGGATCCGAACTCAGGTCCTTCTGACTCCAGGGCCGACACTCTACTCACTGCGCCACCTAGCCACCCCTATTTCTTTTATTCTGATTATAATTTACCTTCCTAAATATTTTTGAATCTAATCTTGGATTCAATATTTTAAATTAATTAGGGTTATACTTATATCCCAGATTTCAAAGTAATGGCATCACATTTTTTTTCAGACTACTGTATTTAGCTCCTCATACCTTTCTCTACTGCAACCACAGGTGGTCTATTGAGACAGATCAAACTGATAGAGTGTATTAAGGATAATAGCACCTGTTTTTATTAAAAGCTGGATCATAAGAAACATGTAGAGGGTATGTTTTTTCTAAATGCTTTATTAAATTCTGGTTTATATGATTCATTTCCATCAGATTTTCAGTTACAATTTTTTCCCCATTTTTTTCCTACCCCCACCCCAGAAGTCCCACAGGATATCCACTTACCCCATTTGCTCTCTCCCATATCTTCTCCCATAGCCCCTTCGACTTTTTGAGTAGGACAAGGTGAATCTCTTTGCCCCATTGCCTATATATCTTATTTCCCAATGATATCTAAAATAGTATTAAAAAGGGGGGTTGGAGCCAAGATGACAGAGTAGAAATAGCACTTCTCCGGCACTCCTGCCCCCACCACTTCCAAAACATAGAAAAGGGGCCTCTGAACAACCTCTGGAGCTCCAAAACACACAAAATGTCATAGGGAAGATAACCTCCTGCTGAGGACAACCTGACAGCCCAGCATTTTGCCATTTGAATTAGTCTATTTTTTAAGGTATTATTTTCCTCAGTCAGGCTGTTGAGTCTCCTTTCATACTTTTCTTGCATCTTTCTCATTTCTCTTCCCAATTTCTCCTCCACTTCCTCTTATATGCTTATTAAGGTCCTCTATGGCCTGTAACCAGCTAGTATTTTTATTTGGGGCTTTTAGTGCAGGAGTTCTGACCTCACAGTCCTCCTCCTGTTCCATGCTTCAATCCTCTTTGCCCCCAAAATAGGAGTCTAATGTTTATTTTGTTTCCTTTGCTTAGGCATGTTGCTACTCAATTACTTGACTTTTGGGCTTGTTGCCACAGTAGAACTCTGCCACCAGCCAGAGGAGCTTGTGTCCCAAACACTGGGGTTTTCTCAGCTGCCAGAGGTATTAGTTGGGTGCCCTCTCTGAAGCTTCCACACACTCTGGCAAGCTGGTCACACACCCCAAGACATCCACCCCAGACTGCAATCCAGATCCAAGAAGGTCAAACAAAAGCAATTAACCCCCCAAACTGGTCGCCAGGTCCCCCTACAGTCTGCAGGCCAGGAGTTGAAGCTGCCACATAGAGGGCTGCACCTCAGCTAATCAGTGGCTTCCTGCCCCCAGTGAAAGAGGCCACACACTCTCCCAACTAGTCCCAAAGTCCATACTGCACTGGCCTCTCACTTTGTCCTTGGCATCTATGTGTTCATAATTCTGGAAATGCCACAGCTGCTGGTGTTCTGGAGTCCCTCCATCCAGCTGCTAATCGGGCAGCCCTGGGGCTAAAATCTCTGGATCATGCAGGCCTGGGTTCGGCTCCCAGAGTGCTGCTGTGCTGGCCATTTCCTGTAGGGCTTCTGGGCTGTATTCAGTGGGAGGTAAGCTTCTCTGTGTCATTTTGTGGGTTCTGTAGCTCCAGAGTTTGTTCAGAGTTCCCTTTTACATTAATTTGGAAGTGGTGGGTGCAGCAGCTGCACAGAAATGCTGTTACTACTCTGCCATCTTGTCTCCACCCCCTAGACAATAATTTTAACATAATTTTTATTACAACTCCCACTCAGTTCAGGAACATTTTAATAATACTCCATCTCTTCTACTCTGTTTCTCTCCTTTATATATTGTAGATTATAGAAACAGAAAGGGATACAACCAACTACACAGAATGCTTCAATATTAAAATTCTAAAATTCATGTATTTTCATTCTTTCCTTTCAAAAGGATGTTATTTTCCACTAAATTCTTAAAAAACAAAAATGAAACAATTTTCCTTCTCCCATTAGCTAATTCTAGCTAAAGAAGTTGGCTAAATATAACGAGAAATGCCTATATGTATTAACAATCTCTCTCTCTCTGTCTCTCTGTCTCTCTGTCTCTCTGTCTCTCTGTCTCTCTCTCTCTCTCTCTCTCTCTCTCTCTCTCTATATATATATATATATATATATATATATATACACACATACTATACATATACATGCATATATACTAGACATATACATGTATATGATGTGTGCATGTGTATATATATATATATATATATATATATATATATATATATATATATACGCACACACACATAACAAACTCAGTATTTCCTTTAAATAATTTTATCCTATGTATGACACAAATTTTCTCAAAAAGATTTAAAATAACATTTTAATACAATTTTAACATGAATTCTTTATGACGGATGGTTAATGGAAGAGTTGAAAAGTATAAGAGGAACAACCCCTCACATAGTTTCCTATAAGTCCTCAGAAATATGCACTGTGTCTATTTATTTTGATCCATTATTCCATTCCCTCTCTGCCCTCCATTCCCATATAACACAATGATGAGTAAATTTAGCTTTCTCTCCATCCCTTGCCTAGGTTATGAGGCATTAAATGGATAGATGAGGCTTCATGGAATTATGAGCATCTTGAGAAAATATGAAGTTATAAAGAGGAAAAATTTGAAAATTACAGGTCTAAAGAAAAAATTATCTTGTGATCCCTACATATTATAATCTCATTTATATGCCAGCAGTGTTTTTGCATCACTCTCTTCAACTATTGGAAAATTTGAACTTTGTATAGGCATGTAGGATTGCATTCAGACTTTAAATCATATCTGAACTGCATGTGCCAAACCTCTGCAGAATGTAGGGAGTGCAATCTCATACTCAAAATATTTTATACTCTAAATAAAAGAAGACATTTCTAAAAATGTAAATTGCTGACATTTGCCAATATATTTCCAAAATGCCATTATAGCCAGAGGGAATTTGTCTATAAATGCTGCAGAAAAATCCAAATCATGAATTCCTTGCTTTAAGTAACTCCAAGATAAAATTGTTTTCTAGTTGTTGAACCTAAAAATTCAATGTATCCTGTGAACAAATAACAAAAAAATGTCATTGATTATAAAGGTCCAATGTTGAATGTGGGTATGGAGGATTCAGGCCATTGCATTTTGTATTACTCATTATAATCTTTCTAATTTAGGAACATTAGTCATATCAAATCATGTTATAGAATCCAAGAGGAAGAGCTAGTTGGTACAGTGCATAGTACAGTAAGGACGGACTTAGTTTATATCTAGCCTCAGTCATTTACTAGCTGTGTGACCATGAGCAAAACATTTAAATCCTGTCTTAGCTACCTCAACTTTAAAATGGGGATAATAACAGTGCCAGCCTCTCAGGTTTGTTGTGAGGATCAAATGAAATGACATTTGTAAAGTACTTAGAATAAACCCTGTCTTTAAATAAATGCTTCTTTCCTTACGAGAGGACAATGTTGCTGTGTCTTATTAGCTGTGTAACATTTGGCAACTCATCCATTTTTTGATTCTGCAAAATGAGAATACTTGTACAACCCATATTTGTGTATCATCCTAGAACCTAGCACAGTGAATGAGTAATGAATAATTGGGGAGTCCAGCTATGTGATCTTGGGCAATTGAATTAAACCTCTCTAGATTTCCGTTGCCTCACCTTTCAAAGAAAATGATTTTAAAGACCCCTTCCTAGTTTAATATTCCATAATTCTATAGGTCCTTTGAGGATAGAGACTAAATGGGATGTCCTCCTATAATTTCTAGGTGAGGACTTTGCACATATTTCCAGCTCAATAAATATTTCTGGATTCAATTTGATTTGTCAGCCAGTCAGGCAACAAGATTGCATTAACACATCTCTGGGAGCTCAATTTAAATCATGTTTAGACCATATATTCATTGATTTCTTTTACATCTATTAATTTGTTTGATGCACACAATAATACCATAAAGTAGTCAGATAGATAATTTTGATACCCACTTTACAAATGACAAAAAAAATTGAAACATAGATATAAAGTACATATGATTCCCAAGTATGTGGGTAGAAATTTGTACCTCATTCTTAGTCTTTTCATGAAACTAAATAATGATAATAATAATAATAATAATAATAATAATAGTCACAATACTTAGGATGCATATAAGGCTTTAAGGTTTACAAAGTGGCTTACAAATATAATCTCATTTGATCCTCATCATAATGCTCAAAGATAGGTCCTATTATTACTTCCATTTTACAGATGAAAAAATTGAAGCAGACAACAGTCATATTACAAGGGTCACTTAAATACCTAAGACTGCATTTGAAATCAAGTGTTCTTGATTCCAGATCAAGGCCTCTATCCATTGACCAACCTAGTTGCCTCCAAATACCATATTTACTTCCTGAATACTCTACTTACACTAGTGGGTGATATATGAAACAGGAAAGATTTCTTTATATATTGAGAAGAATTAGGACCCAAATTAGTAACTGTCAGTGATGAGGTGTTTTTTTTCTTTTTTGTGAGTTCTGGGTCTTGGACTTTCTTGCTAACTCAACACTTTTTATCTCCAGCTCTGCTTAATCTTAATAGAGCATGATTCCCCCTAGTCCCCACCCCCAACCTGTTTCAGATTTCCTTTTGTGTGTTGTCTTCTTCCATTAGATTCTAAGCTCCTCAAGGACAGGGACAGTATTCTTCTTATTCGTAACCCCAGAGATTAGCACAGTGCCAGACACATAGTAGGTACTCAATAAACATTTACTACATTGTTATTGTATTATATATATTTGTGAGTATGAATAATATTTATGTGTACATATGTCTCTATGAAAATAGGTGTATGCACAAATTTATATATGTGTCTGTGTATGTGTGTGTAGGTATATGTGTATATGTGTGTATTCTAGAGAGTGTATGGATACGTGTTGTAGAACCTCCTACATAATTAGTCTCCTCGATTAAGCATGAACTGGTTAATGTATTTTGTAAGTATTTAATTTCTCCAATTACATGTTAAATTTTTAAAATTTTTTTTAATGTTGAGTTCCAAATTCCCTCTCTCCTCTTCCTTCACCCCTCATTGAGAAGGCAAGCATATTGATATAGGTTATACATGTCAGTCATGCAAAATATATTTCCATATTAGTTATTCTGTAAAAGAAAACACACCCAAAAAAAGAAAAATGAAGTTAAAAAAAGTATGCTTCAACCTGCATTCAGATAGCATTGGTTCTTTCTCTGGATATGGACAGTATTTTTTTTATCATGAGTACTTCATTCTCCAAGAAATTCTCAAGGAAAACTGCCCTGGTGTTTTAGAATCAGAGGGCAAAATAGAGGTTGAAAGAATCCACTAATCACCTCCTGAACAAGATCTCTAAAAGAAAACTCCTAGGAATATAATAGCCAGGTTTCAGAATTCCCAGATCAAGGAGAGAATATTACAAGTAGCCAGGAAGAAACAATTTGAATATTGTGGAAACACAATCAGGATAACAAAGATTCTGGCAGTTTCTACACTGAGGGATCGAAAGGCTTAGAATATGATATTCTGCAGGTCAAAGGACCTGGGATTAAAACCAAGAATCACCTACCAGCAAAACTGAGTATGAAATTTCAGGGGAAAATTTGGTCATTCAGTGGATTAGAGGACTTTCAAGCATTCTTTTTTTTTTTAAATCAAACAAATGCTTTATTAACTTCTGGTTTACATCACTCATTTCCACCAGATTTTGAGTTACAATTTTTTTCCCCATTTTTCCCCTACCCACCATCCCAGAATAGCAGTCCCACAAGATATCCATTCCTCTAATCTGCTCTCTCCCATATCTTCTCCCATACCCCCTTCAACTTTTCCATTAGGGCAAGGTGAATCTCTGTACCCCAGTGCCTGCCCATATTATCTCCCAATTATATGCAAAAGAGTATTGATAATAGTATTTATATATATTTGAAACATTTAATTTTAAGACCTCAAATTTCAGATACATTCCCTTCCTCCCTTGTCACCCATTCCCTCTTGGAAGATAAGTAATTCAGTATGTATTGTACATGTGTAGCTATGCAAAATATTACCATAGTAGATATATTGTACAAGGCTGCTTATAATTCCCTCCCACCCATCCCACCCCCACCTGGTCCATTCCCTACTTGATCCTGTCCCTCTTCTATAGTGGGTACTTTCAACCTTCCCTCCCCCAAGAATGCCCTCCCATCCATCATCCCTCCTCTCATCCCCCTTCCCCCTATTCTGCTGCAGGTTGAGATATCCCATTTAGTATGTATGTCATTCTCTCCCTGAACCAGATTCAATGAGAATGTGGTTTTGCCTTTTTGCCTTCCTATTCTTCCCCTCCCCTGCAGCCACTTCCCCTTGCTTCTTCTACATGAGATAGTTTACCCTACCCTGTTTCTCCCCATCTCCTCTTGCCACTTTCCTCTCTCACCTCATAATTTCACCCCTTAAGTATCATTCCTTCCAAACAAATTCAACCTATGCCCTCTCTCCATGTATAACTGTAAACATATATATACACATTCACATATGTATTCATATGACCATACACCCTTCTTCCATTATTTTCATACTGAGAGGGGTTTCATCAGTCACAGTTATTGTTTTTCCATGTAGGAATGTAAATAGGTCAACTTTGATAAGTTCCTTTTGATTTCTTTTCCCTGATTACCTTCTCAGGCATCTCTTGCTTCTTGTGTCTTGATGTCAAATTTTCTATTCAATTCTGGTTTTTTCCTCAAGAATGCTTGAAAGTCCTCTATTCCACTGAATGACCATATTTTCCCCTGAAACAAAATACTCAGTTTTGCTGGGTAGGTGACCCCTGGGTTCAGTCCCAGTTCTTTTGCCCTCTGGAATATCATATTCCATGCCCTTCTATCCCTCAGTGTAGAAGCTGCCAGGTCCTGAGCTATTCTGATTGTGTTTCCACAACATTGAAATTGTTTCTTCCTGGCTGCTTGGAGTATTTTCTCCTTGATCTGGGGATTCTGGAACCTGGCTATAATATTCCTGGGAGTTTTCTTTTTGGGATCTTTTTCAGGAGGTTATTGGTGGATTCTTTCAACCTCTATTTTGCCCTCTGGATCTAAAACATCAGGGCAATGTTCCTTGAGAATTTCTTGAAGGGTGATTTCTAGGTTCTTTCTTTGATCATGGCTTTCAGGTAGTCCAATAATTTTTAAATTGTCTCTCCTGGATCTATTTTCCAGGTCAGTGGTTTTTCCCATGAGATATTTCACATTGCCTTCTAATCTTTCATTTGTTTAGATCTGCTTAACAGCATCTTGATTCCTCATAAAGTCATTAGCTTCCATTTGCTCCAGTCTAACTCTGAAGGAATGAATCTCCTCAGCGAACTTTTGAGATTCTTTTTCCATCTGGCAAATTCGGCTTTTTAAGGCATTCTTCTCCTCATTGCCCTTTTGGGCCTCCTTCGCCATCTGAGTTAGTCTATTTTTTAAGGTGTTGTTTTCCTCAGTCAGGCTGTTGACCCTCATTTCATACTTTTCCTGCATCCTTCTCGTTTCTCTTCCCAATTTTTCCTCCAGTTCTCTTATTTGATTTTTAAAGTCCTTCTTAAGGTACTCTATGGCCTGTAACCTGCTCATATTTTCCTTTGGGGCTTTTGGAGCAGGATATCTGACCTCACAGTCCTCTTCCTGTTCCATGCTTTGATCCTCTTTGGCCGCAAAATAGGAGTCTAATGTTGCATTTTTCAGTTTATTTTGTTTCCTTTTCCTTGGCATGTTGCCCCTTAATTACTTGACTTTTGGGCTTGTTCCTACAGCAGGACTCTGCAACCAGTCATGGAAGCTTCCATCCCGAACACTGGGGTCTTCACAACTTCCATTTCTGGCAAGCCTGATACCCACCCCACGACCTCCACACTAGATCACAATCTAGATCCAGGGAGGTTAAAGCAAGAGTGATTACCCCCCAAGACTGAACACCGGATCTCACTACAGTTCGCCAGCCAGGAGCTGGAGCTGCCACTAGAAACTGCAAAATGGCGTGTCTCCTCAGTGGCTTCTAGCCCCCAGGGGACGAAGCCGACTCGTTACCCAAATACTGGTCCCAAATTCCAAAGGGCACTAACCTCTCACTTTGTCCTAGGCCTGTCTGTGTTGATAAATCTGGAATTGCCACAGCTGCTGGTGTTCTGGGGTCCCACCAGCCGGCTGCTGGCCAGGCCGCCATGTGGCTAAAACTGTGGCTCACACAGACCTGGGCTCAGGTTTCAGCATGCTGCGTGCTGTGCTGCCAGCTCCCAGAGTGCTGCACTGGTCCATCCTGCAGGGCTGCTTGGCTATCCTCAGTGGGAGGTTAGCTTCTCTGTGTCATTCTGTGGGTGCTGGGGCTCCAGAAGTTGTCAGAGTCCTCTTTTACATAGTTTGGAGGTGATCTGGGCGGAGTGTGCCTTGGACATGCTGTTTCTACTCCGCCATATTGGCTCTGCCCTCGACTTTCAAGCATTCTTGAAGAAAAAACCACACTTGAGTAGAAAAGTTGACATTCAGACACAAGAAACAATAGAAGGATGGGATGGTAAACAGGGGAAAGAAATCATAAGGAAATTATCAAAGTTGAAATATTTACATTCCTACATGGAAAAAAGATAATTGTAGTTCTTGAAAATTTCTCATCATGAAAATAGTTGAAGGGAATAGAAATATAGATAGATAGATAGATAGATAGATAGATAGATAGATAGATAGATAGAGATATAGATAGATAGATAGATAGATAGATAGATAGATAGATAGATAGATAGATAGTCTTTATTGGAGGGCTCATAGGTGTAAGAATACATATGTGATTGTGTGTGTGTGTATATATATATATATATATATGGGCACAGCACCAATTTATTATGAAGGCATGACACTTAAAAGATGAAATTAAGAGGTGAGAGAGGTATATAACAAGAGGAGATGGGGAGAGACAGAATGGGGTAAACTCATATAGAAAAGGCAAGGGAAAATGGTTACAATGGAGGGGAAGAACAGGAAGGCAAAATGGCCTGAAGTTGGAGAATTCTCTTAGATCACTGTATTACTGAGAACAGCTAAGGTTGCTTTTACAGTGTGCCATATCCACCTTGTTCTGCTCACTTTAGTCTTCATCAGTTCGTGTAAGTCTTTCCAGTATTTTCTGAATGTATGCTGCAGCAAGAATCTCCCAAGGTTCCTGTTTTTTTTTTTTTTTCATTCAATGACCTGTTGTTCTCTTAGACTTCTGACTTTTCTCATCACATCTAATTTATCCCTCATAGATCAATGGAGTGAAATCAAAGGCAAGCCATAGCAAGGAGATTGTGCTGCAACAATCCAACTATCCCCATTTTCAACTTGAAAACCACTAATTCCCATATCAGAAGGCTGAGAAGTATAAATCAACAAGCATTTATTAAGCACTTTGCTTTCTATTTGTTCATTTGTTTGGATCTGTTTAACAGCATCTTTAATTCTCACAAAGTCACTAGCTTCCCTTTGGTCTATTCAAATCTGAAGGAAAGACGATCTTCAGTGAGCCTTTGTAATTCATTTTTCCATCCAGCCAATTTGAATTTTTAAGGCATTCCTCTCCTCATTGCCTTTTTGAGCCTCTTTTGCCATTTGAGTTAGTCTATTTTGTAAGGTGTTATTTTCCTCAGTCAGGCTGTTGACTCTCCTTTCATAATTTTCTTGCATTATTTTCATTTCTCTTCCCAATTTTTCCTCCACTACTCTCATCTGCTTCTTAAGGTCCTCTATGACCTGTAACCAGCTTGTATTTTCATTTGAAGCTTTTGGTTCAGGAGTTCTGACCTCACAGTCCTCCTCCTGTTCCATGCTTCAATCCTCTTTGCCCCCAAAATAGGAGTCTAATGTTTATTTTTTCTGTTTATTTTGTTTCCTTTGCTTAGGCGTGTTGCTACTCAATTACTTGACTTTTGGGCTTGTTGCCACAGTAGAACTCTGCCACCAGCCAGAGGAGCTTGTGTCCCAAACACTGGGGTTTTCTCAGCTGCCAGAGGTATTAGTTGGGTGCCCTCTCTGAAGCTTGCACACACTCTGGCAAGCTGGTCACACACCCCGAACCTCCACTCCAGACTGCAATCCAGATCCAACAAGGTTAAAGCAAGAGCACTTACTCCCTAGAGTGATTGCCAGGTCCCCTTATAGTCTGTAGGCCAGGAGCCGAAGCTGCAATGTGGCACAGGCCGCACCTAAGTGTCTCAATGGCTTCTTGCCCTAGGGGCAAAAGCCAAAGTTCTCCCCATTAGTCCCAAAATCCATAGTGCCCTGACCTCTCACTTTGTCTTTGGCATCTATGTGTTGATAATTCTGTAAACACAACATCTGTTGGTGTTCTGCAGTCCCTCCAGCAGGCTTCTGGTCGGGCTGCCCAGGGGCTAAAACTCTGACTCAAGACTCATGCAGGCCTGGACTCTGGTCCCAGAGAGCTATGCTAGCAGCTGCCTGCAGGGCTGCTGGGCTGTCCTCAGCGGGAGGTTAGGTTCTCTGTGTCGTTTTGTGGGTTCTGTAGCTCCAAAGTTTGTTCAGAGTCTCCTTTTACATGGATTGGGGAAGATGAGAGTCAGAGCTGTGCAGAAGTCCTGTTTCTACTCCACCATCTTGACTGCCCCCCAATTTTCAAGTATTGTTGATGAAAAAAAAACAGAGTTGAATAGAAAATTTGACATTCAGATACAAGAAGCAAGAGAAGCATGCGAAGGTAAACAGGGAATAGAAATCATAGGAGACTTATCAGAGTTTAACTATTTACATTGCTACATGGAAAAACAATAATTGTAACTGATAAAATTATATATATATGTATATGTGTATATATGTATATATATGTATATATGTATATAGGAGAGTATATGGGCATACAAATACATATATGAATGTGTGTATATATGTCTACAGGTATACATAGATAGAGGGCACAGCACTGATTTAATAGGAAGGCATGATACTTAAAAAGTCAAATTAAGAGGTGAGAGAGAAATATAACAAGAGGAGATGGGGAGAGACAGAATGGGGTAAACTATCTCATATAGAAAAGGTAAGGGAAAATGGTTACAATGGAGGGGAAGAACAGGAAGGCAAAAAGGCAAAATCTTATTCTCATTGAATTTGGCTCAGGGAAGGAATGGCATACACACTAAATAGGGTATCTCAACCTACAGGAGAGCAGGGGGGAGGGGGTGGGGGGGATGATTTAAGGGAAGGCAGGCTGGGGTGAGGGAAGTTGTAAGCACCCACTTTTGAAAAGGGACAGGATCAAAGTAGAGAATAGAATAGAGGTGGGATAGGGGGGAGGGAAATATAGTCAGTCTTTTACAGTATGTCTACTATGGTAATGTTTTGCATAGCTACACATATACAATCTATACTGAATTGCTTATCTTCCCAGTAAGGGTAGGTGACAAGGGAAGAAGGGAATGAATCTGGAATTCAAAATTTTAAAATCAAATGTTTAATATATATATAGTATTATTAATACTATTTTAAATGTAATTGGGAAATAAGATATACAGGCACTGGGGTATAGGTACCAAATTTTAGGAAGGATATTTTTATTTTCATTTCCCTACTTAAAAAGTCAAAGGGATTATGGGAGAAGATATGGGAGAGAGCATATTGGTGGAGGGTATATTTTGTGGTACTGCTATTTTGGGGTTGTGGGTAGGGGAAAAATGGGAAAAATTTTGTAACTTAAAATCTGGCAGAAATGAATGATGTAAACCAGAAGTTAATGAAGCATTTGAAAAAATAAAATTTGAAAAAACATTAATACTCTTTTTTTTGAAGTATTAAAATGGAAAATGAAAATACAGAGTTGGAATTAAGTCAGGGGTATGGGAGAACAAACGTTTTTACATAAGGAATGAAGAGTCCTTCTGGAGAGATAATAAGAAATGGAAGAGTGAAAAAGAGAGAAAGCTTGGTTGAAAACCAGGAAGCTAGCAAGAAAATAGATTTGAGGATATAGTCAGAGGTTGAGTGGTCTTTCATGGAAAAACAGTATCTCAGAATTAAAAGGAACTACAAAGATCAAAATAAGTCCAACCTCTACCTGAGCAGGATTCCACATAATAATGTCTGATAGGTGAATATTCAGGCTCCATATAAATAACTCATAGAAAGAGAACACCACTGAATTTAATGGAAGGTTAGTTTTTCCTTATACTGAGTTCAAATATGTCTTTCTGTAACTTTCATCTTTGCCCCTAACTGAGCTTTCTAAGACCAGGTTAGTCAAGTGTACTCCTTCCCAATAATATTTCATAAACTTTAAAACATGTCCAAGATCTCCCTAAGTTTTCTTGTCTCTATGTTATATATCCATAGGGCCTATGGTCAGCTCTTATTTGGAATGGTTTCCAGTTCCCTCAGTATCAGTTTTCCCCTCTCGCACTATATTTCACTTTAAAAATACCCTTCCTAAAATTTTGTACCTTGTAATAAACACAATAAGTATTATGGCAGCTGATGAGGAAAGATAATGGTAAGATAACCCTATCCCTCCTTCTGTACATTAGGCTAATTTAAGAGATTTCATTAGATTTTCTTTTTTCCACATTATACAATTACCTCATTTTGAGGTTTTAGTCCTCTAAAACTTCCAAAGTATTTTCACACAAACATGGCCTAACTCTGGCTGTTACATTCTGTACTTACGTACTTGATTTTTTGAACCAAAGTGTAGGATGCTATATTTTTCTTCCTTATTGAATTTCAACTTATTTGATTTGACTCATTTTTCTAAGCTGTCAAAACCCTTTGGATTCTGACTCAGTCATTCAATGTGTTAGCTATCCCTCACAGTTTTTTGTCATTGAACATTTGATAAGCATGCAATATGTGACTTCAGTCAAGACATTAATAAAATGTTAAATAACATGGGGACAAGGGAATATTCTGAGGGCATTCTGCCTATACAACAATCTAGACCATAACTTTCCATCTTGTCCCCAAGGATAATATAAGATTCTTTGGCTGTCACACTGAAATCAAAGAATGTTTTGTATATGGAGAAAGTTACCAGTCTAGCTGGTCTGGACCTGTGATTTTATCGATGCAGGAAACTGTTTGCAAGAAAGCTGATTCTACTATATTGCATATTGACAACTGTGCTGCCTCTTGGTCTTAGAGAGCTGCCTGGAGGACAGAGAAGGTAAATGACTTTCCCACAGTTATACAGTCAGTACGTTAAAAACGAGACTTGAACTTGTCTTCCATACCCCAGTACTGATTTTTCTATCAACTAAACTATATTGTGTTGCTTCTCATTAGGTGAGTAACCATATAAAAAAAAAGAAATGAAGCCCATCTGGCATATATATATTCCTTGATGAAACCATATCAGTTCACTTCATAAGTATAAAATAGAGGGCATATAAAATAGTAGTTTGTTGTTTTTCTGAAACAATCTTGACATTTTAGGGTATTCTAAGGTCAATACGACTTAAAGGTATCACATGATAGCCCCAAGGGATAGGGGGACAAGACAAAACAAAACAAAATAATGTGACCTCAGGCTACATGGACACAGAGTGTCCATGACAAAACAAACAAACAAAAACATTATCCTGCACTAGGTAGATTTTGTACTCTACACTGGGTGATAGATAGCCAAAGAAGTCTATTCTATTTTGTGCATCACAGCATTGGAAAGAGGTTGAACATATGAAGAAGGATGACAAGTATTATAAAAATTTTTGAAAGCATGATACGTGAATTAGTTGTAGGAACTAGGAGTTTTTAGTCCAGATAAGTGAAAAATAAGAGGGATCACATAATAGAATCATGGATTGATAACTGGAAGGCACTTCAGAAATCATATACTCCAGAGGTATCCAACACATTACTTGAGGCCCTCATTGCAAACTGCAAACACTCCCAAGTACAACCTGAAACAGATTAAAATATAATTATAAAATATTTAATAAAATAAATAAAAATATACAGAAAATAGATAATGTTAATGTGTGATTTTCTAAAGCCTACAGGGATCCTTTTGTATTGTTTAGTACCCCTTCTATATAAGTTTGATTATACCACTGGTATAATATACTCCCTTGTTTTAAAGAAGGGGAAACTGTAGCCCACATAGATTAAATGCTTTCCCCAAGGTCACATAATCAGGAAATGACAGGTGCAAGATTATAAACCAAGCATATTGAATCTCAAGTGTTTCCATTTTCCCATTCACTATAATTGTCTTCAAGTAAGTATCTAAGGACTATCATACAATAGAAATATTAAGCTTGTTTTACTTGCCCCATAGGACAAAGGTAGAAACAAAGGATAGAAGTAGGATGGAAGAAATTTATTATATTATCAGGCAATCAATAAACATTAATTAAGTACCTGCCCTGTGCCTTCCTAATACTTAATGCTATACACAAGTTGGATGAGCTTCCCTGAGAGGCAGTGGATTCCCACACAATGAAGGTCTTCAAATAGTGACTGAAAGACCATTTGCCATTGGTTTTGTAGTGGGATCTCTCCTTCAGGTTAGATTATGAAGTCTTTTCTAACTAATATTTTGTGATTCTGATAGCTTCTTATCTGATCCTTAGTTCCCAGTGTTCAATGGACCATCATATTTTTGTAACCTACATTACATTCTTCTGTCCTCAAAAATGTCAAACCAAGTTAGGGTTACTCTCTATCTCTTCAGGTTCTCTATTTTACCAACAAAGTACTTTTATTTTTTCAAGGAGCACTGCTTCTTCATGAGAACCTAGAGAAGAAAGAAGAGTTTCCTTAGCCCTTTCAGTTTATCCCTTAATAAGAACACCATTTTTCGCGTTCAGTTCAATTACTTGGCACTGGCCAAAACACAGTATACTTTCACAAAGTTATTGAAATTTCCCTTTGTCGTGCCAGCTTGAGTCCCAGTCCTCAGTCATTTCTGGCAGTAATTTGTATGGTTAGTTTGCATGGGTAACTGCCATGACAAACTTGCTGTTAACAATATGAGGAGGTCAGTGGCTGCTATAGAGAGGGTGCTCTGAGAGGCTTTATTTATGATAAGATTGAGCTTTCCTTATGATAGGATTCTGACTTGAGTTTGCTGCTCTCTTTTGATTGATAATTAGTAGATTGCTGCCAAATTCAGTTGCAAACAGGAAACTTCCTTTAAATATTTGTTTGCTGTTTTGTATGTTTGTTTATGAGATCATTAGTAGGAATTTATCCTGCAAATTTTGCCAGTTATGGCCTTAGTATCTCTGTTTCTTTTTCTTTTGTTAGTGTTTTATACAAAGAAATGGCAAGATTCTTCATCAAATAAACCAGAAAGCCTAGAGGAACTGTAAATTGGTAATTGAGAAAAATCTACCCAGTAGGTAGCCTGCTGAAGCAATTTTTGATTGTATTAGTGTGAAAAATTCCAGCTAAGATTGTCCAAATGACTCATTAGCCTCTAGGATTTCCTTTAGTCTTAGTGCCTAGTACCATTTTGGTTGTCCTGCTGCCAGGGAAGGATGTACTGATGATTTTTTTAAGTTCTCTTGTTTATTTCTTTACTCCTAACTAAAGCATACATAACAAAGCAATTTTAAAACAGTCAGTGAGCTTCCACATCAGTTTCTTCTCAAATGGTTAGGCAGGAAATATATGCTCCTTAGAGCACTGATATGTTGATCTTCTGGACAATAAGAGCATGTCTATTAGAATAGGGAGTTTTGTGTTTTCCCTAAAGGAAAAGTAAGCTTAACTTTGTTAAAAAAAAAAAAAACATTCTTGTTAATATGCCTGTGATAAAAGAGAAAGTTTTTAGATATGTAAAACTTCAAGTTCCCCTGCCCTCCCACCACTCCCTGGCAGCTCCCATTCCATTTTGGTCAAACTACAAAGTGATTTTTTTTTCCTAAATCTACTGTGATTTTATATAGCTTGAAGACCCCATTTGCTAATAAATTGATCACAGAGTGAGAGCAAAGATACAGACTCTTAGTCATAGGCACCATTAAAATTCTCATGAAAGAACCAGTAGGGAGTCAATATAATAAAGGTCAAGGAGAAAGATAGTCAAACTCCCTCAATATCATTATGTGAAAATGTGAATATTTTTATGTGATGTTAATGTCTAGAACTGTAGATTTAGAATGAGAACCTAGATTTAATTCTTGCCTCAGATACTAGTTATAAAGCAATGGGCAAAGCACTTAACCTCTCTGAACCTTAGTTGTTTTTTTTTTCTTTTTTAAGAGAGGTGATAGCGTATACCTTATACTTCATATCACTGATATGACATATTTAAAAGATTTTTCTGAAGCATCTATCTTTATGAGTTAGTTTCATTCTTTCTATTGTTTTATCTCATTCTTCTCGTTGTTTCTGTTCAGTGATTATCAACTTTTTTTTTTTTAATTCTGAGATGGTTTACTAGCATGTTATTATACTTTATTGCTTAATATTCTGGGAACTGCTTTGTAGGAAGATTAAAAATATTAAAAGTAGTAATATTTGTAATCATCATGAACTCATCCTCCTCTTTTCTTTTTCTTTTTTTTTTAAAGCAATTGGGGTTAAGTAACTTGCTCAAGGTTACACGGCTAGTCATTATTTTTGTGTGGGTGCTCATTTTCTGAGGACGGTTTCGATCCCGGGTCATCCCAACTCCAAGGCCGGTGCTGTTACTCACTGAGCCACCTAGCCACTCCTCTCCCCTTTTTCAAATGGAGCTCAGATAGCAATGGTTCTGGGAAAACTTGATATTTTCCTTTTTTGTTTAAGCTGGATGATGAGATTGGAGATTGAAATTATCAGAAGCTATGTCCAAATTACCACATATCATGGATAATTGTCCCTTCTCTGTGACTCTACTTTCCCATTCAATCAATATAGTAAAACTGTTTTAATGATTGTATGAGAATATAATCATCTCCTTACTATTTCTCTTTCCTGTGACCTCTTGCTCCATTCCCTGTCATCTGATTTCTCTTTAATCATTTCTCAAGTGAGATAAGATGTAAGGCACTTTCCAAACCTTAATGGACTAGATAAATACTAGTTATTATTAATATCATTTCTTTTGTTGTTACTATTGTTGTGTAAGAACCATCTCCCAGAAGTACCTTAAATTCCATTAACCCTTCACTGTGGCACATACCTGCTGCTCACTCTGGGGAAATAGACTGAAATAAGATAAATGATTTCCCCAGGCAATTTAGAGTCTCATCTAGCAGTTTCCACTCACTCATTTCCTGGTTTCCCTTGGCTTCATTTCTAATTTTGGCTTGCTCAAAATCATACAGTCCTTGCACAGTCGAGTCTGCATCCAAATTACTAATCAGATGGAAAAGTGTCAACCTGCAAGTTAGGACCTCTTTGGAGAACAGCTTTTGAAAGAAGATTTCTCAATCTTCAGAAATTGTGCCAATTTTGTAACTTCTTTTAAGAAGCCCTTTAAAGAAGAGGTTTGTCCCCCTTGCCTCACATGTTAAAATCAAAGCTAACATATTAATAAGAGCTTTACTATAATTCTTCAACTAAGTGATTTCACTTAAGGCATTTTTTTTCAGTAAATGAGGTCTTTCTTTTTTTCCTAAAAATTTAATGTATGGATTGGAGGAATTTCATTTTCAACATCATAAGACACTATGAAAAAATCTATTCCTCAGATAGAGATATAGCAAATATTGAGTAGTACTAGGCCTCCCACAGTCATATTTGCAGGTTTTTGGAAACTTTTTCAACCCTCTCATTTTATATGTGACTATAAGGATCAGAAAAGTGACTTGGTAACAGTCACATAAGTATTTGTTATGGATCCAGGATTCCTACATCAAAGCTGGAACACTTTCTATCACTATAGAACAATAGCAACAAAAAATTTTAATAAGCACTTTCAATTTTACAGTTTTATGGTTAATTTTCTCACTTGAGCCACATAACCATCCTGTAAAATAGCCATTCGCCGATATTATTATAGTTTGTGTTTACAAATGTGAGAGTTGAGGATTGGAAAGATTAAGTGACTTGTATGCGGTTATTTATTCATTAAGCAATCATTTATTAAGTGCCTATGTTGTACCTAGACCTGTGCTAAGCACTGAGGATACAGGAGCAAAAAAGAATCAACCTTTGCTCTTGAGAAGCATAAATTCTATACAGGGAAATAAGTCATACACAGACAAGTAAATTCAACATGTATACAAAATGGATGATAAAAACTAATATTTATAGAGAACTTTAAGATTTATAAAGCAGGTGCTATTGTTATCCCCATTTTACAATAAAGAAACTGATGCAGATAGTCATATAGGAAGTAAGTATAAATGACTGTATCTGAACTCAAGTCTTCTTGCCTCTAGGCCCAGGGCTCTATCCACTGTACTATGTAGCTGCTGATACAAAGTAATTTCTAGTAATAGTGATGGGATAATATGTTCTCTTTCAACTCAGGAAAGAAAAACAAAGCAAAACAAACCAACATACAAAAAATTGTATCTAACACCATAAAATACCCCACACATACTCTTCTAAATTTTTAAAGTTTAAGTCCCATGGTATTTAGAAGTCTAGTAATCCTCGAGATGTTGTCAGATGATGGCTAATCCTTATTTCATTTAATCACATTGTATTAACTCTTGCTTATAAACTTGCTTAGTGCCACAGAAACCCAAATTTCCTTGAGTACGTTATGGGAGTTTTATGTTAAAGACTTCCATCGATATTCAGTCAGTTTCCAAATGTTGACTTATAGGCTAAATTTAAGTCAGAAAACATGAGATGAAGAGCCATAATGGACATAGAGATCAGTCCCCTCATTTTCCAGCTGAGGACACTAAGCCCCAGAAAGATTAAGTGACTTTCCAGAAGCCGAGCAGGAAATTACTAAAAAGAATTGATGTTATATTCTCCATCTCCAAAACACATCTTTCTACACCAGTGGTTTCAAACTCAAATAGAAATGGGGACCACTATAGGGGGCCATAAGGATTCCACATGGTGACTTAGAAATGCCCTGTGACTTAGAAAACAACATGTTTATACTGTGTTCTATTGCATTTTTATTTTGTTAATTCTTTCACAATGACATTTTAATCTAGTTTAGGCTGTCCCTCATAAGTGTTGCTGGTTGTGGGATGCATATTTGACACCACTATTCTACACCATATTGTAATTCTTTATGGGAATATAGCTTTCTAAAGAGTCCTTGTTAATATGAGTAGACTCTTCAAAGAAATCATCTAAAACAGTCCCATAAATGTAGAAACTGGGGCCCAAATTTTACTGGAACTTGACTAAAAATCTCATTCATTCTCTATAATTTCTCTTTTTTGTCAGTTTGGTTCTAGGTATGATAAAATTTTTTAATTACTTTGTATGATCTCCTAGTCCTATCTCTCTCCACCTAATTTTCCACTTTATATTATTGAGTCCCTAATACTGACATCCTAGATGTGAGGGTACATTAGTACTCAGGCCAGTTGTTCATGAGTAGAAACTAGAATCCAAGCAATGGAAAAAATAGAAATGTACAAATTACTTGGAGAGGAGGGAATATGGGGATTATCCCCCTACCTCATCACCCACCATTCCCTGCTCTCTCTAAAATCCAGAATGATTTAGGAGTACAAAGATGAAAGAAAGAATTCATGGGATTTGCAATAATATTCTTATCGCTAAGGATCTCAGGTTTCTCTATCTGCCCCCTCTTTACCTTAAAGCACCAACACTAACATAAGTCATGAGATCCTAGCATATATGTGCAGACTTCTTTCTACTTCCAGTGGGAAAATCACCACCACCATCACTACTACAAAAATGACCCCTACTCCTAGTATGCTATGCCTCCTCATCCTTGTCCTTTTCCTCCCTTCCTAGGCTTACTATTACTACAACTATTACTACTAGTAATATTTCCTCTACTATAACTCCTCCTTATCATCCTCTTTGTCCTACTGCTAATCCAACACCTCTTCTTCCTACTTCTAGTCTTACTCCTCCTCCTCCTAGTTCTACTATTACTCCTATTTTTACTACTGCTACAGATAGTAGTAGTCCTACTACTGTTATAGCTACCACTCCCACTACAACTACTACTATTGCTACTACCACCAAAAGTTTTACTCCTACTCTCCTTCTACTACTACTACTATTATTACCACCATCCCTACTAGTCTTGGTTCTTCTCCTCCTAGTCCTACTCCTCCTATTCTTACTAATGTTGCTGCTACTAGTAGTAGTCCTATTACTACAACTATTAGTCCATCTCCTCTTACTACCACTACTAAATTTTGTGTCTAGATTGGTTATTTCATAGGCGTAATGAACAACTTGTGAGGAAAGCCTCTCTATCAATGCTGATCAGCAACTGCTCTGAAACAAAATCTTAGAGAATTTCTTGAAAGGATAGAAATTTCTTGAAGTACAGCTCACAAAGCACTATGTATTGGAAGAATGAATTGCTCTGAGTTCATTCTGACTCTGATGTTGAATCTATAATAATTGTGTAATCTCATAAAATCTTTCTCTTATGGTATCAAAATGTCAAGTGGATTCAATGAATGCAAGTTGCTAAATGCATGTCAAGTAAAGACAGATGCTGAAGTCTTCAAGCTTAAATTTGGAGGTCATTTTGAGCCACTGGACACAGACAGTACTTTAAAATGTCATTGTCTCCTTAAGTCAAGATACAGTAAGCATAAAACTACCAAGGAGAAAATTGGCACTGCACTTCAAGAGATTTATTGATGTACTAAAATCAAACCTCAATAAGAAGAACACATTTAAATGAATTAACACCTATGTAATAACAATCTTGACATATACTTTCTGTTCTGTAAAATGGATTATAGGGGCGGCTAGGTGGCGCAGTGAGTAAAGCGTCGGCCCTGGAGTCAGAAGGACCTGAGTTCGGATCCGGCCTCAGACACTTAATGCACACAAACAAAAATAAAGCCTAGTCGTGTGACCTTGGGCAAGTTACTTAACCCCAACTGCCCACCAAAAAAAAAAAAAAAAAAAAATGGATTATAAAATATTTATGTATGTTATAAGAAGTTATAGTTGGAGTTCCTTTTGTTTATGGATTGGCTTATATGGCTGATGAGGGCCCTTTCAATTTTCAAATTCTGTGTGATTCTCTGGTTCTGTGTTTAACATTTATCAGGGTGCCTGACACATATTAGTTCCTTTATAAATGTTTATTCACTGACTGTTGGTAAAGTATCCCAACAAAACCCTTTTTACATATTAATACAACATGGTACTCATTACACTAAGTCCACTATTGAAAGATGTATTTTCCTTATCTAAAAGAAAAAAGAGGATTGATAAGTGATCTCAGACTAAATATTAAACAAAAAAGTATATAAAAATATATTTGGAGCAAGTAGACATTATTTCACCAAACAAACATGGGAAGATTCATGATGGGATTTCAGTTTCAGATCACCACTAAGAGGAATTACAAAGGGATCATCCTTAAGCATCCCATGTATATTGACCAATGTAGATTAGGTAAAGCTGTGCTACACATCGCTGTCAGCTGTCCAGAATAAGCACTAACCAAATACCCAGCAAATCATGCCCTGTTGGCAAGAATGCTACAATAAAAGCTCTTTATCTTTCATAAACTGACAAATGATAAATCTACATGATACAATTATAGATCTCAACATGCTTTTGAGGATTCAACAAATATACGTTATTGGTACTGAGTCATTATTAAAAACAGAAATATTGTCCACAATATAACAGACATAACATGGGTACGTTAAAAAAGGTTAAGAACAATATCTTAATAGGTGTTGCTATACCAAATACTTATAATCTAGACCTATAGAAATGAAAAGCTTTCAAACTATAGAGACATAGCAAAAGAAATCAAAATAGTTTGGAACAGAATTAAGGCATATTATCCTTCTGACCTCATGCTTTCAGCAAGGCAACAGAAGACTTTCCAGTCTGATACTTTTATTCAATTACGGGAAACAGTTGTTTTATTCACCTGTTCAATAATCTTCAGAACATTAAGTACAAAAGAATAACAAGAAACAACTTGTCGTGGGACTGTTTCTAACTAGAATTCATTGGAAGAGATAGAGTGAACATAATATGACTAAAAGGATTATCAGATTTAGGACTAAAAAAAACATTTTAGATTGTTTAGGCTAAAGCTCTCGCTTTATTGGAGTGAGGGAAGGAAGGAAATTAAGGCCTGAGAAATTTTAAATGATTCGACTAAAGTCATACAGGAAATAAGTTGTGAACCTTTGGGAGATTTTCTTGAAAAAGATAATGGGGTGCTTTGGTGCATTTCCTTCTCTAGCTCATTTTACAGATGAGGAAAACTGATGCAAACAGAGTTAAGTCATTTTCCCACAGTCACACAACTAATAAATGAAAACTGAATCTTCCTGACTCCAGGCCTATTCCACCCAACTGCCCATTTGGAAACTAAACTTGTTAAATTAAATATTCGAGAGATTTTTTTATATTGAAGTAACTAAAACAAGTTTTATTTGCATTTTTATATTTATAATTAATTTTTAAAAGGTGCAATGAAAAATGTTATGTCAAATTAACTTTATTTCATTTTAATGGGGCCATTAGGTTGTTAAATCAAGAGAGAAAGTATAAATGAGTATTTGATGTTTACAAAGTGCTTTGGAGTTTGTGAAATACATTATCATATATTATTCCTCTTCATCCTCACAACAAACTGGTAATGTAGTTCCTATAGGTGTTGCCTACATTTTTCAGATTTGAAAGTATTTATGAGTAGGTAAATGACTTAGCCTGTTAAAGATAGATTGGAATCCAGGTCATCCTGATTACTAGTTGAGCATCCTTTTCACTACCCCCACAAAGCAAGGTTTAACTGTGTCTGTGGTACTAAGAGGACTATTTGTTAACTACACTCAAGATTTTACAGAAGCTAGGCTTTGTAGAATTCTATGGTTATTATCTATATCACATGGGACACAAGCACTAGAATATGTATGCACATTTGTATATTATGTGTATATATGAATATACACAAGCCTATTTGTGCTTATATACATGCATGTATATGAACCTATATTCTAATGCTTATGTTTAGATCCCATGGTGCCATAAACAAAATTACACTTTGCTATATGGAGTAATGGAGAGAATCCTGAAAATGGAATCAAGAAAATCTAGATTCATCTTTACTTCTGACTCTTATTAACTCTATAACCATAAGCAAGTCACTGACCTCCTCTAAACCTAAGTTAAAATCTGAAAAATAAAGAAGATATTTTAAGACCTAATTTGCAAAGTTGTAGCACACATCATACACTTGTGTGTAAGTATATCTATCTAGTTTTCTATCTGTACATGTATATATACATACATGAATACACACATATATATGTATATAAATTTCAGACAATTGAGGTGAGTGACCCATTTTTTCCACTTAGAGGAGCCACCCCGCAAACATGACAGAATGAAAATGTGGTGGATTATTTGATTCCCACTCCCTGATGTTATTTATCTTTTTTAACCAGAACCACTTAACCTATATCTGTAAGTTCATCACAGACACTGACACTCAGACCAATCATTGCCTTAAAGATGGGAATTATAAAAATCCCTTGATGGGTAGTTTATCAACTCAAGATACAGCCCATCTTGCATCTGAAATCAACTACGATATCCTAGCAAATGGATTTTTTTACTCATTCTTCCTTGAATAAAACCTTGATTTATATTCTATTCCCCCAAATAACCCTGCTTTATTCCCCCATAGTGAAGTCTTTGTTTGCTACTTTGGTCTCCCTAGAGACTGTTTCTTTTTCTGCCCTTGAGTTTTTCATAATTTCATTTATTAGATCCTGAGCAATTAATGTGAAGCATTCACTGAATACCCATTGGTTGAACCTCTGTTGATTCTTGGCCCATGAGTGTTTTGTCAGACACCAGAGATCTTAGACTTTAGACTCATTTTGTAACTCTGGCTAATGATACATTATGTCAATCCTAGCATTATCTGATTCCTCTACTGTCATAGAATGATAACCAATTCAATTTAATATGCATTTATTAAATGCCTACTAGTGCAAGACAAAAACAAAATAATCTCTATCCTTGAGAAGCTATGGGAAGTGGCAATGGGGCATATGATTTCTATACAGATAAGTAAAAATAAAGTAATAATTTTAGGGTAGAAAGAGAAAGCACTAATAGCTGGGATGATCAAGGTCATTCTCCTGTATGAGGTGGCATCTGAAATGAGCCTTGCAGGGATCTAGAGATTTCAAGAGGTATAGATGAGGTGGGAGAGCACTCTAATCCTAGGGACCACTTTTATAAAGGCTCACAGGCAGGAGCTACAATGTAATGTACGGAGAAGTATGAGAAGGTCAGTTTGTCTGTAATATATGGTGCATAAGAAGAGCAACATGCAATAAATGACTTATCTCCTGGTTTCAGGATCCTTTTATGCTTGGCCCCCCAATAAAATCCTGTGGTCTTTCTGGTATGAGTCAATCTCTGACTTTCTAATTGTGTTTGCTTGCCTATTCTCCTGCTCCCAATCTTTTTCTAGTTTGACCGACTTTGACACCTACTGATCCTTTGTTATGGCAGAAAAGGAAGCAGTTTATGGGTTTGATGAAAATATGCATCATTTAGTTCATTCTGATCACTTTGAGCATGTTATAGCTCACCTTCACAGAGATCTTTACTGTCTACTTCTTCATGACTATGTCTGACTTCTCATTGACCCTTGGGGCCCCTTGATCCCCATGACAGTCTCAGTTCTGTTGGTCACTTTACCTAGGTTACACCTGTATAAAATTGTTATGTAGGGGAAAGGAGCCTTAAACAATGGCCTTCTCTCATTGTCCTACTGACTTTTTGGGAAAGTCCTCCCTAGAATGGTCACTGATGATGTCCCATAAGATTCGAACACTTTCCCATAAGGAGAGGGCAAGAATAACTCTTATGAACAATTGCTATCATACATATGATTGGATATAACATAATAATCATTTGCAACAGGGGTTCTTTACCTGGTATATGTTTTTTTTAATAATTTGATAATTATTTTGATATAATTGGCCTATATTATAATTCCTATATACTTCATTTTGTGCATTTAAAAATATTCTAAGTAGGTATCCATAACATTTACCAGAATTCCAAAGGGATCTATGTCTTTACAAAAGACTAAGAATACCTAATTTAGAAAAATAATTAACATTCACATACTTCAATATTCTTCCACCATCACAATCCAGCTTCAGGCTAGGTGGGTGGAAATGGCACAAAGTGAGACATATCAATTTATTTGTCTCATTTAATAAGCACTCGGGAATGGTAATAGTATCTTTGCATCACACCATAGTTTTACAATGAATGTAATTCATTGAATTAATAATTCTATAGTTGTCCCTAAGGGTATGGAAGATGTGAAGGGAACTAATAGATTATCAACCAAAAATCACTGGGAGTACACAGACAAATAAAGGAAACAGTCTCTTTCCTCAAACAGTTTACATTCTATCAGGGAAAAGAAAATGTTCACCCAGTTCTGAAAAATATATGTAAAGTAAATACAGGATGAATTGGGAAAAAGAAATGCACCAGCACCTTGGGTGAGGGGTCAGGCAAAGGCTCTTAAATTCAGCTCTTATGGAAGCTAGTCAATCTGAAAGGCAGAGGTGAGGAGAGAGCATATTCCAGATATTGAGCAAAGAGATAGGAGTTGTTAGGCTGGGAGGGAGGGAGAATAAGATCAGTTCGGTGTATATGGATTAATGATGTGTTCAAATGCATGGCCAGACAGGTGGTAGAATCACATATCATACCCTGTAAGTCAGATGAATTTAAAAAAAATATCAGCAAAATATTCTATTTTAAACCAGGCTCTCATCATTAACTCCTAAACATTATGCCTCAGTGGAATAATATCTGTAATCGAAGCCTAGACTTTAGCATTATTCCAGAACTATAATTTACTTGGACAGAATTTGAGTGTATTTGAGTCAATGCTGCTGAGTTGTAAAGATCATTTTCTCCAACTTCATTTCCATGCTCTTATTCATCATAAAGATATTTTAATCAGAATGAATTAGCCTGAGGTGATGTCCTTCATATTACATGAATGGAAAATCATTACTGCAAAGGAAGTGAATGGCAGGTAGTGGGGGCTAGAGGGGAGTGAAGGTTTTTGTGTAGATTTTAAAATAACTTTTAGTGTTATATTAACATAAAATACACATGGGAGTTTCATCTATATTGCATTTCTCTAATTTCTCCCATCTGTCCAACTATCCACTTGTCTGCATATACTTCTGTACTAGAATAAGAAGTGACTGGTTGAGAAACAATACAATGCTTTTAGCAAATTGATTTACAAATCCATCAGTGTCAACATCTGTCACCTCAGGGTTTACAGTGTGAGGGATACGGAGAGGGGAGTTAAAATTCTTCTCTAGTCTATTCTGGCCATCATTTTCTGAGATTGCAACTATACCTTACTGGTTTTTCTTCATTCATCCATCCATGTGCTACCACTCCCTATTTACCATGCTTTATTTAAGGGAGACAGAGAATAAATAAAGAAGAAAAGACAGGATTAGGGTTGAATATGGTGAGAGAAACATTGGAAAGGACTGAACAGGAGTAATGTGGAGTGGCTGGCAGTCATTCAGAAATGAGAGATTAGAATTAAAGCCATTAGAGAGATATTCAGAGCTTTGCTTAACCATTTCTCAGATCTAAGCTATGTCCCACAGTTACCTAAACTTGCATCAGGGACCCTTTTCATATATGGCCTCTCTGGCAGGTGAAACTCTAAGGAAAATAGTAGATTTTTAAAAATAACCTCTAAAACTTATTGCATTATGAGTTCAGTTTTTGCCATGTTGAGCTTGAGATGCATCCAAGGACATTTGATTTGAAATGTGTAATAGGTAATTAATGATACAGGACTAAAACTCAGAAGGACATTTAGAATACACACACATCACATATATGCATGCATGTGTATGTGTTTGTATTTCATCCATACATAGATGACAATTAAATTAATTGGAGCTGATGACATCATCAATGGAGTAAAGGGGGGAGGACTTAGGGTAGAGCTTTGGAGAATACTCACAGTGCCTATAGCACTAATGATGAATCAGCAAAGGAAACTGAGAAGGAGCTATTGGATAGTTAAGAATTAGATGAGGAGAAAGCAATGAAAGTCCTGAAAATTAAAATGGAGACATTGACCATAAAAGGCTGTTTTTCAGAGAGTTTTACTAAATAAGGGGAAATCAGTTGACATAGTAAGATATAGTGAGGATGGAGGAGACCTAGAATAGTTTGTAGGCAGCAAAGAAGGCTACATGAAAAATTAAAGAGTAAAACGGATGTCATGATATAGAGGCAATATGATGGAGGAGATGGGATTAGATAGAATGAAAGCCATATGAAGTTGATGAGGTATTGGACATGAGGAAAAGGGCCATCTTTTCATCAAATTGCAATAAAAAGAAATTGTGAAGCAAGATTCCAGGGATGATAAGATGAGGAGGAGATGGAGGGAAAAAGAGAAAGTTCTCAAATGATAACTTCAACTTTTTTGGATAAAGTATGAAATATCTGGGAAGAAGGAGATGCAGGTAGAAGTTACATGAATCATAAGGGTGCCATGAGTTAATTTACTGGGATTTATGGTTCTGCTTAGGAAAATATAGAACTTTTCTCAAAAAAAATGAGGAAAATGATTCCAGCAGTCAGAACTGACCTTTTTATTTTTACCATTTACATTTTCAGCTGGCATTTGAGTTGGTATCTTTACCTTCTCTTGGACATCATAACAGAATGAAAGAGAAATTTCAAATGAAAGCTGTGATAGAATGAAGTGGAGTTATAGACCTCAGTCAGAATTTTTCTAATAGTTCCTTAAATCTTAGTGCAACTTTTACTCTGAAGTTTGAGAGATATTGAGAAGTCCCCTAATTAGGAAAAAACATACTCTACTTTCACATGACAATTCCTTTTCAACAGATTGACAGCAAAATATAGCAGACATTGTGCAACTTAATATTTTTGGTTAAAAGAATGAAGTTCCCATATTAAATGGTTATCAGATAAGACTCTGGGTAAAACTCTGGAAACAAACTGTTGGGCGATGAGTAGGAAGAAATGAAATTGGGTACTCATTTTAGGTTTATGTTACAGATAGATAAATAGGTTTACAAAATTTTGCTAGTTCCTTTTGCAAGAACACAATAATAATGTTTTCCACCTCTTTCAGTCCTTTCAGCTGGGACATGAAAAGGTCTCCACAAAGATGAATCATCTTCTACTTTATAATTGAGGAGCCTGAGGCAAAGGGCATAAAAAGAACTAAAACTACTACCTAGCTCCTTAGGTGCCTTGGTCTCAAATGAGTATTTTATTGTTTTCTTCTAGAAATAAATAATAGAACATGGGACTCTGTGACTTCAAGGGCCAAAGTTGACCAAGCAAACCTGAGATTAGTTTCTTTCAAGCCTGAGTTATGGAGGTAAAAGTTCCCCAAGAGCAAGCAAAATATCTGATCATATGGTGGTGGTGAAAAATGTTAGGGGAAAGAACAAAGAAGATACAGGCCACAGCCCTAATTTGACCACCAAAAGGTAGGAACTTTATCTCTCTGGGTCTCTTTTATCTTCATCGTTTAAATGAAAGAAGTTGATTAGATGAAGGGGATCATCTAGATAGCAGAATGAAAGCAGCAACCCAACATTCCCCTGCGCAAACAGCAACAGCAACAACTTTATAATAACACATTAAATCAAATTCTGGCAGAAACAAGGTCAGGGTGAGAATTTTTTTTTCAAGGCCAAGACAAAGTAGTTCAGTAGAAGAAGGCCCCACACAGGAGTGGGGGCCATCCTGGAGCACACACAGTGGCAATGCCAGTAGTGTGCCTTAGAGGTGGTGGCAGCAGAGGCAAGAAGAGCATCCAAAGCTCTCAGTCTGGAGATGGTGAGGGGGTCATTAAATGGTCAGAAAGAGACTACAGGAGTCTGTTTCCTGGAACTAAGCAAAGGACCTGACACTCTTTGGCAACTTCATTGTCCACACACAGTTCTGAAGCACAATTCCAAGCCTGAGAGAAGTGCTAGCTTTAAATTTCAGGGGATCAGGATCCCAGAGGACAAACCAGGAAAGCAGTGACAACCTCTCTCCCAAGATAACACGAAAATGGAAGGAAAAAAATTTACAGACTTCCAGAATTTTCTCTCTGGGTGTGAATGGAATAAACTCTGCCATAAAATGGAAGCAGATAGCATAGTGGACTGAAAAACAGAATTCTACAATATGTTGTTTACAAGAAACACATTTGAAGCAGAGATTTGCACACAGAGTAAAGATGAAGGGCTAGAGCAGAATATATTATGCTTCAGCTAAAGTAAAGTAAAACAAAACAAAATAAAACAAAAACAGGGGTAGCAACCCTGATCTCAGAAAAAAAGCAAAAGTAAAAATACATATAATTAAAAGAAATAAGGAAGGAACCTATATTTTGCTAAAATATACCATAGATTTTGAAGTAATATCAATACTAAACATGTGTGCACCAAGTAGTATAGCATCCAAAGTCTTAGAGAAGAATGTAAGTAAGTTACAGAAAGAAATAGACAACAACAAAACTATAATAAGTTTTTACATTAATAAAATGGAGAAAGTGGAGATCAACGAACTGGTAATGCAACTGAAAAAAGCTAGAAAAAGAATGAATTTTTAAATCCCAATTAAATACCAAATTAGAAATTCTTCAGAAACCAAAGGAGGGATTAATAAAATTGAAAGCAAGAGAAATTTTGAGCTAATAAATAACATTAAGAGCTGGCTTTTTGAAAATAAAATAGACAAAATTTTGGTTAATTTAATTTTAAAAAAGAGAAAACCAAATGACTAGCATCAAAAATGACAAGGCTGAATTCAACACCAATGAAGAAGAAAATAAAGCAATAATTTGTAGCTATTTTGCCTAAGTGTGTGTCAAGTATATCTCATAATCTAAGTGAAATAGGTGAATATTTACAAAAATGCCAATTGCCCAGATTAACAGAAAAGGAAGTAAAATACTTAACCCCATTTTAGAAAAAAGAAATTGAGTAAGTTATCAATGAACTCCCTAAGAAAAATATCTCCAAGGTCAGATGGATTTTCGAGGGAATTCTACCAAATATTTAAGGAATAATTAAGTCCAATAATATATAAGCTTTCTGGAAAAACAGACAAAGAGGAATCTTTCCAAATTCTTTTTATGATAGAAATATGTTGCTAATATGTTGTTGGAAGAGCTAAAGCAGAAAGAAAATCACAGACCAATTTCCCTAATGAATATAGATACAAATATTTTAAATAAAAATATTAGCAAGGGGATTACAAGAGGTTTATCATGAGGATAATACACTAATACCAGATGGGATTTATACCAAGAATTCAGGGCCCATTCAATATTAGGAAAGTTATCAGCATAATTAATCATATCAATAACAAAAGTAACAGAAATCATATGAGTATCTCAATAGATGTAGGGAAAGCTTTTGACAAAATAGAGTGGCCATTCCTATTAAAAAGAGAACATAGGAATAAATGAAGTTTTCCTTGAAATGATAAACAGTATTTACCTAAAGCTACCAGGAAATATTCTATGTAATGGGGATAAGCTAGAAACATTCCCAATATGAGCAGGGGTGAAACAAGGATACACATTAACACTACTATTATTCAATACTATAGAAAAAAAATTGTTAGTGTTAACAATACAAGAAGAAAAATAAACTGAAGGCAATAAGGAAACAAAACTATCACACTTTGCAGATAATAATATGGTATACTTAGAGAATACTAGAGAATCAAATAAAAAAAACTAATTGAAGCAACTAACAACTTTAGCAAAGTTGAAGAATAAACCCACATAAATAATCAGAATTTCTACATATTATGAACAAATCCCAGCAACAAGAGATGGGAAGAGAAATTCCATTTAAAATAACTACAGATGATGCAAAATATTTGGGAGACTAACTACCAAGAAAAGCCCAGGAACTGCATGAACACTATTATAAAATACATCACACAAATAAAATCAGATCTAAGTAATTAGAATAATATCAATTGCTCATGGGCAGGCTGAGCTAATATAATAAAAATGACAATTCTAAGGCAGAGCCAAGATGGCAGAGTAGAAACAGCACTTCCAAGGTGCTCTCTACCACACCACTTCAAAGTCATGTAAAAGGGGACTCTGAACAACTTCTGGAGCTCCAGCACCCACAGAATGACACAGAGAAGCTAACCTCCCACTGAGGACAGCCCAGCAGCCATGTAGGGAGCAGCCAGCACAGTGCTCTGGGAAAAGACAGCACAGCACTCTGGGAGCCGAGCCCAGGCCTGCATGAGCTGCGGTTTTAGCCCCAGGGCAGCTGGGCCAGCAGTAGGCTGGAGGGACCCCAGAACACCAGCAGCTGTGGAGATTCCAGAACTATCAACACAGATATACCTAGGACAAAGTGAGAGATTAGTGCCCTATGGACTTTGGGACCAGTATTTGGAGAGCACTTTGGCTTCTTCCCTTGGGGAAGAAGTACCCACTTTCAAAGAGGGACAGGATCAAAGTAGGGAATGCATCAGGTGGGGGGTGGGATGGGTGGGAGGGAAATATAAGCAGTCTTTTATAATATATCTACTATTGTAATGTTTCACATGGCTATACATGTACAACACATACTGAATTGCTTATCTTCCCAGAGGGTATGGGTGACAAGGGAGGAAGGGAATGGATCTGAAATTCAAGCTTTTAAAATTAAATGTTTCAAATATATACAAATATTATTATTAATACTATTTTGCATGTAATTGGGAGATAAGATGTGCAGGCATGGGGGCACAGAGATTCACCTTGCCCTAATGGTAAAGTCGAAGGGGGTATGGGACAATATATGGGAGGGAGCAGATAGGATGAGGGGATATCTTGTGGGACTGCTATTCTGGGGTGGTGGGTAGGGGGAAAATGGGGGAAAATTGTAACTCAAAATCTGACAGAAATGAATGATGTAAACCAGAAGTTAATAAAGCATTTGTTAAATTAAAAAATGACAATTCTACATTAATTGATTTTCTCATTCAATAACATACTAATCAAACTACCCCCCCAAAAAAAACATTTTATAGAGCTAGAAAAAATTATAACATATTTCATCTGGAAGAAAAAAAGGTCAAGAATATTAAAGGAATGGGAAAAAATGCAAAGGAAAGTTTCCTAGTCCTACGAGATCTAAACATATATTAAAAAGCAGCAATAATTAAAACTATTGGGTCCTTACTAAGAAATAGGGTTGTAGATCAGTGAAATAGGTTAGGTACACAAGACACATTAGTCAATGAATACATTCTTTAATAAACTCAAAGACTCTAGCTTCTAGGATAATAGCTCATTATTTAACAAAAATCTTCTGGGGAAACTGGAAAATAGTATGGGAGAAACTAGGCATAGACTAATATCTCAAACCTTATAGCAAAATAACATTGAAATGGATAAATGATTTAGACATAAGTGCTGATACTGTAAGCAAACTGGAAGATCAAAGAATGGTTTATCTGCCAGATTTATGGAAAAGGAAATAATTTATGACCAAATAAGAGATAGAGAACATTATGAAATGCAAAATGGATAATTTTTATCATATTACATTGAGAAATTTTTGCACAAACAAAACCAATGCAACTAAGCTAAGAAGGAAAGCAGAAAGCTGCGGAACAATTTTTATAGCCAGTGTCTCTAATAAAGGCTTCATTTCTAAAATATATAGAGAACTGGTTTATATTCATAATAAAACAAGTCATCCTCCAATTGATAAATGGTGAAAGGATATGAATAGGCATTCTTAGATGAAGAAATTAAAGCTATCTATAGTCATACAAAATGTTCTAAATCACTATTGATTAAAGAAATTCAAATTAAGACAACTCTGAGGTACCACTTCACACCTATTGCTTAATATGACAGAAAAGGAAAATGATAAATGTTGGAGAAGATGTAGGAAAATTGGAACACTGATACATTCAAGGTGGAGTTGTGAACTGATCCAATCATTCTAGAGTGGATTTTGGAACTATGCCCAAAGGGCAACCAAACTGTGCAAACACTTTGATCCAGCAATATCACTACTAGTTCTGTATCTCAAAGAAAGAATTAAAAAAGGGGAAAGGACCCTGTAAAGCCAAGCACTAGCAGCTTTCCGGAGGATGGATGATGTGAACAGCTATTCAAAGTTCTTATTACACAGTATAGTGAACACTCTATTTATTCAATAATAAACCAGAGCAAAACATTCACAGAAAATCAAGGTACAGCATTCACAGTATTATAACTTATCATAGATAATCAAAATACAGCATTCACAACAACTTATCACAGAAAATGGCCACATAGTTTTCACCACAATGGTCACAATAATTTTCAACAAAGTACAATCATTTAGTAACTCAACCATTCAATCATCTCAGTAATTCAATCATCCTTAAGAAGGTTTGCCTCCTTAAGGGACACAAACTACAATAGTCAAAGTTCTCCACTCATAGGACACACCAAGTTACAAATCAATTGCTTATGCAGTCATCATTCAATTCAATCATCAGAAAATACACAAGCCCTCCACCCTTAGGTCACTAGTAAATTACAATTTCTCAGTCAGTACACACTATCCAAGTAAAGTCTTCTTTCAGCTTGGGGTGGTCTCTCAGATTCCCCTTCACTCACATGAACCAAAAAAAAAAAAAAATAGATTAACTCTTTTGGTTTTGGCAAATAATTAGAAATTGAGGGAATGCCCATCAGTTGGGAATTGGTTAACAAGTTGTTGTATATGAATGCAGTGGAATACTATTGTTCTATAAGAAATAATGATCAGGTGGATTTTGGAAAAACCTGGAAAGACTTACATGAACTGATGGTAAGTGATGTGAGCAGAATGAGGAGAACATTTTACACAACAAAACCAACACTGTACAATTATTAGCAGGATAAACTTAGTTCTTATGAGCAGTACTATCATCCAAGACAATTCCAAAAGTCTCATGATCGAAAGGGCTAACCACACCTAAAGAAAGAACTATGGAGTCTGAATATGGATTGAAGCATGCCATTTCCCATTTTTTTTTTTGTTTTGGATTTTTTTTTGTTTTATTTTCTTGTGTCTTTTTCTTTTTGTTCTGATTCTTCTTTCACAACATGACTAATGTGGAAATATGTTTAGCATTATTGTATATGTATACCCTATATTAGATTACTTGCTATCTTGAGCAGGGGGAAGGGAGCAATAGAGAGAGAAAAATTTGGAACTCAAAAATTTTACAAAAATGAATGTTAAAAACTATTTTACATGTAATTGGGAATGATACTGTTATACAAACACACAGAGAGAGACAGAATTAGAGTGATAGATCAATAGAATAATTAGATAAATAATATACAGTAGTAAATGACCATAATTGTCTAATGATTGATAAACACCAAAACCAAGATTTGAGGACAAAACAAACCCCATTTGATAAAAATGCGTTTGCATCTGTTTATAGTATCTTGATTTCTCATAAAATCATAAGCTTTTAACTGTTCCAATCTAATTTTGAAGGAATTATTCTCTTCAGTGAGTTTTTGGAACTTCTCTTCCATCTGGCAAATTTGACATTTTTTAGGTATTCTCCTCATTGGCTTTTTGGACTTCTTTTCCCATTTTAGTTAGTCTGTTTTTTAAGTGTTATTTTCTTCAGTATTTTTGTGTCTCCTTTAGCAGGCTGTTGACTTGCTTTTCATGATTTTCTTGCATCATTCTCATTTCTCTTCCCAATTTTTCCTCTACTTCTCTTACTTGATTTTGAAAATCCTTCTTGAGCTCCTCTATGGCCTGTAACCAGCTCATATTTTTCTTGGAAGCTTTTGATGTAGGAGTTCTGACTTCACTGTCTTCCTCCCATTCCCTGCTTTGATCCTCTTTACTCCCAAAAAAGGATTCTATGGTCTCTTTATATTCCTGCTTGGTCATGTTTCCAGCCAATTACTTGACTTTTGAGCTCTTTGACATGGTAGAACTCTGCTTCCAAATTGCAGAGAGCTATATTCTAAATCTCTTGGAGGGTGCCCTCTCTGCAGCCCCCACAAGCTCTGGCATGCTGGCCACACACCCCAGGACCACCACCCAAGACCACAATCCAGATACAAGCAATTACCCTCCAATTGGTCACTTCGTCCCCCTATAATCTGCAGGCCTGGAGCTCTGGAGGCAGCCATTAGGCAGCAGCTGCAGCTGCTGCACTCTGCCACCTCCCATCCCAGGGGCAGGGCTCTTCTGTTCTGCTGTTCCAACAGAGTTCCACACTGACCATTTACTTTATCTTTGGCATTTATGGGTTGAGAAGTCTGGAAATCACCACAGCTGCTGGTGATTCTCTCTCCTGAAGTCTGCTCCTGCCGCTGCTGATTGGGGCTGCCCTGGGGCCACAACCTGTGTGTTCAGGTGGGACTGCACTTACCATTTGATAAAAATTAATTGGAAAACTGGAAATCAGTTTAGGACAAACTAGGTATACACCAGCATCTAATAATATACAACAAGATAAGGTCATCTCCATAGGATCTTACATACCATGCCATGGAAGCCTCCTTACCACTCAACCTCACTTCATTCCTGGATTACTTGTCACATTGAAGGTTTCTCTGAGGCCTTAACTTCTGATTGGCTGCTTCCTCCCAGAACCTTGATTTAGGGAGGAGAAACAGGTCAAAGATGTCTTCATCCCTCTCCAGTGGGTACTGCTGGAGTGGGTATGTCTTCACAGGTTATTCATTTTTTTTGTTTAAATGCTTTATTAATTTCTGCTTTACATTATTCATTTCTGTCAGATTTTTGAGTTACAATTATTTCCCAATTTTCCCCCTATCCACCATGATTTGGACATAAAGAATAATATTATAAGCAAATTAGAGAAGTATGAAAAACTTATCTGTCAAATCTATAAATAAAAGAAGATTTTATGACCAAAAAAAAAAGATAGAGAAGGTCATTGGTAGTAAAATGTATGATTCTGAGTATATTAAATTTAAAACATTTTGCACACACAAATCAAATGCAGCCGAAATTAGAAGGAAAGCAGGAAACTGGGAAATAATTTTATAAGTTTCTCTGATAAACACCTGACTTTTCAATTACATGCGGAACTGAGTCATATTTATTAAAGATAAGAATCATTTCCCAATTAATAAATGGTCAAAAGATATGAAGAGGCAGCTTTCAGTAAAAGAAATCTAAGCTATCTATGGTCTTGGATAAAATTGCTTTGAATCATAATTGATTAGAGAAATACAATTAAAACATCTTTGAGGTACAATCTCACATTTAACAGATAGGTTAAATTGATAGAAAAAGAAAATGTCAAGGTCTACAGGGGATGTGGAAAAAATGGTACCCTAAAGTACTGTTGACAGAGTTGTGAACTGTCCTAACCAATCTTCAGAACTTGGAGCTATGCCCAATGTTCTATAAAACTGTGCATTCCCTTTGACCAGCACAACTATTACTAGTTCTGCATGCCCAAGAGCTTGAAAAAAAAGTAAAAAAAAAACTTATACATACAAAAATGTTTATAGAAACTCTAAGTGGTGCCATAGAATTGGAAATTGAAAGGATGCCCATGAAATAGGGGATGGCTGAACAAGATGTGGTATGCAATTGTGATGGAATTCTGTTGTGCTATAAGAAATAAGTGGGGCCATTTCAGGAAAAAAACCTGAGAAGACCTTAATAAATTGATGCAGAACAAAGTGAGGAGAACTAAAACAGGATATCATTGTATACAGCAACAGCAGTACTATAATAATAATTAACTATGAAAGACTTAGCTACTGTGATCCACACAATGACCCCAAAAGTAATTCCAAAGGACTCATTTTTGCTAAAGAAGGAACTGATGAATTCAGAGTGCAAAATAAAGTATATTTTTCAAAATTTTATTTTTCTTGACATTTTTGCAACATGACTAACAGAAGTGCATTTTACATGATTTAACACATATAAGTAATATATTTCTTACATTCTTACTAGGTGTTGGAGAGGCTTCACAAAGAGGAAATTTGGAATAAATAAATAATACATTGAGGAATTTAATTAGGTTATTCTCCAGGTTCCTCTATCACTAAGATTCTCTCCCTGATCCAAATTTAATAACCATTTTCCCTTGCCTCTTCTATATGAGATAGTTTACCCCATTCAGTCTCTCCCCATCTCCTCTAGTTATATTCCTCTCTCACCTCTTAATTTCAACTTTTAAGTATCATCCCTTTCTATTAAATTGGGCCTGTGCCCTCTATCTATGTATACCTGTAAACATATATACACACATTCACATATGTATTCATATACTCACATACCCTTCTGCAACTATTTTCATACTGAGAAAAGTTTCATCAGTTACAATTTTCTTTTTTCCATGTAGGAATGTAGATAGTTCAACTTTGATACGTTCCTTATGATTTCGTTTCCCTGTTTACCTTCTCAAGCATCTCTTGCTTGTATCTGAATGTCAAATTTTCTATTCAAATCTGGTTTTTCCATCAAGAATGCTTGAAAGTCTTCTAATCCACTGAATGACCATATTTTCCCCTGAAATATGATACTCAGTTTTGCTGGGTAGGTGATTCTTGGTTTTAATCCCAGCTCCTTTGCCCTCCAGAATATCATATTCCATGCCCTTCAATCCCTCAGTGTAGAAGCTGCCAGATCCTGTGCTATCCTGATTGCATTTCCACAATATTGAAATTATTTCTTCCTGGCTGCTTGTAATATTTTCTCCTTGATCTGGGAATTCTGGAACCTGGCTACAATATTCCTAGGAGTTTTCTTTTGGGGATCTTTTTCAGGAGGTGATTAGTGGATTCTTTAAACCTCTATTTTGCTTGCTGCTTCTAAAAAATCAGGGCAATTTTCCTTGAGAAATTCTTGAAGGATGATTTCTAGGGTCCTTCTTTGTTCATGGTTTTCAGGTAGTCAAATAATTTTAAATTATCTCTCCTGGATCTATTTTCCAGGTCAGTGTTTTTTTTTTCTCATGAGATATTTCACATTGCCTTCTCTCCTTTCATTTGTTTAGATCTGCTTAACAGCATCTTGATTTCTCTTAAAGTCACTAACTTCCATTTTCTCCAGTCTAATTCTGAATGAATGATTCTCCTCGGTGAGCTTTTGAGATTCTTTTTCCATCTGGCAAATTTGGCTTTTTTAAGGCATTCTTCTCCCCATTGCTTTGTTCAACCTCTTTTGCCATTTGAGTTAGTCTATTTTTTAAGGCGTTATTTTCTTCAGTGAAGCTGTTGACTCTCATTTCATACTTTTCTTGCATCTTTATCATTTCTCTTCCCAATTTTCCCCCATTTCTCTCATCTGCTTCTCAAGGTCCTCTATGGCCTGTAACCAATTCATATTTTCACTTGAAGCTTTTGGTGCAGGAGTTCTGAACTCCCAGTCCTCCTCCTGTTCCATGCTTCGATCCTCTTTGCCCTGAAATGGGAGTCTAATGTTGAATTTTTCTGTTTATTTTGTTTCCTTTGCCTAGGTATGTCACCACTCAATTACTTTGGGGCTTGTTGCCACAGTAGGACTCTGGCACCAGACAGGGGAGCTTTGGTCCCTAACGCTGGGGTTTTCTTAGCTGCCTGAGGTATTAGTTGGGTTCCCTCTCTGAAGCCTCCACACTCTGGCAAGCTGGTCACACACCCCAAGACTTCCACCCCAGGCCACAATCCAGATCCAAGCAGGTTAAAGCAAGAGCATTAAGCCCCCAGACTGATTACCTGGTCCCCCCACAGTCTGCAGGCCAGGAGCTGAAGCTGCAACTTGGTGTTTGCTGTGCTGATGTGTCTCAGTGGCTTTTCACCCTGGGGGAAAGAGGGCAATGAACTCTCCCAACTAGTGAGTCCCAAAGCCCAAACTGCACTGACCACTCACTTTGTCCTTGGCATCTATGTGTTGGTAATTCTGGAAACACCATAGCTGCTGGTGTTCTGGAGTCCCTCCATCTGGCTGCTGGTCCAGCCACTCTGGGACTAAAACCTCTGGCTCCCGGGGGTGGGGGGTTCGGCTGGGTTGGGCTCCCAGAGCACTGAGCTGGCCACTCCCTGCCGCACTGCCAGGCTTTACTCAGTGGGAGGTTAGCTTCTCTATGTCATTTTGTGGTTTCTGTAGCTCCATAAATTGTTCAGAGTCCTCTTTTACATGGATTGGTGAAAGGTAAAGCTGGAGATGTGGAGAAGTCCTGTTTCTACTCAGCCATCTTGACTCTGCCCCTCCTTCACAGGCTTTTCTTAATAGTATGCCTGTACCCAGCCTACCAGAACTTTTCAGCTTTATTTTATATTTTGTCTTCCCCCATTAGAATGCAAACTCCTTAAGGGCAAGGTCTATCTTTCTGTCAGTTTTTTGATTGACTAACATTGATCCATTCTTTGCATGTAGTGGTATATACAAGTTTCTGTATATATAAACCAAATACTAGAAAGATTCCTTGACTTGGATGAAAATAAAATGAGATTGGTGATATAAATTCAATCAAAATCTTTAAAGACCTGTCAGATTAGTTATTTGTAAAACAAATACTTTTCTTAGAGAGGGTACTTTTTGCTCATTCCTTTAAAATCCAATAGGACTTTCAAAAGAAGTGAAAATAAATCTCTGTTAATAATAACAATTTCTTTTCCATAGCTACTCAGTTGGATGTTCTTATTTTTTCCTCATTCAGTAATTAGAATAGGAAAAAAGACCTTGAATGAGAATTTCTGTTTTTAAATGGACAATGGAAATACCAACATGAGTTCAAATAGTGATTCCTTTTCACAAGTCACCTTCTATTTTCCCTGTCTTTGTTCTATGACCATAGATTTTTTGACTGTCACAATGGTTAAAAAGGACAGTCTTTGGAAGTTCATATTATTATATGTAATGATGATTCCACTAATACTACCAGTGGGAAATAAATTGATATCATGCAAAGTCAGATTAGACTAATTTGTTAATCTCTCTGTAATCATATAATGAAAGCTCTGTAGTGTGTTCATTGGATTGGGAACATTTCATGCCTCTGAAAGTACCTTCATCAGTATTTTTATTTTGCTCATCCTCTTTGTTCCCAGTAATGCTTTATTGACCTCTGTCGAGTTGAAAAGAGCCAGACTGGATGGCCAGCCAATCAGAAACTAAGAAGCACATGTTAAGATGTATGCCTGGAAAAAAATAATTAATTAATTAAAAATTAAAAAAAGATATATGCCTGAGCTTTTAATTACTATTTTTAGTAGTTTTAGTACATGTTTTAGATTATGTCATTACTAATAATAAAATCAACCTGATTCTGCTAATTTAACACTGAATTGATAAAGGGTGGTGTGGGTGGGTGGATGGAAAGACTAAGCTCCTTAAAGTCATGGCTGGAATCTCAGGGAAGATTTTTATTTTTATTAAACATAAAGTTCCTACATTTCACTTTGTAAAGGTTATATTTTCAGTAATAAATTTGGAAATTCCAGGAAACAAATATATCTGAATCTGATTGAGGAGTTTGTGGTTGTGTGGTGAGTTATTCTACAAGTCATAACCAATTCATATATAAAAAGAAATTATAATCCTGGAGACTGAATACAATAATTACTCATAATAAACATTTGCTTATACTAGAATCCAAATGTTAATTATTAATACAAATATACTGGTTTTCTTTTGTTTTATAAAGGACTCCCATTATAATTAAGGTCAAGTTTGGGTGAGGCATACCTGTAACTAAGTATATATTATTAAATGATATTTTTAAAGATATATTTTATTAATTTTGAAGAGGTTCATTGGTAAGTTGTAAGATATATAAGATTTCCTTTTTTTTGGAGGGGATAAGGTAGGGCAATTGGGGTTAAGTGACTTGCCCAAGGTCACACAGCTAGTAAGTGTGATCAAGTGTCTGAGGCTGGATTTGAACTCAGTCCTCCTGACTCCAGGGCCAGGGCTATATTCACAGCACCACTTAGCAGCCCTGATTAAATGACTTTTTAGATTTGGGAAGGCAATATTAAGAATAGAAATATCATTTTGTAACTTTTGTTTTATTGTACGTGTAAATTTTTCACAATCTTTTTGAATTGATTTAAATCTTATGACCTTCATTTATACCTTGGGAGAAATTATGACATCCCATACTGCATATTGGACACTATGATCTAAATTATATAGTTAGAAAATTAAAATATTACTGTAAACCAATGATTCTGAACAACAAATAAATGAGTTGTTATTTATGCAAGAACAATAAATACATTATATAAGTTCTTCATGAAGGAAAAATCCCATAGCTGACAGTGTCATGCTAGTGATAAAATGATACAAATAATAAAGTTATTTTCATGTACCATGGCATCAATACAATTTACAGACTCTGATGGATTTTCCACATTGAATACTCTCATAAACACATTATTTCTATGGTTCCTGACCCTGTAACAGAAACTCTTTATAAGATGCTTAAAATATGCCAAATAAACAAGAGGTATATTCTTCAAATTCTTTGTTGGAGGAGATAGGGAGAATCCCATCTGGGGTATGATGTCCTTCTCAAGACAACACATTTCTGTGTTGTTAATAAGATAAAAAAGCATGCTCAAGATGGTCAGGGCTTGCAGGATCTTGAGATCATGCCATGAGTATCGGTTGAAAGAACTAGAAGTGTTTAGGCTAAGGAGAGGAGAAAAGTGGAGAAAGGAGAAAGGGGAGGGAAAGTAACAGTTTTATATACATTAAATGTTTAAGAAATACATAATGTTATAATAATTGTTGGTGATCTCTGGGACCTCACACTGCTGTTCAGCCTATACCCCTGCTTCCCATGGACCTAAACTCGGGAAATTGATAGTACTGAAAGTTGGTATATGAGGGTTGGGTACCAAGGGCATGACTATTGAAGGTGGCAGTGGGAGTTGTGGAGTGTGTGGTTACAGATCAGCCCTCTCCAGTTCACAGCTCTTGCTGCATCAGAGGAAGTACAATATATATATAGCACTTTACCTTGAAAAAGCCCTGAAGTTTTCCTGTAGAAGTAGACATGAAGGGTTGCTGCTTGTGAGGTATTATATTGTGCAGTTTTCTGTCTTCGCACTGTTCCTTGTGGTTGAAATGGCACTTAAGTAAATGAAAATAAACTCAAAATTCCTCTTATGCTCAAGTTATTCCCTAATGGATCACTCACATTAGAACAAATTAACATTTTCAAAAAAAGTTTATAGTGGAAGTGACTGTCCTCAGAAGGGAGAAGTAAAAACAATGGGTAGATATCACAAACAGGAGAGTATAGGTTTGATATAAAGAAAAACAAATGGAATGAAGAATTAAAAAAAATTAATTTGAACTGCAATTATGGATGGGCTGCTTTGGAAGGTCAAGTTTCCATTTTTACCAGAGGATGGTCTTCAAAGCAATGTCTGGATGAATATTTCTCAGGTATATGATAATAAAGATTCTGATTTAGGCTTGCATTAGATTAAATGCCCTTTGAGGTTCCTTGGCATACTGAGGATCTAAATTTTGTGAATAATAAAAAATAAAACTTTTTTTCTTTTTCCTATTGGTGGATAGAATTTTATACTTTAAACTTATGTACCCTTAGTGTTGGAATGATACTTAGAAGTTATCTTGTCAAAACCCTACCTACAACATGAAAAATCCTATAACCCTTTAAATGTGGCCATACATTAGGCACCATTTAAAGACTTCCAGGGTATAGGAAATTTACCCCCTCCACAAGGCAGCCCACTTGGCAATCCTTTGCAGAAATGCTGGGTGTTAGCTCTTTCCACCTAGAATTTAATTTTTACAAGTATGTGTGTAAAGGCAGGATTCCATTACAAAAAAATATTCTGTATAATCTCAGAGGTTTGTAATAATGACATCTGACATACACACACACCAATATACATACGTGCGTGTGTATAGAGAGTATGTGTATATATGTATATTTATATATATATAGATAGATACATACATACATAGATATATATATATATATATATATATAGATAGATACATGGATGTTCTTCCTTTGATTTTTCTTACCAATATTTCACCTAAAAGTTGGTGTGTCCTCTTTCTGTCTATAATTAAAGTGTTTTAAAATGACATATGAAAGAAATCACTTTTATCTTTTGCACTAACACATAGATATTCTTCTATCTGGTCACTATAACCAAGCTAAAATTAAAACCTAGACCTCCACCCCCCAAAAAAGCCTGAAAAATAGTAATACATTTTATATTGTTAATAATTTATTATAATTTTCAATTAGAAGTAAAATCATATATATGATTGGCTAGATATTTATAAATCTGTTTGATCTTCTTTTGACAGAAAAATTAGATATTTCCCATAGAATCCCTCAACCTGAAATTCTCCTTTTTACCTACAGAGAGGTTTTAAGTGGGGATACTATAGTAAATGTCATTTCACAAATCCATTCACTCAAATCATTTCTTCTTACTGTATTATTCTGTACTTAGTAGAAAAGCAAGATAGATATTTGGAATAATGAAATACAGAGGTCCTTAGAGTTGGAGTGAGAAAGAAGTAGATTCAAATCCCACTGCATTCTTACTAAGTGTGATTTGTTTTTAAATTAAACAAATGCTTTATTAACTTTTGGTTTACATCATTCCTTTACACCAGATTATGAGTTATATTTTCCCCCATTTTTCCCTACCCACCACCCCAGAATAGCAGTCCCACTAGATATCCCCTCATCCAATCTGCTCTCTCCCATATCTTCTCCCATGTCCCCTTCGACTTTGCCATTAGGGCAAGGTGAATCTCTGAGCCCCAATGCCTGGACATCTTATGAAACATTTAATTTTAAAACTTCGATTTTCTGATCCATTCCCTTCCTCCCTTGTCACTCACTCCCTCTGAGAAGATAAGCAATTCAGTATATGTTGTACATGTATAGCTATGCAAAACATTACCAGAGTAGATATATTGTAAAAGACGGCTTATATTTCCCTCCCACCAGTCTCACCTCCCACCTGGTCCATTCCCTACTTTGATCCTGTCCCTCTTTGATAGTGGGTACTTCCAACATCCCCTCCCCCCAGAATGCCCTCCCGTCCATCATGTCCCCTCTTATCCCCCTTTCCCCTACTCAGGAGAGTGAGTGAGGGTAAGATATTCCATTTAGTATGTATGTGATTCTCTCCTTGAGCCAACTTCGATGAGAATATGCTTTTGCCTTTTTGCCTTCCTGTTCTTCCCTCCCCTGCAACTACTTCCCCTTGCCTCTTCTACATGAGATAGTTTAGCCTACCCTGTCTCTCTCCATCTCTTCTTGCCACTTTCCTCTCTCACCTCTTGACTTCAACCCTTAAGAATCATCCCTTCCTTGGGGCGGCTAGGTGGCGCAGCGAGCAGAGCACTGGCCCCGGAGCCAGAAGGAGCCGAGCTCGGATCCGGCCCCAGACACCCAACACACAAACAAAAGCCCAGTCACGTGACCCTGGGCAAGTCACCCAACCCCAATTGCCCTCCAAAAAAAAAAAAAAGAATCATCCCTTCCAAATCAAATTCAACCTGTGCCCTCTATCCATGTATACCTGTGAACATATGCCATGTACCTACCCTTCTTCAATTATTTTCATAATGAGAAAGGTTTCATCAGACACAGTTTTTGTTTTTCCATGTAGGAATGTAAATAGTCCAACTTTGATAAGTTCCTTTTGATTTCTTTTCTTTGATTACCTTCTCAAGCATCTCTTGCTTCTTGTATCTGAATGTCAAATTTTCTATTCAAATCTGGTTTTTTCCTCAAGAATGCTTGAAAGTCCTCTATTCTACTGAATGACCATATTTTCCCCTGAAACAAGATACTCAGTTTTGCTGGGTAGGTGACCCTTGGCTTCAATCCCAGTTCTTTTGCCCTCTGGTATATCATATTCCATGCTCTTCAATCCCTCAATGTAGAAGCTGCCGGGTCCTGGGCTATTCTGATTGTGTTTCCACAATATTGAAATTGTTTCTTCCTGGCTGCTTGGAGTATTTTCTCCTTGATCTGGGAGTTCTGGAGTCTGGCTATAATATTCCTAGGAGTTTTCTTTTTGGGATCTTTTTCAGGAGGCAATCGGTGGATTCTTTCAACCCCTATTTCCCCCACTGGGTCTAAAACATCAGGGCAATTTTCCTTGAGAATTTCTTTAAGGATGATTTCTAGGTTTTTTCTTTGATCATGGCTTTCAGGTAGTCCAATAATTTTTAAATTATCTCTCCTGGATCTATTTTCCAGGTCAGTGGTTTTTCCCATGAGATATTTCACATTGCCTTCTATTCTTTCATTTGTTTGGATCTGTTTAATAGTATCTTGATTTCTTATAAAGTCACTAGCTTCCATTTGCTCCAGTCTAACTCTGAAGGAATGAATCTCCTCAGTGAGCTTTTGAGATTCTTTTTCCATCTGGCAAATTCGACTTTTTAAGGCATTCTTCTCCTCATTGCCTTTCTGAGCCTCTTTTGCCATTTGAGTTAGTCTATTTTTTAAGGTGTTATTTTCCTCAGTCAGGCTGTTGACTGTCATTTCATACTTTTCTTGCATCTTTTTCATTTCTCTTCCCAAATTTTCCCCCACTTCTCTTATCTGCTTCTTAAGGTCCTCTATGGCCTGTAGCCAGCTTGTATTTTCATTTGGGGCTTTTGGTGCAGGAGTTCTGACCTCACAGTCCTCCTCTATGCTTTGAGCCTCTTTGCCCCTAAAATAGGAGTCCAATGTTGAACTTTTCTGTTTATTTTGTTTCATTTGCCTAGGCATGTTGCCACTTAATTACTTGATTTTGGGGCTTGTTGCCACAGTAGGACACTGCCACCAGACAGGGGAGCCTCCGCCCAAACGTGGGGTCTTCACAACTTCCGCCAGTTGGGTGGCCTCTGTAAAGCCTGCACCCACTCTGGCAAGTTGGATACCCACCCCAAACTTCCCCCCCAGACCACAATCCAGATCCAGTCAGTTTAAAGCAAGAGCGAATAACCCCCAGACTGATTGCTCGATGTCCCTACATTTCACAGACCAGGAGCTAGAGCCACTACTGAAGCTGCATAATGGCTTCTGTGCAGCTGTTTCTTCAGCAGCTTTTTGCCCCCAGGGGAGGAAGCCAAGCGCTCCCCAAATACTGGTCCCAAAGTCCATAGGGCACTAACCTCTCACTTTGTCCTAGGCATATCTGTGCTGATAATTCTGGAATCGCCACAATTGCTGGTGTTCTGGGGTCCCTCCAGCCAGCTGAAGGCCCAGACACCTTGGGGCTAAAACCACGGATCTGGGCTCGGCTCTTTGTGCTGCGCTGTTGGTTCCCAACGCGCTATGCTGCCTGCTCTCAGAGCGCTGTGCTGGCCGCTCCCTGCAGGGCTTCTGGGCTATCCTCAGCAGGAGGTTAGCTTCTCTGTGCCGTTCTGTGGGTGCTGTGGCTCCAGAAGTTGTTCAGAGTCCTCTTTCACATTGTTTGAAATTTGTGTGGGGCAGAGCACATTGGAAATGCTGTTTCTACTCCGCCATCTTGGCTCCACCCCCCACTAAGTGTGATTTTTAACAATTAATTTAACCTTTATTGGTTTTAGTTCCATTGTCTATAAAATGAGAAATACAGCCTCAATAGGTGCAGGTGCAAACCTATGATTCTTTGAAATATGGAACCATGTTAATACAATTCAGAATAACCTCATTTTCAGTGTACATGTTTAGAGGCAATTTGTACTCATGGAAAAACAACAATCAGCAAACTACAAAGACAAAATGTTTTAACATACATTTCCCCTGTTAAATCTTGTATTATGTAGGGTCTCCTAAAACATGCTCTTAAGTGATGAAGATGAAATCCAGACTGACTTCCACCACAAGACAACAGACTCCTGGGGAAGAGACCTACCTAAAGATATATTCATTCTCCAACAATTACCTCCCTTCCAGTTAGCACAATAAGGCATGCCCATTGCAGGAAAAGTTCCTCTCTGGAAAATCCTGATAATATATCCTTTTCATGATTCCAAGTCTCATATAAATCATGTGCTCATTTTGTGAATAATCTAGAATGCCAAAGGCACAAAGGTTGAGGATGCTAATTAAATGTGCTCACTGATAATAGTCCTTCATCTAAAAATATTATTTCTTTAATATTGTTCCTACTTAATCTTAATGATATTGTTATTCAGTTGTGACCAAGTCTTCATGACTTCATTTGGGGTTTTCTTGGCAAAGATAGCAGAGTGGTTTGCCACTTCCTTCTCCAGCTCATTTTACATATGAGGAAACTGAGGCAAACAAGATTAAATGAATTGCCCAGGGTCATACAGCCAGTAAGTATCTGAAAGCAGATTTGCACTCTGGTCCCCCTGACTCCAAGACCAGCACTTTATCCACTGCATCACCTAACTGGCCTTTAACAACATTACTATTGCTCTAAATTCCCCCAAATACTGGGTATGAACTTGATAATTTATTCATTTACACCAATACATTGAAGAGGATGTAAAAACATTTTCCAAAACCAGTAGCTAAAACAGTAAACAACACAAATTATCTCATCAATTAGGCATACAATCTTAGTTATTAGATAAATCAAAATTATTCAAAGAAAATTTATGGGAATGGGAGAAATAAATATACCTATATTGTTAGATTTTTGATTATTGATGCTTTCTTTGCTTTAGAAAGAAAAAAATGTTTTATCATATCTTTTTCTAAATAATGAGTCATAGCAGCATTTGGTTGAATATTCAAGTCTCATGTAATTGTGTTAACTCCAAATGAAATGAGAATTTTAGTAGAGTAGAAATTAGACACTATGTTGTTGTTGTTTTAAATATGTAGGTAAAAACAAAAGGAGAGAGAGAGAGGTGAAGAGAAAAAAACATTGAATCTGCAGTTAGAGAACCAGAGCTCTAATCCTGTTCCTGATAATTGTTTACCCATGTGAATTGGTCCCAGTAACTTAGCCTCAAGGTACCTTTCTGAATCTGTAACATTAGGAGTTGGATTAGATTATGTGTGAGGTCCCTTTTACATCTACAAATATGAGTTCTTTTTTTTCCCATTTGACTAAATTCATACATGTTTTCTTATAGTTATTAAATCTACAAGGACAGCAGCAGAATCCTAATTGAAATAAATTTTATTTTTCTTAAGGATCAAATAGATTTGTCATACTTGACCCCAAGTGGCAAAAGTTGGAGAAAAAAATGAACTTCAGATTAATGTAAGAATGAACTTTTCAAAAATTAGAGCTTTTTCCAAGTCAAATAAGCTGAGTCAAAAGATAGCACTGCCTCCTCCATTGGGGATTTTGAAGATGAGGCTAGATGACCCCTTGTCAGGGATATTGTAGAGGAATATCCTTGGTGATTGAACTGGATGACTTCTGGATTCAATTTTAGTTTGAGGATTCTATAAATGTGGTTTCACTATGTTATCATCTTTTTTTTTTTTTCTTTCAGAACATGATTGCAGCAGGGTAGTGGAAATCTACAGGAAAATTCAGCATGAAACTACATGCAAGATAATTATATTAGTACCTGTGCAGAGACATGTCAATGTATATTGAAACATCAAACTGTACATATGCATATGTTTTCCTTAATTTCTAAAATACGGCTAAAGGCAAACACCTTAACCTCTCAGAGTCTCAATTTTCTCTTCTGTGAGAGAAGTCTAAGTATATAGCACTTACCTCACCAGACTATCGTGAGGATCAAATGAAAATCTGTAGGCAAAGCACTTTGCCAATATTAAAGTGCCATATAAATGCCAGCTGTCTGTTTTATTTATCTTTAATGAAGGCAGCCTGACAGTGGAAAATGTGCTGGCTTGGAATTAGGAAGACATGAGTTCAAACATTACCTCTCACACTAGTTGTGTTTCCCTAAGTAAATAAATTCCTTAAACTTCACATCCCTTAGGAAGCTCCTTTAGATTTATTACCTACTAAATCATAGGCAGTGTTAAACTATGTTGGTGGTATAGTATGTATTGATTTATGGAGGAGGGTGGAGATAGAGGAGGGAGGTCACTTTAATGTTAGCCACCTTAATTCTAGTCTATCACTTTAAGCAAGAACTTATTCCAAAGACATTCTGGTAATATCTGACCTCTTTTTTTCTCTCCCTTTTCTGCCTCTCCCCACCAAAATAACTCCCTTTAACCTCAAAGTTCTTGTTAGTGATGGAGGAGAGGCTCCAGTGTAGTTTGGAAGATCCAGAGAATAGTGAGAAAAGCTTGGTTGTGTGGTTCGGGGTGGGGGTGCATTCTTGTTTCTTTCTTTTTTTTCCCTGCTTCAAGCCCTCAAGCAAGAGTAATTCCATTCTTGGTCATAGTTCCCTGAACCAATTTTCCACATCTCAAATAATAATACAGCTGATTTCTACAGTTCCTTGCCCAAGGATGTAAATGTTTTATAGCAATAGAGATTCTGAAGCAATGTCAATTACTAACCACTATTACACTTGTCATCCTATTGTGAATTTAAACCAATAAAGAAATATGCAAGCAATCAAGACATTCATTTGTGATTCTGTTGCCCTTACATGTTTTTAGTTTGAGTTTAACAGATCCAGGAAGTAGAGGACACCCACAGACTCTCAAACCTACCACTTCAAGGTGATGTCCTTCTATAGCCTCCATCTCTCTGTCTCTGTCTCTCTGTCTCTCTATCTCTGTTTCTCTGTCTCTGTCTCTATCTCTCTCTTTCTCTCTCTCTCTCTGACATATAAATATATGTATATATATATATATATGTACACAGACACACATGTATGTGTGTATATATACATAAAACAACAAAATTTGAAGATGTCATTATGAAAAAATTATTGGTTTTTAAAATAAAGATAGGTGTTTCTTCACATTAAGGTGACCCACAGGATGAAAGCTCAAATGAAACAGTGAGCTGGACAATTACCCAAGGAATTTGATCAATCCAGACAATCAGTATGAAAACATAAGGTCAAGAAACTTGTTTTCCTCAAAGACAAATATGGTTGTTGTTTGGAGGTATGGGGGAGAGAGCTAAATAATCAATACTTCTACTTTTAACTTTCTATTTATTAGAACCACTAGTAGGAGAAAGAAAAATGAATATGTTGGCTCTAAGGAAGGCCATATTTAGAAATAAGGAAAGTTGACATTTATATAAGCCTTTATTGTATGCAAAGTGCTATACATCACACCATTTCATTTGAACTTCACAATAACCTTGTTGAGTAAGTGCTATTGTTATCCCCATTATATAAATGGTGAAATTGAGACTCAAAGAGGTTTAGTCATTTGCCTAGGGTCACATAGCTATTAAGTGTCTGAGAATTTGAACCAGATTTATCTTGTCTATAAGCTCCGCATTCTAACCACTATACTGTAGTGAAAGTGTCTTGAGGTCAGAGAATGCTTTGTTGTTCCTCTTTGAACACTGCAACCCCCCGCCCCACCCCAACCCATGGCCTCAATGCTTAACAAAGTCCATTGTAAACAGTAAGAGTTTATTAATGAACAGGAGGCTAAGGATGATGTATTGATTTTATTTACTCCAGTTGTCCTTGTCTCTCATTGGCATAGATAATTGGGGATTAGTTTCATATTCTAAAACAAAAACAAAATAAAAAATCCACTGGCAATTTAAAAGAGTTCAAGAAACTTCCAAATCATTTAATTTACCCTAAGGGAATAATCTAGACATAGAAAAAAAACCTGGGCTCATGTTTAACAGCATTTTCTCATTAAGAAAGGTATGGTACTACATAAATACAATGCTATGGAAAGACTATTATTAAACTCATTGAAATGAACCCATTTTACTTCTTCTTGGCATTACATTGATATAAATTCAACTAATGAAAAAGAACCAGATACCAATATAAGTTAATTGAAAATTATAAAAAATGTTAGTGTTTGTTTCCAGGATTTAGTGTTGCTATTATCATCATATTTGCATTAATGACATAATTATACACAAAATGCTTAGAAAATACTGCAAGTTACTGCTGACGTGTATTAGGAAGCATCAAAAGATATTCACCCATTCAGTCCAAGGGACTAGTGAATTATTTCTAACTCCATAGTCTATATGGGCTGTATTATAAATTGACTTTCTCAATCCTCGTTAAGTTGATGTATGAGACACTTTCCTTTGCCGTCCTAAATTTACAGTTTAATTTGAAAAATGATCACAAGGTTCTCTCTTCAGTTCTACAGGCCATAGCAAGTCACTTCTCTAAAGCATATAGGGAGAAGGATCCTCCGTTTGATGCTCTTTTCACAAGGGATCAAGCTTGTTGAGCTCAAGAATAATATCTTAAATGAATGTCTCCCCCAGCACCTGGCTAGGGTCAAAACCAATATTCCCTTTTACCTTAGGCAAGATAAAGATGCTTACCTGTGGTGTAGTTACTAAGGAGAGAAGGGAGTTGATACACCACAAGTGACAGAATGCAGAGGAAAAGTCCAAATCATGCTACCCTAGTTCTGATTCTATATATAGCATTGGATTCTGTTGAACAGAGTAGGTACTTGCTATATATTTATACGCCGCTATGTTTCTTCTAAATAACTCTAATGTCTTATAGTTTCATGTAATAGGAACAATCATTGAAGAATTTGCAGAATCTTTGTATAGAGTTCTATACAGAAAGACTATATGATAATCAGTGGATTTAACATTAGAACCCAAGTTTGTGATTTAATCAATGAAAGAATGAATAAAATTATTTAAATGATTAATATATGAAAAGCACAGTGCAAAACACTAAACATGCAAAGAGAAAAGAATAACAATCTATACTTTCAAGGAGAGAGAAGACATATTTTTAAGAAAATGGGAGACATCCAACCATTCTGGAGAGCAATTTGGAACTATAACCAAAGGACTATAAAAAAATGTGCATCTCTTTGATCCAGCAATACTCCTTCTAGGGCTGTATACCAAAGAGATCATAAAATGGGAAAAGGACCCACATGAACAAAAATATTTATACCAGCTCTCTTTGTAGTGGCCAAGAATTGGAAATTGAGGGGATGCCCATCATTTGGGGGAATGCCTGACCAAGTTATGGTATATGAATGTAATGGAATGCTATTGTGCTATAAGAAATGATGAACAGGTGGACTTCAGAAAAACCTGGATTTATATGAACCAATGCAGAACCAGGAGAACATTGTACACAGTAACAGCCACAATCTGTGATGACAGATTTTGGTAGACTTAGCCTTTCTCAGGATTGCAAGGACCTAAAACATTTCAAGAGGACTCATGATGGAAAATGTCATCCATATCCAGCCAAAGAACTATGGAGTCTTAATACAGAGCAAAGCAGACTATTTTCTTTTTTCTTCGGTATTGTTTTGTTTTTTTTTTCTTTCTCATTATTTCTCCCATTTGTTGTAATTCTTCTAAACAACATGACTAATGTGAAAATACTTAATAGGAATGTATATGTAAAGCTTATGTCAGATTGAAGGCTGTTTTGGGGAGGAAGAAGGGAAGGAGGAGAAAAATTTAAAACTTATGAAGTAAATGTTGAAAACTAAAAATAAATTAATTAATTTTTTTTTAAATGGAAGACTTCATAGTCAGATGGAAAGATTCCATGGTCCTTAGAGCACAGTGGCAAAAACAAATTGTAATGCATTTTCCTTAATCATCTTTTTAATACTTAAATCATATCCATGTATTGTACTGAACCACTAGATAATGTCAAGGAATATAATGGAAAGACTTTTCCTTTCTGGGCCCTTAAGCAGATATGGCTTCTGAGAAGGAAGAAATACATCACTATAATGACTAGGATGGAATCCAAAGTTGTTGTGTAATGAGTAATCCCATTCTTGAGGGTCTTGGTGGTGTTGGTGGCATTAGCAGTTGGTATTGGTGATATTAATGAAGGTGAGATCTTTCTCCATAATGATTTCTCTTCTCACTGATAATTTTCCTGGATTCTCAGTTCTTGAGTACTACTATTCCTGGGGCTCTTGGGTTCAGAGTCCTGGGTTGTCTCAGTTAGGAATCTGAAGGGAAGTGGTGGTTGAAATGGTGATGATGGCTTGGATTACCTGGCACTTGCCTCTCATCTCTCCCTCAAGGTTCTGTGCTGCTTAAGTTAGGCTGGAATGCTTGCCCTGTGAGTGGTAGTTAGTCAGTAGTTTAAAGGAATAGCTAGCCCTTTTCCCCCAAGATTTGATCCCTGACTAATGGCTAAGGGAATTTGGAAGGAAGTTGTTATTTACACAGAAAATTCTCACTACTATATTTACTACTTCTAAGACCTTTGGAAAGTAATGGCATCCTGGATTATCAGTTTCCTTACCTATAAAGTGGATTTTATAATACTTGTATTATCTTCCTTCACAGACAATGTTATTGTGAAGAAATCTCTTTGCAAAGTTTAAAACACTAAAAACTGTATATATCTAAGCTTGAAATATTCTTTTTGGACTTTACACCAGGCATCTTCCATGACATAAATAGTTTGGGGCAAGCTATTTCTCCCTGTTTTAGAGCTTGATTTATATCAATCTTGGTTATTATATATGTATATCCATACACACACATATATATATACATATACATTAAACTTTGATTTCTATAATCATAGGATCATTCAACTAAATTAATTTCTGGGTTATAGCTTCCAAGCCTTCTAACATCTATAAGAATAGAAGAAAGCTGTTTATTTAATGAATTTTAATGCTAGTCAAGCACTGGTTAAGTGGATCTCCTCTGAAGGATTTGTAGAATGACATGAACAAGAAAAACTGTACAGGATGGAGGAATTGATGGGTTGTGATCTGCCTTGATGAGGAGAGAAAATATGGAAAATAAGAGACACAAAAAGAGGAAAAGACAGAGAGATACAGAGAGAGGGAGAGAGACCTAACAAGGTTGAAAAAATTTTGTTATTTGTGAGTGATTTATTTTTGTGAATAATGTCATCCAAGATTGATGTCATTATTCACAATGACATCATCAAATATTCATAATGACATCAGCAGGTAATTCACTGGGGGGAAGTCTTCTAGATATTAGTAGATGGCAACAACAAGATGGCATGGACTTCAAACATTTTACCTACAAGAAATATTTTTTTTTTCTGGGAAAAAAAAACATTTCCTGTTGGAGGTATCAGGAAAAGCAAAATGAGAAAATAAGGTTTGAACTGAGCATTGAGGGATAAGGAATTTGCCAAACAGTGGAAAAGGAACTAAGATAATTCCAAAAATAGGGCATAGACCTCAAAGTAGGAAATCAAAATTCTTGTTTAGAAAACAGTAATCTAGTTTGATTGGAGTATAGCACACATTATGGGAAGTAGGATGAGATGAAGGGTAGCTTGAGGGAGGACTACATAGCCTCTAGATAGATAGATAGATAGATAGATATAACATATATATATATATACATATATATATATATATATATAATATTCATACACACACAGAACCAGCTGTTGGGGGTGTCTAATCCCTACTTACCACAATATTTCTCTCTCTGTGTTTCTGTTTCTCTCACACAGAGACACATAATCATGCTCACACATTTACAATCATGTGAACATTGATTGACAGATTTGTATTACCTCCAAGACTCTCTCAAATCATAACTTTCTGTCTTTTCCTTTGCTCGTACTAAACTTACTCTAAACTCTCCTTTGGGACCCTTTTAGATCTGGAATCCTCCCATACCCCATTATTGTGCCACTATCCCTTCTCTGGCTTTACTTTCATCAAATACAATCTTGACTTCGCAAACTGCTACTTTGCTGATTTATGAGTCACATTCCAAGATGCTAAGTATCACTAAAGGAAAATAATATTATTTTTTTCCCACTTACTATCAAGATATAGTGAAAACCAGCACAACACAGAGATTAAGGAACTGTCCTCTGAGTCAGGCTTCAAATAGTGCCTCCAACAAGTACTGGTATGTGATCCCAGATAAGTTATGCAAGGTTTCAGTGCTTCCAGGCAGCTGTCTGAGATAATAAATTGCAGAGGCAGTACCAATTTGATAAATTCACGAGTCAAATTCCTACCAATAACTCCCAGCATTGATGAAATCCTAAGTATAGTTGTTGTTTTTTAAAAAGCATGGAAATGAATGTCATCTGTACTCTTGCTGCTGATTGACATATCTTTAATTATATTCTGATTATTTACTTAGCCTATTCTCCATGATTGTTCCAAAATATCCCCTCTCTCCTTCAGTACTCATTAGTACTTTCAATCTCAAGAATACATAAGAACATTTTGTTTCACTAAGGACTTTGAAACTATCCATCAAGTGTTCCATCTTTTCTCTACCTCCACCTCTCAAAACTCCTCAGCATTGTTACCTTATTTTTCTTTCTATTCAAAGAAGATGTACTACTTATTGTTGCAGCTTCCTCTCCTATCACTGTCTTCTCAAGGCCCTTGCATTCTTACTTCTGACATCACCACCAGCTGAAATTGCTCTCTTCCAAGGTACCAGCAATTTGTTAATTATCAACACTTCTAATTTTCATTCCCTCTTGATATCTCTGTAGTATTTGACATTTTAATATGCTTTACTCCCAAGTATTCTTGGGGTTTGATGAGACAACTCATTCATGCTTCTCCTCATATCTGTTTGATAACTCTTCTCTGTAGCCATCCCTATATTTATAAGTCTATGAACCAAGTTTTTCTGGTCTTTATGTGATGGACATAAAATCTGCTGCCAGGCTACTAGCAGAGGTTATCCAGAATGAATGGACCTACCAGAAACCATGTTCCATTGTTGAAGCCTTTTTTTTAAGAACCAACAGTCATGCCTGTACCATCAAGACTTTATTGGAGTCTTTAGACATAGCTGATACCTGATATTAAATTAATTGAATTAACTAATACATGCTTTTCCTTAAAGTCTGTGAAGGAATTAGCTTTATATCTTCCACAAATCACAAAGCCTCTAAAGGTATTATGAGGTCATCTCATAAAATAGAATAAAATAAGACCTGGTGCAGGATTTCCTTTATAGCAAACCTCATCATTGGTCATCCAACCTTCTATTGAAAATTTCTAGGGGGGGGAACTCTGCTTCCAAGGCCCACCACTCTATTCTCAAAGGTTTTTTTTAATCTGTTTGTTTGTTTTCCTCTTACTCAAACTTGCCCTTCTGACACTCCTAATCTCATAGGCCTCCTAAACCAGATGTAAGTTAGTATAAGCAATCTGCTTTTGGCTCTTCCTCCCCCCTTTCCCCTTTTTATCTCTATTCTCCAGTTGTTGAACTCACTGGTGAGAAGATATGGTCTCTGGTATTTCTGCCCATTAAAAAAAAGCTTGTTTAGATAGCAAAATCAACTAAATACAGCTCTCTGCTTTTAAGAGAATGGCATTGAAGGAAATGGGATTCAGTAAAACAACCACTGTTCCCTCACCCGCAATACCCACATTCTTTATACAGATTAACCATATACAATAAATACAAAATTGAATTTTCAGTTCACTGGGGAGATGTTATTGTACTTGGAAAGGCTTATAAAAGATTTTATCTTTGAAAGGCTAATGGCTAATTCAGGCAGAGATGCTTAGGAATCTACACTATACGCTGTATTTACTCAGAGTTTAATTAGCTTCCTCTATAAAGTTGTGGCCAGAAAACGGCCTGATCAGCATAGTATAGAGCAGCTGTTCTTAAGCTTTTTTTTTTTTTTTGGATGACATGAATTCTTTTGGCATTCTGGTGAATCTGATGGACACCTCAGAATAATCCTTTCAGAGGCACAAAATAAAATACATAGAATGACAAAGAAAACCAATTGGTTGTTAAAAAAAAAAAAAAAGATCATGGACCGTATATTAAGAATCTTTGCTAAGGGGAAGAGCCCTAGACCAAAATTCAAGATAATTGAGTTCTTATCCTGGAACCCCTTAATGGTTGTATCACCTTGAGCAAGGTGCAGAATTACAGAATTTCATTTACAAGTGGCCTCAGAGGCGATCTAGTTTATTCCAGACATGGAGAACCCACTTCCTCAACATAACTAATAATCTACTTTTACCAGAAGTTAAGTGAGACTAGAGACAGAATCTACTACCTCCCTACTAGACTACTGTCTAGTCCTTTCTACTTTGGGATAGCTCTAGTTGTTAAGAATAATCTTTTTGTTTGTTGGTAAGTTTCATTTTGTTTTCTTTCACTTTTTCCTATTGTATTTGTGATAACAAGATAAAAAATGCCTCTTTGTAACTTCCACCCATTTCTCTTACTGCTTCCTTCTGGGATAAAATCTAATCTTTCTTCATGTATTTGAAAATTATATCATTTGACTCAGAGTCACACGTTTTTAATCTAGGGTCCACAGTGACCCAAAAGGACCAGGGATTTTTTCAGGGTGTCCCTTAGATCTGAAAATATATCTTTATTTTTGCTGATCTCTAGCTAAATTTAATATTTCCTTAAATTATTTGAAAACATTATTCTAACAAGAGGTACAGAGGCTTCACCAAAGTGCCAAAGAATCCATTATGCCAAAAATGTTGAGTACCTTGGATGTCTTTTTTCCCTCCAGGCTAAATATTCTCAGTCCTTCAAGTGACATTCATCACTGTCTTGGAACCCTTCATCATTCTAGTTACCTAATTCTAGATGCTCTATACAAGAGCATCCAGCATTTCTTTAAAAGATGAAACTAAAAATTAAAAAAAAAGATTAAAAATGGTTCTTGCTCTAAAGAGCCATAGTCCACATGTTAAAGCTTGGGTTATAGAAGAAGGGGGATGAAATTTTTACACAAATAAATAAGTTCCAGATAATTTGAGGAGGGAGTCCTAGCAACTACTAGGAATATGAGGAAGAGCTTCCTCTCAGAGATGAGCCTTTAAGAAAGCTAAGGATCAGGGCAGCTAGGTGGTGAAGTGAAAGGAGCAGTGGCTCTGGAGTCAGAAGGACCTGAATTCAAATTCAACCTCAGACAGTTGACACACTTATTAGCCATGTGACCTTGGGCAAGTCACTTAACCCCAATTACCCTGCCTCCCCCTTCCAAAAAATTATATATATAAGGATTCTAAAAATCAGAGATAATGAGGGGAAGGAGGGCATCCCAGTGCAAGGAGGTAAAAACATCTACTTGCCATCACTTCCTCTCAATTAATAAGAAATGCAGATATAAAGACATTGTTTTAGAGGCAATAATTTATGATAAATAAAGACTTTGCTCAGTAGTTAAGCTAAAGTGTCCATAATCATATGGGTGTTGTTGAGCCAAACATTTCTTTAAAAAAATACATGGTGTTAAAGTCAGTCAATTCAGTAAGTATTTATTAAACATTTAGGCAGTGTACTATAAGCTAAGAATATAAATACCAACAAAAATAAGGCCAGGACCTGCCCTCAAGGAGCTTATATTCTCCAAAAGAGCTATTTGTGGAAAAATTAACTAATGGAGTTAGGGGACTGTAGAAGTGAAATGAGGAGGCAGCTGAGGCATGGTGGGAAATCCTTTTGCTAATTGATACCAGTTGACATTCAATCAATCAATTAACAAACTTTTGTGAAATACTTACTAAAGGCTAGGCACCCTTTGACATTGGGGATACAAGTACAAAGGAAACTCCCTATCTTAAGGAGTTTATATTCTAATAGAATGTCAACAAATACACAGATAAATATAGACAGAATACATTTAAAACAAATAAATGAAATAGAGTAACCAAACACAAAGAAATTTGGGATATAGATGACTGGATATATTCTTTGCTTTGTTTACATTCCTGTGAAGTAGTAATTATTAATATTATTATGCTCATATTTCATATGAGGAAATGGATACAGAAAAAGGGGAAGTGACACACAGAGGTGGGAGTACAGCTGAAAGCTATTTTAGTTTTTAAGCCCAGAGCTTTATTATATTCCATGACCCAATCTATCCAATCTCACTAAGCACTAGCATGTTATTTAATAATTTTTAAACCTCAAAGTTCTTTGGAAATGTAATTTAGTAAGTAATTTAGTTAGCATTTTTATCTGTAGTAGTGCTTAAATTGATTGGAAAATCAGAGGGCAGTAAGGAATGGTTTGTGTGCCAATTCAGTTGAAGAAATTAAGAACAGATCTAGTTTTTTGTACTGTATTGTAAATGGAATAGGGACCACAATGATTTATCACTAGGCCTAGCATTTTGATAATTAAACTGTGAAGGAACTGAATCTCTAAAATGTTAGTCTTAGGTTTTCACTCAAAAAAGTGAAGTGAATTCCTATTCCCTTCATCTGTTTTCAAGTTCTATTTTCTAGACTCTGACAGAGTCATCGACTGTTGTAGTATAGAGGGGAATGGGGAAAAAAAGCTCATTCCTTTCCTTTAAAAGATATGGGCTACCCATTTAATCTGCTTGCAAAAGTAGTGTTTTAAAGTATAGGCCAAATTCCCCTACTGAGCATCTCTAATGGCTGCTGGTATATAAGAATTATAAATGGCGGTTTAAATTGATTTAGTACCTAAATCAAGTCTTTCCAAATTTGTTACATGAATTTTCCCAGGTAATACATTTCTGTACTGACGACAGATTTTATGGCCCTTCAAAACTCTCTGTTCTGATTGTCAGGTATGAGCCTGTTCTACCTAAATAGATCAAATTGGGTTTTAGGTGCATTTTATATGTTTCTTTTTTTTATTTTTATTTTTTATCATGAACTATAACTCACTGCCATGTAATTTCCACAGATAGCCTAGCTTTCTTATTTGAACAGCATTTAAATTAAGGCTTCTTCGGGAACATATTTCAACACTTTTGTGTGCAGAATGTGAGGCCTTGTTGAGAGATTTCTTCTGGAAAGTCTCCTAGTCCCAGGGCAATCATTTGATTTGGGAATGAATAAAAATTTAATAAGCATTGCAGGATTATTAGAGTGAATTAGAGGAATGTAACATACGTAGTTGTGAATAATGTAATATTTGAATACTTGATCAAAAGATGTCCATTTCTAAACACAGGTACTCTTTCACCATTGAAACTACAAGTTGGTTTCATAGAATCAGAGATCTCAAAGCTGGAAAGGACTTCAGGAGTTATTTCAGAAAGGCCCTCAATTTTTGACCCATCTCAAGTCAAATTCTCCTACTAAGTATGTTACACCTTAGGAGACAATGTTATCCTCTTTTGAAAGCTGAATTGATTCCAGTATAATAAATAAATCTTCCATAGACAAAAGGAGTCAATATTATTATCAAGCGTTCAAGAAACAAGTATCAGGCACCTTCAATGTACTAGGCACTATTCTAGGTGTGAGGGATAAAAAGGAAAAATGGAAAACCTACCCTCAAGGAACTTATCATCTAACAAGAAGAAATATCATGTATTTATCTAAGAACACTCAGCATAGAAAGAAGTTCATATAGAGGCAAAGGCATTAGTGCTATCCAGTATAGGAAAGTCTCCCTATAGAGCAAGGGTTCTTAACTTTTGGGGATGTTATAAACCCCCTTTTCAGTCTGGTTAAGGCTATAAACTCCTTGATTGAATGTTTTTAAATACAGAGGATAACATTTATAAATGTACAAAGGAAAACAATTCCTTTGAAATGCACTTATCAATACTTATCAATACATTAAAAAAATTAAAACAAGTTCCTGGACCAAAGGTTAAGAACCTCTGCTTCCAAAAAGCTATAGAGCCTGAATGAAGATTGAAGCATATTATTTGCTCTCCTTTCTCATGGTTTCTCCCATGGGTTCTAACTCCTCTTTACAATGTGAGTAATTAGAAAATATGTTTAGTATGAATATATATGCATAACCTAGAGCAGATTGCACAGTGTCTTGTGGAGCAGGGAGAGAAGTGAGGGGGAGAAAATGTAGAACTCAAAATCTTATAGAAGTGAATATTAAAAAAAGGAATAAAAAGCAAAATAAAAAATAAACAGAATGCCTGCCTCGAAGATAAAATATGAAAATCCCTATTTGGCTACTACTTTGATCCCTTCCTACCTCTCTAGTCTTCTTATACTTATATTTTGATCCAGTAACACTGGCCTCTGTCACTGCTTGAATATGACACTATTATCTCCCAGTGCTGAGTATCTTCCCACCATCCACTTTGTCTTGAATTTCTCCCTCCTCATCTCTGCCTCCTTCACTGGATTCCTTCCTATCTCAGCTAATCTCAGCTTCTACAAGAAATCTTTCCTGATACCCTTGGATATTAATACCTTCTCTGTTAATTATCTCCAGTGTGTCTTTGCATATCTCTTGTCTGCATATAGTTACCCTATGTTGTTTCCCCCATTCCATTGTGAACTCCTTGAGATGAGGGACTCCCTTTTCCCTTTCTTTATGTCCCCAGTGCTTAGCTCAGTGCCTGTCATATAATAGGGGCTTAATAAATTCTGTGGCTGATTGCCCCAGAAATTTATGTTTAAGGGGAACAAAGGGCTTTTAAGAAGCAGAGATGAAGGAGGTACTCACATCAGTATGGGTGACAGCCAGGACAAAGACACCAAGATGAGAGATGGAAGAGTTACGTGTGACGAAAAGGAAGAAGACTAGTTTGGTTGGAGCATAGTGTGAGTGTGTGTGTGTATGTGTTGTTTTTGTACATGCATGTGTTGTGTTTTATGCGTGCATATGTCTGTGGGACACACTATTTGTAAATAAATCCAGGGGAGATAGTTGGAGCACTGAGAGGTGAAGGGATGTGCCTGAGGTCACACAGCAAGTAAATGTCAGAAGTTGGACTTGAACCTGGCCTTCCTGACTCCAAGAGCAGAGTTTTAGTCCCTACAATAAGCTATCTCTCCAAATATTAAGTAAGCACCTAAAAATTATCCATGGAATAAAGGGAGGGATGGATTAATATACAGACAGATATAGAGAACACTTTTAAAAAAGAAAACAAAATACTCCACTAAAATAATGCATTAAATATATTACCTAATTTGCATATTTAAATTCAAGACTACTGATTTTACTATAGAACATAGGTGTCACCATCAACTAAACAGGCCCTGAAAGTTCTCCATCTCACAAAAGGTAAGTGTGCTTGTGGTGGGGTGGGGTGGGGTGGGGTGGGGGAAAGTAGTAAAGGCAGGATGGAAGGAATTTTCACCCTGAATTGCTTTTAAAGAACGTTTCTAGGGACAGAAAGCTAAAATTTTATTTTTGAGGTACTATTTAGGTACAATTAGATGCGAAATTACGAAGGAAAATAATGACTTTGACCAGTCTCTCTACATTTTCTGAATGTATTAGAAGGTGCTTCCTTCATGCTTCAGCAACTTTTAATGATGAAAAAAGCATTGTCACCTATGGCAGAGAGCTCAGGGAGTCCCTGCTTGACCTTTATTTAATTTTTGCAAAGACCAGACACTTCACACCCTCCATTCATGATTTGAGAAGTAGTAACTTGACAGCAACAATTTCTTTTTATTTACTGGCTATAAAAGTTTTAAATTACTGCAGGCATGAACTTAACATAAATCAGTCCACTTCAGATGAATGTGTCTTCAGAGGGGCCCTCTGCCAAGGTTTCCTCTCCTCTGTCATATCTCTCTGAAACAGTCTTGCTCAGTCTTCTGCAGTCATTCTGCTGTTTTTTTTTTTTTAATTCTGAATAATCCACTTTCAGAAGACCAAAAAAAAAAAAAAATGAAAGCTCAGAGCCTTCTTTCTTGAAGATATAATGACTCTTTCGTCTGGTATACTAAAGCCTGATGTGGAGTTAGGGCTCAGGATGTATTTTCAAATGGGTGTTCATTGTTCTGCACTATTTCTTCTTTCTGTTCTCCCAATGTTCCTCTGTAACTAGGACGCTGAATGCCAATGTGCCACTTTAATAGTTCTCATTTTAATTCAATTCACATTATGAAAGAATCCATACCTGTGTTAACTTTACTGTACAGTACTTTCTCTCTCTCTCTTCCTCTCTCTCTCTCTCTCTCTCTCTCTCTCTCTCTCTCTCTCTCACTCTCTCTCTATCTCTCATCTCTCTCTCTCTCTCCTCCTGTTTCTTACTTTGGTGCTCTGTGACCTCCCATCCAGAGATCACCCCCCAAAAAGAACCTCCAAGTAAAAGCAGAAGAATAAAGACCTAATGAGACCTCCACTGCCACCTGATGGAGGCTTGCCTTGAGACTTCCAGCACATAGTGAGCAGACCTTTGCTCTGCTTTGTCCACCCCCCCACTCCCGTGTCTGACTTCCATCTGTTCCAGTGCTTGAGTACTGCACGTCTGTCTTTCACTGCCTTTCTCCCTCTCCCCTTCCCCATGTGTATGTCCCCTGTTCATTCTTCCTCTTGGTTTTGCCAGGCTCCCACTCATCTGGCCTGAGCCCACATGTTCCTTCTTCTGCTCTCCTCTGTCCCTAGCCCCCACATATTCTTGAACCCTATGCTGGCCGAATCCCTGCACCAGCTAACTGCCCCCTTCCATTCTGCCTCCCTCCCTTCCCCAAATGGCAAGTTGACATTAATAAAATTGTTTTAGGAATTGTCTACAAAGAAAACTCTGTTTATGAATGTATAAATGTATATGTATGTGTATACATGTATTGATATATGTATGTGGACACCTGTACACACATACATATATATGTATGTTTATGTAAAAAATAAATTCAAGGTAATTATGCACCTCAATGTCTCTGCCTACTCACCATACCCCTGCCCTGTACCCAGCTGTCATGATTTCTACCTGTATTCCTTGACCAAATCTTCCCTCTACCTAAATGTTCTAATGTCCCAATATGACCTCATCCTCCCTCTCTAGCACATCAAATACCCTGAGCACAGTTAGCTGTCATGAAAGAGACTGGATTAATTAAATATAAATTAATTTTGATGAACTAGTATACTAAAAGTTAATGTCAACTTAATTTTGAGAGAAATAATGCTTTGACCCAAATGGAGGACTCTCCAATGGTGAAATTGAGATTGCTATACCTGTTTATCATGTCACAAAAGCATTTCTGCAGATATATAAAGGTACACCTGTTCCCAAAGCCATAACTAGAAAGAGACAATCAGAACTTTTTGTTATAGTGCCTATATGATGGGTGTGGGGGGGAATCAAGGTATTCTTCCTCTACTTTGTGATTCTCTAGTCCACTAAATTAATTTTTATTATTCCCCATTTCCTTATTGGCCTCAGCTCCTATCTCCATCCCCTAAGTACCAACATCAAATGGCAAAAACAGGGTCCTTGCCCTCAAGGAGCCTACATTCTAATAGCAGAATCATGCAGATGTCTAGGGAGGTACACATCATATATAGAGAAGATGGAAAGTAAGTTTCTTCAGAGGGAAGGGAACAAGAAGGTAGAGGGGGGACCTATAAAGTCTTGCTCCTACAAAAAGACTGTGGAGTCAGAGGATGTGAGTTCAAATCCCATGGCTGATGCTGACTACTCCTGTAGCCCTGGGTAGGTCACTGTACCTCCATGGGCCTGTTTTTTCTTCTGTAGAATGAAGTTGGACTAGCTGTTTTTGTTTTTCTTAAGGCTCTTGCAACTCTCTCTAATCCTTTGACTAATTAACCTTGATTGTCCCTCATCAGAGGTCTACAAGTACATTTTGGAGACTACTTGTTGAGTATATTGTAGGAAAATCTTGTCTGAAGGTGAATTGAAATAGACAGCTCCTAAAGTCTCTTCCAGTTCTATGAGTCTGTATTTCCCTTGGACTTAGCCACATTGGGGCTATAGCTCAAGAAAGAGGCCATCCAAGCTCTCCCTGGACCTCTCCCCCAAAATAACTAAGTAGGCATGCATTAAGGACTTATTATGGGCCAAACACTATGATAAGCACTGAAGATACAAAGATAAAACAAATATCGTCCCTGATTTCAACAACCTTCCATTCAAATGGGGGGAGACAAACATTTACATAAACCTAGATATATATATACAGAATAAATCAAAGACTGTTTTTGAGGAACAGGCATCATAATTATTCCCTGGTGACAGATGTTGGAACACTAAAGCACCTCACCATAGTCCTCTATATAATTGGGAATGTTTTAATATTAGATCATAAGTCCTTGAAGGTAAGAATAATGTCTTATTAAGCACAGAGTAACCAGTACAAATTGCTTGCACCCTTTGTCCAAGATTTGCTCTTGACTGCCACAAGGAGAACTGTGGCCTACTAGGGGAGGGTGGGAAGGATCCTTGGCAATCTTTCTTGTAGTTAGAGAATAGCAAATCCCATTAGGTTTTCACTTTGGAATGCTTTAAAAATCAGGGAGTTGTGTTACTTTCTTCATTTTTAGGCTTGTCAATAATACTTGTCACAGGCTGTCAGGGATGCTAGAAAGAAATTTTAGTTGGATAGTCATTCACCTGCAGTTGTGCCTGCAATATTTTTTCTTTTGATGTTGATTTGAAAAGACACTTTTCTTCTTCCCCAAGAACAGTGGTGACTATACAAGTGCAGGCTTATCTACTTTTTAAAAAATGGACATCTTTGCCACTTCCTCATTCTCTAAATCCTTGTATTTCCTCCCCACGCCCAGGGCAGACTAGGTGAAGTCAGTGAATCATAGAAAATACAGCCTTCTTTAAAAAATGCAGCTAGTATATAGTAATGCCAAGGGAACTATGATAGTGAGTTAGAAAGCTATTTGGATGTCATGTAGAGTCTGGAAAGAATAAACACCTTCCTCCTTCTCCTTTACCCCAAACTTTCAATTTCCATCATTCAAATGAGTCACAAGGAACAGAACAGATCCAAAAGAGGTATTGAAGTTGGTCAAAATCTTTAAAGGTTTCTCTCTTGCACTATCCTACAAACTATTTTGACAGATACTGGTCAGGACCATATAAACAAAAAAGGTGAGAAACTGATTTAACAAGATAACTAATTTTTGCCAGCTCTTTTGAAGACTCCAGGCATATGAGAATCACTGAACTGTAGAATTTCAGAGTAGGAATGCAAACAGTCAGTCAGTCCTTGGAGGAGCTATTGAGTATCAACTACAAGCTACACTAGTTATAATTTGGTTTTTTTTTTCCCCAAAAAGACAACTTAATAGCTGCCTTGTCCTATTTGAACAGATATATAGTTGCTATGTTAATGGTTTTATCAATCTAAAACAGGGGGCATAGAAGAAAATATTCTGGATTAGGAATCAGACCTGCATTCTAGTCTTACTTCAGCCATTATAATTTTTCATATTCTGTCTCCAGTCCTTTGCACAGGCTACCTTCCATACCTGTGATACACTCCCTCCTTACCTTCACCTCTGAGAATTCCTGGCTTCTGCACAAAGTCTCTCCTGATCCATCATTCCATCTGTTGTCTTGCAGATCCTCCATGTTGTTTTTACTCATTTTCAGTCATGTCTTACTCTTCTCTTCATGACCTCATTGGTGTTTTCTTAGCAAAGCTATGGAGCAGTTAACCATTTCTTTCTCTAGCTAATTTTCTAGATGAGGAAACTGAAGCAAACAGGATTAAGTGATTTTCCCAGGGTCACACAGCTAGTAAGTGTCTGAGGCCAGATTTTAACTCATGGAGATAAATCTGTTTGACTCCAGTTCTGGCACTCTATCCACTGTGCAACCAGAGCCAAGGTATATAGCCATGTCCCCCATTAGAATTAAAGTTCTTGGAGGGTAGGGCTAAGATGGAGGAGTAAAAGCAGAAACTCATTTGAGGTGTCCCCCAAACCCTCCAAATACCTGTAAAAATGACTCTAAACAAATTCTAGAGCAGCATAACCCACAAAATGGCACAGTGAAACAAATTTTCAGCCCAAGACAACCTGCGAGGTCGACAAGAAAGGTTTGTTGCACTGGGCTGGGAGAGGAGCATAGACCAATGCTGGTCATACCAGCACAAATTGGCCCCCGTAGAACCTGGAACAGGCCTCAGGAGACAAATGACTGGCAGATGTGATGCTTTCCAAACTTCTCAACTCACAAATGCCAAAGACAACTTAGAATGTCAGTAGGAAAGGTCTGTTAGACCTAGGTGAGAGTGGAGCATTGTCTGGCCCCAGTCCCAAGGCTACAAAGTGGTGGTGACTGAGGCTAGGGTGTTGGCTGTGGAGGGAGTAGTGGCTGTGGCAGTGGTGGTAGCTGAGGCACCACTGTAGCAGTGGTGGCTGCTTCCAGAGCTCTCAGTCCACACACAGTGACAGTTCTTATTTTATTTCTTGGAAAATGACCTCCTTATTGTGGTGGTATTTGTTCACTGAAATAAGTGGTTACATACTAGAGGAAACCTAGACCAAATTATACTGGAGAATGATATTTTGTTTCCTGGCATTATTTTATCACAGGGATTCTTAATCTTCAGCCCACAGATTCCCCCCCACCCCCCAAAATGGTCTATGCTTACAGATTTCCAGGATCCATAAACTTGGATGGAAAAAAAATCTTCATTTTTACAAATCTCTATCAATCAGTCAATAAAGATTTTTGAGCACTCACTTCATGTCAGATACTGTGCTAGGCTCTGAAGATACAAAGGAAAGCAAAAATCAGCCCCTGACCTTAAGGGGCTTACATTCTAATGGAAGAAGACAACATTGAAAGTCCCAGAATAACAGGAAAGAAGGTACATGGTACCAGGGGCACAATGGAAAAATTCAGAGGAGTGCAACCAGGTGGGAAATGAAAAGACAACTGAAATTTAGGCTATATTCCAATTATGATTTTTTAAGAAAATATATGTGCATTTGGAGAACAAGCTCATAAGTCTTCACTACACTGTTCAAATGAGTCCACAACACAAAAAAGACTAAGAACATGCATTCTATATCCTCTTCCTATACTCTTTCTCTTAGTGCCATGGCTGATGATGGCTTATCAAATTTTTCATTTCTAAAATGATTTACTTTTATCCTATTGCAAAATAATCCCCTATGAAATTATAGTATCATATTTGGCCAAAGGGAGTCTGGAGATCTTCTAGTATTGCCCCCACCCCCCTATATTAAGGCTAAGTCACTTGAAGGCCAGAAAAGTTAAAGGACTTAACCAAGGTTAAAACCAAGGGCTCCAACTCCAAATCTAGCTTTCATTCCAGCAAATTGGTTGATTATTGTAAGTAGTAATACTAATATGATAGCATTTATATAATTATTTAAAGCTTACAAAATTTCTTGCACATATTATTTCATTTTAGTTTAAAACATAACCCCCTTGCCACATTTTGGGGTAGATTTTAATTTTAATAGGGTATTTCTACAGACTAATGATAATAGCCAACATATGCAGTGCTTTAAGATTTGTAAATCATCTCATTTCATTCTCAAAGCTAACCTAGGAAAAAGGTGCTATTATCCCCATTTTATCATTTAGGAAACTGAGGCAGACAAAGTAAAAGTGACTTGACCAGGGTCACACAATTAGTAAATTTCTAAGGTGAGATTTGAACTCAGGTATTCTTGAATTCAGGCTCAGCACACTATACAGTACACCACCAGAAAAAAAGTTAATGTTTATCTTAGATTTGCAAGTAGAAGAGAATTGGTTTGAGGAAGAATACGATGTAAGTCAAGTAGGAAGGAAGTAGTGTCTCAAATCATGTCATTCAGACAGCTGCCTGTTGCTGTCTATGAATGACTATCCTTTGCCTTTTGCAGTTGCTTGAGTTTCCTTTGAGACTAAAAAGGGAGAAAATTTAGTCCCCATGAAACTCACAAGGGATGTCGAACATAAACCTGTCTGTCAGGACAGATGGCTCAAGGATTCTCATTGACAAATGCAGACCTCTTAGACAAGTTGATTCAAAAGGAACAAAATTATTTCAAATCAGATTGAAAAAAGTAGGATAACAGGAAGTATTTGGAAATCACATTTATTTACTGGGCATGCCTCTGCCGAACTTTGGGAGAAAATAACACAAAATTTCTCTGGTGGATGGGGTGGTGCAGTCCTGAACTTTGAGCTAATCTAAAGCCTAGTTGTGCTCTAGAGACTGGAGACCATTGCTAGTCTATTGAGCCTTTGATTGGTGATGAGTTAACTAGAAGGGAAAGTCTGTATAGAATAAGAAAAGGAAAGAGAAGAAAAAAGTAGATTGCATGAAAGATTAACCTTTTCAAAAAGGGCAATTGCCTAAGGAATAAGGGAGGGAGCTGAAAGAGACATTCATGTTCCTAAGAGACAAGAAGTAGGTAATTTATTGACAGAGAAGGTAGCTATTGCAAAAAAGAAAAAAAAATTAAATGAATCCAGGGACTCTGTGTCTACAAAAGAGAATGGGGCCAAATACCAGAAGCAGACATTAATTTCCCAAGGGAAGAAGAAGATGGAATACCAAAAAAAAATTAAAAATTTAAAAAAAAAGAAGGATCATGTCAGAATAGGTGATAAAGAAATTAGGAAGGCTGAAGTGTGACATGATCCCAGACCCAGGAAAGTCCCAATCTCTTTTCATGGAGGTTGGGAAGAAGCTGTGAATTTAAAATGTGGATAACCTTTAGAAAATAAATATAAGATGCCTTATAGGCAAGGAGAAATGCAACTGGCATGATCATGTATAAGGGATTTAATGATGACAAAAGAGCCAGAGAAGTGTGAGCTCCCTGGCACATTTATCAGAAATATTCTGAGAGATGATAGCAGCATAGGGCAAGAATAATAATGCATTCTTGCACAGCCAAAGCCAGGGTTTCTTGTCTACCAGCACAATGGCTGAGCAACACTATTGCTATTTTTGGATCTGTGTCCCCAGTGCCTAAGAGATTCCTGTATATGTAGTGGGCATTTATTTAATGTTTTATGAATTGAATTGAATTGAACCAACAGCATGTGGTAGAATGCTACCCACCCCTACTTCAGGAAACAGTATCAATGACCAAAGAACAAAACAAAACAAACAAATAAAAAAAAATAGGCTGACCAACTGAATAGTCAGGTTATCATCAGATGAAGAGCCAATGTGTTACATTTCTAGTCACAAAACATTAAGATCAAGAGGGAGCCTTGCAGAACAACCAGACAGTTTCTGGAGAATTTGGGGGAGAACATGAAAAAGAAGATGAAATCCTATTTCCCTATGGAATTGTATAAAAGGGAGAATAGAAAGAGAAGGTATAGGTGGGTTGTGATGTAAACCAGCAGAGGGATTAACTTGTCCCAATCAGATGCTGGAATCACCAAGATATCATGCTATAAATGGATAAATTTGGGTTTACCCAACCTCACTACCAACCCAGTTATTAAGCTATTTGGCCTGGGTTAAGTGGTAAGTCTGACATTATGGAGAGAACAAAATTAGTAGTCCTACATAAGAAAAGTAAATTCAATTCAATAAGCTTTCATTAAAAAGCTAACATGTTCTAGATTCTCTACTAGGTATCTCGGAGCAGTATATAGGGCACTGGACTTGCTGACAGGTAGACCCTAGTTCAAATCATCTCTCAGATAATTACTAATTAGCTGTTATCCTGGACCAGTCTATAATCTTTCTGCATCATAATTTCTTTACCTTTATGACTAGGAGAGCTGGACATGATGACCTCTGAGTTCCCTTGTGGTTCCAAACTCTATAACCCCATTCCAATGAATCCTCTTCTATTATGGGTATCAACTTGCTCTACAAAGACATAACTGAAAACACAACCTGCCCTCAAGGAGCTTACATTTTACTTTCCTTACAACAACTTTCTTTGGTAGTGTCATTAGTACCATTTTAGAAATAAGGAAGAATGAGGATTAAATAATTTAATTGATTTGATTTCAAAAGCATCTCTTCCCAATATGTTGGGGATACATTTCACAGCAGAAGATTACTGAGTCTCTTCCATTCCTGAGATTTCTGTGTGCAAAATTACCTTGATTCTATATTGTTGGATGACATTACCAAGAATTACTAACTATCACCTTTATCTTTTGAGAATATCTCAGGTTACCCCCACTGATTGGTAGGTACCCATAAAATAATACTTTACATTGATAACTAAGGTATTCCTCAGTATACATTTGGAGCAATTAACAATTTGTATCTTAAGATAGAGAGATGGATCAAGCATTTCTTAAGTGTTTACTATGTGCCAAGAATTGTGCTAAATTCTGGGAATACAAATTTAAGTGAACAAGGGGATCTTTATTCTCAAGGAGCTTACATTCTAATAAGAGAAGAATCCAAATAAAGGGGATGTGGAAATATTTTGGCTGAGGTTCCTCATGAAGTGGTGGTCCAAGCTAGAGATCTTCCCTTCCCTTGCTTCTTCTCCTTTCCCCTTCCTTCCCTTTTTTCCCCTACTTCTTCCCTTCCCCTCCCCTGCCTCCAGTCAGGAGGGCATTAGGGCAGAGATTTCTACAGGCTGTAAAAGCTCCTTGTGAGGAGTTAGGGGACATCCAGAGAGTAAGTGAGGATGAAAGACTTGGTGCAGATATTCCCCAGCTTTGATTAGGTATCTCTTGCTTCAGATTTTACTACAGTTTAAACTTCATAGAGCTGCTGTGATGTTAGAATTCTATGCTGACAGAACAGCATGGTTTAGTGGAAAGGGAATATAGAGAGGTCAAGAAAATGGTTTCCACTTTCAGGTTCTAATAGTCACTGCTTAGGAAATCTTGAGCAAGTCAATTATATTTAATTACAACATTCTTCCTATCTGCAAAATGGGGATTCTAATGACATATTTAAAGTTGAAGGTCAAGTGAGAAAATTATACAATGGGAGTTTTTGAAAAATACCAAGTAAGAGGCAAATATCAAGTATGTTTTTCAGATGTACTTAAGTAACCTATAAAGTGGGGGGGGAAACAGGATTTTCAGTAGAGATGGATTTTTTTTCATATTAAATGCTGCAGAACTGCTTTATTTGGAGGATTGTGGTATTTATTTTATGTGGTGATATTATTTTTTAAATGAACCATTTCTATAGCCTGAGGGAGTAAAGAGTCAAATGTGTTGCTAATTAAATTATATAAATACTCTGCAAAAGCAATTATGGAAGGAGAAATATCAAAGAAATAAACATAAGAGAAAATGTGGAGGCAAATAGCAACTTCATTGTGCACTAAGTCAGGAGAATGGTAACTTCCCTGAGGTGAACAAATAGAGAACAAGGCCCAGGAGAGAATGGCCAGTGTCAGCCTCAGGCCCAACTAGGCCTCCTGAGGCTGGTAAAGAAAAGTACAAAAAGACCACCTCTTAAGTAAAGTGTCTCATGGCCTTCCTTAGACACCACAGAACTTTTTAGAAGAAAGATGATTCTGAGATTTGTACCTGGAAACAAATGTATAACCAGTGAATCTTTTATTATTGTGTTTAGTTGTTTCAGTAGTGTCTGATTCTTCATAACCCCATTTGGGGTATTCTTGGCCAAGACACTTCAGCGATTTGCCATTTCCTTCTCTAGCTTATTTTACAGATAAAGAAACTGAGGCAAGCTGGGTTAAGTGACTTGCCCAGGGTCACACAGTGTCTGAGACCAGATTTGGACTTGGGGAGATGTGTCTTCCTGACTCCAGGGCTAGCACTTTATCCACACTTACCTCTAGTAAAAATTTATGTAAAGGGGAACACTAGAAGCTGAACGAAACAGGAAAGGCTTTATCTAGTAAGCAGGAAGGACCTGAGAAGAGATTTGAAGGAGATGAGAGATTCTAAGATGTTAAAAAGAAGGGATTTAATCCAGACATGGGGCCAAAGCAGAGTTATGGAGGTATATAATAGAGTGTTGTGTAAAAGATATCATAAGAAGGCCTATCTGTCTGACCCATAATGTACATCAATGGAACAATGTTCAATAAGGTTGAGGAGTTTATGTTTATGCATAGCTAATGGGGCGGGGGGGGGGGGAAGAAAGCAGGGTTTGATTTGGTAAGAAAATTGTTTGGCAATTGTATAGAAAATTAATGATAATGAGGACAGACTTGGGACAAAAAGTCCAGTTAGGAAGATGGAAAAGTCAAAATAATGCAAAAGTCCTTGTAGAAAGTATGGAGAGAGTATCCAAAAAAGGTGAATACAGTTTAAGCAGAGACTACCAAATTGACACACAAATGGTCCTCCTTTCATAGGTGAAAGTAGAATTGTCAGAAAGGAAAGCCATGTTTCTTAGTGCTTCCTCTGAAAAGAGATGTATGTCATCCTAATTCTCTGTATTGAATTTGAATTAATTCAATTCATCAACAATCATTTATTCATGGCTTACTTTGAATATTATACTAAGCTTTGGAATTACAAAGAAGAAATAAAATCCTCGCTCTTAAGAAGTTTGCTTTCTACTAAGGGCTGCACAGGTCAGTTGGGTGGCACTTTGGATAAAAATGCCAGCCCTGGAGTCAGAAGGACCTGAGTTTCAATTTTGACCTCAGACACTTACTAGTTATGTGACCCTGGGTAAGTCACTTAACCCTGTTTGCTTCAGTTTCCTTATCTGTAGAATGATGTGGAGATGAAAATGGCCTTGTTAAGAAAACCAAAAAAACAGGATCATGAAGAGTTGGACATGACTACTCATTTTAACAACAACAAAGGACCTAATTGGCCTATAAGGGTTATTCCAGGCACTATGGGCCCTTAGCTATCCTGGAAGCTTCCAGGGGAAGCTGGGGACATGATGAGAGCATTTGGAGCACATTGAGAGCATTTGGAGCACATCAGAGATATAGTGTTCCTTTGGTATTTTTTGGTCATATGGTGGTTCAGTGCTGAAGAATGTGGATGCTTTATTGTAATGGCAAAGCAATCTCCTCATTGGTTGGTGAGCCAGAGAAGTAGATAATTCAGTAGTACTTTTAAAAATGAAAGACATCTTCTGCTTCAGTTAACACTCTTTTATGGCAAGTAGTAAACTCTGCCTCTTGACTCATCCTGAGAGGGATGGGGATTTGATCCATGATGCCCACCCACCCACCCAACTCAACCACCACAAACATGTAAAGCATGAATTCAATTAGGAAAACATTTGCTGTGGCCCCTGGACATCTTTTCATTTTTTGTGTTTCTTTTTATGAGAACGTGAATGAACATCATTCTCAGGATGGATTTGTCTAAATGTGGAAGTCATCTTCTGAGTGCCAGTAGTCCAGGTGTCCTGAACTATATTGCATTAGGATTGACTGGTGTCAAGAAGAGTCCTCCTTGCTAGCTACTGGAGAACAGAATCACCATAAAGAGGATTGGTCCAACTCTGGCCCATCTTACCATTCGACATAGACCAGGAATTGTTTGAACAAGATGAAGATGACATGCTTAATCAGCATTCCTAAAAACTACTTTATGTTCTAATAAGGTTTACATTATCAACTCCCCTAGGAGAATATAACCCTAGTTATAAGTTACTGAATTCTGTTTTAAGTAATTCTGCCAATAAGCTCTGTAAGTTTTTCTTTTTCATTAGAATTTCTTCTATATGTAGGAAATAAATACCTGTCTCTTTTTTGATTGACATTGTATGCTGAGTGCTTTTCTATGCCTCCTTTTTTGAGGAAAGTCTTGAGCCACTACCTAAGTTTTAAATAAGTTCTTCCTGAAATATGGAGGTGGTATCCTAATGTGCCTTTAGAGTGTGAAAAAAAGGGAGACCAGACAATCTCTCATTCACTGTTAGGGTCTCCTAAGACTCAAAACAAACTCAACTGTGCATGGGTCAAGATCAGAAAGGCCTCTTGAGAACAAAGAGTGGGTTCAGTTCTCCACTTCCCCATGGGCCTGGCAGCCATTATTTAATATTAGACAAAAATATGCATAGCATGGCATAGGGAATAAATAAATGAGGCAAAGAAATATAATAGTTTTGTAAAAAAAGGGAACTAATGAGGTCTGGCCTAAGTCATGTCTGAAGGGAAGAAAAGACATCTAAAAGACAGTCAGTCACTAAGCTTTTATGAAGCAACTACTATGTTCCAGGCACTGTGCTAAACTCTGGGGATACAAAAAGAAGCAAAAGACATTGCCTGATCTTACAAGCTGGTGAAGGAGATAAAAAGCAAATAAATCTGTCCGAACTTTTTACATGATGAATAAGAGATAAAAAGGGAGGGCACTGGAATGGAGAGGCATTGGGAAAGATGTCCTGTAGAAGATGGGATTTTAGTTAGGCCATGAGGGAAACCAAAGAAGCCAGGAGGCAGAGATGAATAGGGAGAGCCTTCAAGCTAAGGGAGATAGCCAGAGAAAATGTCCAGAGCCAAGATGGAGTGCTTGTTTATGGAACATTAAGAAGGTAGCTGTTACTGGATTGAAGAATGTTGGCAAGGAGTAATGTGTAAGAAGACCGGAAAGGTGTTTGGGGAGGGAGGAAACAGTAGGTCATATAGGACTTTGAAGGCCAGACAGAGCATTTTATATTTGAGTGAAGGCAGTAGTGTCTTCCCAAGTTGGGGAACATCATGCAATAGATGGTAGTGTCATCAATTATAAATTTCAGGGACCGTTAGACCTTAATATAGAACAATATTGAAACAATAAAATATATATAGAACAATATATATATATATATATATATATATATATATTGAAGAATATATAGAACAATAGACTTTTAGTGCAATTGCCTTTAGGGTAGTTCATATAGAACAATATTGAAACAATCATTATATAGAACAATATTGAAACAATAAAATCAGGGTCATTTGTTTTTTAAGAATGAGAAGAGATTAGACTTCAAAAATCACATATTCCAAATCCCTCATTTTATAGTTGAGGGAACTGAGGCATATAAAGGTCAAGGTCACCTAAGTAATTAGTTGAAAAGTGAGACAAAAACCGAGATCTTGTAAATCTCAGTCCAGAGGTGTTAACAATGAGGAACCTAAAATAAAACATTGACAGAACCTAAAGCTTCCAGAAATAAAATATTTGCCTTCAGGGAGTTTATATTCTACTGGGGTTTTCACAAAACCTTGGATTTTTATTATAACCAGATGAACTCTGTACCAGGAAAAAATGTTCCTATGTTGACTGTTATTGTTTTCCTCTTTTTATTTCCTTTTATACAGGGTAAAACTTGTTCTTTGGCATTACTTATACAGTAATTTATCTTATTTTATGTTTGCTTTGTTTTGTTATTGTCATAGTGGTACTTTTTTTCTGTTGGTTCATAATTGAACTACCCTAAAGGCAATTGCACTAAAAGTCTAGTGACTCCACTCAGGTGGTTCACAGTAATGGTTAAAAAATTAAACGGGTTATTCATTCCTAGAGAATATATTTTTATTTTTATAATGTTTCATTGTTCCAATTACATATAAAATAATTTTAACCTTCATTTTTTAAGAAATTAAGTTCTAAATCCTCTTCCTTTCTCCCTCCCTTCCCCCCGATTTATGTAGGTTATACATGTACAGTTATGAAAAACATATTTCTATATTGGTCACATTGTAAAAAAATAGACAAAAAACTTCAAGAAAAATGAAGTAAAACAGAAAAACATGCTTCAATCTGCATTCAGACTCCATCAGTTCCCTGCCCCCTCTGGAAATGTATAGCACTTTTCATCAAAAGTCCTTCAGAATTGTCTTGCATCATCAGATTACTGAGAATAGCTAAACCATTCACAATTTATCATCATACAACATTGCTGTTAGTGTATACAATGTTCACCTGATTATGTTCACTTCACTTTGCATTAGTGCATGTAACACTTTACAGGTTTTTCTGAAAGTGTCTTGCTCATCATTTCTTATAGCACATTAATATTCCATCACAATCAGACACAACAACCTATTCAGCCATTTCACAATTGATGGATATCTCCTCATTTTCTAATTCTTTGCCAACTCAAAAAAGCTGCTAAAATATTTTTGTACATATTGGTCCCTTTCGTTTTTAAAAATTTCTTTGGTATATGGATCTAGCAATGGTATTGCTGGGTGAAAGATTATGTGAAGTTTGGTAGCCCTTTGGACATCTAAATTGCTCTGCAGAATGATGAATGATTGGATAACTATGCATTAGTGTCTTGATTTTAATATATGCCCCTGTCATTTGCCATTTTAATTTTCTGTCATAGTAACCAATCTGATAAGTGTGAAGTGGTACCTCAGAGTTGTTTCAATTTGCATTTCTTTTTGCTTTTTGGAGGGTAATTGGGGTTAAGTGACTTGCCTAAAGTCACACAGCTAGTAAGTGTGTCAAGTGTCTGAGTCTGGATTTGAACTCAGGTCCTCCTGACTCCAGGGCCAGTGCTCTATTCACTGAGCCACCTAGTTGCCCCTGCATTTTTCTAATCAATAGTGATTTGGGGCATTTTTGCCTCCTACAATTATAGGCAGCTTTGATTTCTTAATCTAAAAACTGCCTATTCATATCCTTTGACTATTTAACAATTGGGGAATGACTTATATTCTTTTAAATTTGACTCAGTTCCCTACTCTCTTTCTGTCGGCGCTTCCAGTGGAGGGGCCGCTGTCTCCTCGCCGGTGCCATGCCCGCCCTCAGACCCCTCGTGAAGCCTAAGATCATCAAGAAGAGGACCAAGAAGTTCATCCACTACCAGTCCGACGGATATGTCAAGATCAAGAGAAACTGGCGTAAACCAAGAGGCATTGACAACAGGGTGAGAAGGCAATTCAAGGACAAGATCTTGATGCCCAATATTGGTTATGGAAGCAATAAGAAGACAAAACACATGCTGCCAAGTGGATTCAGGAAGTTTTTGGTGCACAATGTCAAAGAGCTAGAAGTGCTCCCGATGCGCAACAAATCATACTATGCTGAGATTGGATGTTTCCTCTAAGAATCGGAGTGATTGTTGAGAGAGCAGCTCAGCTAGCCATCAAGATCATAAATCCAAACGCTAGACTGAGGAGTGAAGAAAATGAATAAAAACCTTTGCACATTTTTATTTGTGTTAAATAAACTACTACCGGTAAACTACTAAAAAAAATAAATTTGACTCAGTTCTCTATATATTGGAGAAATTTATATTTTGTCAGAGAAACTTGCTCTAAAGTTTTCTTTAATTGTTAGGATTAGAGTATTTCCTCTCTCTCTCTCTCTCTCTCTCTCTCTCTCTCTCTCTCTCTCTCTCTCTCAGGCTACTCAAAAGAATTTCACTTCCCTTCTATCAATCCCTCCCCCTTTTTATCCCCTTCTTCTCCTACTTCCCTATAAGGTAAGAAATATATCTAGACCAAGATGGCAAAGTAAAAGCAGAAACTTGCTTGGGATCTCCCGAAGCCTCTCCAAATATCTGTAAAAATAACTCTAAACAAATTCTAGCACTGAAGAACCCACAAAAGGACAGAGCAAAACATATCTCAGCCTAAGACAGGCTGGAAGGTCCACAGGAAGGGTATATCCTACTGGGCTGGGAAGAGAGCACAGTCTGGCATGGGCCATTCCAGCACACACAGGGCCAGGGCAGGCATAGAGGGACTGAATCGATGGCAACTGTGGCAGTGTCCAGACTTCTCAGCCCTCAAATGCCAAGAACAGCATGGAAGGTCAGTGGAGGATCTTTGTGGGACCTGGGTGAAAGTGGAACAGCTGTCAAGTGCTACCCCAAGTGGTGGAAGTGGTGGCAGCAGCAGCAGTAGCAACAGCAGTGGCTGCTTCTGAAGCTCTAGGCCAACAGACTATAGGGGATCTAGTGGCTGATATAAAACCCCTGAATCCTGAGACAGTACACTCAACCCCACCCTTACACCACTGAAAGCAAAGTCCTGCCTTGACAGGGAGTTAGAAAGTCAAGTATTCCACTGGGAAAACAAGCAAACAGCATAAAAAAGTCAGACTACAGAATCTTTGTTTTATGTTTATTTTTATTTTACATCATTTATTTCATTTTTGTTTTCTTTTTCCTTTTTGGAGGGCAACTGGGGTTAAGCAACTTGCCCAAGGTCACACAGCTAGGTTTTTGTTTGTGTGTGTGTTAATTGTCTGAGGCCAGATCCAAACTCAGGTCCTCCTGTCTTCAGGGCCGGTGCTCTACTCATTGCACCACCTAGCTGGTCTCAGACTATAAAATCTTACTTTGGTGAAAAAGAAGAACAAAACCTACAACCAGAAGACAACAAAGTCAAAGCTCCTACATCAAAAGCCTCTAAGAAAACTATGATTTGGATGCAGAACATGGAAGAACTCAAAGAGGATTTTGAAAATCAAGAGAAGAGAGGGGAAATTGGAAAGATAAATGAGAGTAAGGCAAGAAAATCATGAAAAATCAGCCAACAACTTGCTAAAGGATACCGAAAAAAATACTGAAGAAAATAACACCTTAAAAAATAGACTAACCCTTGCGGTGGCTAAGTGGCACAGTAAATAGAGCACCAGCCCTGGAGTCAGAGGACCTGAGTTCAAATCTGACCTCAGATACTTGGCACACTTATTAGCTGTGTGACTTTGGACAAGTAACTTAACCCCAATTGCCCTCCAAAAAGCGAAAAGAAAAAAGAAAAGAAAAAGAAAAGAAAAAAATAGAGTAACCCAAATAACAAAAAAAAGGTCTGAAAAATAAATTAGGAGAAAAATGCCTTAAAAAGCACAATTGGCCAAATGGGAAAAGAGGTCCAGAGTTCACTGAAGAAAATAATTCCTTAAAAATTACAGTGGAACATATGGAAGCTAATGACTTTGTGAGAAATCAAGGAATTACAAAACAGAACCACAGGGTGGAGCCAAGATGGCGGAGTAGAAACAGCTCATCCAAGCCACTCTGCCCCCAGATTCCCCCCAAACTATGTAAAAGGGGACTCTGAACAACTTCTGGAGCCCCAGCACACACAGAACGACACAGAGAAGCTAACCTCCCACTGAGGACAGCCCAGCAGCCCTGCAGGAAGGACCAGCACAGCGATCTGGGACCTGGCAGCAGAAAGCAGGAGCCGAGCCGAGCCCAGGTCCGACTGAGCTGAGGTTTTAGCCCCAGGGCGGCAGGGCCAGCAGCCGGCTGGAGAGACCCCAGAACAACAGCAGCTGTAGCGACTCCAGAATTATCAACATAGACATGCCTAGGACAAAGTAAGAGGTTAGTGTCCTATGGACTTTGGGACCAGTATTTGGGGAATGCGTTGGCTCCCTCCCCTGGGGGCTAGAAGCCACTGAGGAGACACACCATTTTGTAGTTTTCAGAGGCAGCTCCAGCTCCTGGCCTGCAAATTGTAGGGAGATCCAGTGATCAGTCTTGGGGGGTAAGCGCTCTTCCTTTAACCAACCTGGATCTGGATTGTGATCTAGGGTGGAAGTCGTGGGTGGGTTTACAGCTTGCAAGAAACAGAAGCTGCCCCCCACACATTCGGGACGAAAATTTCTCTATCTAGCCTTAAAGCCATAGTGTGGCAACAAGCCCAAAAGTCAAGTAATTAAGTGGCAACATGCCAAGGCAACAGAAACAGAAAAATGCAACCCTAGACTCCTATTTTGGGGGCATAGAGCAGGACTGTGAGGTCAGAAGTCCTGCTCCAAAAGCCCCAGGGGAAAACATGAGCAGGTTGCAGGCCATAGAGGACCTTAAGAAGGACTTTAAAAATCAAATAAGAGAAGTGGAGGAAAAATTGGAAAGATAAATGAGAAGGATGCCGGAAAAGTATGAAATGAGGCTCAACAGCCTGACTGAGGAAAACAACACCTTAAAAAATAGACTAACTCAAATGGCAAAGAAGGCCCAAAAGGGCAATGAGGAGAAGAATGCCTTACAAAGTCGAATTTGCCAGATGGAAAAAGAATCTCAAAAGTTCACTGAGGAGATTCATTCCTTCAGAGTTAGACTGGAGCAAATGGAAGCTAATGACTTTATGAGAAATCAAGATGCTGTTAAGCAGATCCAAACAAATGGAAGATTAGAAGGCAATGTGAAATATCTCATGGGAAAAATCACTGACCTGGAAAATAGATCCAGGAGAGACAATTTAAAAATTATTGGACTACCTGAAAGCCATGATCAAAGAAAGAACCTAGAAATCACCGTTCAAGAAATTCTCAAGGAAAATTGCCCTTATGTTTTAGATCCAGAGGGCAAAATAGAGGTTGAAAGAATCCACAGATCACCTCCTGAAAAAGGTCCCCAAAAGAAAACTCCCAGGAATATTATAGCCAGGTTCCAGAATCCCCAGATCAAGGAGAAAATACTACAAGCAGCCAAGAAGAAACAATTTCAATATTGTGGAAACACAATCAGAATAGCCTAGGACCTGGCGGCTTCTACACTGAGGGGTCGAAGGGCATGGAATACGATATTCCAGAGGGCAAAAGAGTTGGGAATGAACCCAAGAGTCACCTACCCAGCAAAACTGAGTATTTTGTTTCAAGGGAAAATATGGTCATTCAGTGGAATAGAGGACTTTCAAGCATTCTTGAGGAAAAAACCAGAATTGAATAGAAAATTTGACATCCAGACACAAGAAGCAAGAGAGGTCTGAGAAGGTAATCAGGGAAAAGAAATCAAAAGGAACTCATCAAAGTTGAACTATTTACATTCCTATATGGAAAAGCAATAACTGGGACTGATGATATCTTTCTCACTATGAAAATAATGGAATAAGGGTGTGTGGTCATATGAATGCATATGTGAATGTGTGTGTATATGGTTACAGTTATATATGGATAGAGGACATAGGTTGAATTTGTTGGGAAGGGAGAATACTCAAGGGATGAAATTATGAGGTGAGAGAGGAAAGTGGCAAGAGGAGATGGGGAAAGACAGGGTAGGGTAAACTATCTCATGTAGAAGAAGCAAGGGGAAGTAGTTGCAAGGGAAGGGGAGAATAGGAAGGCAAAAAAGGCAAAACCACATTCTCATTGAATTTGGTTCAGGGAGAGAATGACATACATACTAAATGGGATATCTCAACCTGCAGCAGAATAGGGGGAAGGGGGATGAGAGGAGGGATGATGGATGGGAGGGCATCCTTGGGGGGAGGGGAGTTTGGAAGTACCCACTATAGAAGAGGGACAGGATCATGTAGGGAATGGACCAGGTGGGGGGTGGGATGAGTGGGAGGGAATTATAAGCAGCCTTGTACAATATATCTACTATGATAATGTTTTGCATAGCTAGACATGTACAACATATACTGAATTACTTATCTCCCAAGAGGGAATGGGTGACAAGGGAGGAAGGAAATGGATCTGAAATTCGAGGTCTTAACATTAAATGTTTCAAATATATATAAATACTATTATTAATACTCTTTTGCTTATAATTGGGAGACAAGATGTGCAGGCATTGGGACACAAAGATTCACCTTCCTCTAATGGAAAAGTCGAAGTGGGTATGGGAGAAGGTATGGGAGAGAGCAGATTGGAGGAAGCGATATCTTGTGGGACTGCTATTCTGGGAGGTTGGGTAGGGGAATAACGGGGGGGAAATGATTGTAACTCAAAATCTGGTGGAAATGAATGATGTAAAACAGAAGTTAATAAAGCATTTGTTTAAAAAAAGAAAAGAAAACAGAACCACAAGAATGAAAAAAAAATAGAAGACAATATGAAATATCTCTTTGGAAAAACAAATGACCTGGAAAATAAATCCAGTAGAGATAATTTAAAAATTGTTGAACTGCCTAAAAGCCATGACTTAAAAAAGTGCCTAGATATAATTTTTCAATAAATTTTCACGGAAAACTGCCCTGATATTCTAGATAGAGGGTAAAATAGAAATTGTAAGAATCCACCAATTGCCTCTTTAAAGAGATACTAAAAGGAAAACTCTTAGGAATATTGTAGCCAAATTCCAGAGTTCCTAGGTCAAGGAGAAAATATTGTAAGCAGTCAGAAAGAAACAATTTGAGTATTGTGGAAGCATCATCAGGATAACACAAGACCTAGAAGTTTCTACATTAAGGGATTGACAGGCTTGAAATATGATATTCAGCAGTCAGAGGAGCTAGGATTAAAACCATGAATCTCCTACCCAGCAAAACTGAGTATAATACTTCAGGAAAAAATGGATATTCAGTGAAATAGAGGACTTTCAAGTATTCTTGATGAAACAACCAAAGGTGAATAAAAAATTTAACTTTCAAATATAAGACTCAAGAGAACTATGAAGAGGTAAACAGGAAAGAGAAATCATAAGGGATTTGTTGAAGCTGAACTGTGCACATTCCTGTATGGAAAGATGATATTTGTAAATCATGAACCTTTCTCAGTATTTGGGTAGTTGGGGGCGATAGATAGATAGATAGATAGATAGATAGATAGATAGACAGATAGATAGATAGATAGATAGATAGATAGATAGATAGATAGATAGATAGATAGATAGATGGCACAGAGTGAGTTGAGTATAAACCAATGATATCTAAAAAAATACAATTAAAGGGTGAGAGAAGAACATATTGGGAGAAGGATAAAGGGAAAGATAGAAGGGGGTAAATTATCTAATATAAAAAAGGAAAGAAAAAAGTTCCACAATGGAGGGGAAGAAGGGGAAGGTGAGAGAAAATGAGTGAACCTTTCTCTTATTTGGATTTGTTTTAAGGATGGCAAGACATACACACATAATTAAGTATCTTACCCTAGAGTAACGAAATGGAAAAGGGTATAAAAGTGGGCGACAAGATTGGGGGAGTGGGGTAGTCAGGAGCAAACATTTTTGAAAAGGGACAGGGTCAAAGAATAAAATAGAATAAGGGGGCAGGGATAGAATGGAGGGAAATATAATTAGTCTTCTACAACATGACTGTTATGGAAGTGTTTTGCATAACTACACATGTATAAACTATGTTGGATTGTTTGCCTTCTCAATGAGGGTGTGTGGGGAGGAAAGAAGGGAAAGAATTTGGAATTAAAAGTTTTAAAAAACAGTTGTTAAAAAATGGATTCTTACATACAACGTGGAAATTTAGATATACAGGCAAAAGGGTATAGAAATCGATCTTGCCCAACAAGAAAGTAAGGGGAAAGGGGATGGCGAGGGTGGGGGGGGGGGTGATAGGAGGGAGAGCAGACTGGAAGGGGTATCAGAATGCATGTCATCTTGGGATGGGGGAGGGGAAAGATAGGGAGAAAATTCGGAATTAAAAATCTTGTGTAAATGAATTTTGAAAGCTAAAAATTAATTAATTAACTTGAAAAAGCAAGAAAGATTACCTAAATTAAATTATACAAACTGATGCTGAGTGAGAAGAGTAGAGCCAGGAGAAATTTGTACATAATTATAGACAGTATGTTTGATGACCAACTTTGATAGACTGGACTCTCCTCAGCAATGCAGGTTTATAAGTCAGTCCCAAAAGACTCATGATGGAGAGAGATGTCTACATCTAGAGAAAGAACTAGAAAGAACTGAGTTTGAATCCAGATTGAAGCAAAGTACCGGATCTTTTTTTTTCTTGTTTGGTTTTGTTTCCTCTTTCCAATTGTTCATTCCATCTTATACAATCCTTCTTTATAACCTGACTAATGTCTAATGTGAAAGCATTTGCAGATCCTATATTTGATTGTATGCCATCATGGGGGGGGGGGTGGCGAAGGGAGGGAGGGAGAGAAGATTTTAAACTCAAAGAATTGTGGAACTGAATTTTGTAAACTAAAAGTAAACAAACAAATTAATAAAGACCAAAGCATTTTTTAAAAATGAGAAATAATCTTCTAGTGTGCATTTTTTTATTTTAAATAAACTTTCTGAAGTAGGAAAAAAAGAGAAAGATTTCTAATCTAAACTGATTTTGCATGCTATTCTCTCTGAGTCAGTTCTGCTGAGTATAAGCTTCAAACACTGTCCAGCACTCTTCCATCTCGCCTCCACTGTATGACTAAAGTTTATTTTTGGATATTCCATCATAATCAACTCAAGCCCCCATGTCCTTTGTCTCTGTATACTACTTCTAATTTGTACTAATAATGATAAATTTCTTAAGAGTTATAAGGATCTTCTTCCCATTTCCCCAATAGGAATGTAAACAGTTTAACTTCATTGAATCCCTTATGATTTCTCTTTCCTGTTTATATTTCTATGTTGCTATTTAGTCTTGTATTTGAAAGTCATTTAAAAAAAAAAATCAGGGGCAGAAGTGGAAGAGAGCGGCAGTGCCCTGGCTAACTGTGGCTGGTTGCTCCCCGGCCCTTCATCGTCCCTCTGTCCTATGTGCCTCCCCATCAGGGCGCCCCATAGGCAGCCTCCAAAGCTCAGTCTGGGTCCCGCCTCCCCCTCCTCGTGCCCCATAAGTAAGTCAGCAACTCCTCTGGGCTGTCGATGTCAGCCCCCATGTCCAGGCCGAACAGCATCTCCCTGAGGCCCCCGGCCCTGGGCCGCGATGGAGGCGGAGGAGGAGTCAGAGTCAGAATCTCAGTTCAGTGCAGCAGCAGCCTGGCCAAGGGGCTAAAGGACATTCGCCTGGATGAGGAGGTGAAGATCGCCCTCGACATCGCCCTGGAGTGCTTTCGTTATGGAGACTAGAGGGAAATGGAATTTCCTTCTTCTTTAACCAGTAATGAAAGAGCTTTTGTTCATCGATTAAGTCAGTCTCTTGGATCAGTCTCTAAAAGCAAAGGCTGTGTTACACTGGTCCCATCACTTCCTGGTAAATAGAAGAAGTGGATACAGTGTCAGATTTTGTATTCTTGGACTCAAAGATCACTGCAGACAGTGAATGCAGCCATAAAATTAAAAGACACTTGTTCTTTGGAAGAAAAGCTATGGCAAATCTGAACAGCATACTAGAAAGCAGAAACATCACTTTATCAGCAAAAGTCCATATAGTCAAAGCTGTAGTTTTTCCAGTGGCACTATATGACTGTGAATTGGATGATAAAGAAAGCTGAGTTCTGCAGAACTGACACTTTGGAATTGTGGTACTGGAGAAGACTTTTGAGAGTTCCTTGGACAGCAAGGAGATCAAATCAGTCACCACTGAAATAATTCAGACTATTCTTTGGAAGATGAAATACTGAAGCTGAAGCTTAAATACTTTGGCCACATAATGAGAAGACTGAGCTCATTAGAAAAGACTGATGTTTAGAAAGCTTGAAGGCAAAAGGAGAAGGGAAGAAATGAAAGTAAACTTGGGACAGACTTCAAGACATAGTGAAAGGTCCTGTATGCTGTGGTCCACAGAGTTACAAAGAGTCAGATACAAGTAAACAGCTAAACAACAAAAAAAGGAAAAAAAAAGTTCCAGATTTCAAATAGTTGTTGTATTAAAAAGATCTTTGGAATATGAACTGCTGATAACTTGGAAATTTGTATTTAGTTTCAGGTAAAAAAGAGGGATCTATTTGGGGGTAAAAGAACAGAACAGAGTAGAAAAGATATCAAGAGGGGCAAGAGGGAAAAAAGACAGAGAAGAATTTTGCTGGTCTTAATGAATAAATGAATGAATGAAAATGCAAAAAACAAATTCAGCTCTGATCTTTACATCAGGAAGACTTGAAATTTCTCTCATTACATATACATTCACCACCACCACCACCACCACAAAGTATTATTCTCAGTTTTGCTGGGTAGTTAATTCATAGTAATGCTAACTCCTTTGCCCTCTGGAATATTGAATTATGTGCCCTCTGATACTTTAATATATAAGCTGCTGAATTCTGTGTTAAACATAGAATATTATGTTTAATGTAAAAGGTGATCTTTTCTTCAATACATTTTTGTATTTCTTTTTCCATTTGACCAATTCTGCTTTTTAAGTATTTCTTTTCAGTGAATTTTTGTGTATCTTTCTTTCCCCACCCCACCCCAACCTTTGTCATATTCTTTTTTTAAGGTATGCTTTTCTTTGCTAGTTTTTGTGCTTTCTTTACCAAGCTGTTCACTCTTTATCAATCTGCTGTTTCTCTTGAACACTCTCATTTATTTTCCTAATTTTTCTTCTACCTCTATTATCTGATTTTTAAAATCATTTTGTCAGCTCTTCTATGACTTCTTTTTTCATCCTGAGATCAATTCACATTTTTTTTCCTTTGAGGTTTTGCATGTAGTATATTGACTTTGTTATCGTCTATTGAGTTTTTATTTTGACTTTCCCTGTTACCATACTAGTTTCCTATAGTTCCTATAGTTCCTATTTGTTATTTGCTTATATTGGTAACCTATCTGTTGACTTTTACCTATATGTTAAATTTGGGCAATGCTCCTAGGGCAGAGAGGTCACTCTCTCAAACTTCAGTGTTTCTTTGTGCAACTGCTTTCAGAGTTAATCCTGGGGTCTGTAAATTTTCAGTTCTCTCTGATACCTTGGCTTATAAGAGACAACAATCACTCTTTTCCATCCTGGAACTGTTACCAGGATTCCTGCTCCCCTATAGCTACATGTTCTAGTGTGCTAGAGATTCATATTGACTGGAACTGCATATGAGCAATGGAAGAGAGATTTCCACCTCCAGTGCCAGCAAAGGATACCTAGTAATCGCTTTCTGTTTGATCCCTTTACCATCTGTGACCTGAGAGCTCTGGAAGCCTCCACTGACAATTCAGTAAACCACAATGACTGTTGCTTATTCCACTCTCACTTCAGTGAGACAGATCTTTCCTGCTGACTTTCTAAGTTTTCTCACACTGGAAAATTATTTCACTCCAATCCTTTTGTTGGCTCTTCCATTTCATAATTTGTTTTGAGGGATTATTTTAAAGTTATTTGGAGAGTAATTTGGGTGAACTCGGGTAATTTTCTGCCTTTACCCCCACCATTTTGGGTCCACCCTTCCAAGAATGTATGTCTTTAAAGAGAAATACAAAAATTAGAGAATTTTTAGCCCCAAGGAAATATATACTTAATACTGGAATTTCAGACAGAAAGAAAACAGATGGATACCCCAAGTGCTGCCCTGGTACTAATATCATGGTAAGCACTTAGAACGTTTGTAAATACTTCAAAACATTGAGTGTATCCATTCACTATAGAGAATAAGAGGATGTAAAAGTGTTGTATGGGATTAGAAGGATGGATGGTTTGGGAGTTGGACCAGTGCAAAATGTGTATGTGTTAATGAAATCATAGATTCACTAAATCCTTAAATGCAGCTTAATCAGTGAGTTAATAAGTGAATGGAGACTTTCCAGAGCTCTCCAAATCACACTCCCTATGACACCAGTTGATATACCCAGAAGGACCACCTACCCTAAAAGTACATGGGATAGTCTATTTGAATAGCACCACACCTTAATTATTTCCAACTTTTTGAAAAGGAAGGTCCCTGTACTACTACCCCTTTAAAAGATATTGACACCAAGGGAAGCTAACTTGTTCTTTACTTGGGGCAGCCAAGTAAGCAGAATATATGAAGAAAAGGCAAGGAAAATGTCACCTGCTGGAATGATTGCCTATTCAATTCAATAGAGAGTTCTGAAACTAATCAACAGAACCCTAAATGTGTCAACTCTTTAAACTCAAGCAGTCCCTTGACAGTCACATTTAACAGTCTTGCCAACCATCAGAGAGACTGGAGGGTCTGGTTGGTATGCTTTCAAACCTTTAGGAACTGAAGCCCTTGCCAGAGCAGGAGCAAACACACAGTGGTCTTCTGTTAGCATTTTTGAATAGGGCCAAGGAGGAAAGATCCTTCCGTATTTCCTTTCACCAAGGCTGTAATAAGATATATCCAGAATTTAGGGTATGGCCCCGAGGTGACTCAACTATAGAACTCTTTTAAAAGTTCTCAAGACAAAATTTTCTTTACCATTTGATTCAGCATTTCACAGGCTAATACCAGAATATCGACTTAGGCATTATTAAAAACCCTTGAGAGCACTGTAATCTTGTTTTTGGGAATTTTAAAAGAATTAAAAATGTCTGGAAAGAAAATGCCAAGTACCATAAGTACATTTTTTTCTGAAATCTCATTTAATTTTTCTTAACATGAATTAAGCTTTAGCTCAGGGGCTCAGGTACTGTGTATATATACAGTATTTAGTATAATATAATTTTAAGTTTGTGTATCATTTTATACAAATTATCATATAACAAATGCAGATATTATGAAATTTCTTCTCCCTTAGTAAATTTTCCATACTATTGAACTGACCCTAATAAATACTCTAACTTGTTAATAAATATTTTGATAGAAATCTTTTAAAATATACTATCCCCCATTCATAAATGGAAAATACTGAATATGTTGCGATTTTTTTCTCAGTAAGTCATTATGAATAGAACTTTTGGGCAGTGTGCTGGAATACATAACACAGTTCATCTACTTTTATGTATTTCTGTCTCCTTCATCACTGGCAGGCTGTCATCTTGCTATCATTCTGCCCACTCCTAATCATTCTCCTAAATTGTCCTAAACTTCTGTGGTCTACAAAACTTGATCGCTGTTTGCTATGAACTGTATCATTGATTATTCATCAATAAACCTGGAAGGTCCTTAGAAATGAAGTGTATAGTTTTAAGACAATGAGAATTATTTCTGGTGCTCAGAGACTTCGCACACATGCTCACATATTTCTTAGTCAGAACTATGTTCTAAAGAATTCAGTTCAATCAGAGTATGATTTTCAAAGAAGTTACGAGGTAGAACTCTGTGTGTGTGTGTGTGTGTGTGTGTGTGTGTGTGTGTGTGTGTGTGTGTGTGTGTGTGGTGTTGCGGACACGTGTGCACCTCAAAAATACTAACCCTTCCAAGCCACACTCCTATAACACAGCATATCCTTCTAGTATTTTGTTTTTGAAAACAAAATTGAAACCCAAGTTCTCATCTTATATTTGAACATTGAACTGTACTTCTGACAATGGCTTTATTTGTTTATTAACTTTATACCACTTCTCCACAAAGCTTATCCAGGCCAATTTTGGACTGGGAAAAAAAAAACTCACCAATGGTAGGCGGATTATTAAATCCTTTAAGGAAACCAAAGTGTTCCCTTTTGAGACAATTTTGTACAGCTGCAGAACAAATAAGAGGAAAGAAATAAGTTAACTTAAAGGTAGTGACTAAATATTTTTTGGAGTGCAATTGGGGTTAAGTAACTTGCCCAAGGTCACACGACTAGGTTCTCATTTGTGTGTGTTAAGCGTCCGAGGCCAGATCCGAGCTCAGGTGCTTCTGACTCCAGGGCTGGCGCTCCACTCACTGCGCCACCTAGCTGCCTCATGACTAAATATTTCAAATCAAACTGGACTCAGGACCTTTTGGTTTTCTCCTCTAATCGGACATATCTTAGTCACATAATGATAGTCCTTTTCTCTATTAAAAGTGGGAAGTGATTTTCTCTGGGGTTTAAGTTGTAAACTTAAATCAGTTACTATTTATCTTTTTTCACATTATGTGATCTTTTATTGGTGCTTTTTGTTTTCATACTACAGTCATTTCTAAATATACTCTCCTCCCTTGTCTACCCAATGAGACTTCTCTTGTGGCAAGGAAGAAAAAAAAAACACCCAAAACAACTAACATATCAATAGCATCTGACAGCTTATGCATCCCAACATTAATAGTCTAGCTCTCCAGGAAAAAAATGGAATTTATTTCCTTGTTTCTTCTTCAACTACTTTTTAGCCAAAGAAACAACAATATAGTAACCTTTGGAAAGGGGAAGGGGGATAGGATACTTGAATAAGCACACACATAATATGCAAATACATATATGTGTATCTATATACATATATGTGATTTGAAATTTTATTGTGAGAAATCTAGCATCAGAAATAGATATAAATTTGATTACTAGATATATGGATTGTATCAAAATGTGACTTTTTTCCCAATTTCCCATGACTTTTTTGTGTTATCATGGATTGCTGATGAATAGCCCTCATGCTGCCCCTAAATCCCTGGATTCATAAAGAAAACTCAAGAAAAGCCCCCAAGATATTGGGTAGTTCACACACCCTCTCCCTTCACTTCCACAAACACTCTCCCTTTACTTCCACACACCTTCTCCCTTCACTTTTGCAAATCTATGGGAAAACATGAATAGAAGTTGCAAAGAATAGCTAATCACATCAGCTCCCTCTTCCAGTCCCAAGGTCAAAGCCCAACTTTCCCTGGATCCAAGTGAAAGAGAAGTTTGGGAGATCTCTGCCTGCCTAGCTGGCATTCATCTTCAGACACATGTTCTTCTCTCTAATGCTACAATAGATATGATCACGAAAGCATTACATATTTATGAAGGTCAAATAGGAACAGATGCAGAGTATTGTTATTGGCTTCAAAAATAAAAGAATACTCACTTAGATTTTTAGTATCAAATTAAAGAATAATTAGGTAGTGTAATGCCATTTTTTTCTTGAGATTTCCAAGGAAGTTTTTTCAATTGATTAATACATCCATGGATTACTACTTCTCTTTTTTGGAGGCAATTGGGATTAAATGACTTTAGGGTCATATAGCTAATAAGAGGCTAAGGTCAGACTTGAATTTAGGTGCCCCTGACTCCAAGACTGGTACTGTATCCAATGTACCACATAGCTGTACCTTGTCCATGAATTTCTTTTGTAATTCATATTTGTTGTAATATAATAATTTCTGAGGTATATGAGGGCTTTTGAGTATTTGAAAAGGATTAGGATTATGATCTACAACACATGAGGATGGATAAATAGGGAGATTTTGTCAGAAGACAGTATTTTGAATGAAGGAAATAAAACTGTTATGCATATACTAGATAAGAAAATATAGCCCTACTTCTGATTGTCCAGAGGAATTATAAAAGTAACAAATGACATCAAAGTACTTTACCTACATGATTTCATAGCTTCACAATTAGTACTACTAGTACTAACTACAAGTTTTATTATTTACATTCCCATATGGGAATGTAATTGTGACCCACAGTTTAAGAAGTGCTGAAAGGGTTACAAGTGGAAAAAGTTTAAGAAACCCTGGTACAGATGAAGATATTGAGATTCAGATAAATTCTAAAGTTTGCCTACATTTAAAAGTCCACTTCCCCATAGGAATAAGGACATAAAGGACTTGAGACTCAAAATACTAGTTTCCCTTAATACTCAATCTTTGAGATCTGATTCTGACTCAACAAAAACTGAATCTCAACTCTTGTTTCTGATTCCTCCCTCTGGCTCCTCTAATTTTGACTCCTTTGAAAGCAACTTGGTTCAAGGTCTTACTTCAGACTCCTTAATTAACTTAAAGTTAGTGACTAAATATTTCAAATCAAACTGGACTCAGGACCTTTTGATTCTCTCCTTTAATTGGACATATTTTAATCACATATTGATACTCCTGTTCTTCATTAATAGTGAGAAGTGATTTCCTCTGGGTTTTACAACCATCAGTTACTTAATTAGTACTTGTGAATATTCTTTACTGATATGGTCTCTTGGCTATTTTTTCTACCTGCCTCTCCTCAATTGCTTTCATGGTTTATAATATGAGATTTTGTATCCTAACTCTGGGTTGCTCTCAAACTAAAATAAAACATATTTACGACCATATATCCTTTCTTTATCATTAGATTCTTAGAAGTCTCTTCCAATACAACATTTCAAAGATTTAACCCCTTATGAATAGCCAGCAGTTTCCTAGAGCTGGAAGTGATTCCTCATCTTGTTGATTTGGCCTCCTAGTACTTGACCCTGAATTGTGTCCTAACCCTGAATCACTTGACCATAGATACACAGAGAAGATGGCCAACTTCCTTTCCTTACCACTTTCCTGCATATAATAAATACATCATAAAGCTACTTTCTTCTGGAAATAACAAATGACAAAGACCACTGGTATCATAGAAGCTAACATCAGTAAGCTCAAACCAGCTTGAAAAAATATCCTCACTCTTTCACTGTGATAATCCATTTAACAAGTCATATTCTGGGTCACAGATTTCTGATAAAGTGGGGCCCTGATGAAAATATAATTAGACTTGAGTTGTTGAGACTCTCAAGTCAGCCGTAAATATCGAATAGCTGCTTTTCACAGCTCTCATTCTTTTGCACCTCCATATTGGAACTGACAGCTGCTATACAATCTGCAAATGAAATACCTAATTTTTGATAAAGCTTATTCTTTGGAGCTTTGACCATGGAGATACTGTTAGACTCATTCTTGGCTTGATGCCTGTAAAGGCTAATTTGCTTCTTCCTCTTAGATTGTTCCACACTGTTTCTTTTCAAAGCTGAATCTGGGGATTTGTGTCTCTGCAAGCTGAGTAAAAAAATTATAAATTTCCCCAAAAGTGTTATTTAAATACAAGTTGACCATGATAATATTGATATAGATAAGCTTGATCCACCACCCACACACTGCACCTCCCACAAGGGGCATAATTTTATAAATGTTCAGCTCCTCCCTTGGTGTTCTTTTGTAAGACTGAGTTGGAAGACATATATTGCTTTCTCCTTCCTGTACTTCCTTCTTCTTTCCATAATAGGATAGACAAGGTGAACAGAAAATAATGAAAGTTAGAGGAAATTAAATCAATTCAATTCCAGAGGCATTTATTGAACATGTACTATGAATCTCGAATTCTAGATCATAAAAAAAAAAATACTGCCCAACCTGTTTGGCATTTGTTATTTAGTTCACATTCATCAAATATTATTTCTTTCTTGGAAATTCTTCCAACAGAGTAAATGAAATGTTCATAAGAAATTATTTCTGAAAAGGAAGTGGTAAGATGTTTGACAAGTATCTCCTAGTATCATTAACATGAAAAATTGATAGTTGGCTATGATGTTTATCTCTACATCTATGATTAAATAATATTAGAATCAAAATATATACAAGATAGAAAAAGACCTTGAAGTTTACCTAACAGAAGATTTCTGTGTTGTAATCAGAGTCCCTAGGGCTCTTTGAACCTTAAGGGGAGTGGGTTATATTTTATTTTCACTAGCTATAATGGAAATGTAATATTTCTTTCAATTATATAAAAACATTATTTTGGTAAGGGGTCTATAGGCTTCATCAGACTGCCAAGGGGAGTCCATGCCACATAAAAAAGTTTAAAAACCCTGATCTATAATATTCCTTTCATATGAATGCCAAGGAACTGAAGTTCAAAAGCTGAAGTGACTTGACCAAGAACAAAGCACGATTTAGTGACCAATTCATAATTAGAAACCAAGGACCTCAGTTTCTACCCCTATAGTGGTCCTTAACTCTAATTACAATGAAATATCTATAACATTGCTTAAGTTTGTGGTGTTCATTTCTCAGTCTCTTCAACTATTGATATGGGTTTAATTTTGTAGAAAGTCTTATCTTAAATGTTCCCTTTCCTATTGCTAACCCATAATTATTATTGCTATTCTGAGATGGTTTCCATTGCTAACATTTTCATTTCATGCTACAAAAATGTTTTAAAGCTTCAAGATATTCAGACTCTTCATTGATAGGTGATAGAACAACAAAATTTATTAATTCTTATAAAATAGAAAAGAACAAAGATTAAGGGCTAAAGTCATTGGATTAACCACCTAAAAAAAGAAAGTTTGGGCCAAATAATGGTGTTCTTTCCACTAGAGTAATGGTTTGTAATCTGAGGTTAAAATCATTTATTCATTTATTCAGAGGGTAGAATGAATGGAAATGGGATTTAACTTAAATCAGATGGAAGGAAATATTTCCCAATACTGAGGGAGGTGAAACTTTATTTTTTATGATAGAAATTTTATATCAACATTTAAAAAAAAGCATGTTTAGAACATGTTCTATCAATTTAACCCTATGCCTGATACTGAAAAGTATATGGGAAAAATGTGAAACCCAAATCCTCAGGTCCTACTTCTTGATTTATTGAAGGAAAAAAAACACACATAAAGTCAAGTAACAATACAACACTATGTATTATGAAATATGAGCATGAAATATATATGATAATAAATTACCAGGGCTATGGGTATTTAGAAAAGGGGGGAATTGGATGGATTGGAGCAGGAGGATGGCCCCAAGCAGGATGTTAACACAAACTTTAAAGATGGTTAAAATTCATATAACTGAATTAAAGAAGCTTAATCTTAAAAAGGATTTCAAAAGTCTTCAAATTGGGGCAGAGCCAAGATGGTAGAAAAAAGGCAGGGACTCGGGGGGTGGGGGAGGAGAGCCAAGAAGGTGGACTAGAAACAGCATGTCCAAGGCACTCTCCCCCCCAGATCACCTCCAAACTATGTAAAAGGGGACTCTGAACAACTTCTGGGGCCCCAGCACCCACAAAACGACACAGAGAAGCTAACCTCCCACTGAGGACAGCCCAGCAGCCCTGCAGGAAGGACCAAAGCAGCACTCTGGGAGCTGGCATTTTTCTGTTCATTTTATTTCCTTTCGCCTAGGCATGTTGCCACTTAATTACTTGACTTTTGGGCTTGTTGCCACAGTAGGACTCTGCCACCAGACAGGGGAGCTTCTCTCCCGCACATTGGGGTCTTCACAACTTCCGGTTATGGCAAGATGGATACCCACCCCAGACCTCCACCCAGATCACAATCCAGATCCAAGCAGGTTAAAGCAAGAGAGATTAATCTCCAAGACTGATCACTGGATCTCCCTACAGTTCGAAGGCCAGGAGCTGATGCTGCCACTGAAGCTGCAAAATGGCGAGTGTGCCATGAATCCACAGTGGCTTCTAGCTCCCAGGCGAGGAAGCCGACACATTCCCCAAATACTGGTCCCAAAGACCATAGGGCACTGACATCTTACTTTGTCCTAGGCATGTCTGTGTTGATAATTCTGGAATCATCACAGCTGCTGGTGTTCTGGGGTCCCTCCAGCTGGCTGCTGGCCGGGCCAACCTGGGGCTAAAACCTCAGCTCGAGAAGATCTGTGCTCTGCTCTCAGTGTGCTGGGCTGTTGGCTCCCAGAGCGCTGCGCTGGCCCTCCCTGCAGGGCTGCTGGGCTGTCCTCAGCGGGAGGTTAGCTTCTCTGTGTTGTTCTGTGGGTGCTGGGGCTCCACAAGTTGTTTAGAGTCCTCTTTTACATGGTTTGGACTCTGGGGACAATTTCAGGACAGAAAACAATGCTTATGATCATTCATTGGCCACAGTACAAGTGAGCAGAGCAGTGACCATGCCTATCTGTAAACGGTATGTATTTGAGCTAACTAAAAACTTACAGACTCCCAGAATTAGCTCTGTAAACAACAGTACAATAAAATAAAATGAAGGCTTGGAACAGAGCCCCCTACATCCCAATAACAGAGCTCAACTTTAAAATAAAGTTGGAAGTCAAGAATAAAGTCAAGAAATAGACTGGAAAATGAGCAAAGAAACATTGACTATAAAAAGTTATCATGATGACAAGGAAGATCAAAACACAAACAGAAAACAGTATAACAGTGGCAAAAATGGATACATACAAAGCCTCCAATAATGAATTGGTCTCAGGACCAAATTGATTTACTAGAAGAACTCAAAAAAGATTTCAAAAGCCAAAAATTGAGGTAGAGGAAAAACTGGGAAAAAATAAAAGTGATGCAAGAAAAATTGTGGTAAAAAGAAGCAATAACAGTAAAGACAGCACAAAAATTGGGAAGTGAGAATTCTACAAAAATTCAGTGGAAAAACACAACTTCTTAAAAAGCATCATTGGCCAAATGGGGAAGATAAAAGATGCACAAAAATTCACAGATGAAAACAAATCCATAAGAGGCTTATATAAATTGATGCTGAGTGAGAAGAGCAGAACCAGGAGAAATTTGTACACAATTACAGACACACCATATGTGTGACAACCAACTTTAATAGACTCTTGTCAGCAATGCAAGGTTATAAGTCAATTCCAAAAGACTCATTGTGGAGTACAGATTGAAGCAAACTACCTGCTCTCTGTCTTTTTCTTGTTCGGTTTTGCCTCCTCTTTCCCATTGTTTATTCCATCTGAAACAATCTTTCTTTATAACCTGACTAATGTGAAAGTATTTGCATATCCTATACTTGATTGCATGCCACCTTGGGCGGGGGGAGGAAGGGTGAGGGTAGAAAATTTGAAGCTCAAGGGAGTGTAGAATTGAATCTTGTAAACTAAAAATAAATAAATTAATAAAGATCAAAAATTTAAAAAAATATGGATGATGAAAATAAATTTTACTAATAAATTCCAAAAGAGAACATTTCTTTTTTTTTTTAAAGCAATTGGGGTTAAGTAACTTGCTCAAGGTTACACAGCTAGTCATTATTTATGCGTGGGTGCTCATTTTCTGAGGCCAGATCTGATCTCGGGTCATCCCAACTCCGAGGCCGGCGCTCTTACTCACTGCGCCACCTAGCCGCCCCTTTAGGGCAATTGTGGTTAAGTAACTTGCCCAAGGTTACATGGCTAGGTTTTTGTTTGTGTGGATTAAGTGTCGGAGGCCGGTTCCGAACTCAGGTCCTTTCACTGCGCCACCTAGCCACCCCCAAAAGAGAACATTTCAATAAAGAAATTAGACCACAAAAAGATTTTTTGTAAAGCTTAATTTTTAAGTTACATATAACTTACTTTTCTGAAAGTACATTATAAATAAAATGTGACTTAAAAAAAAAGAAAACAGGGGGTGGAGTCAAGATGACAGAGTAGAAACAGCTCTTCCATGAAGTCCCAACCCACACCACTTAAAAATTATGTAAAAGGGGGACTCTGAACGACCTCTGGAGCTCCAGAACCAACAAAATGAAACAGAGAAGCTAACCTCCTGCTGAGAACAGCCCAGCAGCCTGGCAGGGAGCAATTAGCTCAGTGCTCTGGGAGCTGCCAGCACAATGCTCTGTGAACTGCCAACTCAGTGTTCTGGCCAGGCCCACGTGAGTCTCATTTTAGTCTGAGGGCGGCCAGACCAGCAGCTGACTGGAGGGACCCCAGAACACCAGGAGCTGTGGCATTTCCAGAATTATTAACACATAGTTGCCTATGACAAAGTGAGAGGTTAGTGTCCTATGGAATTTGGAACTGGTTGGGAAAATGCGTCAGCTTCTTTACCTGGGTGCCAGAAGCTGCTGAGAAGCCAGCATAGCTTGCCTTATGTTGCCGAATTGCAGCTTCAGCTCTTGGCATGTGAACTGTAGGGAGATCCGGCAAACAGTCTGCGGGGGAAGTGCTCTTGCTTCTTGGATCTACATTGCAGTCTGGGGTGGAGGTCTTGGGTTATGTGACCAGCTTGCCAGAGTGTGTGGAGGCTTCACAGAAGCTACCCAACTAATACCTCCGGAAGTTGAAAAACCCCAATGTTTGGGACGGAAGTTCCCCTGGCTGGTGGCAAAGTCCTACTGTGGCAACAAGCCCAAAAGTCAAGTAATTGAGTGGCAACATGCCTAGGCAAATGAAACAAAATAAACAGAAAATGCAACATTAGACTCCTATTTTGGGGGCAAAGAGGATCAAAGCATGGAACAGGAGGAGGACTATGAGGTCAGAACTCCTGCACCAAAAGCCCCAAAAGAAAATATGAGTTGGCTACAGGCCATAGAGGACCTTAAGAAGCAGATAAGAGAAGTGAGGGGAAAATTGGAAAGAGAAATGAGAAAGATGCAAGAAAAGTATGAAATGACAGTCAACAGCCTGACTCAGGAAAATAACGCCTTAAAAAATAGACTAACTCAAATGGCAAAAGAGGCTCAGAAAGGCAATGAGGAGAAGAATGCCTTAAAAAGCCAAATTTGCCAGATGGAAAAAGAATCTCAAAAGCTCACTGAGGAGATTCTTTCCTTCGGAATTATACTGGAGCAAATGGAAGATAGTGACTTTATGAAAAATCAAGATGCTATTAAGCAGACGCAAACAAATGAAAGAATAGAAGGCAATGTGAAATATCTCATGGGAAAAACCACTGACCTGGGAAATAGATCCAGGAGAGACAATCTAAAAATTATTGGACTACCTGAAAACCATGATCAAAGAAAGAATCTAGAAATCATCCTTCAAGAAATTCTCAAGGAAAATTGCCCTGATGTTTTAGACCCAGAGGGCAAAATAGAGATTGAAAGAATCCATCTATCACCTCCTGAAAAAGATCTCAAAAAGAAAATTCCTAGGAATATTTTAGCCAGGTTCCAGAATTCCCAGATGAAGGAGAGAATATTACAAGCAGCCAGGAAGAAACAATTTCAATATTGTGGAAATACAACCAGGTTAACACAGGATCTGGCAGCTGCTACACTGAGGGACTGAAGGGCATGGAATATGATATTCCTCAGGTCAAAGGACCTGGGATTAAAAGCAAGAATCACCTACCCAGCAAAATTGAATAGCATGTTTCAGGGGGAAATTTGGTCATTCAGTGGAATAGAGGACTTTCAAGCATTCTTGAAGAAAAAAACAGAGTTGAATAGAAAATTTGACATTCAGATACAAGAAGTAAGAGATTCTTGAGAAGGTAAACAGGGAAAAGAAATGAAAAGGAACTTATCAAAGTTGAACTATTTACATTCCTACAGGGAAAAACAATAACTGTAACTGATGAAACTTTTCTCAGTATGAAAATAGTTGAAGAAGGGTATATGGGCACATGAATACATATGTGAATGTGTGTATATATGTTTTCAGGTATACATAGATAGAGGGCACAGGTTGAATTTAATAGGAAAGGATGATACTTAAAAGATGAGGTTAAGAGGTGAGAGAGTAATGTGGTGAGGGGGAATGGGGAGAGATCATAGGGTGAACTATTTCATGTAGAGGAGGCAGTGGAAGATGGTATCAGGGGAGGGGAAGAAAAGGAAGGCAAAAAGGCAAAACCTTATTCTCATTTTGAATTTGGGCCAGGGAGAGAACGACATGCATACTAAATAGGGTGTCCCACCCTACAGGGATGTTGGGGGGGAAGGTGATGGGAGAAGGTGGTGAAGGAGAGGGTGGGCTGGGGAGAGGGATGTTGGAAGCACCCACTTTTTAAAAGGGACAGGACCGAGATTGGGGTGGACAAGATGGAAGGTGGGATGGGAGGTAGGGAAATATAGTTAGTCTTTACCAATATATCTACTAGGGTAATGTTTTGCATAGCTACACATGCACAGCATATACTGAATTGCTTATCTTCCTTTTAAAATCAATTAAAAAATATATATATATAAATACTATGATCAATATTATTTTGCATATAATTGGGAGATAAGATGTGTAGGCAATAGGGGTTAGGGATTCACCTCACCCTATTGGAAATGTCGAAGGGGGTACGGGAGAAGACATGGAAGAGAGCAGATTGGATGAGGGGATATCCTGTATGACTGTTATTGTGGGGTGGTGGCTAGGGGAAAAATGGGGAAAAACTTGTAACTCAAAATCTGACGGAAATGAATGATGTAAACCAGAAGTTAATAAAGCATTTGGAAAAAAAGTCCATTAAAAATCTTATTGGCCCAATAGAAGAGGAGACACAAAAGGTCACTGAAGAAAATAAGTCCTTAAAAATGAGAATTGGGCAAATGGAAGCTAAAGACTCCATGAGGCATCAGGAAACAATAAAACAAAAAAGATAAATGAAAAAAAGAAGAAAATGTGAAGTATCTTCTAGGGAAAAAACCTCACCTGGAAAATAAATCAAGGAGAGAGAATTTAAGAATTATTACACTTAAAGTCTAATTATTAGACTGAACATTGTTATAAAAAAGAGCCTAGACATCAGATTACAAGAAATTGTTAAGGAAATCTTCCCTGATATCCTAAGTTCAGAGGGTCAAATTGAAACAAAAAATCCACTAATCACCTCCTAAAAGAGATTCTAAAATTAAAACACCTAGGAATATTAGAACTAATTCCAGAGAAAATACTGCAAGCAGCCCAAAAGAAACAATTCAAATGTTCTCAAGCCACATTTAGGATCACACAAGACTTAATAGCTTCTACATTAGGGGATCAGAGAGCATAGAATATGATATTCTGGAGGGCAAAGGAATAAGGATTACAATCAAGAATTATATGCCTAGGGGCAGCTAGGTGGCACAGAGAGTAGAGCACCCACCTGGAGTCAGAAGGACCTGAGTTCAAATCTAGTCTCAGACACTTAGCACACACACACACACACACACACACACACACACACACACACACACACACACACAAAATTAGCCATGTGACCTTGGGCAGGTCACTTAACCCCAGTTGCCCTACCTTACCCCTCCATAAAGAAAAAAAAGAATTATCTGCCTAGCAAAACTAAGTACAATTTTTCAGGGGAAAATGAATATTTATTGAAATAGAGGACTTCCAAGCATTCCTCATTTAAAGACCAGCAATAAATAGGACATTTGATTTTCAAATACAAAACTCAAGAGGAGAATAAGAAAAGTAAACATGAAAGAGGTATCATAAAAAGACTCAAGTTAAACTGTTTACATTCCTGTATGGAAAGGTGATATGTGTAACTCCTAAAAAACAGTATCATTAATAAGGAAGTAAGAAGGAATCTACATAGACAGAGGTTATAAGTATGAGTTGACTGTGTTGGGATGATCTCAAAAAAATCTTCGAAGGGGTGAGAAAGGGGGGTGCACTAAAAGAAGGGGGAGGGGAAAAAGAAAGGTGAAAATTATTTCAGATAAAGTGGCACAAATGATTTTTTTACAGTAGAGGGGAAGATGGATGGGTGGTAGGCAATTCTTGAACCTCACTCTCATAGGAATTGGCTGAAAGAGGAAATGACATTATCACTCAATTTCGTATATAAATCTAACACACTACAGGGAAGCAGGAAGGAAGTCGATTAAAATAAGGGGGTGTTGATGAAGGGAGGGTATCAACTTTCTTGCCTTCTCAATGAGGGTGGAAGGGAAGGTGGGAGAGAATTTGGAACTCAAAATTATAAAAAAAAAGAAGAAGAAGAGGAAGGTTAAAATTGTTTTTACATGTTATTAGAAAAAATAAAGTTTTTAAATTTGAAAAAAAAAGTTTTCAAGTTTCACACATCAAAACAGGAATCCTTTTATTAAACATCTCTGACAAATACTCGTCTAACTTGAATGTCTCCAGTGAAGAGGCATCCTACTGTATTGTTTTGAATTATGGAACTTTATAATCTTAGAAGAATCAAAATTATAGGTTACCCAGAGGGCAATAAAAAGATAGGTTGAATGGAATTAGATTCTAGTTAATTATCAGTGTTTACTCATTCTCTTGCAAGAAAAGATATAAAAGATATTATCAGTCAATGAAACTAATACTCGTTAAATGCTTTGCCAATATTACTGATATGCAAGGTTCCCTATTTTCCTCATTCCTAGAATTTATCAGTTTAGCACGTGTCTCTTTCAACTTCAACATCAATATCTGCCAACCTAAAATTTAGAGTTGGGAGTGATGTTAAAATTTTTCTTGTCTCTCTCATTTTCCAGATCAGGAAAATGAATCAGAACAAAGAGAAGTTAAGTGACTTACCACAAGAAATAGGTTTTAAATGTCAGTGACAAGAGGATTTACCTGATATTGTGACTTTAAATCCTATGCTTTGCTCTGTTTTGTTTCATTCCCTCCACACACCCTACTACAGCATGACTGGTATAATGGATGTGGTATCTTATTTACCTTATTGGGGATGCTTGCCTTATGTTGCATTAGTACTAAAGCTTCATTTGTAAGTTCCACTGTGTTTTGTTTTGTTTTTGTCATTGATTTTTTTTTTACCCAGACTTATATGTACCAGTGTTCTTAAAATAAACTGTCTTTTGATGTCCTAAGGGTGATTTTCTCTCTATCCCTCACTCATAGCACCTTAAAAAATCAATGCAACATTTTTTACAACATAACATAGCAACTCTGGTATGGAAAACTTAAAGAAAATAATTTAGCAACATATTTTCATTAGTTTATGCATGAACGTATTGACAGATTCTCCCCATTCTCTGAAGTCTCTCTATAAGAGTGAAGAAATTATGGATATTCAACATGATTAAGATTTTTATTGGCTTAGGAAGAGTGTAATTCTTATTTAGACATTTTCTGAATTATTTTTTTTCTTTCTAAATTGCTTTTATAAGAATGAAAGGCAGGGACAACTAGATAGAACAATGCATAGAGCACTGGCCCTGGAGTAAGAAGAACTTGAATTCCAATTTGGCCTCCAACACTTACTAGCTTTGTGAATGGTGAAAGTAACTTAACGTCAATTGCCTCAAAAGTAAAAAAAAAATGAGAGGCAGTGTGGTACAGTGGAAAATGTGCTGAATTTGGATTCATAGACACCAAACTCAAGTCTCATCTCTCTACCTTTCTTGGACTAGTCATTTAAACTCTCAGGCCATTTTCTTCCCTGTAAAATGAGGGGATTGGACTATATTACTTCTAAGGTAATTTTTTGTAGAAGCCCTTTATTAGCAGAATTGCATTTTCAGAAAATTGTGAAGCCATTCACCCAGACCAGGTCTAGTTCCTAACAAAAGGCTGGGCTTTCCTGAACACACAAAAAACCGACAAATGAGAAGTTGCCAACACTTAAATTTACCACCTCCCAACAAGGAACAAAGATGGCTTATTATATGAAATAACCAGGAGGTCAACAGGTTACTCCTCTGACTGTGAGTTTGATAATTGGACACAGTCAGCTGTGCATAATCTGGCTGAGACAGCTCCGGATTAGCAGCACTGGTGGCTTACACTGAAGGCTTGCAAATCTTAAGATCCTCACAACAATCCTTCGAGGTAGGTGCTCTCTTATAACTCCTTAAAACACAAAACAAAACACAGAGAGGTTATTGTGATGGCTTGTTCAAGGTAGGGCTAGAGCTTGGTTCTTTTTGTCAGGAGTAACTTGTTTCATTATAATTTCTGCCTTTTAAGCATAACCTCAAACATACAAATGCTACAGAGATGCAGATAACAGTAATTTAAACTGTATCACAACACACACGATACCCAAAAGCATGGATGAAATTCATGAAAACATTTAAGGGCAACACAATTTTAACGGTTTTTTTTGGTCAGCATCTTGGCAGACGGTTTCCCAAATGGAGGGCAATAGTGGCATGTTATTCTTATTGGGGACAATGAGGTGACTGAGTGATTGATGAATGGAAGGATGCCATGGTAAGGGGGTAGGCAGTCATGGTGCTGAATGTCTTTCATTGCTCTGGCCATTCTTCGTAATCCGAGCTTGGTCCTCCTCCAGTGTCTTTTTTTTTGAATTGTACCTGATCTTATTACCAGTTTTCATTCGAATCCATTGGGGGATAGGATGATTCTGCTTCTGTTTCTTGGCCAGGAACCTCTTGATTCTAAATGTTTTATGAAAGGACATGATGATGGGATTACAGCCTAGCTTTCCACCATGATGGCTGGACAGGTGGAAAAGGCTAAGATCACTTCTAACTATAAATCTACTAAATGCTCTTATGACCGTGGATAACTGAAATTAATTAGTCTATTCTCCCTATCTTGGAGAGAAGCTTCTGGAAGGCAGGGGTTGTAGTTGACCTTTTTTCCACTTTCATACAACACCAAACGAAATTCTGAACATATGAGTATTGCTCAATCAATCCTAATTGAATAAATAACTTGAGCAGTCTTGCATTTATTTAGTACTTATTGTTTGTCAAATATGTGTTACAGGGAGTTTAAAAATCAAGATATGCCTTGGTATTCAGTGTCTCCTATATGGAGGTGGTGATAGTAGAACAATCAAAAATACTGTCTTTAAAGGCAAACATCAAATATGGCCTCAGACACTTTATTCTTACTGTGTGACCTTGGGCAAGTCATTTAACCCCAATTGCCTTGCCTTCCTCCCTCCAATAAATAAGGCAAACATCTAATCCTTATCCTCAAAGAGCTTACAGTCTAATAAGTGCCAATGTAATAATAGGGGTATGTTTTATACTCAGTTTATGATTTTACATTTTATAAGAGTATTGCAGGGATATTGAACTATATTAAACCAGTGCCTTTAATGCTCATTGTAAAGTCCACCTGTGACCAACCCTCAGTATTAGGTTTGATAAAGCATAAAGAATTTTTATTGCTGAAAAAAGTCCATGTTTCAGTTAAAGAACCCCCTTTTTATTGTTGTTGCTGTTGTTATTTCTTGTGCTGTTGTTGTTTTTATTATAATCCCCTTCACACATTTCTCTGTGGCTTTTTATCAGTCTCTCTGGCCCTATGATTCAAATGTTTTAAGAAATGCAGCATTATTAATGGTTTTCAATAGCTGAGAATGTACAGTGGGACAGACAAGTAATCTTGTTATATGTGAATAGTAATATTATGTCCCACTGAGATATTTTTACCTGACAAAATGTGAGCCCCAGCCTAGTGTATATGGAGTTATATAAGTATTTGCATTCACTGAGCTAGAGCATTTTGTCACTTAACAAAATACTGGCTATCCTCTTCAAAATATGCAGGCTATTGGTACAGATGAAACATTCACCAGAGGAATTGTGTAAGTTGATATAGTCATTATGCACTTGGGTCAAGGGAGTATTTAGTGACATAATGAAAAGAAAAATAATGTTATACCCTGAATGCAAATTCCTCCTTTGATGCTTATTAATGGAATGATGATGGGCAATTCATTACAGTTCTCTGGACTTTGATCTTCTCATCCCCAAAAGGGGGCTGATAAGACATCTCACAAAGTCATTCAGGGATCAAATATATCAAAGATACTTTGCAAATCTTAAATCCTGATATAAATATTAAGCATTATGACTGAAGCAGAGAGATGCACACAGTGTAAAGGTAAGAGGTAAAAAGGCAGAATATGTTATGCTCCAGGTGAAGTAAAAAACCAAAGGCAGGGGTAACAATCCTCGTCTCAAACAAAACAAAAGAAAAAATACTTGTAATTAAAAGATGTAAGGAAGGAAACTATACTTTATTAAAAGGTGCAATAGACAGTGAAGTAGTGTCAATAGTAAACATATATGTACCAAGTGGTATAGCATCCAAAGCCTTACAAGAAAAGTTAAGGGAGTTATAGGAAGAAATAGAAAACAAAACTATTCTGCTGCATAGGCTGAGCTAATCGAAATAAATATGACAATTCTAACTAAATTAATATTATTATTCAGTGCCATACCAAACTAGCAAAAATTATTTTATAGAGCTAACAAAAATAATACCAAAATTCATATGGAAGAACAAAAGATCCAGAATTTCAAGGGAATTAATGAAAAGAAATGCAAAGAAAGGTGGTCTAGCTGTACCATATCTAAAACTATATTATAAAGCAGCTATCACCAAAACTATTCAGCACTGGCTAAGAAATAAAAAAAGTTTAATCAGTGAAATAGATTAGCCACACAAGACACAGTAGTCAATGACTATAGTAATCTACTGGTGTGGGGTGGCTAGATGGCGCTGTGAGTAGAGCATCGGCCCTGGAGTGAGAAGGACCTGAATTCGGATTTGGCATCAGACACTTAACGCACACACAAACAAAAACCTAGCCGTGTGACCTTGAGCAAGTTACTTAACCCCAATTGCCCTCCAAAAAGCAAAAAAAAAAAAAAAAAGGAAATCTACTGGTGGATAAACCCAAAGATCCCAGCTTCTAAGATAAGAACTCAGTATTTGACAAAAACTGCTGGGAAAATTGGGAAACAGTATGGCAGAAACTAGGCAGAGACCAACATTTTACACTGTATACATGTTTAAAATTTAAATGGGCCTCTATCGATCACAAAAAATATTCCAAAAGAATTTATAGAATGAATATGGAAAAACAAGAGACAACATATTATAATTTGAAAGGGCTTTAGATTTAAGAATCATGAAATCTGGTCTTGAATCCCAATTATGATATTAACCTTTGTGACACTGGGGAAATTACTTAATTTCTCTAGATCACAGTTTCAGTTCATTTGACGAGGTAGATGGAATAGATTATCTCGTAAGTCCTCTCAAGTTTAAATCTGTGATCCTATAAATAAATAGGTAGATTTAAAATGGAACATAAAAGTCATAATCTACTACTTAATTGTGATGTAGGAGAGTCTTTAATCTTACCAATTTCTATCAATTGAGTATAAACTCAATTGGGGTCTACTAAGCCAAAAAGATTTCAAGTAGGGATCCAAAAACATAATTTTGTTTGGTTGAAGATTACTCTGACTTAATGAAAAGTGCATTATCAAACAATTGGCCACTAGAGAATCATTTCTTTTGTTTAAGTACACACGAAACAGACCAAAACCCAACACAATAGATGTCCAGTTTCCTTCTGTTTCTGAATCGATGGTGTAGGAGAGGCAGAAGCCTGGGACAGTCAGTGCTGAGAACCACAGCTTTTAAATTATATCTAAAAGGGGTGGCTAGGTGGCTCAGTGAGTAGAGTGCTGGTCCTGGAGTCAGAAGGACCTGAGTTCAGATCCATCCTCAGACACTTCACACACACACACACACACACACACACACACACACACACACACACACACACACACAATCTCTAGCCCTGTGCCCTTGGGCAAGTTACTTAACCGCGATTGCCCTCCAAAAAGCTAAAAACAACAAACAAACAAAAAAAAATTATATCTAAAAATAAATTTCACTGTACTCAATGTCTAACCATTATCCTCTGATATATGATTAGAGAAATTGAACTCTATCTATATTGCCATTCTCACCATGAATAAAATCAAAAAAGAGTACAAGAGGTGGAGCCAAGATGGTAGAAAGTAAGCAGTAACTTCTCTAAGCTCCTCCATGAATCCTGTCACTAAACCTTAAAAAGTGAATCTGAATGGATTCTGGAGCAACAGAAGCCACTGGGAGATGTAGAGTGGCAGAATCCACCCCAGAAAAGTGCCCACTGGGTCCAGACAGGGGGAGTGTGGAGAATGTGGGGTCTGTACAGTTCAGATTTGAGAGTAGACAAGCAAACTACACCAGAGAGAGAAGGAGCCCCAGCTGGCAGACTCACCCATCCCAAGGACAAATCACAGCCATCTCACCAGCATCTCACCAGGGGACAGGAGGAATCATTGGATCCAGGTAAGAGAGGGATTGGGACCCCCAGCAGAGAAAGCAGCTTCTAATGGGGCTATCAGCCACCAGCCTGGAAGTTTAGAAATCGCCTGCCTATTTTGCCGGAAGACAGAATGAAAAAGTAAACTCTGGCAGCTCAGATTCCTCCTTCATGAAGGAGAAAACCCGAAAATAAGTGTCCCACCCAGAGTGAAATCCTAAAATAGTGGAAATAGCCTCGGGCTTGGGAGTCATTGAGAAGGGGTGTAACTGAGGCAGTAAGGAGTCTGAAGAGAAGAGGGGAAGAAGTCCTAACAAGCCCCACCTCTCCTGACCAGCAAAAGCTTTCCAGAGCTGTAGCACAGGGGTACAGAGGCAAGAATCTGAAGTGGCCAGACCACCCCTACTCCACAGATTACTCTGTGTGCCTCAGCATACCTCACTGAGACTCCTGACTTAGCTTCAAACTAGACATCCAGAGGCTACAACATTCAAAGTCAACAACCAGGCCCTTAGTTCACAGCCTGAGAAATTAAGAAATAGGAAATTAAAATGGGAAGGAAGGAAGCTGAGAAGGAGAAGGGGAAGGCAAGAAAATCAATCCAAGCTTATTATGTAGGTCAAGAACAACCAAATACAGAGGACAACTTGGACTCTTTACTTACACCTGAGACCACAGAAGGAAATAGGAACTGGTCTCAAGCCCAAATAGCATTCTTGGAGGAGCTTAATAAAGATTTTAAAGACCAAATCATGGAGGCAATGACCGAATTGGAAAAAAGTTTCACTAAAGAAAACAAATCCTTAAAAAGTAAAATTAGTGAAATAATTAGAGAAAATACCTCCCTAAAAAAGGACCTTCAAAAACTAACGAAGGGGTGGCTAGGTGGCACAGTGAGTAAGAGCACCAGCCTCAAAGTTGGGATGACCCAGGATCGAAACTGGCCTCAGAAAATGAGCACCCATACATAAATAATGACTAGCCATGTAACCTTGAGCTAGTTACTTAACCCCAATTGCTTTATAAAAAAAAGCTAACAAAAGACTATATTTTGCTGAAAATTAGAATTGGTCAAATTGAAACTCAGAACTCTATGATGCTTTTTTACTTTTTTACTTTTCTTTTATTTTTAATTTTTTTTCACCTCTGGTTTTTTCATCAAGAATGCTTGAAAGTCCTCTATTCCACTGAATGACCATATTTTCCCCTGAAACAAAATACTCAGTTTTGCTGGGTAGGTGACCCTTGGGTTCATTCCCAGCTCTTTTGCCCTCTGGAATATCATATTCCATGCCCTTTGATCCCTCAGTGTAAAAGCTGCCAGGTCCTGGGCTATTCTGATTGTGTTTCCACAATATTGAAATTGTTTCTTCCTGGCTGCTTGTAGTATTTTCTCCTTGATCTGGGGATTCTGGAACCTGGCTATAATATTCCTGGGAGTTTTCTTTTGGGGATCTTTTTCAGGAGGTGATCTGTGGATTCGTTCAACCTCTATTTTGCCCTCTGGGTCTAAAACATCAGGGCAATTTTCCTTGTGAATTTCTTGAAGGGTGATTTCTAGGTTCTTTCTTTGATCATGGCTTTCAGGTAGTCCAATAATTTTTAAATTATCTCTCCTGGATCTATTTTCCAGGTCAGTGGTTTTTCCCATGAGATATTTCACATTGCCTTCTATTCTTTCATTTGTTTGGATCTGTTTAATAGTATCTCGATTTCTCATAAAGTCACTAGCTTCCAATTGCTCCAGTCTTACTCTGAAGGAATGTATCTCCTCAATGAGCTTTTGAGATTCTTTTTCCATCTGGCAAATTCGACTTTTTAAGGCATTCTTCTCTTCATTGCCTTTCTGAACCTCTTTTGCCATTTGAGTTAGTTTATTTTTTAAGGTGTTATTTTCTTCAGTCAGGCTGTTGACTGTCATTTCATACTTTTCTTGCATCTTTTTCATTTCTCTTCCTAAATTTTCCCCCACTTCTCTTATCTGCTTCTAAAGGTCCTCTATGGCCTGTAGCCAGCTTGTATTTTCATTTGGGGCTTTTGGGGCAGGAGTTCTGATCTCACAGTTCTCCTCCACTTTGAGCCTCTTTGCCCCTAAAATAGGAGTCCAATGTTGAACTTTTCTGTTTATTTTGTTTCGTTTGCCTAGGCATATTGCCACTTAATTACTTGATTTTGGGGCTTGTTGCCACAGTAGGACTCTGCCACCAGACAGGGGAGCTTCCGCCCAAACGTGGGGTCTTCACAACTTCCGCCATTTGGGTGGCCTCTGTAAAGCCTGCACCCACTCTGGCAAGTTGGATACCCACCCCAAACTTCCCCCCCAGACCACAATCCAGATCCAGGCAGTTTAAAGCAAAAGCGATTAACCCCCAGACTGATTGCTGTATCTTCCTACAGTTTGCAGACCAGGAGCTAGAGCCACTACTGACGCTGCAAAATGGCTTCTGTGCAGCTGTTTCTTCAGCAGCTTTTTGCCCCCAGGGGAGGAAGCCACGTGTTCCCCAAATACTGGTCCCAAAGTCCACAGGGCACTAACCTCTCACTTTGTCCTAGGCATATCTGTGCTGATAATTCTGGAGTCACCACAATTGCTGGTGTTCTGGGGTTCCTCCAGCTGGCTGAAGGCCTGGCCGCCTTGGGGCTAAAACCTCAGACCTGGGCTCGGCTCTGCGGTCTGTGCTGTTGATTCCCACCGCGCTGTGCTGCCTGCTCTCAGAGCGCTGTGCTGGCCACTCCCTGCAGGGCTGCTGGGCTGTCCTCAGCAGGAGGTTAGCTTCTCTGTGCCGTTCTGTGGGTGCTGTGGCTCCAGAAGTTGTTCGGAGCTCCCTTTCACATTTTTACTTTTTTTTTTAAAGCAATTGGGGTTAAGTAACTTGTTCAAGGTTACATAGCTAGTCATTATTTATGTGTGGGTGCTCATTTTCTGAGGCCGGATTTGATCTCGGGTCATCCCAAATCCGAGGCCTGCACTCTTACTCACTGCACCACCTAGCTGCCCCTTTCGGGCAATTGTGGTTAAGTAACTTGCCCAAGGTTACATGGCTAGGTTTTTGTTTGTGTGGATTAAGTGTCTGAGGCCAGCTCCAAACTCAGGTCCTTCTGACTCCAGGGCCGGCGCTCTATTCACTGCGCCACCTAGCCACCCCCGAATTTCAAGCATTCTTGAAGAAAAAAACAGAGTTGAATAGAAAATTTAAAATTCAGACACAAGAAGCAAGCGATTCTTGAGAAGGTAATCAGGGAAAAGAAATCAAAAGGAACTTATCAACGTTGAACTATTTACATTCCTACATGGAAAAACAATAACTGTGTCTGATGAAACCTTTCTTGTTATGAAAATAATTGAAGAAGGTTATATGGACATATGAATACATGTGTATAAATATTTACAGGTATACATGGATAGAGGGCACAGGTTGAATTTGGTGGGAAGGGATGATACTTAAGGGGTAAAGTTAAGAGGTGATAGAGGAAAGTGACAAAAGGAGATGGTGAGAGACAGGGTAGGGTAAATTATCTCATGTAGAAGAGGCAAGGGGAAGTAGTTGCAGGGCAGGGGAAGAACAGGAAGGCAAAAAGGCATAACCTTATTCTCACTGAATTTGGCTCAGGGAGAGAATCACATACATACTAAATGGGATATCTCACCCTGCAAGAGAGTAGGGGGAAGGAGTTTGAGAGGGTGGATGATGGAAGGGAGGGCATTCTAGGGGGAGCGGAAGTTGGAAGTACCCACTTTCGAAGAGGGACAGGATCGAAGTAGGGAATGGACCAGGTGGGGGGTGGGATGGGTGGGAGGGAAATATAAGCAGTCTTTTACAATAAATCTACTAAGGTAATGTTTTGCATAGCTATTCATGTACAACACATACTGAATTGCTTATCTTCCCAGAGGGTGTGGGTGACAGGGGAGGAAGGGAATGGATCTGAAATTCAAAGTCTTAAAATTAAATGTTTCAAATGTATATAAATATTATTATTAATACTATTTTGTATGTAATTGGGAAATAAAATGTGTAGGCATTGGAGCACAGAGACTCACCTTGCTCTAATGGAAAAGTTGAAGGGGGTATGGGAGAAGATATGGGAGAGAGCAGATTGGAGGAGGGGATATCTTGTGGGACTGCTATTCTAGGGTGGTGGGTAGGGGGAAATGGGGAAAAAATGTAACTCAAAATCTGGCAGAAATGAATGATGTAAACCAGAAGTTAACAAAGCATTTGTTTAAAAGAAAAAAAAAACCGCTAACCATGGGCATCATCGAAAGTTCTGTCTTAGGCCTTCTTCTCTTCCCTTTCTATAATACTTTAATTGATTATTTCAAAAGTTCACATTATTTCAATTGTAACCTCTATGTAGATGACTCTGAGATCTACTTATTTAGGCTTAACCTCTTACAACTTCCAGTCTCACCTCTCCAACTACCTATGAGACATCTCAATTGAATGTCCTGTAGACATGCTTAAGTCAATATGTCCAAATTCATTATCTCTCTCCCCACATTCTCCACTTTTCTAATTCACTCTTGTTATTGAGTGTATCACTATTATTCCAGTCCCCCAGATTCACAATCTAGGTGTCATTCTCAATTCCTCACCCTCTTTTTCACTCCCCATATCCAATCAAATGTTGTCTTTTAAAATGAATAAGTATTTTAAATAATAAATAAGTAGAATAATCACTATTAATATTACTAAATGACTTTTCATGTTACAGGAAACTCCCTATTGCACTTAATTTTACTTACCAGTTTTTTTGATTATTCAATAGGCAAGTAACCAAAGAAACTGAAAGTTAATATGTTAAGTGCTAATGTGAATTGAAATGAAGATCTCTATGGGAAGAATAAATTGGTTGATGAAAAAAATCAACCTATTACAACTTGTCATACCCATGCCACTTGTTTACAAAAGGCAAAACTACTTCTATAACCCTTTGCTTTCTTCCTGGAAATCTGATCTACAAATCTCAAGGTAATGTTTCTCATCAGAAACCACTGGCATATAATTCCCATGTTGCCTGCCTTAGTGAGGATAGAACCAAATTGAAATCTAAGAGTCAGCTTCCAAAAGGTAGTTTATTTCTCCAAAATAAGGCAGGATATACAAAAATAATGAGCCAGTATGACAGAACTGCTCTAGTTATGGGTGATATTTTTAATGGAAAAACAAAACAAAACTTTACTTATTGATCCCTCTCTCCCAATGTTATTAATATGAACTATCAATATTATTTACACTCAATGCCAGATGACTTGGGCAAACTGAAACCCATGAAAAGAATACTCCAATTATATTTTTCTGTGGATCTATGATCTAATACCATAAGCATTCATTTTGATAATGTAAACCTCACTGCCAATTTATACCACTCTTATAAATTCATCATATACAGTCCGGTCAATATGTCAGGTCCCTCTTTTTGTTGTCCTCACATCACAAAGGTGCCCAGAAAGTACATTTACTGTCCATCTCTTTAGCTAGATCACCTATTCTATTTTTCATTCACACAGTTCTTTGATGACATCCTTTATATTGCTTCTATTGCTTGTGTCCTACTCTGTAATACATTGAAGCCTGCTCATTATGTCAGGTACTTCTCCTTGGTCCTTTCAAGTTGTCATTGTCAGTTCTTCAGGGACTGTCATATTACATGACATTCAGTCATATTTCACCTGAAAAATATCGGTGTGTGTGATATCAATCCTTCTTTTTCCCTAAGTAGAATAGTAATGATAATAATTTCTCACATGATTATTAGTAGCAGCAACAAAAGCATTGTAAGTTAGGGCAAGTGCTTCATCACAATTTATTTGAAATACAAGAATGACAATGTGAATTCAGACCAGTCATTTACACATGGGAAAATAAAAAAGAATAAAAAAGCAGGTGAAATCTTGCTAGAGAAAACCAAATGAATATGTTATGTCCTGTAGACTTTATAACTACAAAAATGTTAAAATGCAAAGGCATAAATATTTATTGTTATTATTAATTATCATCCAGTGAAAGAAAATTCCAAGGATAAATGTTTTTAACTTCTCAAAGGCAGGGTAATTTGGTATGTTTGTTTCTCTTTTGAGAGCCTAATTTATTTGTTTTCACATTCAAATAAATGTACCTGTGTTTGTTTTAGGATTTTGTTCTCACAGCTAAAGACATAAAAAGGAACAAAAGCCACTTAAATTATTTTAAATTTATTTTGAAAAGGTCTAATATGTGCACCTTATAAGTGTTTTTTTGACTGCAATAACATTTCATGAAAGGTATCATGCCATAAGGGATCTCTAGATAGCAGGCTTCCAAATCAGAGGGACTGCAGTTATCATCCCACCAGTTTTGGGGCTGTAATACCCTGGGTAAGTCATCTAAATTCTCAATTTTCCAGGTACCTCTCTAAGACCAAAGCTGTAGAGCAACTACATTGGTAGGTGAAATTTCCTCACCAGAAGTTTCTATGTCTAATTATATCACAAGCTGAAAGAAGGGTGTAAGAAAAGAATATTTCATGTTTAAATCCACTTAACCAACATTTAATAGCCTCTACTTTTCAAGAATACTGTAGTAAGCCCTAAAAAAGAAAACAGAATTTAGATATCACAGAATCCTTACTCTAGTGTAGCTTATACTCTTGTACAGATAAAGGTGGAAACACATAATTATAATAAACATTAATAAAGAGAAGGTACAGTAGACATATTTAAGAAAGGGGTTCTTTTGGTGCTGTCAGAGTGGGAAATGGTCTTACTGATTGAATGGAAAAGATCAGGGAGATGTCATGGAAGAGTTGGTATCTGTATAAAGATCTTTATCTTTAAAGAAAGGATTCCCCTCTGGGGTACATGTAGCCACAAAAAGCTGTGGGGAATTTGTTAAGGGTAGATATGAAGGATATTTGATAAATAAAATTATCATATTGAAATATTGTAAAAATAGTATTAGTTAAAATGCATGCTATGACTTTTCTTTATAAAAATTTTCTTTATAAAATATCTTTTAATGTATGGGTATGTGTGTGTATATATGTATACTGCATGTGTGTGTGTATGTGTGTGTGTGTGTGTGTGTGTGTATGAGAGAGAGTGAGAGAAAGAACTCTAGAATATATTTGCCTTAATATTGAACAGTGGGTACATGAAAGGGCATGGGGATTAAAAATGATTGGGGATCCCTGTTTTAAAGGACTAGCAAGAGTTCATCTGGGAGAAAATTCTGCATTTCAGGACTATAACATTTATTCAATGTCAGTTATGTGTCAAGTACTATGCTAAGTGCTTGACACATAATTTTGTGTGTCAAAGACAAAATATAGCCCTTGCTTTGGGAAGCTTATATTGTATTAAGGGAAAATAATATGTGCATAGTTCATGGGTCTTTATACTTTTTGTGTTGTCAATTCCTTTGGAAGTCTGGTGAAGCTTAGGGATCCCTTCTCAGAATCATAATTTTACTTGATAAAAAGTAAAATATATAGGACTAAAAAGGAAACCAATTATATTGAAATACAATTTTCGAAAATATTTCATTATGTTAACAGATCCACACTTAAGAAGTTATCTAGACACATTATGGAGATGTTGATCATTTTTTAAACATCTCTAGAGATATAATTATTTCTGTGCCTTGGGGAAATTATTTCATCAGCTTTGGGAGCCTTGAGTAAGATAGGGCAATGACAATAAAAGACAGGAAAATCAATTAGAAGACTAATATAATAATGCAGATGAAAGGTGATGACGTCCTGAACTAGGACAGTTAGTTTGTGAAGGAAAAAGGAAAATAAATGTGAGAAGTAATGGAGAGGTAGAATCAATGAGACTTGCTGATGTCATAAATGAGGGTGATGGAGGGGGAAGAAACAAAGGCAAATTTTCCAGTGTAGACACTAGGGAGTATATCTGTGACCTAAGGAGTAATAGGAAAATTTGGAGGAGGGGAAAATTTAGTTAGGGGGAAAGTGGATGAGTTACATATTAAAAGAAAATGTCAATTTCTTTATATGCTCCCCCTGCTTCAACTACTGAATTCTCCCTCATCATAAAGAAAAATAATAGAGCAGAACAGACAAACAAAGCAAATATTTGTCTGACAGCAGATATAATGGCTTGAGTTCTATTTTTTTAAAGCAATTGGGGTTAAATAACCTGCCCAAGGTTATATAGCCAGTTATTTTTGTGTGGGTGTTAAGTATCTGAGGCCGGGAACTGATCCCATGTCCTCCCAACTCTGGGGCTGGAGTTCTTACTCACTGAGCCACCTAGCTGCTCCTTGAGTTCTGTTTTGAATGAGTTTCATTTTCAGATGCTTATGAGAAACTTGAGGCTATGTCCAGCAGAAAATTTTCTATGCCACACTAGAATGCTAGTGAGAAATTGGGGTTCAATATATTTATTAGAGAATCAGCTTCACAGAGATGAGAAAAAGCTTGCTATAGGTGGAGCATTAGGTGCAACATCAGAAAATTTGGGTTCAAATCCCAGCTCTGCCATTTATTCTAGATTTGATCTTAATTTATTTCAACTGGGCCTCTACATTTTTACATGTAAAACAGAAATGGGGGGCGGCTAGGTGGCACAGTGAATAGAGCGCCGGCCCTGGAATCAGAAGGACCTGAGTTCGGAGCCGACCTCCAACACTTAATCCGCACAAACAAAAACCTAGCTGTGTAACCTTGGGCAAGTTACTTAACCCCAATTGCCCTAAAGGGGCGGCTAGGTGGCGCAGTGAGTAAGAGCGCCGGCCTCGGAGTTTGGATGACCCGAGATCAGATCCGGCCTCAGAAAATGAGCACCCACGCATAAATCAAATGACTACCCGTGTAACCTTGAGCAAGTTACTTAACCCCAATTGCTTTAAAAAAAAAAAAAAAACAGAAATGGAAGGGTTGGTTGGTTCCTTGACTTTTAAGGTCCCCTCCAGATCAAAATCTAAGTTATATCTTGGAAGTATGGATAGAAATGCATAGAATGTGGTCTGAGTCTTCCAGTACATTCTCTAGTAAGCATCATCATTAGCTCTTCTCATGTTTCAATGGAGTGACCAATGTCAATACTCATCACAAGGTGTGCTAGTACATCCCAGCATTTTCCTCCCATTATCTAATCACTTATAGCATGAAAGTTAATGGTTTGGCCTTCTTTCTCAAAGAGGACAATGACATCAAGGAGATGATGCCATGAGATGCAAGTGAAATGGATTTGTGAGGGAGGACCATACAAAGTCACCAGACTCACTTTCTCTTCTGGGGTCATCTGGGTGCAGGTGCAAGCTACAGATCAGGATAACTGGAGATGGTTCTGAATTCACTGAGAGACCATGATCTTTTTAAGCTAAATTTTTAGCAGGTCTCAGTTTGACTGAGGCAATGCCCAATCACTGACTTATGGGTAGGTAAGAAACGAGGCAAAGGATGGCCTCTTTTACCTAGTAAAAAAGATAAAAACAAAACAAACAGATAAAAAACAGAAACAATTGCCATTTACACTCATGGTGAGTCATCAAAATCCCGACAATAGCTAAGTAAGGCTTGGACTGGGACCTATTATTAACTAAAGGAAAAAGAGAATTAGATACTGAGTCAATGACGATGATAGATAAGATTTCTATATATTCAGGGTGATATGCATTCTTTAAATAAGTACAGAATTGGGCCTATAGAGAAAAGGAAATGTGATCAGGCCAGTTAATTATGCCTTCTGAATCTCTGTTTGACCTTCTGCAATTTATTAAACCTCATTGGTCTTTGGTTTCAGCGAAAGATAGGAGTCAGTGACCTCTTCGGTCCCTTCCAACTCTAAATATATGATCCTAAGAACACCTTCATTTGTTCTTATTTCAATTACACATGACATTGACTATATCCTTAGGCTTCTACAATATAGAGCTTGAGCCATTATCCTTTTGATTTGATAAATGAGCTTTATTATGCTCAGGTATTCTGTTTAAGAGCTAAGGATGTTTCTAGCTAAAAGAAGTCAGGTCAGATTCTCCAATGACAATGATCTGTTCTGAATTTTTAGCAATATCATAATTTACAGAATAACAAAAATTCAGAGATAAAAGACCTCAGAGGCCCTCTGGCCCACAAGTGACTGAAAAAAGCATCCACTCTATATTATAGCCAATCAGTAGCTACATAGATCATACTTAAACATTTCTAATGAGGGAAAACATGATATCTCCTGGCAATGCTTTCCTCTTTTTCAGGATTCTAATTATTGGGGAGGTTTATTTTTCTGACATTAAGTCTAGATTTGTCAATCAGGAACATCTACCTTCTGGTCTTTCTTTGTCTCTCCCCCTAACTCCCCATCCTGGCTCTGGTAGGTGGAGAAGCAATACAGAACAGTGGTATGAAAATCCATAGAAGAGAAAATATTCAGGAGCAAAAGGTAATCAGGGTACTGGATGTTGTAGAGGATGAAAACAGATAATTGAAAAAAATTGGAAGTCACAAGGCAAACACAATGCTGCTCTTTTCAGAGTGCATACATGTCCTACTTCTAGATGTCACTGAACAATTTAGTATCTTTACCCATTCAGAGAATATCAAATTCTAAAACCCTAATCATTTTCCCACTATTCAATTTAAGGTGACATTCTAAAGACATCTGTGACCATTTTATTTATCTGAACTTTTTGCAGATTTAAATTCGATATAGATGATTTCAAGATTTAGTTGTTGAATCTGCATTATTGAGATAAAATCATGATTGTTTTGATTTGAGGGAAAAGTTGTATTCTTCTCAGTTGTGTGGTTCAGGGCCCTTGTCTCTGTGACCTAAAATGCCATCAAGGTCCATTAAAATGAATTACTCTCTCTTTACATATACCTTTTGTCTAAAATATATGGGAATCCAAGTTAGACTCTAGGCAAGGTCACAGAGGACTCAAGAAGAGATTCAGAGAAATAGAATTTGGAGATAAAATAAACATGTATACATTTCCCCCACAAACTAAGGTTTTATGTAACATTTTACAAATTCTGATAACTTCAGTTATTTCACACCTCTATTTCATATCATACAGAGGAGCCAGTCATATAGAATGATACAATTCGACAATTTGGACTAACATTTTTTTAAATGTGCTTATCTTACTCAATTTATTTTTCCTTTGCATTCCATATGTTTAAAACTGTTATATATTCTCTCTCTCTCTCTCTCTCTCTCTCTCTCTCTCTCTCTCTCTCTCTCTCTCTCTCTCTCTGTCTCTCTCTCTCTCTCTCTCTGTCTCTCTCTCTCTCTGTCTCTCCCACCCTCTCCTCTCTTTCCTTCCCTCCCTCCCTCTCCCCATTAATCTTCCTTTCCTTCCCTCCCAGTCACGCAAGAATTATGAGGCAAATATAACAAAAAATGGGATTTCAAAGCAGGGCATGCTTTGAATGCCAATCCAAAGATTTGGATTCTCATGCAGGATCTATTTATTATCTGTGTTACCTAGAACAAGTTATTTCCTCCAGGCACTTCTCTTTTCTCATTTGGAAAAAGGGAGGGGATGAATGAGATCAATCAGGTTATCAATAAACATTTATCAAATGTTGGCAGTGTGACAAGCAGTGGGAATCCAAAGCAAAAACAAAAGCAATGTTTGCCCGCATGGATGTTATAATCCAATGAAGAAAACAATATGTATATAAATAGGTGCAGATGGAAGCTAATCTTAGTGGCAAAGATTCATTAATAGCCAGAGCCTTTTATATAGAGGACATGAAAGTACATAGGGTTCATGCAATGTAGACATGAGGGAAAAAGTGCAGCTTCAGATGTAAGGAACAGTCATTGCAAAAGCAAAGAGATGGGAGATGGAGTTTATACCTGAATAATGTAAAGTAGACTAGCATGGTTGACCATAGAGCCTGTGAAGGGTAATGTGGAAGAATATGGGGAAATTGGAATGGACAGGTCATAATAAGCTCTAAAGGATAACCAGAATTCCTATTTGATTCTAGAGGCCCCTTTCAACTCCAAATCTATTATGTAATCTAATCTCTACCCAATAAAACAATATCGGTTAGTACAAAGAATATATTATCTCTCTTTCAATTCCAGTAAATTATGCAGAACAAAGAGACAAAAATTATTAAATTACTAAAATTACAATACAGGGAAATCATTATCTTTGTATAAAAGATTCAAAATAATGTTCAAAAGTACAGATCATGTACTCCCATGCTCAAAAACCTTCAGTGGCTTATTATTGCTTTCAAGATAAAATAGAGATGCCTGAAGTAGGCATTTAAAGCCCTTTGCAATTTGTCTTCAAGGTAACTTCCCAGTCTCTTCATATTATTAAAGACAGATATGTAGCACAATACGTAGAACACTAGACATAGAAGAAGTGAATTAAAGTATAGGCTCAGACATCCTCCTTGTGTGACCTTAGACAAGGTGTTCAATCTGTTTGCCATAGTTCCCTTAACTATAAAATGAGGAATGTAAAAGCATCTACCTCCCTGGTTATTATAAGGATAAAAGGATATAATATCTACAAAGAGTTTATCACAGAGCTTAGTACATAGCACATAGATATTTTCTGCAATTGATGAGGAAAAAAATTTTAATGTACATTCTGTGCTCATTACATATCCATCTCAATCTCACACACCATCTACATTTATAATGAGAATCCATTTTTACAATGCTGACCCTTAGAAAGATCTTCAGTCATCAAAACAAAGTGGATTTATACTCACTGTGTCACATTTGTAAACGGAGAATATTGTAACTTATCTGTTTTAGAAATTCATTTTCATGTGTTGAGTCAAAAAGTATTTTCAGGTTTTGTTTTGTTTTACTTAACCAGGATGTCCTATTATTATAAGAGTTGTGCACTTACTAAAAATACAAAAAAAGCATGATCTTAGAAATACTTGTTTCCAATATGTATTATGCTTCGTCCCAAATCATATTTGGTCAAACTCTATTTCCCCCAATACTACTATTTCTTCTAATGTAGAGATAGAAAATGTTAAAGATAAGGTAAGTGGAAAGAAGCACAAAGCACAGCTCACAAACAAGATAAACTGAGGATATTAATAGAAAGAGATAAGTTGAATATCAGAGATAACTCTGAAACTTAGTGGGAAGAGAGGCATGACTCAACTATGGTACTAAAGAGCTATAACTCATCCCAAAGGAATAGGACAGATAAAATGTATGTTATATTAAGAAAACATACTTAAGTCAGAAAATTCAGGAACTGGAGAGGAAAAGCAGAGCAGCAAAAATCTAGGCAAAGATCAATAAAGGCAGAAAAATAAATAAGATTTTCATTATAGTATAGATCTTCTGCACAAAAAGACATAATATTTGAAGAATTCAGGAAACAGATAAAATTCATAAAGATACATGAGAGAGTAGTGATTGGAATATATAATTTGTCAATTGTTTGGACATCTGGGGGCCCAGTGAGTAGAGCACTGGAAGTGAAATCAGGAAGACCTGAGTTCAAATTCAGCCTTAGTCACTTACTAGCTGTGTGACCCAAGGCAAATAATTTAAACTTTGATTGCTTCTGTTTCCTCATCTAAAAAAAATGAAGATAATAATTGTACCAATTTTCTAGGGTGGTTGTGAGGATCAAATGAGATAATAATTTTTAAATGCTTAGCTGACATGAAATAAGTATCATATAGAGATTAATTGTTATTATTGTTAATGTAAAATGAACAGGTAATAATTTCTTGTTTTAATAATGATGTGATATTGCCTAGGGGGCCTACCTAAAGGGGCCTTTAGGTCACATGAACTTAGATTCTCCATAGGGACTATGATCCCTTTGGAGTCAAATTTTTATTGCTTGCTTTTTTGTTTCGTTTTTAATTTATTTTTAGTTTTTAACATTCATTTCCACAAGATTTTGAGTTACAAATTTTCTCCCCATCTTTCACCTAACCCCCACCTGAAGATAGCAAGCCTACAATACCCCTTTCCCCAATCTGCTCTCTCTTATATCCTCACCCATACCCCCTGTAATTTTCTAGTAGGTCAAGAAGGATTTCTATAACCCAGTGCCTTCATATCTTATTTCCTAGTTGCATGTAAAAACAATTTTTAAAAAATGGGGGAGTGGAGTCAAGAGGGCAGAGTAGAAACAGGACTAGCACGGGACTCCCACTCCCATTTCCACCAATTCATGTAAAAAATACTCTAAGCAAACTTTGGAGCTTCAGAACCCACAAAATGAAACAGAGAAGCTGACCTCCTGCTGGAGATAGTCCTGCAGGCTGGCAGGAAAGGGCCAGCACAGCACTCTGGGAACCTAGACCAGCCTGGCACAAGCCCATGGTTTTAGCCTCAGGGTGGCCACAACCAGCCACCAGCTGGAGGGTGTTCAGATCATCAGCAGCCATGGCAGTTTACAGAATTATCAACCCATAGATGCTAAGAGCAAAGTGAGAGGTCAGTGCAGTATGGACTTTGGGACCTGGGAATTCAGGAGTGTGGTCTAGCCTTTGCCCCCAGGGCAAAAAGCAGATGAGGCTTGGTGGCCATCCAGCCACTGCCACATGGCTGCTTGAGAGTTCCTGGACTGCAGATTGTAGAGGGACCAAGCAACCAGTCTGAGGGGTAATCGCTCTTGCTTTAACCTGCTTGGATCTGGATCATTATCTGGGATGGAAGTTGCATGATCACTGTGCCAGAGCATTTGGAGTCTTCATAGAGGGCAGCCAACTAATAGCTCCAGCAGCTTAGAAAACCCCAGCAATTGGGACAAAGCACCCCACTCTGGTAGCAGAGTTCTACTAAGGCAAAAAAAAACCTCAAAAGTCAAATAATTGAGTGGCAACATGAGCAAGCAAGGGAAGCATAGCGGTCTGATTTTGTATTCCTTTTTGGGGGACAGAAAGGAGCAGGACAGCAAGGAGGAAGGCAGCAAATGCAGAACTCCTGCACCAAAAGCTTCCTTCAAAAGAGTAAACTGCTTAGAGGCCATAGAGGAGCTTAAGAAGGATTTTTAAAACCAAATAAGAATAGTGGAGAAAAATTGGGAAGAGAAATGAGAATGATGCAAGAAAATTATGAAATGGGAGTCAACAAGGTGACTGAAGAAAATAACACCTTAAAAAAAAAAAAAACTAACTCAAATGGCAAAAGAGGCTCAAAAAGCCAGTGAGGAGAAGAATGCCTTAAAAAGCCAAATTTGCCAGATGGAAAAAGAATCTCAAAAGTTCACTGAAGAGAATCATTCCTTCAGAATGAGATTAGAGCAAATGGAAGCTAATGACTCTATGAGAAATCAGGATACTATTAAACAGATCCAAACAAATGAAAAAATAGAAGGCAACGTGAAATATCTCATTGGGACAACCACTAACCAGGAAAATGGATCCAGGAGAGATAATTTAAAAATTATTGGACTACCTGAAAGCCATGATCAAAAAAAGAACCTAGAAATCATACTTCAAGAAATTCTCAAGGAAAACTGCCCTGATGTTTTAGAACCAGAGGGCAAAATAGAGATTGAAAGAATCTACCAGTCACCTCCTGAAAAATATCCCAAAAAGAAATCTCCTAGGAATATTATACCCAGGTTGCAGAGTTCCTAGATCAAGGAGAAAATATTACAAGCTGCCAGGAAGAAACAATTTGAATACTGTACAAACACAAACAGGATAACACAGGATCTGGCAGCTTGGCAGTGAGGGATTGAAGGGCTTGGAATATGGTATTCTGCAGGGCAAAGGAGCTGGGATTAAAACCAAGAATCACCTACCCAGCAAAACTGAGTATCATATTTCAGGTAAAAATATGATCGTTCAATGGAATAGAGGACTCCCAAGCATTCTTGATGAAAAAAACAGAGTTGAATAGAAAGTTTGACATTCAGATACAAGAAGCAAGAGAAGCAAGAGAAGCATGAGAAGGTAAACAGGGAAAAGAAATCATAAGGAACTTATAAAAGTTGAACTACTTACATTCATACATGGAAAAATGACAATTGTAACTTAGGAAACTTTTCTCAGTATGAGAATAGTTGAAGGGAATATAAATGTGTGTGTTTGTGTGTATATATACATGCATATATCTATCTATCTATCAATCTATATATATATATTTATGATTATTTATATATCAATCTATATATATATATATATATATGAGGGCATATGGGCATGTGAATACATATGTGAGTATGTCTGTATATGTGTACAGGTATACATAGACGGAAGGCACAGGACCAATTGAATAGGAAGGGATGATTCTTAAAAGGTGAAATTAAGAGATGAGAGAGGAATATAATGAGAGGAGATGGGAAGAGATAGAATGGGGTAAATTATCTCATATAGAAGAGGCAAGGGAAAACTGTTACAATGGATGGGAAAAACAAGAAGGTAATTGGGCTTAGGGAGGGAATGACATGCACACTAAACAGAGTATCTCACCCTACATGAGAGTAGGAGCCAAGGGGATAAGAAGGGGAATGATGGAAGGGAGGGCAGGCTGGGGAGGAGGGAATTTGGAAGCGTCCACTTTTGAAAAGGGATAGGATCTTGGAACCTTTTGATGCAGAAGTTTTGACTTCATTGACTTCTTCTGGTTCCATGTTTTGATCCTTTTTGCTTCTGAAAAAGGATTCTATGGTCTGGTTGTGCTTCTTCTGCTTGCTCATCTTGCCAGCCAGTTACTTAACTTATGAGATCTTTGCCATGATAGAGCTCTACTTCCAGATTGCAGAAAGATATGTCCCAAATCACTGAGATTTTTGCAGCTATTGTCAGAGCTAAGAGGAGGGCACCCTCTCTACAGCCACCACAAGCTCTGGCACACTGGCTTTCCTGACCCTTGGACCACCACCCAAGACAGCAATCCAGATCCAAGCAGGTAAAAGCAAGAGTGAGTACCTTCTGAATGGTCTCTTGTTCCCCTTATGATCTGCAGGCCAGGAGCTCTAGATGCAAACACGTGGTAGCAGCTAGAGCTGATGTGCTTCCTCCACCTCTTGCCCTGGGGACAGGGGACAGCCTGTGCTCTTCCGTCACCAAGTTGCAACAGAGTTCCCCAGTGACCTTTTACTTTCTCTTTGGCATTTATGGGTTGAGAATTCTGGAAACCACCAAACTTCCACAGCTGCTGGTGATTCACTCTCCTGAAGTCTGCTCTGGCAGGTCTGTGCAATGGGTTGAAGCCACCCAGGATCTGCTTGCAGGTGATTCACGTGGGACTGTCCTCAGTTCCCAGCTTGGTGTGATAGACCCTTCAAATCAGCCTGCCAGACTGACTTCAGTGAGAGCTTTGTTTCTCTCTGTCACTTTGTGGGTACTGTAGCTCTTTAATTTTGTCTGGAGTTATATTTTACAGGTATTGGAGATATTTGGAGTAGGAGCCATACTCTAGGAAAATCTTTGAAATATAGGTTGGAAATGATGCATGTCTAGGTTTTACCCATAAGTGGGAATCAGTTTCCTTGCCTACAAAGGTGCTAAATATCGTACAGATTTAGATTAGGTACATCATGACACAGCACTCAATGACTATAGTAATCTACTGTTTGGTAAACCCAAAGAACCCAGCTTCTGGAATAAGAACTCACTATTTGACAAAAAATGCTGGGAAACTTGGAGAATAGTATTGGAAAAACTGGGCATAGATCAATATATCTTACCCTGTATACCAAAACAAAATCTAAATGTGTGCATGACCTAGGTATAAAGGCTGATACTATAAGCAATCAGGGAGAGCAAGGAATAGTTTTCCTGTCAGATTTATGGAGAAGGGAAGATTCTATGACAAGAGTTAGAGAGCATTATGACATGAAAAACGGATAGTTTTGATTACATTAAATTGAAAAGTTTTTATACAAATAATCAACTGATGCTGAGTGAGGAGAGCAAAACCAGGAGAACTTTATATACAATTACAGACACATCATATGTGTGATGACTAACTTTGATAAACTCGGTTTCTCTCAGCAATACAAGGTTTGAAGACAACTAAAAAAACTCATGATGGAAAGGGCTATCCACATCCAGAGAAAGAACTATGGAGTCTGAATGCAGATTTAAGCAAACTACTTGCTCTTTCTCTCTTTTGTGTTTTGTTTTGTCCCTTCTTTCTCATTGTTCACTACATTGGTTATAATCCTTCTTTACAACTTGACTAATATATGTGAAGGTATTTGTAAATCTGATATTTGATTGCATGCCACCATGGAGGAAGGGAGAAGAGGAAGGAGAAGGAGGGGAAAATTTGAAACTCAAGGGATTGTGGAACTGAATGTTTTTTTTTTATTAGTTTAGTTTCAGTTAACAAGATTCAATTCCATAGTTCCTTGAATTTCAAATTCCTTTACCTCCCTCCCCCCAACCCCCAAGACAGCATATAGTCCAGTATAGGATCTGCAAATACATTCATATTAAACATTAGTCCAATTAAAAAGGCATATTGTAGTAGGTGGGATGAAAAATGGTAAAGAAGAAATAAAACCAAACAATGAGAAGAAAAAGATCAATTAGTTTGCTTCCATAAGGATTCAGGCTCAGTTCTTTCTAGTTATATCTCTGGGTGTAGTATTTCTCTCCTTCATGAGTCTTTTGGGATTGACCCACATCACTGCATTGCTGAAAAGAGTCCAGTCAGTCACAGTTGGTCATCACACATATGATGTGTCTGTGACTGTATACAAATTTCTTCTGATTCTACTCTTCTCACTCAGCATCAGTTTGTACAAGCCTCTCCAGGTAAATATGAAATCCATCTCCTCCTTGTTTCTTATAGCACAATAATAATCCATTACATTCATATACCACAACTTCTTTAGCCATTCCCCAGTTGATGGGCACCCCTTTAATTTCCAAATCTTTGCAACCACGAAAGGAGCTGATATAAATATTTTGGGTCTTCCTCCCACTTCGATGATCTCTTTGGGATATAACCATAGAATTGGTATTGCTGGGTCAAAGGGTATGCAATTATTTATAGCCCTTTGGGCATAATTCCAGATTGCTCTCCAGAATGGTTGGAGAAGTTCACAAGTCCACCAGCAATGCATTAGTGTTCTAATTTGCCCACAACCTCTCCAGCATTTGTCATTTTCTTGTTTTGTCATCTTAGCCAATCTGACCGGAGAGATGTGGTATCTCAGTGTTGTTTTGATTTGCATTTCTCTAATCAATAGTGATTTAGAGCATTTCTTCATATGCTTATAGATATCTCTAATTTCTTTCTCTGAAAACTGCCTGTTCATATCGTTTGACCATTTATCAACTGGGAATGGCTTGTATTCTTATAGATTTGACCCAATTCTCTGTGTATTTTAGAAATGAGTCCTTTATCAGAGACATAGGTTGTAAAAATTCTTTCCCAATTTCCCATCTCCCTCTTGATCTTGGTTACATTGGGTTTGTTTGTACAGAAGCTTTTTAATTTAATGTAATCAAAATTATCCATTTTGCATTTTATAATGTTCTCTAATTCTTGTTTGATTGAAGTCTTCCCCTCTCCCCAAATCTGACAGGTAAACTATTCCTTGCTTTCCCAGATTGTTTACAGTATCATCCTTTATACCTAGATCATGCACCCATTTAGACTTGATTTGGGTATATGGTGTTAGATAATGATCTATGCCCAGTTTCTGCCACACTGTAGTCCAGTTTTCCCAGCAGATTTTGTCAAATAATGTATTCTTATCCCAAAACAATAGATTGCTATATTCATTAACTGCTGGGTCTCCTGCTTTTAAACTAAAAGTAAACTTAAAAAAATTAAAAATAAGTATACAACAGCTTCAAAGAATATGTTTGAGAAGGAAATGACTCACAGGAGACATATAAATGCATACAGAAACAGATAACTTACAAATAGTCCATTATACTCATCCTAGAAGATAAAGTTCCTTCATGGGACTGCTGAATAGATATTTCACATTCATCTTGGAACTGAATTTTCTGATCAACAAGCAATTGTTATAGAGGTAAGGTGAAGGTCTCCTGTCCAACCATGGTGCGGCTTCATTTTCCCAAATGCAGAATAATCATTCTGGTATTCGTTTTCTCTTCTGAGATTTATTTAGTTAAGGAAATCATTGACTTTTGTGTTCTGTTAAGGAAATTCTATTCCTAATAACAATTAGAATTCAACTCTGATACCAAAAACTCTCAAATTTGATTATGTATGAGAGAACTGAAGTGTTTGGAAGTACCCATCCTTTGTTTTGTATCCATTTGGAAGTATCCATTCTCTGATCTAGAGTCATAAGAGGAAATAAAAAGACAGAGGGGATACCTGAAAGTAACTTTATTCCATGGATTTCACGACTTTCTGGTATAAATCTAGGTCTCCATGGCCCACTTGGAAGATTCCCTTATAGGGGTGTGTGTGTGTGTGTGTGTGTGTGTGTGTGTGTGTGTGTGTGTGTGTGTGTGTGTGTTGAGAATGGAAAATGGAAGAGTTGGACTAGGATTTAGGATGTAATAATTTTATCCTTCTAAAGCCGATGAATCAAATTAAGGGACTTGGTCATCACCAGAGAGAAAGAACTGGTTGCTGGGGTAGAAATAATGGGAATTTTAGTAGTAAGTTGCCACTTCACCTAAATTTTTTTGCTCAGGAGGTGCATGAGAAAGAGAGAGAGTGACATGTGCCCTTGATTTGAAGAAGACAAATATAAAGGGCCAGAAGAAAGATATAATGAATAGGATGGATTAAATTTGATGAAGATCAAACAGATAGAGATGGAAAGGACCATAGAGGTTATCAATTCCAAATGTCACACTTTACAGATGAAAAAACTGAAGCCCATCAGGTTAAATGGCATAGCCATTGCCATATAGCCATTAAGTATGTGAAGTGGGACTTCTCCTCACACACAGTATTCCATCTGCTATACTATTGTACCCATAGCTTGTAGGGTAAGGGAATGTTGTCTGTATGTGTGAAGAGAGGGGATAGCATAGAAAGACAGAGAAAAGGATAAACAGAACAAAATAAGATGGAGGGAAATGCACAATTAGTAATCATAATTGTGAATGTGAAAAGGATGAATTTTCTCATAAAAACAGTAACAGATCAGAAAATGGGTTAGAAACCAGAATCCAAAAATATATTGTTAACAAGGAACACACTTGAAACAGAGACACACATAGAGTTAAACAAAAGACTTGAATAGAATCAATTCTGCTTCAACTGAATTTAAAAGGTGCAGTAATCATAATCTTAAAGCAAACGAAGAAATAGACCTAATTACCGCCAGATTTGGAGTTACAGTCATTCCCCCCCCCCCGTTTTTCCCCTACCCACCCTCCCAGAATAGCAGTCCCACAAGATATCGCTTCCTCCAATCTGCTCTCTCCCATATCTTCTCCCATACCCCCTTCGACTTTTCCATTAGAGGAAGGTGAATCTTTGTGCCCCAATGCTTGCACATCTTATGTCCCAATTACAAGCAAAAGAGTATTAATAATAGTATTTATATATATTTGAAACATTTAATCTTAAGACCTCGAATTTCAGATCCATTTCCTTCCTCCCTTGTCACCCATTCCCTCTGGGAAGATAAGTAATTCAGTGTATGTTGCACATGTCTAGCTATGCAAAATATTATCATAGTAGATATATTGTACAAGGCTGCTTATAATTCCCTCCCACTCATCCCAACCCCCACCTGGTCCATTCCCTACCTGATCCTGTCCCTCTTCTATACTGGGTACTTCCAACCTCCCCTCCCTGCAAGGATGCCCTCCCATCCATCATCCCTCCCCTCATCCCCCTTCCCCCTATTCTGCTGTAGGTTGAGATATCCCATTTAGTATGTATGTCATTATCTCCCTGAGCCAAATTCAATAAGAATGTGGCTTTGCCTTTTTGCCTTCCTATTCTCCCGCTCCCTTGCAACCACTTCCCTTTGCTTCTTCTACATGAGATAGTTTACCCTACCCTGTCTCTCTCCATCTCCTCTTGCCACTTTCCTCTATCAACTCATAATTTCAATCCTTGAGTATCCTCCCTTCCCAACAAATTCAACCTATGCCCTCTATCCATATATAACTGTAACCATATAAACACACATTCACATATGTATTCATATGATCACACACTCTTCTTCCATTATTTTCATAGTGAGAAAGATATCATCAGTCACAGTTATTGCTTTTCCATATAGGAATGTAAATAGTTCAACTTTGTTAAGTTCCTTTTGATTTCTTTTCCTTGATTATGTTCTCAGGCATCTCTTGCTTCTTGTGTCTGGATGTCATATTTTCTATTCAATTCTGGTTTTTTTTCCTCAAGAATGCTTGAAAGTCCTCTATTCCACTGAATGACCATATTTTCCCCTGAAACAAAATACTCAGTTTTGCTGGGTAAGTGATCCTTGGGTTCGTTCCCAGCTCTTTTGCCCTCTGGCATATCATATTCCATGCCCTTCGATCCCTCAGTGTAGAAGCTGCCAGGTCCTCTGCTATTCTGATTGTGTTTCCACAATATTGAGATTGTTTCTTCCTGGCTGCTTAGAGTATTTTCTCCTTGATCTGGGGATTCTGGAACCTGGATATGATATTCCTGGGAGTTTTGTTTTTGGGATCTTTTTCAGGAGGTGATCTATGGATTCTGTCAGCCTCTATTTATCCGGATCTAAAACATAAGGGCAATTTTCCTTGAGAATTTCTTGAACGGTGATTTCTAGGTTCTTTCTTTGATCATGGCTTTCAGGTAGTCCAATAATTTTTAAATTGTCTCTCCTGGATCTATTTTCCAGGTCAGTGGCTTTTCCCATGAGATATTTCACATTGCCTTCTACTCTTTCATTTGTTTGGATCTGCTTAAAAGCATCTTGATTTCTCATAAAGTCATTAGTTTCCATTTGCTCCAGTCTAACTGTGAAGGAATGAATCTCCTCAGTGAACTTTTGAGATTCTTTTTCCATCTGGCAAATTCGACTTTTTAAGGCATTCTTCTCCTCATTGCCCTTTTGGGCCTCCTTTGCCATTTGAGTTAGTCTATTTTTTAAGGTGTTGTTTTCCTCAGTCAGGCTGTTGACCCTCATTTCATACTTTTCCTGCATCCTTCTCATTTCTCTTTCCAATTTTTCCTCCACTTCTCTTATTTGATTTTTAAAGTCCTTCTTAAGGTCCTCTATGGCCTGCAACCCGCTCATGATTTCCCCTGGGGCTTTTGGAGCAGGACTTCTGACCTCACAGTCCTTTTCCCACTCTATGCCCCCAAAATAGGAGTCTAGGGTTGCATTTTTCTGTTTCCTTTGCCTTGGCATGTTGCCACTTAATTACTTGACTTTTGGGCTTGTTGCCACAGTATGTCTTTGTGACAGATAGGGGAATTTTAGTCCCGAACGTGTGGGAGGGCAACTTCCATTTCTGGCAAGCCGTAAACCCACCCACCACTTCCACCCCAGATCACAATCCAGATCCAGAGAGGTTAAAGCAAGACCGATTACCCCCCAAGACTGATCGCTGGATCTCCCTACAGTTCGCAGGCCAGGAGCTGGAGCTGCCTCTGAAAACTACAAAATGGTGTGTCTCCTCAGTGGCTTCTAGCCCCCAGGGGAGGAAGCCGAAGCATTCCCCAAATACTGGTCCCAAATTCCATAGGACACTAACCTCTCACTTTGTCCTACGCATGTCTATGTTGATAATTCTGGAGTTGCCACAGCTGCTGGTGATCTGGGGTTCCTCCAGCTGGCTGCTGGCCCTGCCGCCCTGGGGCTAAAACTTCGGCTCACGGGGACCTGGGCTGTTCTCGGCTAGGCTCCCCATGCTCTGAGTGCTGTGTGCTGCCGGCTCCCAGAGCGCTGTGCTGGTCCTTCCTGCAGGGCTGCTGGGCTGTCCTCAGTGGGAGGTTAGCTTCTCTGTGTCGTTCTGTGGGTGCTGAGGCTCCAGAAGTTGTTCAGAGCCCCTTTTACATAGTTTGCGGGGAATCTGGTGGCAGAGTGGCTTGGATGAGCTGTTTCTACTCTGCCATCTTGGCAGGAATAGACCTAATTAAAAGAGATAATCAAGGAAACTACATATTTCTAAAAGGTACTATGTACAATGAAGTAATATCCATACTGAATATGTGCACCAAATTGTATAGCATACAAACTCTTCAAGGAAAAAATTAAATGAGTTACAGGAGGAAATAGTAAAATTATACTAGTGAGGGACCTCAACTCTCTTCTCTCAGAGTCAGGTAAATATGACCATAAGATAAATGAAAAAGAAGTTAATGGGTTGAACAGAATTATAGAAAAAATTAAGGTATGAGAGAACTCTGAAGAAAGTTGAATGGGAATAGAAAGGATTATACCTTTTTCTCAGTTATACTTGAGACCTTTAAAAAAACTGAACATATAGTAGGCACAAAACCTCACAAACCAAAACAGAAAAGCAGAAATATCAAACGTTTTTAGATAAAAAGGCAATGAAAATCACATTTAATAGAGAGGCAGGGAAGCATAGATTAAAAATGAATTGGGTAGTAAATAATATAACCCTAAAAATGAGTGGGCCAAAGAAGAAAGCATTGAAACAATAAATAATTTCATTGAGAATGAAGACAATAATAAAAAAAGCATCACAAAATTTTTGTAATACTCTTAAAGAAGCACTTATAGGAAATTTATATCTTTAAACATGTATAGTAATACCAGAAAGAAAGAGCAGCTCAAGGGGGCAGAGCCAAAATGGCGGAGCAGAAACAGCATTTCCAAGGTGCGCTCCCACCAGATCACCTCCAAACCATGTAAAAGGGGACTCTATAAAACTTCTGGAGCCCCAGCAGCCACAGAACAACACAGAGAAGCTAACCTCCCACTGAGGACAGCCCAGGAGCCCTGCAAGGAGGGACAGCGAAGCGCTCTGGGAGCCAACAGCCCAGCATTCTAAGAGCAGAGCCCAGATCTGAGGGAGCCTTAGTTTTAGCCCTGGGCAGCCAGGACAGCAGCCAGCTGAAGGGACCCCAGAACACCAGCATCTGTAACGATTCCAGAATTATCAAGACAGAAATGCCTAGGACAAAGTAAGAGGTTAGTGACCTATGGACTTTGGAACCAGTATTTGGGGAATGTGTTGGATTCCTCCCCTTGTGGCTACAAGCCGCTGAGGATTCATGGTACACACGCCATTTTGCAGCTTCAGTGGCAGCATCAGCTCCTGGCCTGCAAATGGTAGGGAGATCCAGCGATCAGTCTTGGAAGTTAATCTCTCTTGCTTTAACCTGCTTGGATCTGGATTGTAATCTAGGGGGAGGTTTGAGGTGGGTATCCAACTTGCCAGAACCAGAAGTTGTGAAGACCCCAACGTTTGGGACAGAAGCTCCCCTGTCTGGGGGCAGAGTCCTACTGTGGCAACAAGGCCAAAAGTCAAGTAATTAAGTGGCAACATGGCTAGGCAAATGAAACAAAATAAACAGAAAAATGCAACATTAGACTCTTATTTTGGGGGCAAAAGGAGCGAACCAGGGAACAGGATGAGGACAGTGAAATTAGAAATCCTGCTCCAAAAGCGACAAAGGAAAATCAGAGTGGATTACAGGCCAGAGAGGACCTTAAGAAGGACTTTAAAAATCAAATAAGAGAAATGGAGGAAAAATTGGGAAGGGAAATGAGAAGGATGCAGGAAAAGTATGAAATGAGAGTCAACAGCCTGACTGAGGAAAATAACACCCTAAAAATAGATTAACTCAAATGGTAAAGGAGGCTCAAAAAGGCAATGAGGAGAAGAATGCCTAAAAATGCCAAATTTGCCAGATGGAAAAAGAATCTCAAAAGCTCACTGAGGAGATTCATTCCTTCACAGTTAGACTGGAGCAAATGGAAGCTAATGACTTTATGAGAAATCAAGAAGCTGTTAAACAGATCCAAACAAATGAAAGACTAGAAGGCAATGTGAAATATCTCATGGGGAAAAACACTGACCTGGAAAATATATCCAGGAGAGATAATCTAAAAATTATTGGACTACCTGAAAGCCATGATCAAAGAAAGAACCTAGAAATCACCCTTCAAGAAATTCTCAAGGAAAATTGCCCTGATGTGTTAGACCCAGAGGGGGAAATAGAGGCTGACAGAATCCATAGATCACCTCCTGAAAAAGATCCCAAAAAGAAAACTCCCAGAAATATTATAGCCAGGTTCCAGAATTCCCAGATCAAGGAGAAAATACAACAAGCAGCCAGGAAGAAACAATTTCAATATTGTGGAAACACAATCAGAATAGCACAGCATCTGGCAGCTTCTACATTGAGGAATTGAAGGGCACGGAATATGATATTCTGCAGGGCAAAGGAGCTGGGATTGAAGCCAAGGGTCACCTACCCAGCAAAACTGAGTATTTTGTTTCAGGGGAAAATATGGTCATTCAGTGGAATAGAGGACTTTCAAGCATTCTTGAGGAAAAAACCAGAGTTGAATAGAAAATTTGACATCCAGACACAAGAAGCAGGGGATGCCTGTGAAGGTAATCAGGGAAAAGAAATCAAAAGGAACTTATCAAAGTTAACCTATTTACTTTCCTACATGGAAAAACATTAAGTGTGGCTGAGGAAACCTTTCTCAGTATGAAAATAATGGAAGAAGGATATATGGTCATATGAATACATACGTGAATATGTGTATATATGTTTACAGTTATACATGGATAGAGGCCACAGGTTGAATTTGGTGGGAAGGGATGATACTTAAGGGGTGAAATTAAGAGGTGAGAGAGGAAAGTGCTAAGAGGAGATGCAGAGAAACAGGGTAGGGTAAACTATCTCATGTAGAAGAAGCAAGGGGTAGTGGCTGTAGGGGAAGGGAAGAACAGGAAGGCAAAAAGGCAAAACCATATTCTCACTGAATCTGGCTCAGGGAGAGAATGACTAAATGGGATATCTCACCCTGCAGCAGAATAGGGGGAAGGGGTATGAGAGGAGGGATGATGGATGGGAGGGCATCCTTGGGGGGAGGGGAGGTTGGAAGTACCCACTATATAAGAGGGACAGGATCAAAATAGGCAATGGACCAGGTGGGGGGTGGCATGGGTTGGAGAGAATTATAAGCAGCCTTTTACAATATATCTACTATGGTAATGTTTTGCATAGCTATATATGTACAACACATACTGAATTGCTTATCTTCCCGGAGGGAATGCGTGTCAAGGGAGGAAGGGAATGGATCTGGGATGTATATATATATATATATAAATACTATTATTAAGACTATTTTGCATGTAATTGGGAGATAAGATGTGCAGGCATTGGGGCACAGAGACTCACCTTGCCCTAATGGTAAAGTTGAAGGGGGTATGGGAGAAGATATGGGAGAGAGCAGATTGGATGAGTGGATATCTTGTGGGACTGCTATTTTGGGGTGGTGGGTAGGGGAAAAATGGGGAAAAATTGTAACTCAAAATCTGGCAGAAATGAATGATGTTAACCAGAAATTAATAAACCATTTGTTAAAAAAAAAGAAAGAAAGAGGGGCAGCTAGGTGGCACGGTGAGTAGAGCGCCAGCCCTGGAGTCAGAAGGACCTGAGTTTGGATCCGGCGTCAGACACTTAACGCACACACAAATAAAAACCTAGCCGTGTGACCTTGGGCAAGTTACTCAACCCCAATTGCCCTCCAAAAAGAAAAAAAAAAGAAAGAAAGAAAGAGCAGCTCAATGAATTAGGCATGCAACCAAAAATAATAGAATAAAAACACATTGAAAGTCCCCAATTAAACACCAAAAAAATGGAAATTCTGAAAATCAAAGGAGATATTAACAAAATTGAAAGTTAAAAAATTGAACTAACAAATAAAAATAATAGCTGATTTAATGGGGGAAAAGGATAAAATAGGTAAATTTCCAGTTGCTTTGATTTTTAAAAATACATCAAACTATTGGTATCAAAAATGAAAAGGATGAATACACTACTAAAGAAGATGAAATTTATTACTAGGAGTTATTTTATCTGCTAATAAAATTAACAATCTAAATGAATGAACATAGTTTTTAAAAAGTACAAAATTGCTACAATTGACATGAGGAAATAGAATGATTAAATAACCATATTTTAGGAAAAAGAACTTAAGCAAGCCATAAATGAACTCCCTTAGAAAAATATTTCCAGGACCAGATGAATTTTCTAGTGAATCCTTCCAAACATCAAAGAACAAATAATTCTAATACTATATAAACTATTTTTAAGTAGATAATGCAGTCCTACCAAATTACATTTATGACAAAATATGATTTAGACCCTCTAACCAAAGGGGGGGGGAAGATAAAGAAAACTATACTCCAAATTCCCTAACTTTATGAATGTAAAAAAAATAAATAAAATGTAGCAAGGAAATTATAGCATTATATCACAAAGATTATATATACACAGTGACCAATAGGATATATACAAGGAATGCAGGACTGCTTAAACATTAGGGAAATATCATCATCATCATCATCATCATCATCATTATCATCATCACCAACCAAATCAGTAACTAAAAGAAAAAATCAAATTATTATATCAATAGGTGTGGGGGGAAAAACTTTTACAAAGAGCCAAGACCCATGCTATTAAAATATTAGGGAGTGATAGAATCAATAGAGCCTTTCTTAAAATAAGTATGATCCATCTAAAACTATTATCTGTATTGGAAATAAGCTAGGAGCCACTTCAATAAGATCAGGTTTAAACCAATAATTTTTATCACCACCACCATTATTCAATAATAGAAATGCTAGCTATAGTGATAAGATAGGAAAAAGAAATTAAAGGCATAAGAATAGCTAATGAGGAAACACAGCTATCACTCTAGATGATATGATGGTATACTTGGAGAACCCTAGAAAAACAATTAAAAAGCTAACTGAAACAATTAAAAACTGTAGCATAGTTACTGGATATAAAATAAGCCCACATTAATTATTAGTATTTCTATATTTTACCAAAAAAGCCAAGCAGGAAGAGATAGAAAAATAAATTCTATTTTAAGTAACATAATTTAAAATTCTTGGTATTCTACCTGCCCAGACAAACCCAGGAACTATATGAACACAATTATAAAACAATTTTCACAAAAATAAAGATCCAAACAGTTGGAGAAATATTGCTTACTCATGGGTAGGCTGACCAATATAATAAAAATGACAATTCTACCTAAATTAATTTAGTTATTCAGTGCCATACCAATCAAATTGCCAAAGCATTATTCCATAGATTTAAAAAATATATCATGAAGAACAAAATGCCAAGAATGTCAAAGGAATCAATTAAGAAAAAAGGGTGAAGGAAGGTACTCACATAATACCAGGTTTCAAATTATATTACAAAGTGATAATCATGAACACAATCATGTATGGGCTAAGAAACAGAGCAGTGGATCAGGGGAATAGGTTAGGTACACAATACATAGCAGGAAATGACCATAGTAAGGTTGTTGTTCAGTTGTTTCAGTTATGTATAACTCTTTGTGACCCTATTTGGGTTCTTTTTGAAAAAAATATACTGGAGTCATTTGCCATTTCTTTCTCCAGCTCATTTTATAAATGAGGAAACTTGAAACAAATAGAGTTAAGGGATTTGCCCAGGGTCTAGAAGCTAGTAAATGTCTGAGGCTGGATTTGAACTCGTCTTCCTGATTCCAGACCCAATGCTCTATCTACTGTGACACCTAGTTGATATAGCTAGTTATAACAATGTAGAGTGGAGCTATCATTTGTCTAGTATTGAACGGTGCACATATTTGAATATGGTCTAAGATCACATTAGCTTTTTTTGATTTTTATCTCCCCCTGTTGATTAATATTGATTTTGCAGCATTCTAAAACCTACACATCATTTTGAGATAAACTGCTGTTTAGCAATACCTTCCTACAGCAAAATTTCATTATGATATTGATTTTTTTAATGTATGGGTAATACTTTATTTTTTTTACCACTGTGATTTCCTTGGTGTAAGAGCCATCCACGAGGAAACTGTTTCTACCACTTCACCTCAATGATTTTCTGCAGCTATATAGTCTTACATTACTAGTTGCTTAAGTGACATGTTCAGATTCACACAATTTCTGTGTGACAAAAACAAAACTTAGATCTAGAACTTGTTTATTCTGAGTTCAATTATCTATCCACTCCACTAGGCTAAATCTCTCCCCACTCCCTCCGTGTGTGTGTATATATGTATATTTGTATATATACATATGCAAAAATAAAATGTTTATATATGTATATATAAATAAATTTATATTAAAATGTGTATTATACAATGTGCACACATATGTAATATCTGTGTGTATATATAGTAACTATATGTGTATATATAATTGCATATACATATGCTTATGCAAGCATACCTACATACATACATATTGTTCAGCATCATTGGCTCCTTGGAACTGTTCTTTCAAAACAACTCTATGATTTGTATTTATCATCTATTGTCCAACATGGTTGCCATTTTTTTTGTACTTCCATACTTTGATGAATTGCTTTTTAAACTGTAGCTGCTAGTATAACCAGAGAAGACTGAAATCTTTCCACATTTTCTTATCATATACGAGTTTTGTCCCCTTCAAATCTTCCTCAGATAATTTACTGAATGCCTTATATGTATTTGTATGTATGTATATATAATTTACATATTTTTATATTCATAATGTCTTGTATATATTACATATATGTAAAATATATCTCTATAGCACTGTAGCCATCTATCTTTTATGTTTCAGTATCACTACATGCTCAAGACACCTCCATTCTGGTCATACATTTCTTTGCATTTATCTTTTATGCCACTTTTTTCTGCATATAAATCATCTTTGCTAAATGATATGGCCTATTTACTTCCACTCTGTACTTTTCCATTCCATATTGTAATATCAGCTATTTGCATTTTATATTTCATGATATTGAATGATTTGCACCTTTATACCAAGGAACTATTTGCATTTAAAAGAATTTTTTGCAAAAGAAAACAGAAGGGAATTGCTGAAATTACCAAATATCTTCTCAAATATGAGCTTTACCAATGTCTCCCATTGATTGATTATAGTGTTTACATTATTGTTGTAGATATCATTCTCTTGGTTCTATTTTCCACTCTGTGTCACTTCCTACAAATATGTCCATATTTCTCTGATTTTTTCACTTTTTTATAATATCTTGGCCTTTTATTCAATAGTATAGTGGTGGAAACTGGCCCTGCAATTTCATTGCTTTAAGGAAACTGTGGGTAGATAAGTTTCTCTAAAAGTAGAGATCAGGAAATGTTGCAACTTGTGGTCTTAGAGGATTATTTGGGGAAATGACAAGCTATGTATCTTGCCTTGGAACATAAACCAATCAATATATGTGAGAGAAAAAACTTGAACCTATGTCTTTCTGACTCTAAGACAAGTTTCCTATCTATTATTCTACCTTGGTTCTCTGTCCAACCTACACTGGCAAGTCATTAATTGATAAAGAACAATTAATTAATAAAAATATGATAAAGGTATAATAATTACGTCATGTAAAATGAAATTAACAGAAATAGACTAGAGGACAATTGGACTTCATTTAATGCAAAATATAGAGGTGGTGAGGGGAAATGAGATGTGTAAATGAATCCCTGTATAGATTTGGAAAGGGCTTAGAAGAATGTCTAGTCAAAAACTAGCACATCTGGGTATAAAAATCTATCTTACCCTATAGAAATGCTATTGGGTAAAATGTTATCCACCTCCAGAGAAAGAATTGATGAATTCTAAGTGCAAACTAAAATACAATTTTCGCTCTTTGCATTTTTGTGGTTTTTTATATATGACAAATATGGAAATATTTTGCATGATTTCACATGTTTAACTGATATATTTTTGTTTGCCTTCATACTAGGTGGAGAAGAGTTGAGGGGGGGAATTTGGAATTCAAATTAAAAAAATAAGAGAGAAAGGGGATAAGAAAGCAGATTCATAAATTCCTTCAACTTAACATCAAGCTGCTGAAGTCCTTTTTTTCAAGTCTTCCCATTTGAGCAATTCTAAAATTCAACTATCATTCATATTCAACTATACTTAAAAGAATGGATGAGATCTCTGAAGGAAGTAAGAGATGAAGTCCAAGGATAGAGCTTTGATGGGGCAGTAAAAATGAAAGTGTAGGGGCAGCTAGGTGGTTCAGTGAATAAAGCACCAGCCCTGGCGTCAAGAGGACCTGAGCTTAAATCTGTCCTCAGACACTTGACACTTAACTAACTATGTAACCATGGGCTAGTCACTTAACCCCAATTGCCTTGCCTTAACCCCTCCAAAAAATGAAAAGGAAAAAGATAGTGTATCATAGAAAGTGGTGTTTCACTTAGAAGGGACATCAGGAACCATTTTGTCCATACTTCTACCTGGTCAGAAATCCATTTTCAGGGATACTCATGCACTTGGGTTTCCACTTGGCCCTCAACTCTCACCTATGGCTTGAGTAAACTGTATCATAGCAGGGGCCACACCCCAGTAAACCATTTTAGCAGACAAACTAAACCATGTTGAGGTTGATTGATTGGCCTTAAATCCACGTGCAAATTAGGGGGCTAACTACTCCAAGCAAGTGAAGACTTCCCCCAGAAGAATGGATGAATGAGTCTAATTTCTTCTAATGGCCATTAGGGCAGTTGAAGCAAGCTCTGTGATGCACTTAGAGCTTTGTCAGACATTGAAGACACCAAGATCATCCACTGAATCCCAGACCATTGCCAATCATCCTGAATTTTGTTCTGTTACTAGACTTTAATGTCTCTAGAAAAGAGAGTAAAGCTGAGATTGAGATTTTGTGCAACTCTGCTCCACTTAAATACAATTCATGCATGAGTCAAGACATCACCTCATGATGTCATTCATATTCTTCAAAATTAAAGACAAGCAACAGCCCAACTGGCACCTGGTCAAGTGTTCTCCCTGAAATAGATAAATGGAAAGTTGTTGAAATTTTATTGAAAGCCTTGAATTCTAAATCCCCATCGTCACATTTAGTACCTTTGTGACTTTTAGTGAGTCACTTAAAAATCACTAGTTTTCTTTTCTGTTTTTCTTTTGCCTTTGAAATGGATGGGGAAAGGGAATGAACCAAGTAACATCTAAGATGGGATTAGGTTTTAAAATTATTGTCCTATAGCTCTTCTTGAAGATATTGTGTCTTTAAAAAATAGAATCTAAGATGATCCTGAGATATAAAGGATACAAGTGACTTTTCTACAATAATGTTAATATTCTTTCCCAGGGAGCCATTGATGTTATCAAGTGAAAACATAACACATTCTTAAAGTAAACAACAAAAGCTTTGGGAAGGAAATAAAGTCTATATGATTTTATATTTTAAAATGTAAAGTTACCTATGATAAGCTTAAGCTAAAAGCCAATGTTATAATTGGATGCATGCTAAGTAATTTAAATGGACTTAGGATACATTGGCCAAGTACAACTATGGGAAGTCAGAAGGTATAAGGAAAATGAGTACTTACATCCTGAATAAGAGCCAGGAGTGTATCATAAAAGTAACATTAATAGTTATGCCATTTGCTTCAAAGCAGAAGTATTCAAAGCTACACAACTGAGTAGACTAAGATGAAATCAGGCTGGAAATTCAATATCAACAGCAGGAAGCAATTGAAAAGTTCAAAGAATAAGAAGCAGAGAGGAGACCAGCTACAGCAACCCCAATCAGCAAGTCATAGGAATATGGGAATGTTGGAACAATTCTATCTTGCCACAGTGGGAATCCTTCAGAGAATACTACTTTAGGAAAACCCTACATTTTTAGTTATGTAAATAATCCAAGTTTGGGTACACAGTGACACTTCTAGTTATGAAATACTTAGGGATCTTGGGAAGGGGAGATAAGCCAATTAAAAGCTGGATTATGGAGTTCCATGGAGCTCTCACCCACACCACTTCAAAATTATGTAACAGGGGGACTCTGAATGACATCTGGAGCTTGAAAACCCACAAAATGACATGGAGAAGCTAACCTCCCACTGAGGACAGCCTGGCAGCCCATCAGGGAGTAGCCAGCCCAGCACTCTGGAAGCCAAGCCCAGGTTCATGTGAGTCAGAGGTTTTAGCCCCAGAGTGGCCAGACCAGCAGCCAGCTGGAGGAACCCCAGAACAACAGCAGCTGTGGCATTTACAGAATTGTCAACACATAGATGCCTAGGACAAAGTAAGAGGTCAGTGCTCTATGCACTTTGGGACTGGATGGGAGAGCTTGTGGGCTCTTTCCCCTGGGGGCGAGAAGCTGCTGAGGAGCCTGCACAGCTTGCGCCACATTGCCATGTTGCAGCTTCAGCTCCTGGATTGCAAACTGTAGGGTGATCTGGAGATCAGTCTGGGGGGGTAATCGCTCTTGCTTTACCCTTCTTGGAGCTGGATTGTGGTCTGGGGGGGGAGGTCTTGTGGTATGTGTCCAGCTTGCCAGAGCATGTGAAGACCTCAGTGAGGCCACCCAACTAATATCTCTGGAAGTTGGGAAAACCCCAGCATTTGGGACAGAAGCTCCCCTGGCTGGTGGCAGAGTCCTACTGTGGCAACAAGCCCAAAAATCAGGTAATTGAGTGGCAACATGCCTAGGCAAAGGAAACAAAATAAACAGAAAAATGTAACATTAGACTCCTATTTTGGGTTGGGGGGAAGAGGATCAAAGCATGGAACAGGAAGAGGACTGTGAGGTCAGAAATCCTGCACCAAAAGCCCCAAATGAAAATACGAGCTGGCTACAAGCCATAGAGGACCTTAAGAAGCAGATAAGAGAAGTGGGGGGGGGGGGTTGGGTAATGAAATGAGAAAGATGCAAGAAAAGTATGAATTGACAGTCAACAGCCTGACTGAGGAAAATAACACCTTAAAAAAAACACTAACTCAAATGGCAAAAGAGACTCAAAAAGACAATGAGGAGAAGAATGCTTAAAAATCCAAATTTGCCAGATGGAAAAAGAATCTCAAAAGCTCACTGAGGAGATTCATTCCTGCAGAATTAGCCTGGAACAAATGGAAGCTAGTGACTTTATGAAAAATCAAGATGCTATTAAGCAGATTCAAACAAATGATCAGTGAAAGAATCTAGAAATCATCCTTCAAGAAATTCTCAAGGAAAATTGCCCTGATGTTTTAGACCCAGAGGGCAAAATAGAGGTTGAAAGAATCCACAGATTACCTCCTGGAAAAGATCCCAAAAAGAAAACTCCTAGGAATATTATAGCCAGGTTCCAGAATGGAAAAACTGTAACTGATGAAACTTTTCTCAGTATGAAAATAGTTGAAGAAGGGTATATGGGCATACGAATACATATGTGAATGTGTGTATATATGTTTTCAGGTATACATAGATAGAGGGCACAGGTCGAATTTAATAGGAAGGGATGATACTTAAAAGGTGAAATTAAGAGGTGAGAGAGAAATATAATGAGAGGAGATGGGGAGGGACAGAATGGGGTGGACTATCTCATATAGAAGAAGCAAGGGAAAATAGTTACAAGGGAAGGGAAGAACAGGAAGGCAAAAAGGCAAAACCTTATCCTCATTGAATTTGGATCGGGGAGAGAATGACATACATACTGAATAGGGTTCCTCACCCTACAGGAGAGTAGAGGAGAAGGGGATGAGAGGGGGTGGTCAATGGAAGGAAGGGCAGACTGGGGGGGGGGGGAAGTTGGAAGCACCCACTTTTGAAAAGGGACAGGACCAAAGTGGGGAGTGGACTAGGTGGGAGGTGGGATAGGAGGGAGGGAAATATAGTCAGTCTTTTACAATATCTCTACTATGATAATGTTTTGCATAGCTGAACATGTACATTATATACCGAGTTGCTTATCTTCCTTTTAAAACCAATATATATATATATATATATATATATATATATATATATATATATACTATGATTAATACTATTGTGCATATAATTGGGAGATAAGTTGTGCAGGCATTGGGGCACAGGGATTCACCTTGCCCTACTGGAAAAGTTGAAGGGGGTATGAGAAAAGAGATGGGAGATAGAATGGGACTGGGATGGGATATCCTGTGGGACTGCTATTCTGGGGTGGTGGGTAGGGGGAAAATGGGGAAAAAATTGTAACTCAAAACCTCACGAAAATGAATGATATAAATCAGAAGTTAATAAAGCATTTGAAAAAATAATTCGATTATGGAATGGAATTAAAGTTGATTTGAAGTATTCTCTTCAGTCTAACTGAAAAAAAATGCCTTTTTACCCTAACATTGGACATGAGAAGTATAAATCTTTGCTTAAATACTCTCCGAAATATTTTCCCGAGCTGATTAATAAAAATGATAATAGATCATATAGGGTAGAGTTTTATGGGATGTAAAATATATGCTACCTGCAAGAAGCTGAACAAGTTATTCAACCTGTCTGAATGAACATGTCTTCATCTGGGAAATGAAAGTACATACTCAAAGGATTGGTGTGAGGATACATGCTATCTTATGTTACACATGTTATCTTATATGAAAGGAGGCAAGGTAGCATAATTAGTAGAGAGATGGACATGGAACTAGGTAGATGTATATTCAACTTGTGGCTTTGTGGTTGTGGGTAAATAATGTAGGGTCTCAACACTTTGGGAAAGTTTTCTGAGGCTGTGAATTCCAACCAGGTTCTGGCCTTCATTAGTAAAAGAAATACCTCAGTGCTGTCCATACCAATGCAATTACAGGTCCAGTGCCTATATACATTTTATGTGAATTTCCCACCAACCCTGTGAGTGACTATTATTATTATTCCCATTTTAGAGATAAAGAAATCAACACTCAGAGAGGTGCAGTGATGTGTCCAGTTTCATGCAGATAGCAAATATCAGGATTTGGAACTGAACCCAGGTGGCTCAAAGTCCAGTGCACTAGCCATTGTGCTATGAAGTCCTTATAATCTGACTATAGCAATGTATCTAATTTATTTCTTAGTTTTGTGGCCTCCAGCAACCATTTCCTCAAGATCATTTTCAGACATTTTAAAGTTATGGTGGGAAGAATTTTCCTTTGCCTACTCTGACAAATTAGTCCATTTCTCCGTTGCTACATCATTTAATCTCATGCCTCTTTCAGTAGTATTCAGGTTTTTAATCTGTACCCTCCATGTGCTCCATTAACTTTAGTCAGATAACATTATTTCTTTCTCTATGTAGGTCCTATTTCTTGCCTTTAGATAGTCAAAACTCATAATTTGTCTCATAGTCACTTAATCCTATGTGTTCCTTCAAGCTTTCCAGTATTATTGCCTATTATTTGCCTTTACACATTCTCCCTTCTAATCAAATTGGTTTTATGACTGTCCCCTAGTACTTGGCACAATGCCTGCCACATAGTAGGCGCTTAATAAATATTTGTTGACTTGATGAACTAAAATGCTATCTTCTATCTCTTGTCCCTTGCACAAGTAGTCAGTTCTCCTGTGAGTGTCTAAAATGTGTTGGATTTCCCCCAGGTATTCCTTTTCCCTCCCTCTTGCAACTACTTTGTGGTTTTTTTTTTAATATCTATATAATTGTGATTTCATTTTACAAGATTGTTGTTCAATATTCTTCAATATTTTTAAAATTGTTGACTCCCCTCTCCTATAATTAGACTCCCTGAGGACAAGGACTACTTTTTTTCTTTAATTTCTATCCATTACTATGGAGCAAATCTTTTTGTACATAGTAGGCACTTAATTCATGTGTGTTGAACTGAATTCTCTAATAATATCATATAAACTGTCTTGCTAATAAATAGACATACTCACCCTTCTATCAAGTTGCCTGGATCTTGAGTTAGAAGAAACAGTTTCCCTCGTCCCACGTTATTAGATTGTGCACTCTTTGAAGAAAGGGACTCTCTTTTGCCTCTCATTGTATTCCCAGTAATTAACCCAGAACCTATCATATGGTAGGCACTTAATAAATGTTTACTGACTGACCTATTCTAGGTGAATTTAGATATATCATAGTATCTTTATGAAATCTGTTTTATCATCTGTAAATTTGCAAGAATAATACCTCCCAGTTCTACCTTATAATTCTTGTGAAAAAATAGTGAAATAATTAATATGAAAACTTTTAAAAAGCAGCTGTTCAATAAATGTTTATTAAGTACCTACTATATTCAAGACATGTACTAAGTGCTGAGTATACAAAGAAAATTAAGAGAGTCCATGTTCTCAAAGAGCTCACAGTTTAATGGGGGAAAAGAATATTAGAACAACTATATATGATCAACCTATATGGAAGATGAATTTGAAATAATAAATCTAGGGAAAGCACTGGATTTAAGGAAGATTGAGAAAGGTTACGATAATACCAATGCTATACCATAGCAGCTGCTATGAATATGCATATGCATCCCCAGGGTTTGTTTGCAAATTGTAACAAACCCTCTTCCTCCAAAGTATTTATTTAGGACATTGTTATTAGGATACCAAAAAGCAAGGTTTAGTAAAATACTCATCACCAATCCAGGAAGCTCCAACATGGCAGGTGTTCTCTCTGTCAAGCGTCCCCACAAGCAAGTTCCCCTAGGCAAGTTATTCACTCTGGCTGCTTCTCTCTCAACTGGAGTCTCTCTCCATCCACACCTCTCCCTCCAAGCAATAATGTATATATATACATATATTGTTTCCAATCAAAGACTTGATTGGCTTAGTTTTAGAAGCTTGGAAATAAGCACTTAATTGGAACAGTATGGGGATCCCTGTGGCCCAGAGCCTAATTGACTCTGCATCAGGCCTCCATGTGAGGCCTATTAATAGGCAGGGAAGATCTTGTATCCCATTAGAGATTACCAATTCAAATTGTCTCATTTTACAGGTGAGGAACATGAAACACAGCATCATACATTTAGTAAGTGTCTGAGACAGGAAATAAATTCAGATATTTCCTGACTCCATATATAGAACATTGTCAACTATTCCACACCAACTCCACTTTTTATTATCTGATGCAAAGTGAAATGAGCAGAAGCAGGATGAAATGCAAAGAGAAATAACCAATCATGAGATCATCAAATGGTAAAATAAATCTCCTGTCTCTTACATTTTGCTGTCTGATACTCCATTGTAATAAATAAGTATAGTCAAGAAAAAAAATGTCAATAAATGGTGATACCATAAGAAAATTGGGAGATCAAGGAATACTTTACCTGTCAGATCTCTGGAGAAGGGAAGAATTTATGGTCAAATAAAAGATAGAGAATATTACAAGATGTAAAATGGATAATTTTCTTTATATTAAAGAAATTTTTGCACAAATAAAACAAGGAAAGAAAGATTAAAAGGGAAACAGAAATCTGAAAAACAATTTACATATATATGTAGGTTGAGATATATATACATATATATGTATATGTATACACACATACATATATATATATATATCAAGTGCCTCTGATAAAGGTCTCATTTCTCAAATATATAGAGAATTGAGTCAAACTTATAAGAATACAAGTCATTCCCCAGTTGATAAATGGTCAAAGGATATGAACAGGAAATTTTCAGTTAAAATATCAAAGCTATCTATGATCATAGGAAACATGATCTAAATCACTATGAATTAGAGAAATGCATACTAAAAACAACTCTGTGGCACCAACTCATGTGTAAGACACTGGCTAATATGATAGAAAAAGGAAATGATAAATACTGGAGGGGATGAGGGAAAATTCAGACAATAGTGTATTGTTGATAGAGATATAAAATGAGTCAACCATTTTGGAGAGCAATTGGAACTGTGCCGAAAAGACTATAAAACTATGCATTACCTTTGATCCACCAATACCAACACTAAGTCTGTATCTCAAAGAGATTTGTTTTAAAGGAACAGGACCTGCTTGCACAAAAATATAACAGCTCTGTGGTGACAAATAACTGGAAAAGCCCAGGAATTGGGGAATGACTGGACAAGTTATGGTATATGAATAAAATTGAATACTAGTATCTTATGAGGAATGATGAGCAAGCAGATTTCCAAAACACCTGAAAAGAAGGGGGCAGAGCCAAGATGGTGGAGTAAAAGTAAGAACTCACTTGAACTCCTCTGTGAATTACTTCAGTAACCTCTAAAAAGTGAATCTGAATGAATTTTAGAGTGGTAGAATCCACTGGGAGACTGAGTGTGGCATATTTTCAATCCAGGAAGGTGTGCACATGGGACTGGGCAAGGGAAGCACAGAGCAGGGGCTGCACCAGCACAGACATGATACCTGACCACAGTGGAGCCAGAGCAAGTCTAAGTGACCTGATTCAGCTACCACAGGGGCTGACCTCTCACCACAGAACAGGTGATCTGTTGGAGGTGCGTAAGAGAAAGCACAGGAACCATAGTGGTGGCAGCTAATTCTGGGGCTACCAACCCACAACCTGGATGTTTAAAAATCATCTACCTGAGCTCCCAGAAATCAAGACGGTGGGGTAAACCTTAGTGTCTCCCTAAGACTCTAAAAACCCAGAGAATATTTCCTCAGGGTAAAATCCTGAAACAGTCCAACCTTAGGTGGGCTTGGGAGTCCTAGAGGCAGGGTGTGGCTGTGGCTGTGCCAAGGCAATGGTGCAGGACAAGAGCTGTCCCAACAAGTTCCATCTCAGCTGACCAGCAGGAGATCCCAAACCCCAGGGGGACGGAGCCAGAAAAGCACTAACACGAGAACCCGAGGTGTGCCTTCACACAACAAGGGGAACCCACAACCACCAGAGATGCTGACCACCAGCAACTAAACCTGCCTGAGTTTCAGCCTAGGTGCTGGGAGGTGGAATCCTGAAGCAGCCAGACCATACCTCCCCCACACCTTATACTGTGAGCTTCAGAGTAACCTTGAGAGAACTCAGAAAGCCCTGGCCTTGGCCTCAGTTTAGACCCACAAAGGACACAGCACACAAAGCCAATAACCAGACCCCTAGCTCCCAGCAAAGGAAGCATGGGTCACAGCCCTCTATATTCCAGAAGCAGAAATCCACTTTAAAGGCCAGAAAATAGGCAATCACAATGAGAAAGAAGCAATTTCCAAAAACAGAAATGATTGAATCCTTTTATAGTGAGCGAGAAGAACCAAATTCACAAGAGGTCAGCACTGACTCTATACCCAACACTGAAACATCAACAGGGAATATGAATTAGTTTCAAACCAAGAAAGCATTCTTGGAAAAGGTCAAAAAGGATTTCAAAAGCCTACCTAGAGAGGTAGAAGTTAAACTAACTAATTATTTTAAAATTACACTTAACAAAATAGAAAAAAATTTATTGAAGAAAACAGTTCCTTAGAAAGTAAAATTTGTGAAATTGGAAAAAGAGGCGCAAAATCTAACTGGAGAAAAAAACTCCCTAAAAACAAATTCTGAACATATTAAAAGGAGCTTCAAAATTAATCAAGGAAAATAATTCGCTAAAATTAGAATCAATTGATTTAAAGCTAATGACTACAAGGCATCAAGAATCATTCAAACAAAACCTAAAGAATGAAAAATTAGAAATAAATGTAAAATATTTCATTGGAAAAACAATTGACTTGGATAACAGATCTGGGAAATATAACCTAAGAATTATTGGTCTACCAGAAAGGCATGATGAAAAAAAAGAGCCTGGACAACATATTCCAAGAACTCATCAAGGAAAATTGCCCTGACACCCTAGAATCAGAAGGTAAAATTGTTCTAGAAAGAATCCACTGGACACCTTCTATAAGAGATACAAAACTGAAAACTCCAAGAACCATTGAAGTCAAATTCCAGAACTATCAGATCAAGGAGAAAATAGAGCAGGCAGCAAGAAGGAAACAATTCAAATATCATGGAACTATAATTAGGATCTCACAGGACCTAGCAGCTTCTACTTTAAAAGATCAGAGGGACTGGAATGTAATGTTTCATAAGGCAAAAGAACTCAGAGTACAACCAAGATCAACTATCCAGCAAAACTAAGCATAATTTTTCAGGCAAGGAGATGGTCATTCAATGAAATAAGGGACTTCCAGATATTCCTGATGAAAAAGCCAGAATTCAGTGGAAAATTCAGCCTCCAAATACAAGACTCAAGAGAGACATAAAAAAGGTAAACAAGGAAAATACACACATACACACCTACACATACACACATAACTTGTTATTCAATAAGAGCAACCTGTTTACATCCCTATATGGGAAGCTGATACCTATCTATATTGAGAATTGTATAATCATCATGATATATAAAAGGGTCACCTACCCAGCAAAACTGAGTATTTTGTTTTAGGGGAAAATATGGTCATTCAGTGGAATAGAGGACTTTCAAGCATTCTTGAGGAATAAAACAGAGTTGAATAGAAAATTTGACATTCAGACACAAGAAGCAAGTGATACTTGAGAAGGTAAACAGGGAAAAGGAATCAAAAGGAACTTATCAAAGTTGAACTATTTACATTCCTACATGGAATAACAATAACTGTGACTGATGAAACCTTTCTCAGTATGAAAATAATGGACGAAGGGTATACGGTTATATGATTATATATGTGAATGTGTGTACATATATTTACAGGTATACATGGATAGAGGGCACAGGTCAAATTTGGTGGGAAGGGATGATACTTAAGGGGTGAAGTTAAGAGATGAGAGAGGAATGTGGCAAGAAGAGATAGGGAGAGACAGGGTGGGGTAAACTATCTCATATAGAAAAGGCAAGGGAAAATGGTTACAAGGGAAGGGAAGAACAGGAAGGCAAACAGGCAAAACCATATTCTCATTGAATTTGGCTCAGGGAGAGAATGACATACATACTAAATGGGATATCTCACCCTTCAGAAGAGTAGAGCGGAGGGGTATGGGAGGGGGGAGGATGGAAGTGAGAGCAAGCTGGGGGAGGGCAGGTTGGAGGCACCCACTTTTGAAGAGGGACAGGATCAAAGTAGAGAATGGACCAGTTGGGAGGTGTGATGGATGGGAGGGAAGTATAGTCAGCCTTTTACAATATATCTACTATGGTAATGTTTTGCATATCTATACATATACAACATATACTGAATTGCTTATCTTCCCAACAGTAGTGGGTGACAAGAGATGGAGGGAATGGATCTGGGATTCGAAGTATTAAAATTAAATGTTTCAAATATATATAAATACTATTATTAATACTATTTTGCATGTAACTGGGAGATAAGATGTGCAGGCATTGGGGCACAGAGATTCACCTTTCTCTAATGAAAAAGTAGAAGGCAGTATGGGAGGAGATATGTGAGAGAGAAGATTGTCCTGTGGGACTGCTATTCTGGGGTGGTGGGTAGGGGAAAATGGGGAAAAAAATTGTAACTCGAAATCTGGCAGAAATGAATAACATAAACCAGAAGTTAATAAAGCATTTGAAAACAAAAATCTATCATGCCCTACAGGCACTAGGAGGGGAAAGGGGAAAGAAAAAAAGTGGTGGTTAGAAGAGAGGTAAGAAGTAGTAAGGGGGAAGGGTAGGAAAAGGGACAGGGGTTGATAGGGAGGTAATACTGAGGGAGGCAGCAATCAAAAAGGAAAACTCTTAAGGAGGTGAAGGGAGAATGGAAAAATAAAAGCATAAACAGTGAGGGAATAGGATGGAGGGAAAGACACAGATAGTAATCATAACTGTGAATGTGAATGGGATGAACTCCCCCATAAAACAGAAGCAGATAGCAGAATGGATTAAAAACCATAATCCTACAATATGCTGTCTGTAAGAAACACATTTTAAACAGGGGGATACACATATGGCAAAGGTAAAAAGCTGGAATAGAACATATTATGCTTCAGCTAAAGTAAAAAAAAAATAAGCAGGGGTAGCAATCCTCATCTCAGATGAAGCAACAGCAAAAATAGATCTAATTAAAAGAAATAAGGATGGAAACTATATCTTGCTAAAAGGCACCATTGACAATGAAGTAATATCATTACTAAACATATATACAACAAGCAGTATGGCATCCAAATTCCTAGGGGAGAAGTTAAGGGATTTAGAGGAAGAAACAGATAGTAAAACTATACTAGTGGGGACCTCAATCTCCCCCTCTCTGAGCTCAATAATTCTAACCTCAAAATATATAAGAAAGAAGTTAAGGAGACAGATTGTTAGAGAAGGTAGATATGATAGACCTCTGGAGAAAATTGAATGTGGATAAGAAGGAATATACCTTCTTCTCACCGATACATGGCACATAAAAAATAGACCAGACCATGTACTAAGGCATAAAAACCTTACAATCCAGTCCAGAAAGTCAGAAATACTAAACACATCCTTTTCAGATCATGAGGCAATAAAAATTCTATGTATTAAAGGGCCATGGAAAGACAGACTAAAAACTAATTGGAAACTAAATAATTTAATCCAAAAGAAAGAGTGGGTCAAACAAGAAACCATAGAAATAATCAGTAATTTCATACAAGATAATGACAACAATGAGACAACACACCAAAACTTGTGGGATGCAGCAAAAACAGTTCTTAGGGGAAATTTTATATCTCTGAATGCATATGTGAATAAAATAGAGAAAATGGAGATCAAGAAATTGAACATTCAACTGAAAAAGCTAGAAAAAAATTATAAATCCCAAATAAATACTAAATTAGAAATATTGAAAACCAACATAGAGATAAATAAAATTGAAATTAAGAAAACTATTGGACTAATAAATTAAACCAAGAGTTTGTTCTATGAAAAGAACAGTAAAATTTTAGGCAAACCAATGAGAGTCAAGCTCATAAAATTTTCATGTCCCTGTCTTCTTTTATGCCTCTTTGTGTGGCATAATTTTCCCTTTTCTGCCTCCTTCTTTCCTCTTCTCCCATTACAGTTCCTTTGCTCCCTCTAATGGGTTTTTTTTTAATCATCATCTTGGTTAGTTTTTACCCACACCCTCTATCTATGTATAACCCTTTTATATGTCACAATGACTACACAATTCTCAATATTGACAGCTATCAGCTACCCCTGTAGGCATACAAACAGGTTGCTCTTATTAAATAACAAGTTGTGTGTGTGGGTGGGTGTGTATGTGTGTGTTTTCCCTGTTAACCTCTGTTTGATGAACCCAAAGACCCTAGCTTCTGGGATTAGAATTAATTATTTGACAAAAACTGCTGGGAAAACTGGAAAATACTATGACAGAAACTGGGCATACAACAGTATCTTACACCATATAGCAAAATAAAATCTAAATGGATGCATGATCCAGATATAAATGCTGAGACCATAAGCCATCTGGGAGAGTAAATAGGTTACCTGTCAGATTTATGGATAAGGGAGGAATTTGTGACCAAAGAAGAGATAGAGAGCATTACAAAATGCAAAATGATTAATATTGATTACATTAAATTGAAAAGGTTTTGTACAAATAAAGTTAATGTTAGCAAGATTAGGAGGGCAGTGGAAAATTGGGAAAGAATTTTTATAACTAGTGTCTCTGATAAAGGCCTCATTTCTAAAATATACAGAAAATTGAGTCAAATTTATAAGAATACAAGTAATTCCCCAATTGATACACGGTCTAAGGATATGAACAGGCAGTTTTCAGAGGAAGAAATTAAATATATCTATAAACATATGAAAAAGTGCTCTGTCACTATTGATTAGTGAAATTCAAATAAAAAGTAGCATGTTGCTACTTAATTACTTGACTTTTGGGCTTGTTGCCACAGTAGGACTCTGCCACCAGACAGGGAAGCTTCCATCCCAAACATTGGGGTCTTCTCAACTGCCAGAGGTATTAGTTGGGTGCCCTCCCTGAAGCTCCCACACACTCTGGCAAGCTAGACACACACCCCAAGACCTCCACTCCAGACCTCAATCCAGATTCAGGGAGGTTAAAGCAAGAGCAATTACCCCCCCAGACTGGTCACCGGATACCCCCACAGTTTGCAGGCCAGGAGCTGAAGCTGCAACTAAAGCTACAAAATGGCAGCTGAGCTGTCTCCTCAGCTGCTTCATTGCCACCAGGGGAAGAAGCGGATGCATTCCCAAATACTGGTCCCAAAGTCCATAAGGGCACTAACCTCTCACTTTGTCCTAGGCATATCTGTGTTGATAATTCTGGAAATGCCACAGCTGCTGGTGTTCTGGGGTCCCTCCAGCAGGCTGCTGCTCTGGCCACCCTGGACCTAAAACTTGTGACTCAAGATGTCCTGGGCTTGGCTCCCAGAGCACTGCGCTGTCGGCTTCCAGAGCACTGTGCTGGCCCTTCCCTACCGGGCTGCTGGGCTGTCCTCAGTGGGAGGTTAGCTTCTCTGTATCATTCCATGGGTGCTGGAGCTCCAGAAGTTGTTCAGAGTCCCCTTTTACATTATTTTGAAGTGTTGTGGGCTGGAGCACTGTGGAAATGCTGTTTCGACTCCGCCATCTTGGCTCTGCCTCAAGAGGTGCATTTTAGAAAGTGGATGAAGACACATTTTGCAGCTTGGCAATCTATTAGGTAATTTTTCCTATCAATTTGCAAGCCCTCAATGTTTTTCTTTTGTAATTAATTGGGTATTAGGAAAAATCTAAAAGTGTAAGGTATTCAATAATAAGAATATAATTTCAAGTATCAAATGTTAGAAAGGTGGCAATAATAATAAAAAATAAGAAGACCAAGAGATTGGAGTTAATGTTCCATCAATAGCTGAAGATACTGAACAAGAACTTGGTGGCTGGGGGAAGGGACTAAATATAGCTAGATAGATGGATGGAAGGATGGATGCATACACAGATAGATGGATACATAGCTAGATACATAGATATAATAGATAACTAATATGTGCCAGCCATTGTCCTAAGGACTTTACAAATATTATCTCGTTCAATCCATATAACTACCTTACATAGCAACCATGCAAGGTAGGGGCTATTATTTTATAGTTAAGGAAACTATAGGCAAAGAGCAGTTAGATGATTTGCCCAAGGTAACATGTGTAGTAAATGCCTGAAGCCAGATTTTAATGTAGATCTTTCTTATCCTTGGTCAAATGGTCTATCCACTATTCTACCAACTTATCTGAATAGAGGTAGCAGGGTTCATTGTTAAAAATTGAGATTTCAGAGTCATTAAATGGATGTCAGTTTGAAAGAGATGTCAGTGCAACCAGAACTTAAACAAAAATCACTCTCTAATAGCCCTCACAAATGGTCATCTATCCTTTGACTAAGGATCTTAAGTGAGTGGAAACCTGTTATATAACAGAGCATTTTATTCTACTTTGAAACAGTACAATACTTTGAAGGTTTTTTAATACATTAAACTGACATCTCTCTTTTGACAACTTCCACCTGTTACTATCAATTCAGCCCAATATAATCAAGAAAAATGAATTAAATTTCTATTCCATAAAATAGTCTTCAACTATTTGAAAACAGTTATCAGGCCCTTCCTGCACTACAAACCTTTTCTTCTCCAGGATAATCATCCTAGGTTCTCCAAACAATCTTCATGAGGCATGATCTGTAGGTTCTTCACCATCTTGATTATATTCCAGGTGCTCTGCAGCTTATCAATACTTTTTTTTCAGTTGTAGAGTTAGAATATAACAATATCTTAGATGAGGTTTTACCATAGTGAAGTTCAGAGGTACCATCATCTCCTATTCTCAGACATTATACATCCTAAAGGAAGTCTAAAATCTCATTAGCCTCTTATAACACCAGATCATTCGTTTGATATATGTGGAAGTTTAAGTCCACACTCTATACCAATATCTCCCAAGTCAACTTTTTAAACATGCCTCTCCATCTTACTCTCCATTTTCCCTCAGAAGTTCTGCTTGGTTTGACTCCAGGGAATATCATGCCTCCCCCAGGATAAGTTAATCAGTTGAAATTTTATTGTCAAACAAATTAACTCAGCTTTTGATACTCAATATCTTCTCAACTTACCTGCAGTTACTTCTTCCCTCTGATTGGAGGGCTGGGTAGTGGAGCAATAAACTTCTTCCAAAGCCTTCCTTTATAGAAGGCTCATAACTTTCTAGGTAACTCTTCATTTTCCATTAGTGGCTTTGTTTAGTTTAACTCTAAGGAACATATATTACCATGGGTACCCTTTTATGTCCCTCTTTTTCAGTTTCCTTTTGTGTATCATCTTCCCTCATTATATCACAAGTTTTCTAAGGGCAGGGATCATTTTTTCTTTTTTTAATTTTTATTCAAAACTTCAGCACAGTGCCTACCACATAGTAGATACTTAATAAATGCTGTTGAATCAAATTATACTTGTAAAATAGATTTTTTTAATCTCAATTGAATTTCATCTTCTTAGTGTTGGTTCATTGTTATAGCATGTTGAGATCTTTCTGGATACTGAGGGTTATCTAATATATTACCTATATGATTTAGTTTTATGTTTCCTTTAAATGTGATATCTATTCCATCGTCCAATTGATTGACCAAAGAAATATAAATAGCATAGAAATGAGCACAGATTCTTGAGCTACTAGAGACATCCTTCAAGTTTACTTCAAGCAACTGAAAACCTTTCTTTCAGGTGTGGTCATTCAAGCAATCCTAAAATTCACCTATTACTCATCTTCAACTAGACTTTAAAAATGGATGAGAGATATGAAGAAATTAAAAGAAAAATTTGAAGGATAGAGCTTTGATGGAGGCAGTGAAAAAGACAATGTATCAGAATCAGGATGTTTCACTTAGAAGGGATGTCAAGCACCTTCTTTTCCATTCTTGTACCTGATCAGAAATCCCAACAATCCTAGAATGACAGTGTCATAATTATTTCTATTTTAGTCATGAAGAAACTGAGACTGATAAGGGTTTAGTAATTCACCCAGGGTCACACAGTTAGTAAGTATCTGAGGCTAGATTTTAACTCAGGTCTTCTTGACTCCAGGACCAGCACTCTATTGATATCTCCTCTTTATAGTTTGTATTGTGTTATAGAAAATTTTATTATCAAGTGGATTTTTGTTCAGGTACTGGTTGTATTATATTGCTTCTGAGGTTTCTTTCCTTTCTTGGCATTCATTCTTTGATTCTTAAATCTGTATCTGCATCTACTAATTCTTTCAACTCTATTCTCTCTACTAGTCCAGTATCTTCAACACTATGGTAAACATTAATCCAGCAATTGATTCATCTCCCTCTTTATAGCATCTTACAGTTTACTGATGACCTTCCTAAAGCGTGCTGATGAGAAATTAATGTATTTTTTCCAAATGTGATCAAAGTACACAAAAGACTTGTATAGATTCAATTACGAATTGCTCCTTAAAAATAAGGAACAACTTAAAATGCTAAGAGTATATTTGGTGTTTGTGTCTAGAGTATAACAATATAATAAAAATGACAATATCACAAAAGTTAATTTATACTTTTATTACCATATCAATGAAATTAACAAAGAGACACTTAATATAACTTGATAAAACAATGACAAAATTCATTTAGAAAAACAATAAATCTAGAATATCAAAAGAAATGATTAAAAGAGATAAGGATGATAAAAGAAAAGCACTTTCCAAACCTAAACTACATTATAAAAGATCAATCATTGAAACCATCGGGTACTAGTAAAATATTAGTGAATTGATCAATGGACTAGATGAGGAAGAATAAAAAATAATGTAATTCAACAGCACAGTATGAAAGTGGAAAATACAAATTATCCAGGAAATAACTATTTTACAAAAGCTGCTGGCAAAATAGGAAAGCAGTTTGGCAGAAATTAGGCCTAGACAAACATTTCAAATTATATTCCACAATACATTATAAATGGATAAGTAAGCTTAATATTAAAGATCATAGTATTTTAAAAATAGAAAACAAGAAGATCATATACCCTTCACAAATGTAGGTAAGAGATACATTCTTTTTTTTTGAGGGGGGAAGATAGGGCAATTGGGGTTAAGTGACCCGCCCAAGGTCACATAGCTAGTTTTGCGTTAAATGTCTGAAGCCAGATTTGAATTCAAGTCCTCCTGACTCCAGGGCCAGTGCTTTATTCACTGCACCACCTAGCCACCCTGAGATGCATTCTTAAGCCCAGGACAGAGGAAATTACCCAAAAATAAATAGATAACTTTGATTACATGAAACTGAAAATCTTCTGCACAAACAAAATCAATACATCTAGAATAAAGGAAATGGCTGAATAAGGGGGGGGGAAAGGTATGAGAATTCCCTAATAAGGTTTTAGTATCCATAATATATAAATAATTAATATGGATATATGTATGCATATATGTACACACGTCTTCATGTCTTTATGATAGGCATTTCTCAAGGATATGAACGAACAGCTCTCAAAAAGAATAGCAAAGTATTAACAACTACATGAAAGTGTTCTAAATCAAGAATAATGAGATAAAATCAACTCAAAGCAATTCTAAGATTTTACTTCCCACCCTGAAAATTAGTAAAGATGTCAAAGATGGCAATATCAATGGTGGAAGGCTTGGGGAATGACAGATACACTAATAAATTGTTGGTGAAGTTGTAAAATATCACAACCATTTCAAAAAACAATTTAAAACTATGAAATAAAATGACTAAAATGTATATATACTTTGAATTAAAGACTACATTACTGGACACCCCAAGGAAGCTATTGATAAAAGAAAATCCCTCATATACACCAAAATATTCATAACAGCACTTTTCATGATAACAAACCCATTGTTTGAGGAATAACTAAGCATATTGTGGTACATGAATGTAATATAGTATTGTTTTCCTGCAATAAATGATGTTTCTGATGAATCCAGAAAAGTATGGAAAGATATATAGGAACTGATGCAGTATTTAAAGAATTAACTGATGCAGAGCCAAGAAAACAATAAATGCAACAACTATAACAATGGATAGAATTTCCCAGATCTACATTTCTAGTACAAAAGAAAAATAAGTTTAGTTTGACATAACTTGACCTTTTAGAGAAGTCAGAGTAATAGAAACACAAAGATAGTATATTATCACAAACACACATGCACACACACACACAAGACAATATATAAAAATTTAGCAATAAGAAGTTATCAGTGCTATCACATATTCAGAAATTTATCAAAAAGATATTGAACTTGAAACCAATGGGTATATTCTTTCTGTCTCTGTGGATGCAACCACTGATCACTTAGTCAAGTACTATGTGCTAGGCACTGTGGTTTCACTTTATTTTCCCTGGAACCAGGCTTCCATGTTATGTTTTACCATCTCTACACCATTACGGGGCCCCTCTTCTAGACTCCCTTCATATATTATATAACCTAATTAGAATTTAAGCTCCTCTATACATGTATAATACATGTTAAATTGCTTGCCTTCTCATTTAGAGAGAATTTGGAACTCAAAATTTGACAAAAAAAAAAAAGATAACATTGTTTTTACATGTAATTGTAACAAGAAAGCAGTTTGGCAGAAATTAGGCCTAGACAAACATTTCAAACTATATTCCACAATACATTCTAAATGGATAAGTAAGCTTAATATTAAAGATCATAGTTTTTTTTTAAAAATAGAAAACAAGATCATATACCCTTCACAAATGTAGGTAAGAGATGCATTCTTTTTTTTCTTTTTTTTTCTTTTTTTGGAGGGTGGAAGGTAGGGCAATTGGGGTTAAGTGACCTGCCCAAGGTCACATGGCTAGTTTTGTGTTAAATGTCTGAAGCCAGATTTGAATTCAAGTCCTCCTGACTCCAGGGCCAGTGCTTTATTCACTGCACCACCTAGCCACCCTGAGATGCATTCTTAAGCCCAGGACAGAGGAAATTACCCAAAATTAAATAGATAACTTTGATTACATGAAACTGAAAATCTTCTGCACAAACAAAATTAATACATCTAGGAAAAAGAATATTAAAACATAAAAAAAAAGAATTTAGCCTTCATGAGAATGGTGACTGTCTTGCTTGTTTGCATTTGTATTCCCAGAAAATAATATACTGTCTTTCACGTAGTGTTTAATAAGTGAATTTTCTATCATCTATCTTCTATTATATATAAACTATCTAACATCTATCAATCTTTTTATCTATCTAATTTGTAATTAAGATTACTAGAATTTCAAAGTAATTTCAACAAATAAAACATAGGGAAATAATTGACAATCCACTGCATTTTTAAATATCCATTCACTTTCATTTATTCCACCACCATTGTTTTCTCCTACATATCTTGGCTTCAATCTATATGCTTGGTTTTGAACTTATAATGGCTTCAGAAAAGAAAGAGATAGTGTTCTTGACTTTGCTATTTCTTTCCATTTTATTAGTTGATGTGCATGATTTGTTGTGGATGGGGGAGGAAGAAGGTGTTTGAGTGCTACAGTACATGAGCAACAGTAGGAGTAAAGCATGATCTGAAGAATTTGGCTAACAGCATGGGTAAAAAGTAAATTTATTTTGATTAATTCCACACTCCTTATACTCTTGCAAGGAGTTGCATGCCTTGTACATGTGGCAGATTTTCAGGCTCCCTAATTTAGATTTGCTTTGTGAATATCCGATTGATTCCCTAAAACTTAAAGATTAATATATTATTTTTGTAAAGATATGCATTTTACTGATTAAAATCATTGTAAAAAAATTTTATGAAATAATTTCCCCTACAGATGCTTATCTCTTCAGTGACTTTATGATGCTCTGTGTTGCTAAACAGTAAACTAATAATTTACCACTTCTTGTTATAATTATTTGTATAATTCTCTCAACGTATGCGGCCCTTCATTGTTGTTAACACAGAGATGTAATCAGACTTTCCAAAGCAGCTCAGAGACCAGCTACTAAAATCAATATAAAGCAGTGATGGGAATGATTTTACTCATTCTTTATAGACATTTTTCCTTTCCAGGTCTGGTATTTAATGAAAGTTATGCATTAAATTCCTATGCACAAGCCTTAGAAAATGTATTTCTTAGATCTAAGCAAGTTTGGCATCTATTATAATCTTATTTCTTGGTATAATTTCCAAACTGGAGAGGAGGGAGATAAAAGAGAAGTATGAGATTTAAGAAAAGAGGCATGAGGAGATGTGGAGTGAGTTATGGAATTTATTCATTCCACTGAAAGAAGAAATGGAATAAAATTCAAGCTCCCTGCAAAGGCATTGGAATTTACACTTTGATTGTGGAACTGTGAAGGTAGTGGCTTGGAATTCATACTATCCAAAGGAATAAGAAAAAAAAAAACAAGAATTATACACGTCACAAGATATGGCACAATTCTTTTTTTCATGAGCATTTCTCATATACATTATGTGTATGTAGTATTGTAGAGTCATATGTGGTGTGTATGATTGGTGGTATCCATCAATGCAGGCTAAAATAAAATTGTAAATTGTGATACTTAAAATGAACTTTATTTCAGTAGTCAACAAATGTGTTTGAGACTTGGCTGGTTAACTTAATTTCAGTTGGAAGAAGACAGTTTAGTGAAGCCAAGGCTGGATTCCAAATGTGTCCCATGTGATCTATGCATAACTATATCTATATGCCCAGTTTACCATTAACTCAATTTTCCTCTCTGTTTTTAGATTGGGGAAATGGGCTATAGTAAGTAAATATCAAATATCCTTCCTTTGATTCAGTGTCTGAGAAGCAAAAACCCCAAAAGTGAAATAGGTGGAAATATAACTAATGAATAAAAACTTGCAGGATCCATATGGGCTTACCTATTCCTTTGTCTAGGCACATATGCACACACACATGCATATATTAATACCTACACATATGTATAGATACATATATATGGCATTATATGAATATGTACATGGGCATACATATGTGTATACACACACACACATATATATATACATATATATATATATACTTATACATTTGCATGCATACCTACAGTACAGTGTCAATTTTGCTGGTTATCATTTAAGAATATACTTTTTGGAGTGCAGATGCAGAAGCCAAGTACATAGTTTCCAATTTAGATACTTACACATTAATTGTAGAGAATCAGAACAAAATGAGAAAGTATTCTCATTCTCCTCTAATAAAGAAGTTTAAGATACACAAATATAAACACAAAAATTAATACATTTCTACAGAAGAAAGAAGAATTATCAAGTTTTAACAAGATGGTTCTTTCAATTTATATTATATTTAGAATAGAAGCATCAACAGAAATATAAATCCATTTTATATTTTTAGCTACTACAGGGTCTTAATGTATAGGAGACTTTCAAACTTTGAGCTAAAATTATTTTAATAGTATTTATTTACTAAATACTTTCATTTTCTTGTTGCATTTATTTATTTTTTGGAGGGGGGAAGGCAAGGCAATTGGGATTATGTGACTTGCCCAAAGTCACACAGCTAGTAAGTGTGTCAAGTGTCTGAAGTCAGATTTGAACTAAGGTCCTTCTGACTCCAGGACCAGTGCTCTAATTCACTGCACCACCTAGCTACCCCCTCTATAGTTATAAATATACACATACATATATAGGCATATACTTTCCTAAACACAGTGTCCTCCTCATCTTTGTTTTTATGGTTGTGTATATCTCTTTTTCCTATCCATCCTGCCTCCTCTACCCACTATGTTGCCCTCCTATTGCTTGTCTACCCCCCTCCAATGATCCTTCCCCTATCCTCCCATTCCTATAAATCTAAACACCCTTCAGTGTCCCCTTTTACCTAGTCCCTTACCGTCCCCTCTATAGATCCCTGTCTTGTCTTCTTCCCCCCTCCCTATACCCCTACCATTTCTTCTGAATTTAGAAGACTTTTATATTCTTCTATGTATATATAGTTTCCTCTTAGATCCATTACCAATGAAAGTAGGTTATCAGAACTAACTCCTCCTCCCCCATCTAATTCCTCTGTATCAATTCTTCTTCTTGCACCTCATTGGAATAATAACTCTTTCTAGTTGTTCCTAAATGATTTTATGTTTTTTAATTCATGTCATACTAAGATTTACCCTAATCTTTCTTATGAGCTACCCAATTATTAATAAGAATCTGAGACATAGATTTTATATTATACATACATATGCTTATATACACATATGCATATACATAAACACATACATATACATACACATATATACATGTATACATACATATATATGTATGTGTGTATAACAGTCAGTCCTTATGCATCCCTTATAATCAGTCTTTGATATGTATGCATGTACTTTATATTTCTCTTGGTTCTTGTATGTCAAATCTTCTATTGAGTTCAGAATTTTTTTAAACAGTCTTGAAAATTGGAGAGTTTATCAAATATCCATTTTTTTTAACTTTCAGGATTATATTTTATTTTGTAGGGTATGATATTTTAGGACAGAGTCCCACTCCTTTTACTCTTCAATATATTATGTTCCAAGACCTGTGGTTCTTTAATGGGTCTGCTGCTAGTTCTTGTGTGAGTCCAACTGTGACAGCACCATATTTAAATGTTTTAATGTCGATGCTTTTAATATTTTAACCTTGAACTGGGGGGTTCAGAATTTGACTATGATATTCCAATGTGTTTTCCTCATAGGATCTCTTTTAAGTGGTGATAGATTTGTATCTATTTCTTCTCTCCCGTCCCCCATTCTAATACTCGAGGAAAAATTTTCTTTATTTCTTGTATTATTATACCAAAATTCTTTTTTGATCATAACTTTCAGTTATTCTGATTATTTTTATATTTTCTTTTCTTGAACTATACTCCAAATCTGTTGTTTTTCTTGTTTCATTTTTTTATTTTTTCATTATTTATATTTTGTCTAATTATTTCTCTCTCTTATAATTTCACTGACTTCACTTTGCCTAATGCTAATTTTCAAGGTGTCATTTTCTTCCTTAAGATTTGGATTTCCTTTTATAATTGGTTGAATTTCTTTTCATACCCTTCTTGTTTTTCTTGGATTTTCCTTTTCTTTTTTTAGTTTTCCCTCCATCTCTGTCATTTGATTTTTAAAATCCTTTTAAAGATCTTCTATGAATTCTTTTTGGGCAAGTGATCATTTGATGTTACTCTTTGGGGGCTTCTTTACTTCACTATCCTCTCTGAAGATGAACCCTGGTCATCTCTATTTCTATAATAGGTTTCCGTGGTTGCATTCTTTCTCCTTTGTGCATTTTTTTGTGCTAATAGCTTAATTTTTGTAATACTTCTAGCCCTAGAGTGTGGGAAATGGTGCCTTTTGCCCCAGAGCTTCAGATTTTCCCTTTAACCCAAAGCCAAAACCAAACCTCCAACCTCCTGTAAGTGCCTGCAACCAAGGGCTTTCTGCCCCACTACATCTGCACTTACTGAATGTATGCTGGTTCTTTCTCACCCCAGTCACTCTTTGCAGCAAAGTTGGGTCTGGTGTCCCTAGTCAGCAGAGGTTCCCTCAGTCTGCTCAAATACCCAACTCCCCTCACAATGGGGTTGGGGGAGTTCCTGTGGCTGAGGCAGAGGCAGCCTTTCAAAACAACTAACCCCAGGTCTTGTTAAAGTGGAAATTAGCCTGGAAGAGTTTTACTCTTTACTTTACTATTCAGATCTTCTCAGACTGTCCCAGGAAGATCCTGGTTGTGACCCCTTTCTAATTTATCTGTACGACACTTTGTTTGCCCTGAGGTGCTATTTTAACTCTTTTGCGGAGGAAAATCTTGAGAGCTTGGAATTTTCTGACCTACTCTGCCATCTTTCCAGAATCCTCTCCCCTACTATATTTATTTTTAAAATATCATTCAGGAAGTACACAAGATTAAAAAAAACTCCTTATTACTCAAACAATTTTAAGCCTGGAAACATTTGTTTGAATCACGAAATTATAAGAGGGACATTTTTTTCCTAACTGTTCTTGGCTAGACACTGGGGGGGAGGAATCCCCCCCCAGGAAAATTCAGAATCCAAAATGATTCATTTATATTTGAAATATTTTTGAATTTTTCCCATGACTGTGATGTGCAAAAAAAATAGTTGGAGAAATTTTAGCTCCACCCCCTCAAGTAACACAAATCATCTGTTCATTTTTAAAAATATGTAAAAAGAAGAAAACTGTACAAAACAATTCGGTAAGTGTAGGTGTGTGTGTATGTGTGTGTGTTATGTGTGATCTGATAAGCTATATCTGTGGTAGGTTCAGAAACTAATGGCACGATGGCTTCCCACACAACAATATGGAAAACTACATTCATAGCAGGCAATCCTGCTGGCTGAATTATGAAATTTACCTATTAATTATACAGCTATTTGAAGAAGAAGGAATCCTCAGGATGCTGGTGAATCAATCAGTGATTTTATTTTAAAACTAGGAGCTAAAATGAGATGTATGTGAATAAACTTCAGTGTTTCAAAAGATCCTTCATCTAACTACTGTGAAGGTTCTTTACATTACTAAAGATTACAGTCTAATGCATGTTACAAATGTATTATTCTCTTCCCACAAAATCACCCTCTATGATTATTCTTCATATTTCCCAATGATATCCCAAAAGAGAGACTTTCTTTAGTCACATAGTGCTGAAATCCACCCAATCAGTCTTTTTGTCTCTGTCTCCATATACCTCTGTCTCTGAAATAAACAGGGAAATGAATGTTCTCCAAAGTTAGAGAACATGGTCATTGAAGTTGTCTGTGCCAATTTTTTTAAACAAATGCTGGTTTACATCATTCATTTCCAGCAGATTTTGAATTACAATTTTTTCCCCGTTTTTTCCCCTACCCACCACCCCAGAATAGCATTCCCACAAGATATCTCCTCATCCAATCTGTTCTCTCCCATATCTTCTCCCATACTCCCTTTGACTTTACCATTGGGGCGATGTGAATCTCTATGCCTGAACATCTTATCTCCCAATTACATGCAAAATGGTATTAATAATAGTATTTATATATATTTGAAACATTTAATTTTAAAACTTCGAATTTCAGATCCATTCCTTTCCTCCCTTGTCACCCATTCCCTCTGGGAAGATAAGCAATTCAGTATGTGTTGTACATGTATAGCTATAAAAAACATTACCATAGTAGATGTATTGTAAAAGGCTGCTTATAATTCCCTCCCACCCATACCAACCCTGACCTGCTCCATTCCCTATTTTGATCCTGTCCCTCTTCGATAGTAGGTACTTCCAACTTCCCCTCCCCACAAAATGCCCTCCCCTCCATCATTCCCCCTTCATCCTCCTTCCCCCTACTCTCCAGCATGGTGAGATATCCCATTTAGTATGTATGTCATTCTCTCCCTAAGCAAAATTCAATGAGAATATGGTTTTGCCTTCCTATTCTTCCCCTCCCCTGCAGCCACTTCACCTTGCTTCTTCTACATGAGATAGTTTACCCTACCCTGTCTCTCCCCATCTCTTCTTGCCACTTTCCTCTCTCACCTCATAACTTCACCCTTTAAGTATCATTTCTTCCCACCAAATTCAACCTGTGGCCTCTATCCACGTATAACTGTAAAATATATATACACACAATCACATATGTATTCATATGCCCTTATACCCTTTGTCCATTATTTTCATACTGAGAAAGGTTTCATCAGTCACAGTTATTGTTATTCCATGTAGGAATGTAAATAGTTCAACTTTGATAAGTTCCTTTTGATTCCTTTTCCCTGTTTACCTTCTCAAGCATCTCTTGCTTCTTGTGTCTGAATGTCAAATTTTCTATTCAACTCTGGTTTTTTCCTCAAGAATGCTTGAAAGTGGGGCAGCTAGGTGGCACAGTGAGTAGAGTGTCAGCCCTGGAGTCAGAAGGACCTGAGTTCAGATCCGGCCTCAGACACTTAACGCCCACACACACACACACACAAAAAAGAAAGCCTAGCCGTGTGACCTTGGGCAGGTTACTTAACCCCAATTGCCCTCCAAAAAAAAAAAAAAGCAAAAAAACACACACACAAAAAGATAAAAAAAAAGAATGCTTGAAAGTCCTCTAGTCCACTGAATGACCATATTTTCCCCTGAAACAAAATACTCAGTTTTGCTGGGTAGGTGACTCTTGGCTTCAATCCCAGCTCTTTTGCCCTCTGGAATATCATATTCCATGCCCTTCGATCCCTCAGTGTAGAAGCTGCCAGGACCTCTGCTATTCTGATTCTGTTTCCACAATATTGAAATTGTTTCTTCCTGGCTGATTGTAGTATTTTCTCCTTGATCTGGGAGTTCTGGAACCTGGCTATAATATTCCTAGGAGTTTTCTTTTTGGGATCTTTTTCAGGAGGTAATTTGTGGATTCTTTCAACCTCTATTTTGCCCTCTGGGTCTAAAACATCAGGGCAGTTTTCCTTGAGAATTTCTTGAAGGGTGATTTCTAGGTTCTTTCTTTGATCATGGCTTTCAGGTATTCCAATAATTTTTAAATTCTCTCTCCTGGATCTATTTTCCAGGTCAGTGATTTTTCCCATGAGACATTTCACATTGCCTTCTATTCTTTCCTTTGTTTGGATCTGTTTAAAAGCATCTTGATTTCTCATAAAGTCACTAGCTTACATTTATTCCAGTCTAATTCTGAAGGAATGAATCTCCTCAGTGAACTTTTGAGATTCTTTTTCCATCTGGCAAATTTGGCTTTTTAAGGCATTCTTCTCCTCATTGCCCTTTTGGGCATCCTTTGCCATTTGAGTTAGTCTATTTTTAAGATGTTATTTTCCTCAGTCAGGCTGTTGACCCTCATTTCATACTTTTCCCACATCCTTCTCATTTCTCTTCCCAATTTTTCCTCCACTTCTCTTATTTGATTTTCAAAATCCTTCTTAAGGTCCTCTATGGCCTGTAACCCACTCATATTTTCCTTTGGGGCTTTTGGAGCAGGGTTTCTGATCTCACAGTCCTCCTCCTGTTCCTTGCTTCGATCCTCTTTGCCCCCAAAATAGGAGTCCAATGTTGAGTTTTTCTGTTTATTTTGTTTCCTTTGCCTAGGAATGTTGCCACTTAATTACTTGACTTTTGGGTTTGTTGCCACAGTAGGACTCTGCCACCAGACAGGGGAGCTTCTGTCCCAAACATTGGGATCTTCACAACTTCCAGTTCTGGCAAGTTGGCTACCCACCCCAGACCTCCCCACCCCCAGATCACAATCCAGATCCAGGGAGGTTAAAGCAAGTGCGATTACCCCCCAGACTGATCACTGGATCTCCCTACAGTTTGCAGTCCAGGAGCTGAAGCTGCCACTGAAGCTGAAAAATGGTGAGTGTGCCTTGTCTCCTAAGCATCTTCTAGCCCCTGGTGGAGGAAGCCAAAGTGTTCCCTAAATACTGGTCCCAAAGTCCATAGGGCATTAACCTCTCACTTTGTCCTAGGCATGTCTGTGTTGATAATTCTGGAATCACCACAGCTGCTGGTATTCTGGGGTCCCACTGGCTGGCTGCTGGCCTGGCTGCCCTGTGGCGAGAACCACGGCTCATATGGACCTGGGCTTGCCTCCCCATGTGCCGTGCTGTTGGCTTCCAGAGCACTGTGCCAGCTGCTCCCCGCAGGGCCACTGGGCTGTCCCCAGCGGAAGGTTAGCTTCTCTGTGGAGTTCTGTAGGTGCTGGGGCTCCAGAAGTTGTTCATATTCCCCTTTTACATGGTTTGGAAGCAGTCTGGTGGGAGAGCACCTTGGTAGTGCTGTTTCTACTCCGCCATCTTGGCTCCGCCCATTTGTGCCAGTTTTAAAGGGAGAAAAGATATCTTGTATTTGGTGATGTATTTAATAGATTCTTCTTTGTAAAATATGTTTTTTCTGCTGTATTAGTCCCAAAATATTACCTGCCCTGCTTAATAGATTATTCAATAAAGTTTGGCCTAATATACTACAAAGAAAAAATCAGTAAATTGAATAAAACACTCATTATCTGGAATATTATATGAAAAGGGATGGCCCATTCATTGTATTACTACATCATTATGTATACCTGTTGCATAAATCAGAGATGTACAATGAAAGTGGGTTAGAATTGAAGAGAGTGAAGGGAAGAGGATTAATTGAATTCACAAGCTCTGTAGGGTTTTAAAAAGATCTTAAGTGTCCCAATAACACAATGAAAAGCATATGTTTTTGTTAACATAAATGTTTTGCTAGTAATGCTATATTATATCATATCTTAGGATGCCAAGAACACTGAGGAATTAAAAGTCATGAATAACAAAAGGGAAATAGAAGTGTGCTGGGTCCAAGAAAGCTACAGCATATTTATAATGATGCTACACACACACAACACACACAACACACACACACACACACACACTCACACACACACACACACACACACACACACACCATGCTTAATAAATGGTTGCTGAGTTGCATGGGAAGAGTAGACTTTTAAAATTCTGATTTTATCAATATATTTTGTTTTGATCATTTTGGTTAGTGATTCCCCAACCATTTCACCTACCATTTGTGTCCAGTTTTTTGTCATTACAAATAGTCATGGTACAAATAATCTGTTATTTCTTTTCCCTCACCTTTCCTTTTGTCATTTGTCCTTGGAGTAAAAGTATAGTAAAGAGATGACTTAATCAACAAATTTGAAGAGTTTAGAAATTGTTCTTTTAAAAAATCCAAATTATTTTCCATAACACTTCTAGTACTTTGTAATTTCTCCACACAAAACCTGTCATGCCTTGTACCTATCCTTTATCCATCATTGACTTTTGTGTTGTTTACTGTCTTTGTCACATTAAGTTCATACAGAGAAATTATAAATTTGTCTTGATATACATTTTTCTTGCCACTAGTGATTTTGAACAGCTTTATTGGGTTATTGGTAATATTAATTTCATCTTTTGAATATTATATATTCATATACTTTCACTACTTTCTTATTTAGGAATTACTTATATTTTTATAAATTTTAGCTAATTCCTTATACATTTTATATATAACACTTTTTTCAGAGATATTTGATGCAAAGATTTTTCTCCATCACCACCACCATCACTAACATATCTCTTTTCCTCCTTCTGGGTACATATATTATGCTTGTTTATAAGCTTTAAAATTATGTTTAAGGAAATTGTCCATTATGTCTTTTATAATCTCCTCAAATATGTATCTTCCCATCTTTCTAGGGGTGTACAATATATCATTCAATTTTCTTTTATTTTTTGCATTATCTTTTACTATTTAAATTATTATTATTTCATTTTATGATATATGTTGTAAGATGCTAGTATAAACCTATTTTCTGCTGGTCTGCTTTCCAGTTTGTCCACCAGTTCTTGTCATATAAATAATCACACACAATTTCATTTCTGCTATTGTCAAATACTGTGCTACTATATTTCTTGGCTGTGCTTGTTTCTTTCTAGATATTTTTTGTAAAGCACTCTTTTGGGGGTCAGTCTCCCAACTTCCAATCCCATTTAAGGTTAGAATCATAAGAGACATAACTGCTTTTGTCAGGATTCAAGAAGTAATCCTGAAGACTCTGACTTTAATATTGTCATCAACAAGAAGTTGGTACAAAAGAATGTCTTCAAACCTAATGGGCTCTCTTCTTTCACATACAGTTTCTCTTTCCTCTCCTCTCCTCTCCTCTCCTCTCCTCTCCTCTCCTCTCCTCTCCTCTCCTCTCCTCTCCTCTCCTCTCCTCTCCTCTCCTCTCCTCTCCTCTCCTCTCCTCTCCTCTCTCTCTCTCTCTCTCTCTCTCTCTCTCTCTCTCTCTCTCTCTCTCTCTCTCTCTCTAACTTAAGATATGAAGATAGTAAGTCACGGGGCAGAGAGACAACTCACAACTATTGGCACTACTGGCAATAGGATATGCTTTACTTCCTTAGTGGAGCTTCATTAAGCTTCCCTTAACTGTAGTTCCACATTGAGGAGACATACAAGTTGGGTTCTGAGCGTTCATTCCTCTATCTAGTCCATACCAGCAATTCCTGATGCCTCAGGGTTGCTATACTCACTGAAGCTGTCTTTTTTAGGTGACTATTGTTATAAATAATTTCAGAAAAGAAGTTTTATAGAGCACCTCTTATGCTCACTTAATTTGGATAGAATACATTGGTAAACTATTCTTGTTCAGTATATTTTTTATTGTCTGTCTTCAGTGTTTTTACATCTAATTTGGAGAGAGTCAATGGCCACTAGCCCTCTGATAAATGCTGAACCATGTAGATTTGACCTCTAATGAAACCTCTAGTAAGACCTTATGATTTCCAATCTCAAAAAGGTACTTCCTAGACACTTTACACCTCAAGGTCCTTTCAGGAAAAAAAAAACCATAAAATAAAGGAGGTCTATAGTTCTAAGATCTTCTTAGCATACACTATAGCATAACCAATTAGACTAGACTCAATGAGTATCTATACATTCCTCAGGGGCTGGTTGTTTGCATGGGTTTGAGGCTGCCATGTAGCCAAGTGGAAGACTGGAAAGCAAACTTTATACCAACTGGCTCTCAAGAACCAATTCAATTCCAACTCAGAGATCCCTGAATCATCAGTTTTTCCATCTTTGCTTTAGTTAGAGAACTCTGTCGTTACAACAAAAAGAGTCTAAGTAATAGTTCATGAGAAAAATTGTTCATGAGAAAAATATTTACACATACTACAAGAACTGTCCTTGCTATAAACCAGTCCATTCTCATTTAAATTACTGAGTCTGGTCCACTGAGTTTCTTTTTTTTTTTTCATTAAACAAATGCTTTATTAACTTCTGGTTTACATCATTCATTTCCACCAGATTTTGAGTTACAATTTTCACCCCATTTTTCCCTACCCACCACCCCAGAATAGCAGTCCCACTAGATATCTCCTCATCCAATCTGCTCTCTCCCATATCTTCTCCCATACCCCCTTCGACTTTGCCATTAGAGCAAGGTGAATCTCTGAGCCCCAATGCCTGGACATCTTATGAAACATTTAATTTTAAAACTTCGATTTTCAGATCCATTCCCTACCTCCCTTGTCACTCACTCCCTCTGAGAAGATATGGGAGAGAGCAGATTGGAGGAAGCGATATCTTGTGGGACTGTGATTCTGAGATGGTGGGTATAGACCAGGTGGGAGGTGAGATGGGTGGGAGGGAAATATAAGCAGTCTTTTATAATATATCTACTATGGTAATGTTTTGCATAGCTATACATGGTCCACTGACTTTCAATTCTTTCAAACCAGTTATTTATATTTAAAAAATAATAATAATTACTACTTTGTAATATAACTTGTCTGGCAATAGTCAAACCCTCTTCACTCTTCCTTCTTTTCAATATTCCCGTTAATATTCTTGGTCTATTATGTGCATTGGAGCCGAGGTCTACCATAACCTGAAGAATATAATTAAGCAGAAATACAGACAGGACACCATCAATGTAGGTGATAAGGATGGCTTTGGTCCTAATACCCCAGAGAATAAAGAAGCTCCAGAGCTGCTAGAGAATGCTATTGGTAAGGCCGGCTACACTGATAAAGTCATAAATGGCATAGATATTGCTGCCTTAGAATTCTTCTGATCTGGGAAATATGACTTGGACTTCAAGTTTCCTGGTGATTCCAGCAGATACATCTCCCCTTCTGACCTTGGGGACTTCTGTAAGACCTTCATCAAGTACTTGCCAGTCGTATCTATTGAAGATCCCTTTGTCCAGGAAGATTGGGAAGTTTGGAAGAATTTCATTGCAACTACAGGCATCCAGGTGGTAGAGGATGATCTCACAGTGACTATTGCCAAGCACGTTGAAAAGGCTGTGGAATGAGAAAAACTGCAACTTCCTCATACTCAAAGTGAATCAGATTGTCTCCATGACTGAATGTCTCCAGGAATGTAAGATGGCCTAGTCCAATTGATGAGGAGTAATGGTTTCCCATTATCCTGGTGAGACTAAAGATACCATCGTTACAGACCTGGTGGTGGGTCTTTGCACTGGGAAGATGAAGACTGGTGCCACCTGCCAGTCTGAGCATCTGGCCAAGTATATCCAGCTTCTCAGAATTAAGGAAAGGCTGGGCAACAAGGCTAAATTAGCTGGAAGGAATTTGAAAACCCTTGGACCAAGTGAGGAGGCCTGACCAAGGCCAGGAGGCCTCAGCTCACAGTGATTTCTGTAAAAGTCTGCTCTTGTCCTAAAAATGGACAGAACCAAGTAGAACAGTTTTGTTTTGAGGGCAGGGGCCTCTGCTGCTTAACTTTCCTCTCTCTTCTACCTTTCTGTGATGTTCTCACTGATTCATTAGGATTGTCTTACCAGATACTGTACCTGATCATTCCACAATCTGTTGGAAGACCCTTAACATCTTATCTCACACCTAACCCCAGTGTTGATGTGTGGAGCCATATTCTTGTGAGGCAGCCCCAACAAGCCCACTGGCCAGATCCTTAGTAGCTTCTATGTGCAGAAGTATTCAATAATGTTAAAAAAAATTCTTGGTTTTTTGTTCATCCATATTCTTTTTATTGTTTCATTTAATTCTATGGAGTATCAGCTTGTTAATTTGATTAGTATGGTACTAAAGCCCTAGGTTAATTTAAGTTAGTAGCAATATTTTTAAAATATGTATGAGTTCCAGTCTTTAATAGTAAATACCTTGAAACTCATTTTGTTATTTTATTCAGTTCAGTAGCATTTATAAACCATCTACGATATTCTGTGTAAGACACCATCCTAGGTGCATGAAACATAAAAATGTTCCCTGTTCTTGAGGAATTGAGATTCTACAAATCATACAGAAGTTTTGAGAATATCTTGAGCAATTCAATAAAAAATTTAGCACTTTGTGGTAATTCTAAATAAATTTTTATATTTTTTTACTTTCAGCTATTGTATTTAATACATAGAAATTCTGATTTTTAGCAGTTAGATTTTTATTAATTAATTAATTTGTAGTTTTCCACACTCACTTTTATAAGATTTTGAGTTCTAAATTTTCCCCTCTCCCTTTCCTTCCCCCTTTACAAGACAGCATGCATTTCCATATTAATCAGTTTGTAAAAGAAAAATCAGCTAAAAAAATTATGAGAAAGGAAAAAACAAGAAAAGAGAAAATAGTATGCTTCTGTCTGCATTCAGACCACAGTTCTTCCTCTGGACACAGATAGTATTTTCCATCATGAGTCTTTTGGAATTTTCTTAGATCATTGCATTGCTGAGAAGAGCTAAGTCTGTCAAAGTCTGTCATCACACAATGTTGCTGTGACTGTGTCCAATGTTCTCCTGGTTCTGATCACTTCACTCAGCGTCAGTTCATGCAAGTCTTTCCAGGTTTTTCTGAAATCCACCTTCTCATCATTCCTTATAGCATGATAGTATTTCATTATATTCATATATCACAACTTGTTCAGCCATTCCCCAATTGATGGACATTCCCTCAATTTCTAATTGTTTGCCACCACAAAAAGAGCTACTATCAATATGTTTGTACATGCTGGTCCTTTCCCCATTTTTATGATCTTTTTGGGATACAGACCTAGAAGTGCTATTGTTGGATCAAAGGATATGCAAAGTATTATAACCCTTTGGACATAGTTCCAAATTGCTCTCCAGAATGGTTGGATCAGTTCACAACTCTACCAACAATGCATTAGTGCTGCAATTTTACCATATCTTCTCCAATATTTATCATTTACCTGTTTGGTCATGTTAGCCAATCTGGTGGGTGTGATGTGGTACCTCAAAGCTGTTTTAATTTGCATTTATCTGATTAATAGTGATTTAAAACATTTTTATATGGCTATATAGACAGCTTAAATTTCTTCTTCTGAAAACTTCCTGTTCATATCCTTTGAGCGCTTATCAAGTAGATAATGACATATTCTTAAAAATTTGACCCAGTTCTCTATATATTTTAGAGATGAGGTCTTTATCAGAGACACTGGCTGTAAAAATTGTTTAATAGCTTTCTACCTCTCTTCTAATCTTGGTTACATTGGCTTTGCTTCTACAAAAAATTCTTAATTTAATGTAACAAAAAAACTATCTATTTTGCATTTCATGTTTTCTGTCCCTTGTTTGATCATAAATTCTTCCCTTCTCCATAGATCTGACAGGTAAACTATTCCTTGTTCTCCTAATTTCCTTATAGTATCACCCTTTATATCTAAATCATATACTCAGTTTGACTTTATCTTGGCATATGGTATAAGATGTTCATCTATGCCTAGTTTCTGCCATACTATTTTCCAATTTTCCCAGAAGTTTTCATCAAATAGTGAATTCTTTTCCCAGAAGCTGGAGTCTTTGGGTTTATCAAACAGATTACTATGGTTATTGATTATTGTCTTGTGTACCTAACCTATTCCATCCTATTTCTTAGCCAGTACCAGATAGTTTTGATGATTGCTACTTTATACTATAGTTTCAGATCTGGTACATGTAATCTATTGTAATAAAAGGATTGTCACTGAAATCCCATTCCTGCTCATACGGACAATATAATCCACCCACTGCCAATCTACATGTAAGTTTGGTGGGCCTTCTTCTGGAAACGTATGAGAGAGTGTCTTTCCCCTCTCTAATTCAGACTGTGATTTTTCACCATTTTCTGAAGGGTTTATAGCTTAGGGATGAAAAGCCTTTCAATTAGTTTCTATGGGCAGTTTGCATACAAAATGATGGAATGGAGAAATTCTCTTCCCTGCAGCTTTTGCGTGAAAAGAAAATATTGCTATAAGACACCAGATCAGGGAAGAAATTGACACTGTTGACAGCAATGTCCAACTGTGGATATTTAGCTCAAAACTCTGCCCCTACCTGACCTCCAATACAAATCCTTTGTTCTACTTCTGTTGTGTTTTAAGTTTTACTAATATTAAGTTAATGAAGCTTGGAAAGAAAAGGTGCCAATTCATGACTTTGTTAGCTTCAAAAGGACAAGAGAGGCTCCCTGGCAAACAGACCTAGTAGCAGTAGCAGTTGAGTCCAATGAGGAGCCAGTCTTAAAAAGCAACCTGCTTGAAAAAGTCAGATAGTGAATTGAATCCCCCACTGAAACAGTGTTTTATGAATGTAATAGGGTGAGACTAGTCCATCAGGTATGCCATACCCAGAAGTGAAATGCTTTGTAGTAATGACTTTAAGTTTGACCCATTTTTCCCAGAGATGCAGAGTATAGCAGAGTGTATGCTTTTCATTTGGGGTGTTGTTTTATTTCAATTCTTGTGGTGCCTTCTCAGGAAATAGCGTTTTGTTAAAGTTACCAGTGTTAATTGGTTAGATGATATTGGGAGAATTCTAATCTGTGACTGATATTCAGGAGAGGAATATGTCAGATGGGGCTCATGAGCAATTACACTAGAAAAAATTCTCCCAATCACTAAATGTTTCCCCTAGAATACTAGTCAATGGCTCTCTGAGAATATGACTTGATGATATGAGCAGAAATTGTGAGATTAAGCATATAACCAATAGGTTACCATAAAAAATAGAGGGATTAGACTAGATGAGCTCTGATTTGTCTTCTATTAAAAAATCTATGACCCCATTATCATTAGTTCTCACATAAACCTTTTTTATTCATATGTCCTTTATGTATTACTATTTCAAGCTTGTTGTGGACTGGGCAAGTCAAATTTTATATATCTGTCCTACAAAGATTTAGGAATTCTTTATTCTTTAGAATATTATCAGTCTTTATAAATACATCATGTAGTCCTGAAATAAATTCAATTCAACAAATATGAATTAAGTGCATACTGTGTGCTGTGTACCCATAAACTATATATCAAATCTAGTTATTTTCCCAACATTGTATCTATAATTTCCTTATTTATTATTTATTTGCTATTACACATGTGAAATTTTGACAGAGAAATGGTAGTCACCTATAAGTATTGTCTTATTGCCAAAGTCTTTTTGCATTTTAGTTAATTTCTCTTTTGTGTAATAGGGTACTGTGCCATTTGGTACACATAAAATTAATGGCAATAATATTTCATCACCTATAGTGTCTAAGTGTAATGTACCTCCCCTTTTACATCCCATGATAGTATCTGTTTTTACCATTGCCCTATCTAAAAATCATAATGGCAATTTAATATTTTAAGGAGTTTGTCTAAATAATAATAAAATTTAGTCCTGCTCTTCTTGGTGAAGAGATGAAAACTGAACAGACTAAACCAGATAATATTCTACAACAAATGACAAAACAATAAGAGTAACAGAAATAACAGAAAAGAGAGAAGAATAAATGATCATGGAGTGATTATTGTTTGTTAACAATAAAAAGGTGGTTTTGGTAGAATAAAATACTCTTCTCCAATAAGATGATTCACACATATATGTCAAAATCATAAAGAATAACTGAAATATGCACATATATTCAAATATATCTTTGTTAAATTATTATTCTTATCAAATGAGTAATAAATCAGAGATATGAGACATATTATGCTCACCAGAGTTGTTAGCCACCATCATCCAGTAGAAAGTAAACTGAAGAGATATTTCTAATTGATAGTGATGTTATCCAGATGCTGACATTTGTAGGTAATGTACTCATCACAATGCATTCCAGGAAAATTGAAGAATCTCTTAAGTGAGATCTGTAATCCCTCAAAAATTGTTCAGTTTAAAAGTTTAAGTAGGGGAAAATGTGGATAAATGTTTACTTTCCAAATAATGATATACATTTAAATTGAGTATCCATTGAACTTATCTGTCATTATGTATATATTGGACTGACATTATGAATGGAAATGTGATGGACCCAAAATTGAATGAAAGAGAAAAGCAGGCTAGATTGTCTTTGGGAAATCATACAATATTTTTTAACGAGCTGGAGCTTATCCTTGAAATAGAGGTCCATTTTTGTTTACAATATTCTTCTGCTATTATTTTAGGACTACCAATCCTGAGAAGCCATCTCTAAATAATTGGAATAGTTGGACACACAAAGGGTAAGAGAGATGTACATGATGTGCATGTGTAAGCTGGGACAAATCAACAATGAATAATCATTTGGGAATTTGGGGGAAAATCAGAAGTTGCGTTTCCTGGAATGCATCAGAAAGACATATGATCAGAAAAGAGGTAAGAAAACAAAGCCTTTTTTCATTTTAAAAGAATATAGTGGAAGTATCTCAAGTTGGTTAGATTTTCTATAGCAGATTTTTGGGTCAGAAGATATGGATAAGAATTACATAAAATAAGGAAGTATGGAGAGATTTAAATTGCATGATCAGCAGAAGTCTCCATATCAATGAGATCATAAATTCAATATCAAAGAAGAAAGAATGAATGAATCTTATGAAGCACCATGCTATAGGTCATCTGTTAGGTCTGTTAAATGTCCTTACCAGTTCTAGAAGAAAGTGACAGTGCTTTGTACATCATAGATATGTAATTAAATGCTCCCAGAATGAATTAGTGACAGATACCTGTGATTCAGCAGAAGAATCTCTTTCTTAAAAATACCATTTGAGATGAACTATTCAGTTAATCAAAAACTATCAAAGAACTATTCATGTAATCAAAGTTCATTTTGGTTCTCAGACAGTAAGACTGGCATATAAGTGGGGTGGATTTCAAGAAGAATATCCTCCTTGGGGCTGCTATTCATAATAACCAAGCTGGGGAGAGCTCCAACATTCTCCTGATGTTATAGTAATGAAAACAAAGTGAAAGAAATTAATTTTCTCGATTTTTTATATTTTATATTGTTATTCCATATATATATAACTATTTTGCTTAATAATATAGCAAAATGAAATATCTACACTGTGGAAATGAAATAAACAATCCACTAGAGGTCCTTTATGATCCAAATTATGCCATCATTCAGCATAATTACTATTCTGAGTAGTTTTTTTTAAGTCTCTCTAAGTAGGTGTGATGAAGGCTATTTAATATAAAAGACTGTTCATGGAACAATTGTGAATAATCAGCAATCTCTGCATATGAGTTGGTGATCTTAGTGCATATTTTAGTTGACTCTATATTTTAGCAGTGAATATAATCGTGACTCTGTGGTTCCTATGAATTTAGTCAGTAACAGCTATATATGTTGAGCATGTGATCTGCTTTAAGGAATAAATGTGTTGATAAAGTACTAGGGTGTTCACATCAAGGAAAGAGATAGACATGTGCAGTAGAAGACAGAGCAAGCTAAACAATTATTGCAACAGTGAGTATAATAGCTCAGTGAAAGATAAGGGCCTAAAAGGGGACACTTCACAGTTAATGACATTTGTTCAAAGATAGATTTAATGCTGAGTATATTCATCAGGGAGATTGTAAGCCATATGGCAACTGACATCTACAAATGTGCTTTTACCAGTCAGTTTCTCTAGTGAGGTTTTAAAGATTTAAAGACACACTGGTTTGTAACTTTCTGAATCCAAGCTTTCTACACTGTCTTCAATGTTATCTTCTATGTGGATAGATCACACTGTGCGGACAGTAAATTATAGAATGATAAAGCTGCAAAGGACTTCAGGCCAACAAGCATGCCACTATACATCAAGGGCTATGTATCACCTTAGCCCAAAGTTTTAAGGATTTACTTACATGTTCCTTGAAAATTTGTCAAAAATAGAAAATCCATCTTTTTTAGAAGTATATACATGAAGATGTCTAAAGAGAAAATATTGGATGCTTCTCCAAAATCCTTCCATATCCATCTGTCTCTGTCTTTTAAATTCTACAGAATTATTATTGTAACATTGCTTAAAGAAGACCCCTACTATGCTTTGTTTCTTCCTCTGACTATAACTTTCAGGGTTGGGTTGGGTATTTTAAGGCTTGATCAGTCTGCCATATGTTTGAAAAAAAGAATGTAATTCCTACTTCCAAAACAGCAGGATTAGGAGGAGAAATCTAATAGAATATTATTTCTTTTGTGGCAGAGGGTTTTTTTCTCATATCCTACTTTAGCCAGTGCCTAGAAACGTGCCTTACATGTAGTAAGGATTTAATAAATGCTTATTAGATTGTGTGGGACTAGAGTTTAAACAGCATGATTCCAAGTGGAGTGTTCTTTTCCCTAAACAATGACAATCATGTCATATTAAGCATTATCATTTCAGAGTATAATTCATCACAATGGTCATCAGTGTCATCACCATCATCATCTTCTTTCTATATAAGTACATGTTTCAAAGAATGGGTGTGCACATGGGACTCTCAAATTAATTTTTTTTCCATCAAACATGGATTCAGTGCCTATGGTATGGTGATAAAAAAAACAATGCAACAAGTAAGTAATTTCCAAATAGACTTTTCTACATTTTAAATAGGCATAACTTGATTTGGAACCAATGTATTATAGTACAAAGAATATTTAGATGAGTCTTAAGACAAGTATTTTAGTCCCTGAGTCTACCATAGCTAAGAGAAATTTAATGAACTATTGAATGATACATGCATTCATGTTTTTAAACATTTAAAATAATTCTATGGTTAATTCAACATAGGTATTTTTGCATAGATATAAATCATAATATCTCTGTAACATCTTATCCTGGACAATTCTGATTCATTTGTTCTCAAAAATTTCCTCTCAGATCTATGATATTTTTCAATATATGGATCCCTCACCCTATTTGGAATATCTTCTACTAATATGGGCAAGAAACTCCACTGAAATTTATTAGTCTTTTATAGCATTTTTCAGTGGTTAGGTAATTAATCCAGATCTTTCCTGACTTTGAGTCAGGCATCCTACAATTCCACTGCTTGTCATAATTTTCCACTTGAAAAGTTCTGCAAATTAGTTTTTTTCTTAAAATAAAGTTTTAGTAACTTTAGAAGTTAGAGATCCTTCTTCTTAGATATGATAAATTCCTCTCTCATGCTTCTCCATGCATAAATAGTTTATTGCTGTCCTGTGAGGAAAGCTGAGTCAGCAGCCAGCTAACAATGGTGGAGCAGAAAAGGAGGGGCTAGTTTTCAGAGATTTAGTTAAGTACAACATTTGTTCATCTGAGCCAGAACAGTCACAAACATCAGGATTGGTTTGAAGAAAATGATAGGGAAATTCAGAAGCTATTAATGAAAAATGAAAGTTCTACAGGGTTTACCAGCAGGCAGCATTTAAGTCCATCAAGAGTAAAGTGCAAGCAAAACTTAGAAACGTGCAAAAATTCTCAGCCCCATGAGATTCAGTATCATGTTAATAGCAACAATACAAAGTGCTTCTACAATGTCCTGAAGACTATTTATAAGCCAAATATTTCTGGTGCATCTCAAATCCTCAGTGCTGACAGAACCATAAGGAGAAGTGATGAGGATGTGATCCTGGAGAGTGGGCTGAATACTTCTTTAGTGTTCTCAGAAGGCTATCTTCAAACAACACTGAAACCATAGATCATATACCTTTGGTTGAAGTCAATCACCCTCTAGACAAACTTCCAACTGAAGAAGATGCATTGAATGTCATTAAGCTACTGTTGTGTAACAAGATACCTGTCACTGATTTCATCTTATCAGAAATCTGCAAGGTGGGAGTGGGGGGCACTGTTCACACACAAGCTGACTAAAATCTTCTGTATTAGGCTATCTCCCAGGGCATCAGGATTCTGCTAAAATATAGAGTCAACTAAAATATGCACTAAGATCTAAGATGAACTATTGTTTATCTCTAAAAAGGAAAAAGAAATAGGTTATGCTGTTACAGTCACAGGGGGCCCTCTCTCTTAGACATTGTTGGCAAGATTCTTGTCAGAAGCCTCCTTAATTGACTGACTCTCAACCTAGAAGGTGGCCATCTACCCAAGAGTCACCATGGCTACGAGGACAAAAAAATGTTTGACATTTTTGCAACTTTACAACTTCTGGGAAAATGCCAGGAGCAGAACAGAGGTTTTTATATAACATGCATTGTCCTAACAAAGTCATTTGATATTGTCATTCATGGTGGCTTGTGGAAGATCATGGTGAAATTTCTTTGCCCAGAGAATTTCATCAACATCATATGACAATTTCATGATGCCATCCTTGCACAGGTTCTGAATAAAGGCCAGTACTTTCCCAGGCACCAATGGAGTGAAGCAGGACAATGTGTTTGCACCAATGTTTCTATCATGTTTCTGTGTTGTTGTCAGATGACTTCAATGAGGACACTAATAGCATTAAGGTCAGCTGTTATACTGATGGCAAATTATTTAACTTGTAAAGGCTACAAGCTTGGAGGGGCAGAACCAGGATGGCAGAGTAGAAACAGGACTTCCAAGTGACTCTAGCTTCCTCCTCCTCCAAAACATGTAAAAAATTACTCTAAACAAACTTTAGAGCTACATAACCCACAAATTGGAAGAGTGAAACAAATCTACCACTGAAGGAAGCTAGGCAGGCCAGCAGTAAGGGTCCATTGCAGCATGGTGGAAGTGTAGTGCAGTCTCCCATAAACTGTGGTTTTAGCCCCATGGCAGACCCTACCTGTTATGGCTAGAGCTGACTTCAGGAGAGTGAATCACCAGCAGCTGTAGTGGTTTCCAGACTTCTCAATCCACAAATGCCAAAGACAAAGTAAAAGGTCAGTGTGGAATTCTGTTGGGAACAGGGAGAGCACAATCTGTCTGTTGCCCCTGGAGAGAGAAGCAGAGGAGGTGTAGTGGCTGCAGCTGCTGCATTGTGGCTGCTTCCAATGCTCCTGGCCTGCAGATTGTAGGGGGACCAAGTGACCATTCAGAAGGTAATCTCTTTTGTTTTGACTATATTGGATCCAGATCGAAGTCTTGGGTGGTGTTCCTCGGGTGTATGACCAGTGATCCAGAGGGTGTGGGGGCTGTAGAGAGGGCATCCATCTAATAGATCCAGCAGCTGAAAAATCTCCAGTGATTTGGGACATAGCTCTGTCCATTCTGGAAGCAGACTTCTACCATGGTATAGAGATCAAAAGCCAAGGAATTGGCTGCCAATATGAGCAAGCAATGGAAGAACAAACAAACCATGAAATCTTTTTTTTTAGGAAAATTAGAGTTAAGTGACTTGGCCAAGGTCACATAGCTAGTTTAGGTGTTCTGTCTGAGGCTGGATTTTAAAACAGGTTCTCCTGACTCCAGGGCCTGTGCTCTACTCATTTTGCCACCTAGCTGCCCCATAGAATCCTTTTTTAAGGACAAAATATATCAAGGCATGGAGCAGGAGGAAGACAGCAAAGTCAGAACTCCTACATCAAGAGCCTCCACGAAATATATGGAGTGGTTGGTTATAGGCCATGGAGGAGCTCAAGAAGGATTTTGAGAATCAAGTAAGAGAACTGGAGGAAAAATTGGGAAGAGAAATGAGAATGATGCAATAATATCATAAAACAGCCTGCTAAAGGAGAACCAAAAATACACTGAAGGAAATAACACCTTAAAAAACAGACTGGGGGGTGGGGCGGAGCCAAGATGGCAGAGTAGAAACAGCTCATCCAAGCCACTCTGCCCCCAGCTTCCCCCCAAACTATGTAAAAGTGGACTCTGAACAACTTCTGGAGCCCCAGCACCCACAGAACGACACAGAGAAGCTAACCTCCCGCTGAGGACAGCCCAGCAGCCCTGCAGGAAGGACCAGCGCAGCGCTCTGGGAGCTGGCAGCACGCCGAGCGCAGGAAGCACAGCCAAGCTGAGCCCAGGTCCGCATGAGCTGAGGTTTTAGCCCCAGGGAGGCAGGGCCAGCAGCCGGCTGGAGAGACCCCAGAACACCAGCAGTCATGGTGACTCCAGAATTATCAACATAGACATGCCTAGGACAAAGTAAGAGGTTAGTGTCCTATGGACTTTGGGACCTGTATTTGGGGAAATGTGTCAGCTCCCTCCCCTGGGGGCTAGAAGCCACTGAGGAGACACGCCATTTGGTAGTTTTCAGAGGCAGCTCCGGCTCCCAGCCTGCAATTAATTGTAGGGAAATCCAGCAATCAGTCTTGGGGGGGGGGGGGTAATCACTATTGCTTTAACCTCCCTGGATCTGGATTGTGATCTGGGGTGGAAGTCGTGGGTGGCTTTACAGCTTGCGAGAAACGGAAGTTGCCCCCCACACGTTCGGGACGAAAATTCCTCTATCTGGCCTTAAAGCCATAGTGTGGCAACAAGCCCAAAAGTCAAGTAATTAAGTGGCAACATGCCAAGGCAAAGGAAACAGAAAAATGCAACCCTAGACTCCTATTTTGGGGGCATAGAGCAGGAAAAGGACTGTGAGGTCAGAAGTCCTACTCCAAAAGCCCCAGGGGAAAACAGGAGCAGGTTGCAGGCCATAGAGGACCTTAAGAAGGACTTTAAAAATCAAATAAGAGAAGTGGAGGAAAAATTGGAAAGAGAAATGAGAAGGATGCAGGAAAAGTATGAAATGAGGGTCAACAGACTGACTGAGGAAAACGGCACCTTCAAAAATAGACTGACTCAAATGGCAAAGGAGGCCCAAAAGGGCAATGAGGAGAAGAATACCTTAAAAAGTCGAATTTGCCAGATGGAAAAAGAATCTCAAAAGTTCACTGAGGAGATTCATTCCTTCAGAGTTAGACTGGAGGAAATGGAAGCTAATGACTTTATGAGAAATCAAGATGCTCTTAAGCAGATCCAAACAAATGAAAGATTAGAAGGCAATGTGAAATATCTCATGGGAAAAACCACTGACCTGGAAAATAAATCCAGGAGAGACAATTTAAAAATTATTGGACTACCTGAAAGCCATGATCAAAGAAAGAACCTAGAAATCACCCTTCAAGAAATTCTCAAGGAAACTGCCCTGATGTTTTAGATCCAGAGGGCAAAATAGAGGTTGAAAGAATCCACAGATCACCTCCTGAAAAAGATCCCAAAAAGAAAACTCCCAGGAATATTATAGCCAGGTTCCAGAATCCCCAGATCAAGGAGAAAATACTACAAGCAGCCAGGAAGAAACAATTTCAATATTGTGGAAACACAATCAGAATAGCCCAGGACCTGGCAGCTTTTACATTGAGGGATAGAAGGGCATGGAATATGATATTCCAGAGGGCAAAAGAACTGGGAATGAACCCAAGGGTCACCTACCCAGCAAAATTAAATATTTTGTTTCAGGGGAAAATATGGTCATTCAGTGGAATAGAGGACTTTCAAGCATTCTTTAGGAAAAAACCAGAATTGAATAGAAAATTTGACATCCAGACACAAGAAGCAAGAGATGCCTGAGAAGGTAATCAGGGAAAAGAAATCAAAAGGAACTTATCAAAGTTGAACTATTTACACTCCTATATGGAAAAACAATAACTGTGAGTGATGATAACTTTCTCACTATGAAAATAATGGAAGAAGGGTGTGTGGTCATATGAATACATATGTGAATGTGTGTGTATATGGATAGAGGGCATAGGTTGAATTTGTTGGGAAGGGAGAATACTCAAGGGATGAAATTATGAGGTGAGAGAGGAAAGTGGCAAGAGGAGATGGGGAGAGACAGGGTAGGGTAAACTATCTCATGTAGAAGAAGCAAGGGGAAGTGGTTGCAAGGGAGGGGGAGAATAGGAATGGAAAAAAAAAAGGGCAAATCCACATTCTCATTGAATTTGGTTCAGGGAGAGAATGACATACATACTAAATGGGATATCTCAACCTGCAGTAGAACAGGGGGAAGGGGGATGAGAGGAGGGATGATTGATGGGGGGGGCATCCTTTGGGGGAGGGGAGGTTAGAAGTACCCACTATAGAAGAGGGACAGGATCATGTAGGGAATGGACCAGGTGGGGGGTGGGATGAGTGGGAGGGAATTATAAGCAGCCTTGTACAATATATCTACTATGATAATGTTTTGCATAGCTAGACATGTACAACATATACTGAATTACCTATCTCCCCAGAGGGACTGGGTGACAAGGGAGGAAGGAAATGGATCTGAAATTCGAGGTCTTAAGATTAAATGTTTCAAATATATATAAATACTATTATTAATACTCTTTTGCTTATAATTGGGAGATAAGATGTGCAGGCATTGGGACACAAAGATTCACCTTCCTCTAATGGAAAAGTCAAAGGGTGTATGGGAGAAGGTATGGGAGAGAGCAGATTGGAGGAAGCGATATCTTGTGGGACTGCTATTATGGGAGATTGGGTAGGGGAATAACGGGGGGAAAATGATTGTAACTCAAAATCTGGCAGAAATGAATGATGTAAAACAGAAGTTAATAAAGCCTTTGTTTAAAAAAAAAAACCAGACTGGGGCAGAGTGAAGATGGTGGAGTAGAAGCAGCACTTCGGCTGAGTGCCAACCCACACCACTTCAAAATTATGTAAAAGGGGAACTCTGAAGGACCTCTGGTGCTCCAGAACCCACAAAATGACACAGAGAAGCTAACCTCCCACTGAGGACAGTCTGGCAGCCCAGCAGGAAGCAGCCAGCAAAGGGAGCTGAGCCTCAGGTCCCTGAGGAGGTTTTAGCCCCAGGGCGGTCAGACCAGCAGCCTGCTGGAGGGACCCCAGAACACCAGCAGCTGTGGCATTTCCAGAATTATCAACAAATAGATGGATGCCTAGGACAAAGTGAGAGGTCAGTGCCCTATGGAGTTTGGAACTGGTTGGGAGAGCTCATGGCCTCTTTCCCTTGGGGTGGAGAAGCTGCTGAGGAGCCTGCACAGCTTGTACCACACTGCCATGTTGCAGTTTCAGCTCCTGGACTGCATACTGTAGGGGGATCTGGCAATCAGTCTGGAGGGTAATTGCTCTTGCTTTACGCTTCTTGGATCTGGATTGCGGTCTGGGGTGGAGGTCTTGGGGTGTGTGACCAGCTTGCCAGAGTATGTGGAGGCTTCAGAGAGGCCACCCAACTAATACCTCTGGAAGTTGGGAAAACCCCAGCATTTGGGAGAGAAGCTCCCCTGGCTGGTGGCAGAGTCCTACTGTGGCAACAAGCCCAAAAGTCAAGTAATTGAGTGGCAACATGCCTAGGCAAAGGAAACAAAATAAACAGAAAAATGCAACATTAGAGTCCTATTTGGGGGCAAAGAGGATCAAAGCATTGAACAGGAGGAGGACTGTGAGGTCAGAAATCCTGCACCAAAAGAGCCAAATGAAAATACGAGCTGGCTACAGGCCATAGAGGACCTTAAGAAGCAGATAAGAGAAGTGGGGGAAAATTGGGTAGAGAAATGAGAAAGATGCAAGAAAAGTGTGAAATGACAGTCAACAGCCTGACAGAGGAAAATAACAACTTAAAAAATAGAATAACTCAAATGGCAAAAGAGGCAGTGAGGAGAAGAATGCCTTAAAAAGATGACTTTGTCAGATGGAAAAAGAATCTCAAAAGCTCACTGAGGGGAATCATCCCTTCAAAATTAGACTGGAGCAAATGGAAGCTAGTGACTTTATGAGAAATCAAGATGCTATTAAGCAGATCCAAACAAATGAAATAATAGAAGGCAATGTGAAATATCTCATGGGAAAAACCACTGACCTGGAAAATAGATTCAGGAGAGACAATCTAAAAATTATTGGACTACCTGAAAACCATGATCAGAGAAAGAATCTAGAAACCATCCTTCAAGAAATTCTCAAGGAAAATTGCCCTGATGTTTTTAGAACCAGTGGGCAAAATAGAGATTGAAAGAATCCATTGATCACCTCCTGAAAAAGATCCCAAATAGAAAACTCCGAGGAATATTGTAGCCAGGTTCCAGAATTTCCAGATCTAGGAGAGAATATTACAAGCAGCCAGGAAGAAACAATTTCAACATTGTGGAAACACAATCAGGATAACACAGCATCTGTCAGGCATGGAATATGATATTCCAGAGGGCAATCAAGCTAGGATTAAAACCAAGAATCACCTACCCAGCAAAATTGAGTATGATGTTTCAAGGGAAAATATGGTCACTCAGTGGAATAGAGGATGCTCAAGCATCCTTGAGGAAAAAAACAGAGTTAAATAGAAAATTTGACATTCAGATAAAAGAAGCAAGAGATGCTTGAGAAAGTAAACTGGGAAAAGAAATCATTGTGAACTTATCATTACTACAGGGAAAAACAGTAACTGTAACTGATGAAACTTTTCTCAGTATGAAAATAGTTGAAGAAGGGTATATGAGCATATGAATACATATGTGAATGTGTGTATATATGTTTCAGGTATACATAGATAGAGGGCACAGGTCGAATTTAATAGGAAGGGATGATACTTAAAAGGTTAAATTAAAGGGTGAGAGAGGAAGATATTGAGAGGAGATGGAGAGAGACAGAATGGGGTGAAATATCTTATATAGAAGAAGCAAGGGAAAATGGTTACAAGGAAGGGGAAGAACAGGAAAGCAAAAAGGTAAAACCTTATCATTGAATTTGGATCAGGGAGAGAATGACATACATACTAAATAGGGTTTCTCACCCTACAGAAGAGTAGGGGAGAAGTGGATGAGAGGGGGGTCAATGGAAGGGATGGCAGGCTGGGGGGGCGGAGTTGGAAGCACCCACTTTTGAAAAGGGACAGGACCAAAGTGGGGAGTGGACTAGGTGGGAGTTGGGATGGGAGGGAGGGAAATATAGTCAGTCTTTTACAATATATCTACTATGGTAATGTTTTGCATAGCTACACATATACAGTATATACTGAGTTGCTTATCTTCCTTTTAAAACCAAATTTAAAAAAAAACATCGTATTATTAATCATAATACTATGATTAATACTATTGTGCATATAATTGGGAGATAAGATGAGCAGGCATTGGGGCATGAGGACTCACCTTGCCCTGTTGGAAAAGTTGAAGGGGGTATGGGAGAAGAGATGGGAGAGAGCAGATTGGATGAGGGGATATCCTGTGGGATTGCTATTCTGGGGAAAAATAGGGGAAAATTGTAACTCAAAATCTGGTAGGGGAAAAATGGGGAAAATTGTAACTCAACATCTGACAGAAATGAATGATGAAATAAAAAATTTAAAAAATAGACTGAAGAGAATTATTCCTCAGAATCAGATTGGAGCAATTGGAAGCTGATGACTTTATGAGAAATCGAGATACTATAAAACAGATCCAAATAAATGAAAAAAATAGAAGGTAATGCAAAATACCTCATTGGTATTGACCTGGAAATTAGATGCAGGAGAGATCATTTGAAAATTATTGGTCGACCTGAAAGCCATGATAAAAAAAAAGAGTCTAGACACCATCTTTCAACAAATTATCAAGGAAAATTGCCAGAGGACAAAATAGAAACTAAAAGAATTCACCACTCATCTCTTGAAAAAGATACCAAAAAGAAAACTCCTAGGGATATTATAGCCAAATTCCAGAGCTCCCAGGTCAAGGAGAAAATATACTGCAACCAGTCAGGAAGAAACAATTTGAGTATTGTAGAAACACAATCAGGATAACATACAACCTAGCAGCTTCTACATTAAGGGATTAAAGGGATTGGAATATTATTGGTAAGTTATTTCACTCTCTGATCATCAGTTTCACCTATTTCAATGGATATTCTGGAGATCAGAGCTAGGATTAAAACAAAGAATCACCTATCCAGCAAAACTGAGTATAATGCTGCAAGGGAAAATATGATCATTCAATGGAATAGAGGACTTTCAAGCATTCTTGATGAAAAAACCTGAGCTGAACAGTAAATTTTACTTTCAAATACAAGATGCAAGAGGACCATGAGTAGGTAAACAGGAAAAAAGAAATCATAAGGAACTTATTAAAGTTGAACTGCAACTCATAAGATTTTTCTCAGTATAAGGATAGCTGAAGGGAATATATATGAGGATGTATGTGTATATAAATATATATATGTGACTGTGGGCATTTTTATATTCATGTATACATAGATAGAGGGCACAGGATGAGATGAATATGAAGGGATGATATCTAAAAAATAAAATTAAGGGGTGAGAGAGGAATTTATTGGGAAAAGAAGAAAGGGAGTGATCTATTAGGGTGAATTATCTCATATAAAAGAGGCAAGAGAAAAATGTTACAATGGAAGGGATTAGCAGGAAGGTGAAAGGGAATGGGATAACCTGATTCTCATCAAATTTGGCCTAAGGAGGGAATAACATACACATTCAATTGGGTATCTTGCCCTACAGGATAATAGGGGGATAGAGGATAAGAGGGGGGAGGATAGAAAGGAGGGCAGATTGGGGGGGGAGAGGGTAAGTTAGAAGCAAACAGTTTTGAAAATGGACAGGGTCAAAGAAGAAAATATAGTAGTGGGGGTGGGATAGGATGGAGGGAAATATAGTTAGTCTTTCACAATATAACTACTATGGAAATGATTTGGGGACCTGCACATGTACAATCTATATTGAATTGTTTATCTTCCCAGTGGGGATGGATGAGGAAGAAAGAAGGGAAAAAAATCAGGAACTCCAAGTTTTAAAAAAACAAATGTTTAAAAATTGTTTCTTTTACATGCAAATGAGAAATAAGATATACAGGTACTGGGGTGTATAAACCCATCTTGCCCTACTAGAAAATTAGGGGGTGAAGGGGGAGGATATGAGAGAACAGATTGTGGGAAGGGGTATTCAGTAGGCTTGCTATTTTGGGGTGAGGGTAAGGGAAAGACAGGGAGAGAAAAAAATGTAATGCAAAATCTTGTGGAAGAGAATGTTGAAAACTAAAAATAAATAAATTAAAAATGTGAAGAAAAAAAAAAGCAAAGGCTACAAGCCAAAATTAAAGTAGAGGGAGAGTTAGCAAATGACTTTTTGTTCTCAGATGACTGTGCACTCAATGCAGCCTCTGTGGCTGAGGTGCCACAGAGTATAGATCAATTCTCTGCCACTTGTACTAATTTTGGTCTGCCAATTAATACCAAGAAAATAGATGTTCTCTACCACCTAGTAATTTATCATCCATACATAGGAACTATTGGCTACAGCAAATGGAAAATTAAAAAAAAAAAGAATGCTATGGATAAGTTTATTTCCCTTGGCAGTATACTTTCCAGGAATTTCCACATCTATGATGAGGTTGGTGCCCACATTGCTAGAGTTTGTTTACTGTTTGTGAATCTCCAAAGGAAAGTTGGGAGAGGAGAGGTATTAAGTTTCGTTCAAACTGAAAGTCTACAGAGCTGTTACACTGGCTTCATTGTTGTATGCCTGTGAAACCTGGATTGTATACCAGTGTCATGCTAGAAAATGCATCTGTTTTTTATTTGAATTGTTTTAGAAAGATTCTGAAGATCAGCAGGCAAAAAAAGATATTAGACAATGAGGCTCTTTCTAAAGGTAAACGGCCTTCAAACTCTACTGCAGAGAGTGCAATTTTAATGATAGGCTGGCCATGTAGTCTAAATGCCAAATGGACATTTACCTAAAAGACTACTTTCTAGAGCACTCACACAGGGCAGTTGTTCACTTGGAAGTCAGAAGAAACAACACAACACTCTTAAGGTCTCTCTGAAGAGCTTTATTATTGACTATGAGACATAGCAGATATTGGCACAGGACCACACAACATGGTGTGTCTTCATCGAAGGAGGCACTTTGCTCTATAAGCAAAACATAATTGCAGCAGTGCAAAAGAAACATGAGATGTACAAATCTAGATATATCTACATCCCAAATGCTCAAATGAACGATTTGTGCCTGACCTATACTATAGTAAAGCCTTCCAAGTTCATATTGGACTGATCAGTCGCAGTCAAACTTACTGTACCTTGACCCCAGCATCGTAATGTCATGTCATCCTCTTCAGATATGAAGAACACACAATAGCTGGCAGTCTGCTAGAGTAAGTTTAAGAACTTGAGGCAGTAAAATGTAATAAAAGGGAAGTATGCAGGGAAATTAGCTATTTGGTTTTTTTTTCCATAATAACTCCCTATGTGACTAAGGGAAAGTTATTTCACTCTCTGATCATCATTTTCACCTATTTCAAAATGATGGGTAGGACATGATGCCCTCTGAAATCCCTTCTGGTGGTTCACATTCTAGGACTCAACAATGATATATCCCTCACCTCTGCTTATTAGCGGAACTCGGGGGTGTGATTTTTCAGTACCTATAATTATGTATAAATTTGAAAGCATCACCAATACTCTCACCAGCTACTGATCTTAAACCAAAATTGAGTTGCCCCAAGTGTGATGTCATAGACTTTCTATTCTCACTACTATTTTAAATTAAATATAAAAAGTCATTGCTTTTTGTCCAAATTTTTAGCCTGATTGTGTGGTAACCCCAATTCTGGGGACTTGACTTCCTTTGTATTTGGTATCTTGTAGACATAGCCTTTCCACTTTTTTCCCAAAATCAATAGGAAAAAAAATAAAAGATTAGTGTCTTAGAAAAATTCCTTAGTGGAATTTGGAAAAATTCCAAAACTGCATTGAATTACAAAAAACCTCAAGAAAAAAGGATTACTAAATATAAATATTTCTCAAAACAAGTGAACTATTTATTAAAGCTCACCAATAGAACTTTCCAAATAAGACATATAAAAATAGGGAGTTGTTTTTTAAGGGGAAACATTGGTGCCAATAATAATTTTCTTCAGAAGGGGGCACACTTGTGCTTCTAGAAACAAATATATTCATATACACATATATTAAATTTGAGCATTAATATTTTAACTGGTGATAAAGCAATGTCTCATTATCATAGATTCAGAAACTGCTATAGAACCACATGTCATTTGCATGTTTAACTTATTAAATATATCCTATTTTAATAAGTCAAGTAGATAATTTTGTTTTTTAAAATTCAGAACCTATTTTATTTTTTATTTCTGATTTTTTAAATAGGGAATGTTGACATTAACTATGCATATTCCTCAGCTTTTAGAGAAGAAGCTTTCTCTTCATGCCTAGGACTGTATTTAGTGACAACTTAGTAAATTGGTGCAATAACTATTCAAAGTCATTATCTCTGAAATTTAATAAAGACTTTGGGGACGAGTGGGATAATATGCCTCAGGCACACTCTAGCAGAGAAGGGAGAATCAACTTCCTTGATTTAGCCTCTTACTACTAGTGTTGAATTATCTAGTGTTGAAAATGACACCCATGGATTTTCACTTTCATTAATGATATACTGTCATTCATGGACCAAGATGATACCATGGACCTGCTTTGGTTACAACTTATGTTTCGAGTGCTAATCATATTCTCAAATTTTTTTTTCCTTTCCTGGCATGGATTTTCAAGATGGTAAATTAGTAGTTGAAATGGGTACATGATCTAGACATAAAGGGTGATAACATAATCAAATTAGGAGAGCAAGGAATAGTTTACCTGTCAGATCTGCAGAAAAGGGAAGAATTTATGACCAAATAAGAGAGAGAGAACATTATGAAATCCAAAATAGATCATTTTGATTGCATTAAATTTAAAAAGATTTTGCACAAATAAAACAAATGCAACCAATATTAGAAAGAAAGCAGGAAGTTGGGAAACATTTTTACAGCCATTGTTTCTGATAAAGGCCTCATTTTTCAAATATATGGAAAACTGAGTCAAATTTGCAATACAAGTTATTCCCCAATTATTAAATGGCCAAAGGATATGAACAGGCTGTATTCAGTTGAGGACATTAAAGCTATTATAAATTAAAGCTATTATAGCCAGATGAAAAAATGCTCTAAATCAGTATTTATTAGAGAAATGCAAATTAAAACAACTTTGAAGTACTCACACCTATCAGACTGGCTAATATGACAAAAAAAGAAAAATATTGGAAGTTGGAGAGGGAATGGGAAAACTGAGACACTAATACACTACTGGTGGAGTTGTTAACTGATCCAACCATTCTGCAGAGCAATTTGGAACTATACCCAAAGGGCTATAAAACTGTGCATACCCTTTGATCCTATAATAATACTGTTAGATCTATAGCCCAAAGACATCCCAAATCAGGGTAAAGGACCCATTTGTACAAAAATATTTTATACTAGCTCTTTTTGTGTGTTGGCTAAGAAGTGGGAATAAAAGGGATGCCCATCAATTGGAGAATGGCTAAACAAGCTGTGGCATATGATTATAATGGAATATTCTTATGCTATAAAGAATGAGAAGTAGGATGATTTCAGAAAAATCTAGAAAGACTTACATGAACTGATGCTGAGTGAAGTGAAAAAAAGAACAGAAGAATATTGTGCACAGTAGCAGCAGCATTGTTCAAAGAAGAATATAGCTATTCTCAACAACACAATGATCCAAGACAATCTCAAAAGCCTAATGATGAAGCTTACTATCTGGCTCCAGAGAAAGAACTGATATTGATGGAATACAAACTGAAGAAATGTATTTTTTACTTTCTTTCATTTTTTTCTTTATTCAAGTCTTCTTGTACAAAATAATTAAGACGGAAATGTTTCACATAATTGCTTACCATCTCAGAGAGGGGACAGGGAAGGATAGAATTTGGAACTCAATACTTTAAATAAAAATGTGGAAAAAATTGAAAAATAAAATAAAAATGCATTCCTTAAAAAATAAAGGTTCCATTATGTTCTCTATAATGTATCTAGACAGTAAAGTCAACCAATGCATGAAATGTTTTCAATAACAAGGTGAAAACAGCAACAACAGAAAGCAATTTTCTCAAGTCAAAGAAAACTAGAAAGGTTAATTACCCAGAATCAAGTATTTCCTAACTAATAACGTTATTTGAGCTGCTCAGACATTATTTCCCAAGAGAAAACAAATATTGCAAATTGTTACTTAAAATTTGTTTAAAAAAATTCATTGGGAGAATCTCTCCTGTTGATTTTGTCTATTGTTCAAGCAAAGGCACAGTACCTCATGTGAAATTAATTATTAAATAAAAAATTTAACTAATACTTTGTTGATTTTTCAAATGCATCCCTCATTGAAAAGTTATAGGGACAACACACAGATATCAGCAAAGGAGAAATGAATTCATCCTTTGAAGGAAAAGGAAAAAGAGAGAGCTCATTGTCCCTCCATTTTTTCCTGCCCAAAAGAGAACCAGAAAGAATATAGTAAAGTATTCAAGACAGAAATTGGCCCAATGGCCAGAATCATAAGGAAATAAACTATTATGATGATTAATATGGGGCTATAGAAAAGTTTATAAGTTTGTGTACAAATGTCCAAGATCTATGGCTTAGGGCATGATTTCCAAATTGAAGAACCTTTGCTACCCTGAGGGTGACAATTTCGTGCAGTTTTTGCATTTCAACAGACTAAATTAAATTGCTATGTTGAAGCCCACCTTTACTCATTGCCTCAGTCTAGTTTCAGCAACTGAATTTTTAAGCCTCCTTTCCATGAGCAATTAGAAGCTTCTAAAAATGTAGGTTGTTTTTTTTTTCAAAATAATCAATTAAGGGGTTTTGATTCAGAATTTTTAGGGGCTATCCTTAAGAGGAGGAGTAACCAATATTTATAGAGGTCACTCCTCTGCCACAGATGTTTTTTATTGACTCTTCATCATTATCATCATCATCTTTCTTTCTTTCTTTCTTTCTTTCTTTCTTTCTTTCTTTCTTTCTTTCTTTCTTTCTTTCTTTCTTTCTTCTTTTTCTTCTTTTTCTTCTTCTTCTTCTTCTTCTTCTTCTTCTTCTTCTTCTTCTTCTTCTTCTTCTTCTTCTTCTCCTCCTCCTCCTCCTCCTCCTCCTCCTCTTCCTCTGACTTTTCCACCTCTTTCTTCTCTTTCTGCTTCCCTACCTCCTCTTCCTTCTCTTCTTTTTCTCTTTTCTTTTACCTCATCTTCATTATTATCTTATTCTTATTCTTCTCCTCATCATTTTTCTCTTCCTCCTCATTATTTACCTTCTTCTCCTCTACCTTTTCCTCCTCCTTTTATTTTACCTCCTTTATTTTCCCCCTCCACATATGGAAGGAGTGTGGCATAATAGATGGGAGTCCTTAGCTGAGAATAAAAATGAGTTGAGTTCCCATCCTACCTCTGAAAATGTGATAGCATAAGCAAGTTACTTTTTTTGATGCACCTCATTTAATTCTCTAGGTTGCATTATTAAAGTCATATTTGGATGGTAATTTAAGTGTAGTGAGTTTTCCACATCAAGAGTTTCCAGTAATGATAAAATTATAGATCCCTTACATATGTGTAACTCACGCAACATAATTGTAATATGAGTTGTATAACAATAATTGAAAATGAAGATTTGTGACTTTATCTTAATTAATATGTAATATATGTATTAAAAAGTACAGTTTGTGAAATATGCAAAATCTTACTAAAAATGACTCATTGTTTACAGCTAGATTGTACAGTTTATCGAGTACTGGACTAGGAGTCAGGAAACTTGAGCTCAAGTCCTGCCTCAGGCACTTACTAGATATATAACCCTGGGAAAGTCTCTGTTTCAGTTTAAACCCAGGGATGCCTAAAAGCTGTTGGGGTGGGGTCTCTCCCCACCCCAAAACTGTTTCGGTCTCATGATGTGTTGTGGTGGAGCCATCTCAAATAATTCAGATTCAGACGACCTCTAATCCAAGTATAGGCATTTATTGAGATTGATGCCTCTCATGAAGAGGCTAAGTTCCAAGAGGAACCAGCAAGTTCAGAGAAAGCAAGATGGATTTTTATAGGGTAAAGATGCAGTTACATAACAGAAATTTACATAGAATAGAGGAATATCATTAATATTAAAAGGGCAGGAGGAGTTTGGTAGGGGTTAAGTAATGGAGGAGTGGTCCCATCTATGGTTCAGTGGTTAAATGTTCTGGTCATTCTGCCCTCCAACTGGCTAGCTATTGTGGTCCTGTCTGGTCAAGATAGATAGTTAGGTATTGTAGTCCTGTCTTGGGCTAGATGGATGATGTGATTGTGATTGAATACAAGAACATACCTGTTTCTGTGGAAATGGGTCTGGGGGCAGTGATCAGGTAGAAGCAGTAGCTAGGTTCCCATCACACCTGCTGTTTTTGTGGGAACTAAGAGTTCAGGGACACACCTGTTGTTCCAGTGAGCAGTGAGGCATATATGAAGAATTTAGGATATTGGCGGGGGGCGGGGGGGGTCTAGGTTGGTACAGTGGGCCTGCTGTTCAGTGGGGCCAGGCCTATAATGAAGTTAGAATATTGGGGCTGGGGGCAGCTTTATTATGATTCCATCAACTCAGTCTCTCTTAGGCTCAGTTTCCTCATCTATAAAAAGGAGATAATAATAGCACTTACCTCCCAAGGTTATTTTGAGAATCAAATGAGATAACTTAAATAAAGCACTTTACAAACCTTAAAGTGCTATAGTACTCTATGAATTCTTTTTTTTTCTATTTTATTTTTAACACTCAGACATATTACAGTCCTTATCCACTTGATTGCTGCCCACAGATTCTGAACAGGAAGCAAATGGGTTCAAGTGAGAATGGGACACGTACAGACAAACAAACATATAACCAGACCAGATACGGGCAAGAGGGTTGATGTCTTGAGCCTTGCCTGGGCAAGAGGTGCCCACTGCACTATAGCCATGTCTGGCTCTCTTCCCTCCAGAACAACAGATTTTTAACCAGATATACCAGAACAATATTTAACCAGAATATACCAGAACAATAATTAACCAGAATATACCAGAACAGTATTTAACCAGAACAATATACCAGGACAATATTTAACCAGAATATACTAGAACAATATTTAACCAGAATATACCAGAACAATATTTAACTCACCCGTCCCCAAACTGGAGGTCCTGGATCCACGAAAAGCCAAATGAGGAGCAAGTTGGAGTTAGGAGGCAGGCATAATCTTCCCTCCTTGAGACCTGGGGCCCTCTAACGTCATCAGGGGCTAGCCCCCCTAGGGCTCGGGGCAAGCAGATGCCTACCTCCAGAAGCCAGGAGCTCTTCTTATTTGGGGATCTTTGGGGTGCCACAGAACACCCCATATCTCACTAGAGCTTCCAAATGTTGTACCCCAATAAAGCGAGACAGAAGATCCCCAAGATTAAATTTAAAAAGTGGGTTTTATCCCTGTGGGACTGTCGGAGTACATGCCCAATTCAGACAGTCTACTCTATGAATTCTTATTAGCATTACCACTGCTGCTGCTACTGCTACTGCTGCTGCTAATAATGATGATGATACTGCTGCTGCTGATACTGCTATTGTTGGTGCTGCTGCTGCTACTGCTTCTGCTTTCACTGAAAAGAGTGTTCACAGATTTAGGCAAATAGGAGGCTAAAAAAATAAGAGCAAGAAGGGATATTAGAACTCATAGAAAAATGTGCCTTCATTTTAGAGATGAAGAATCCAAAGCCTGGGGAACTTAAGGGATTTATCCAGGGTCACATAGTTAGTTAAGAGCATAAATGATTCTAAAATTCATAATTTCAAAAATTCTAGCCCAGTCCCCATTCTGCAGGACCACATTTCCCTTTGGTATTTAGGGGAGTACAATGTAGTTGATAGGTTTTTCTGCTTAGACTTAAGAAGAATTGAATTTGAATACTGCTCATCACATTTCATAGCAATGTGATAATGAATAGGTTTTTCCACCTCTTCAAGTCTCAGTTTCTTCATCTATAAAATTGAGTTCCTGAGCATTTTCCAGCCATTTTTTTAGATTTTTCTTTTTGCTTTTTGGAGAGGGAAAGGTAGGGCAATTGGGGTTAAGTGACTTGCCCATGGTCACACTGCTAATTTTGTGTTAAATGTCTAAGACTGGATTTGAACTCAGGTCTTCCTGACTCCAGGGGCAGTGCTCTATTCACCGTGCCACCTAGACCCCCTCCCATTCTTATTAATCATTTTATTTTCTCTCTAGGGGGTCATTTTCTTTCTTCCACCTCTTAAATGTAGTAATCCCCCAATTCTCTATTCCTAGGTCTTTTTTTCCATTTTCCACACCCTTTCCTTTGGGAATCTCATGTACTCCTACTCCCATGGCTTAAATTATTATCTGTATGCAGACAATTCGCAAACGTGTATTTCTAGCCTGTATATTGGTAGATACATAGATCTATATCTATCTATATGGTGTATATGGTATTCAGGGTGGATTAATACCTCTGGTATGTGGGTTTGCTAAGCCCTTTTCAAGACTGTTCATTTACCTTTTGTGTCCACCTAATTCAGCCAACCCTTAGCTATAGCTCTAAGAAATTGCAGCATGCACAGCACACACAACCCAGTAAACCATCTTGGCAGATAGGTTAAGCCAGGTTGAAAGTAATTGGCATGTCGCATAGCTGTTGGTGAATTAGGGAGATGGATCGATCAGAACAATTTGTAAAAAAAGGCAATGAGGGCAACTGAAGCAGGTGTCATGGCTGGCCTAGTCAGACACTGAAGATGTTAAGGTCATCCACTGTATCACAGGCCACAGCTAGTCATCTTGACTTTTGCTATGCTGCTGGATTTTGATGTCTCTGGAATAGACAGTGAGGCTGATGACTTTGTGCAAGTCTGCCTCACTTAAATTCAATTCATGAGTAAGTTATCACCGTGCGATGTCACTGGTCCTCTTTGAAAAAGAAGGATGAACAACATCAGTGACAACCATTTTCTTTTTTTTTCAAATGTTTTATTAACTTCTTGTTTAAATCATTCATTTCCATCACATTTTGAGTTACAGCTTTTTCCCCATTTTTCCCCTACTGACCACTCCAGAATAGCAGTCCCACAGGATATTCCCTCATCCAATCTGCTCTCTCCCATATCTTCTCCCAAACCACCTTCAACATTTCCATTAAGGCAAGGTGAATCTCTGTACCCAAATGCCTGCATAACTTATCTCCCAATTACATGCAAAATAGTATTAATAATATTATTTATATATATTTGAAAGATTTAATTTTAAAACTTCGAATTCCAGATCCATTCCCTTCCTCCCTTGTCACCCACTCCCACTGGGAAGATAAGCAATTCAGTATATGTTGTACATGTATAGCTATGCAAAACATTACCATAGTAGATGTATTGTAAAAGACTGGTTGCATTTGCCTCCCACCCATCCCACCCCCAACCTGGTCCATTCCCTACTTTGATCATGTCCCTCTTCAAAAGTGGGTGCCTCCAACCTCCCCATCCCTCAGCATGCCCTCCACTCCATCATCCCCCCTCTCATGCCCCTCCCCCCTACTCTCCTGCAGGATGAGATATCCCATTTAGTATGTATGTCATTCTCTCCCTAACCCAAATCCAATGGGACTATGGTTTTGCCTTCCTGTTCTTCCCCTCCCCTGCAACTACTTCCCCTTGCCTCTTCTACATGAGATAGTTTACCCTACCCTGTCTCTCTCCATCTATTCTTGCCACATTCCTCTGTCACCTCAACTTCACCCATTAAGTATCATCCCTTCCCACCAAATTCAATGTGTGCCCTCTGTAAACATATATACACACATTCACATATGTATCCATTTGCCCATATACCCTTCTTCAACTATTTTCATAATGAGAAAGGTTTCATCATTTACAATTATTGTTTTTCCATGTAGGAATGTAAATAGTTCAAATTTGATAAGTTCCTTTTGATTTCTTTTCCCTGATTACCTTCTCAAGCATCTCTTGCTTCTTGTGTCTGAATGTCAAATTTTCTATTCAACTCTGGTTTTTTCCTCAAGAATGCTTGAAAGTCCTCTATTCCACTGAATGACCATATTTTCCTCTGAAACAAGATACTCAGTTTTGCTGGGTAGGTTATTCTTGGTTTTAATCCCAGGTCCTTTGCCCTGCATAATATCATATTCCATGCCCTTCAATGCCATGCCCTCAGTGTAGAAGCTGCCGGGTCCTGCACTATTCTGACTGCCTTTACACACTATTGAAATTGCTTCTTCCTGGCTGCTTGGAGTATTTTCTCCTTGATATGGGAGTTCTGGAGCCTGGCTATAATATTCCTAGGAGTTTTCTTTTGGGGATTTTTTCAGGAGGTGATTGGTGAATTCTTTCAACCTCTATTTCCCCCTCTGGGTCTAACACATCAGGGCAATTTTCCTTGAGAATTTCTTGAAGGATGATTTCTAGGTTCTTTCTTTGATCATGGCTTTCAGGTAGTCCAATAATTTTTAGATTATCTCTCCTGGATATATTTTCCAGGTCAGTGTTTTTTTCCCATGAGATATTTCACAATGCCTTTTATTCTTTCAATTACTTGGATCTGTTTAACATCTTGATTTCTCATAAAGTTACTAGCTTCCATTTGCTCCAGTCTACTTCTGATGGAATGAATCTCCAGTGAGCTTTTGAGATTCTTTTTTCCATGTGACAAATTCGGGTTTTTAAGGCATTCTTCTCCTCATTGCCTTTTTGAGCTTCTTTTGCCACTTAAGTTAGTCTATTTTTAAGGTGTTATATTCCTCAATCAGGCTGTTGACTCTCATTTCATACTTTCCCTGCATCCTTCTCATTTCTCTTTCCAATTTTTCCTCCACTTCTCTTATTTACTTTTTAAATCCTTCTTAAGGTCCTCTATGGCCTGTAACCCACTTGTATTTTCTTTTGGTCTTTTGGTGCAGGAGTTCTGACCTCCCAGTCCACCTCCTATGCCATGCTTCGATTCTCTTTGCCCCCAATATAGGAGTTTATTGTTGAATTTTTCTGTTTATTTTGTTTCCTTTGCCTAGGCATGTTGCCACTCAATTACTTGACTTTTGGGCTTGTTGCCACAGTAGGACTCTGCCACCAGACAGGGGAGCTTCCATTCCAAATGTTGGGGTCTTCTCAACTGCCATAGGTATTAGTGGGGTGCCCTCTCTGAAGCCCCCACACACTCTGGCAAGCTGGACACACACCCCAAGACCTCCACCCCAGACCACAATCCAGATCCAAGAAGGGTAAAGCAAGAGCAATTACCCCCCAGACTGATTGCCTGGTCCCCCTACAATCCACAAGCCAGGAGCTGAAGCTGCAACTGAAGCTGCAAAATGGCAGCTGTGCCACAGCTGCTTAGCCACTTTTAGACCCCAGGAGAAGAAGCTGACGTGCCCCCAAATACTGGTCCCAAAGCCCATAGGGCACTAACCTCTCACTTTGTCCTAGGCATCTATGTGTTGGTAATTCTGGAAATGACACAGCTGCTGGTGTTCTGGGGTCCCTCCAGCTGGCTGCTGGTCTGGCTGCCCTAGGGCTAAAACTTCTGACTCATGGGGTTCTGGGCTCGGCTCCCAGAACGCTTCACTAACCGCTCCCTGCTAGGCTGCCAGGCTGTCCTCAGTGGGAGTTTAGCTTCTCTGTGTCATTCTGTGGCTTCTGGAGCTCCAGAGGTTGTTCAGAGACCCCTTTTACATAATTTTAAAGTGATGTGGGCTGCAGCACTGTGGAAGTGTTGCTTCTGCTCTGCCATCTTGGCTGACAACCATTCTCTTAATATCAGACCCACATATGTATTTTTTACTATATGCCATTTAAATGAACTACTGGCTACTCATAATAAATATAACCAAGCCAAATTCATTTTCTATTTTTTTTTAAAAAGGTTCTTCCAGATGTTCTTATTTCTGCCAATAATTGCATGAACATTCTCCAAGTCACCCAAAACCTAAATCTCTAAGTCAACTGAACGTTCTATCTCATTCCCCACATGAAATCATTTGTCATGTCCCATTATTACTATCTCTAGAATATTTCTTCTATCTCCCTTCTTTTCATTCCCATTGATGGCACACTAGTTTTGGCCTTGGATACCTCATTCCTAGAATAAATTTGATAGACCCCTAACTATTGTTCCCACTTAGAGCCCTAACCATTGTCCTCACTAAGAGGTCCTTCCACCCCAATCTATCCTACTATTTACTGCTGTGACAATTTCATTCTGTTGCTTTAAAACTTTCAATGTTTTATCTAATATGTTTATTTCAATGCTAGCTTTTTGCTATTTTCCAAAAGCATTCTAACCTGTGCAGAACTTCATTCAAGTCACTGATAAAAGTGACATTCTAACCTGTGCAGAACTGGTGGAGTGCTAATAGAGCTGCCCCCACTCCCACTATTCTAACTTCATTATATACCCCACTTTACCTACCTAGCCCCACCCCACTGTCCTAACTTCTTCATATATGCCTCACTGCTCACTGGAACAGGTGTGTCCATGCTCTTAATTCCCACAGAAACAGCAGGCATTTCCATGTGATGAGATCCCAGTCCCCAGACCCATTCCCACAGAAACAAATGTGTTCTTGTACTCAAACACAATCCCTTCATCCATTTAGCCTAAGACAGGACCCCAATACCTGACTATACATTTTGACCAGACAAGACTACAATAGCTAGCCAATCAGAAGAAAGCACAACCAGGATGTAGAGCAGCATGCTTGGCCACCAAACCATAGAAGGGATATACCTTAAGTAGGCACCTGCACAGTAATAATAAAGAACTCACCTAGAGTGAACTTATGACATAGAGAGGCTTATTACAATATCATTACCACATATACATACCCTTCCAATTCATTATGGATAATGAATTCATTATGGGTAACTGAATATGCAGTTCCACTGAGGCTGGGACCCCTCTTCCATTACCTAATCCCTTAACAAACTCCTCCTGACTTTTTAATATTAATTGAATCCTATGTTCTATGTAAATTTTGATTGAGTAATCAGCATCATATTCTCTATGAAATGATATGCCTTGCCTTAATGAATTTGCTAAATTCCTCTAAGGGGCTTAGCCACTCACCAGAGCATGAAATCTCAAAACTGTAATACATCTTCCCAACAGGTTTGGAGTCATGCCTAGTATTTGTAATTCTTTAGAGACATCCCACCACAACTCTACCCAAACCTCATCAGAACCATGGATGGATCCTTATGACACTCCACTAGAGACTTCTCTCTATGCTGGTATTTACTAATTAATGATTGTTATTTAGGTCCAGTCATTAAAATAGTTAAATTTGTCCATCTACAATATCATTTAACCCACTGATTTCCATATTTGTTACTCGTTGAAGATAGTATGAGAGTTTGTTAAATGCAGTCTTAAAAGTCATTACTCAATTGAAATTCAACGTGTTCTCAGAACTCATAGAATTGTGCTATGAACACACTGTCCTCCAAATTTATTTATATACTTTTTTTTGCTTTTTATGGATTTTAAAGTGCTAGTGTAAAAAGTTATTATGCCCTGCAAAAAAAATTCATTACTTATTGAAAAAGTCTGTTGGTTCAGCCATAATTATCTCTGGTTGAAGAATAATTAAAATTGAGGATTAATCAAAAATGGATTCCTATAAAAATATATAAGGTATTTTCTAGGGAGACTGAGTATAGGAGCAAGTTGAAGCTATTAGAAAATCTGATTTTCCAGTGTTTAGTTTACGTTGAGGAGGGTTCAACCAGCTTGTAACACATGCACTATAGATAAGAAATGAGTACTGTGCTGTGTTGTCCAACCTGATGGGGAGTTGACAATTGCTAAAATTGCCTTAGAAAGTCTTGGGGGGGTGGCATGGAGAACAAGGCCTGGCTAACAGCTACAACAGATTAAATGTTATGCGTATTTTGTCTAGGCCAAGATCCCGATTTAAAAGTCTGGTCTGGGTTTCCAGAACAGTTTGTTTCATGGACACCAAATGGAAATGTCCAAAGGGATGCTGATTTATTTACAATGTGCTCATGCAAAAAGAACAGAATTAGTTTGAAATTGCAAATGAGCAGACTACCCCAAAAATCACCTAGTAAACAACTCTAGCAACTGGCAAAGCAAATAAGCTTCCAAATAAAGAAAATCTCAGTTTTAATTCATATATTTAAATGCCACTTGGCCAGAGAAGGAGAATCATTTTCTTAAAAGGATGTTTCTTTTTCAATTAATTGCAGCAAATTAAAATTTGAGGACATTCATGAGGAACCATTTGAGAAAGTTTAAATTTTAAAGTGGAATTCCTTATTTTGGAAATTGTAAATGTGTTCCCACCACCATTTATTATGCTTTATGCTAGCATTACTGTATCTGAATAAATTATTTCAGTTTTCCCTTGTAATATAGATTACTTTCTATTCAATCAGCCTAAGAACTTAATAGTTGATAGAACTGTTAAATTCTGAGATTTTATTGTCATCTTCAAGTTTATTGGATTCTTCAATAGATCCATTTTCTACCTCACATTTAACTAAAGTATGATTTTTTTCAAAGCTAGGAAACTGATTGCCATATATAGTTTATTGAATACTACCTTCCAGTCATCTTGATCCTCACCTCTAAAAGGTACCAGAACATACAGTGCTTTACTACATACTCTAGAATTGCTTTAATGCTTCCTTCTACTGTTTATATTTTTACCATTGTAGTCATATGCATTTGTTCTTTTTTTCATAAAGAGCTGAGACTATCCAGTTATCTTTGCACAGTGTTATGAATATACTACTTAAGTGGTTATTTTTGACGCTAGTGAAGCAGAAAACAGTTGAGTATATAACAAGAAATAGTTTCAGCCTACTCCCTGGTGGTGGCCAATACTTCTGTACACTGCCTATATTTAAACTCAGAGCAAAACACAAATAAGGCTTCTATGTATGGACTCATTTTCAGGTCTAAGTGGAAAATCTTCAGTTACACTGACTTTTTGTAAGTATCATTTATCAGGCCACTTGGGAGACATATTGTATAGTCAAATTTAATCATGTGGTTTATTTAACAAAAGATGACATTATATTAAACAAGTAAGGTAAATTTTCATGTTGGGCCACTATGCAAAGTACACAGGAATAAAATACAATTGCTTCTTCTTACTCCCAAGGAAAATTCAGAGCAATAGTATGCCCCAAAGACTTTCCATCAAGTGTTTTCTTGTCATCTTTGGCATTTAATGTCAGGAATTCCTTTTTTTGCATGAGCATATTGTAAATGTCAGCTAGCTTTGGCCATATCCATTTTGGGTCTGTGAAACAAACTGTTTGAAAAATTAACCCAATCTTTTGATTCGGAATATGACTTAAAAAAATATACACAACATTTAGTCCATGGAAAGTGTTAGCCTGCCTTTGTTTTTTGTTTTGTTTTGTTTTTAACCAAGGTTTTCAAAGTCAGCAATTTCTGACAATTAATAACCTCTGGGTATTAACATTTCTGCAGATGCTACACATAACATAGGTTGAGTAGCTTACTTCATTCATTTAGTAATACACATAATAGTTAATTATACACTTGCATAGTTACATATACCTAACGCAACTTGGTTTAAAGTGCAGACTCTTCAAGAATTTCAGGGATAATGTAGGGCTTAAGTGGGGTGGAATAGGACTACCAAAAAGTTATGGTTTGAGTTCTTGTGAGAGTCTTTTTCAAAGAGGGTTCTGAACTCAAGAAACAGGATTCCTTAATGAAATTAGGCAAGTTGAAGACCTGCCTCAGCATCATGGACAGTTGCCCAAGGTTTCTTTAAACAGAAGAATGAGGGAAACTGTTTCTTTTATAACCTGCCAAATAAGTCTTATTTGGCAGACACGATTAATATAGGTGGTCCTTCTAGGTCTTAAATGACAGATACTGAGTTCCTAGGTAAGGGGCACTATTCATATCCAGTAGTTTTCATGCTTGTGCCTGATAATAGGGGTCATAACCATTTGTGATGAATCTCCAATGAACTAACTTTATTTTAAGGTTTTAAGCTAGATCTAAAGTTCCTCCTACTCTGAATCATCCAGCTCCATGGTCATGCACTACTCTAGGAAGGGCAGGGATCCTACTACAAATAAACTCTGGCTATTCAAAGTGAAATGAGGAAATGCACAAGGTAGGTTGTACGATAGACAGTGATTCAAGAAGTCCTGAGATCAAATCCAGTCTCAGATACTTACTAGTGGTAAAAAGTCATTTGACCTCAATTTGCCTCAGGTTCCTCATCTGCAAAATAGGGATGATAATAATAATAGGGAACATCTATCTCCCAGGTTTGCCATGAGAACAAAATGAGATAATATCAGTAAAATTACTTTGTAAACCTTGAAATGTTATATGAATGCTAGTTACTATTATTATTTAAATGATTTTTCATAATAAGCAACTACTCAACATAACAATGTTTTGCTAACTTTCTACTATGCACCTATGTAGGTATGTATGTATGTATGTATGTATGTATGTATGTATATTTATACAATCTCAGTACAATGTAATTTAAAGAGAAATAAATTACTAACTACAACAACCTAGAAAGACTTCAAAAGAAATGGACAGCTGAGCTGAGAGTTAAAGTATGATAAAGATATTGTCAGATAGAGATGAGAAGTTAGTATATTCAAGGCATGGAAAACAATGGTGAGAAATGCAAAATGAAAATCTGATGAATAGGGGCGGCTAGGTGGTGCAGTGAGTAAGAGCCCCGGCCTCGGAGTTGGGACGAACCGAGATCGGATCTGGCCTCAGAAAATGAGTACCCACAAATAAATAATGACTGGCCGTGTAACCTTGAGCAAGTTGCTTAACCCCAATTGCTTTAAAAAAAAATCTGATGAATAGTAAGTTGTCTATGACACAAATTAGCTAAGCAAGGAGAAACAACATGAAAAAATGCTAGACATAGAGGTTGGATCCAAAAGATAGTGAATCCTTAAGATGTTTACATTGTATGTCATAGGCAATAGTGAGTCACTGAATGATTTTCAATTGGGTCCTGATATGATAACATGCTTCTTAATAAGAATATTTTGTCAGCTATGTGGAAGACAGGTTGGAGAAGTGAGATAATTGGGTCCAGATGACCTATTAGGAGAATTTCATGATTGTCCATTTGGGAGGTAATTTCAACTGCAAATAGCATGATAATTATGCGAGTGGCATGAAGTAGGCATGTCTAAGAGCTATTGTAGACATAGAATCAAGAGCTCAATGACTAGCTGGATATGGAAATGAGGTGAGAAAGAATTAAGGATTGCTCCAAACTTACAAAAGTGATTGTAACAAAATCTGAAGTAGGATATTGTGAAGACATAGAGGAAATGAATACAGAACTGGACTCCTAAAATTCTATCACCTTCCTCTTTCACCAAAACATGTCAAATATTCTGATCTTCTTCAATACCTATATTCTGGCTTTGGATCCCATAAAGGCTACAACATTCTATACAACCACATGTCTCCTATGTACCCTATAACCATCCAGAGGCTAAGATTTTTCCTTGCAACATTCAGATTGTGTTTATTTTAAATGTCTTCCATTTAATTATTTATTGTTTGTTTCTACAGAGTATCTTTTACTTTTAAAGAAATGAACTGAGAAGGTGGAGCCAAGACAATAGAGTAAAATCAGAGACTCACCTGAGCTCTTCCCTAAACCCCCTCAAATACCTAAAAAAGTGACTCTGAACTAATTCTAAAGTGGCAGAACCCATAAAGAGGTAGAATGAGGGTGGCTAGGTAGCACAGCGAATAGAGCATCAGTCCTGGAGTCAGGAGGACCTGAATTCAAACCCGACCTCAGACACAACACACACAAAAAACTAGCTGCGTGACGTTGGACAAGTCACTTAACCCCAATTGCCCCCCCAAAAAAGCAAAAAATAAAAATAAAAATGCTTGAAAGGGGGGCAGCTAGGTGGTGCAGTGAATAGAGCACCGGCCCTGGAGTCAGAAGGACCTGAGTTCAAATCCGGCCTCAGACACAACACCAAAAGAAAAAAACCAAAAACCTGTGTGACCTTGGGCAAATCACTTAACCCAATTGCCCTCCAAAAAAGAAAAACAAAGAGGTAGAATGAGGCAGATTTCCAGTCCAAGACAACCTGGAAGGATCACAGGAAGGTCCTATTGCACCAGGGCTGAGAGAGAAGGGCAATCTAATACAGGTCATGCCAGCACTGACCTGGATCCAGCAGCAGTGGCAGTTTCCAGTCTTCTCAGCCCATAGAAACCAGAAACAACTTAGAAGGACAGCAGGAGGGTGTCTGTCAGAACTGGGTGAGAGAAAAGCACAGCCTAGAGTAGGGCACACCAATACATCCCAAGGCCCAGCAATCCAGGAGCAAGCCTTGGGAGTAAATGGATCAGCAGCAGAGGCTGCTACTGGAGCTATCAGCCCACAGAAAGAATGTGTGAAAGTCAACTATTTTGATTTCCAGGAGTGAAGATGGTGGAGTAAGCAGCAAGTTGCTCTGACTCTCTCTTATTGACTTTGGAAAAACCCCGAGAATACTTGTCCAGGAAAAATCCTGAAATAGTGGAGTGAGCAGAAAGAAAAGTAGTTTTTTGGTTTTGTTTTGTTTTTTTTGTACGTTGAAAGGCAAGGGGTATTAAGGGAAAGGTCCTTCCTTTTTATTTTTTAATCAATTGCTTAATTAACTTCTAGTTTACATCATTCATTTCTGAAAGATTTCGAGTTACAAATTTTCTCCCCAATTTTTCCCAACCCACCACCCCAAAATAGTGATCCCAGTGGATATACTCTCCTCTAATTTGCTCTCTCCCATATCTTCTGCCATACCCCCTCTCACTTTCCAATAGGGCATGGTGGATCTCTATGTCCTAGTGCCTATATACCTTATTTCCCAGTTACATGTAAAATAATATTTACAATAGTATATGTATACAATAGTATATGTATACAATAGTATAGTATATACTATATATAGTATATACTATTGTAAACATATATTATATATAATATAAATATATAAATGTATGTAGATATATATTATATAATATATAAATATGTAAATATATTATATATAATATAAATATATATATATATATATTTCAAACACTTGATTTTAAAACCTTGAATTCCAGATTCATTCCCTTCCTCCCTTGTCACCCACACTTACTGGGAAGATAAGCAATTCAATATAGGTTGTACATGTGTAGCTATGCAAAACATTTCCATAGTGGATATATTGTAAAATCTTGACTATATTACCCACCCCCCTACCCACCTCCCACTTGTTATATTCTCTACTTCGATTCTGTCCATTTTCAAACGTGGGTGCTTCTAACTTCCCTCCCCCCCAGCCTGCCCTCCCTTCCATTATCCCCCCTCACATCCTCTTCCCCCCTACTCTCTTGTAGGGTGAGATACCCTAGTGTGTATGTCATTCCTCCCCAAGCCAAAGTCAGTGAAAATAAGATTGACCCATTCTCTTTTGCCTTCCTATTCTTCCCCTCCATTGTAACTATTTTCCCTTGCCTCTTCTATATGAGATAGTTTACCCCATTCTGTCTCTCCCCATCTCCTCTCATTATCTTCCACACTTACCTCTTAATTTCACCTTTTAAGTATCATCCCTTCCTATAAAATTGGTACTAGGCCTTCTATCTATTTATACCTATACATATATATATACACACATTCATATATGTATTCATACACCCATAGACCCTCTTATAAAAACATATATATGTATGTATATATGTACTATTCTCACACTGAGAAAAGTTTCATCAGTTACACTTATTGTTTTTCCATGTAGGAATGTAAATAGTTCAACTTTGATAATTTCCTTTGATTTCTTTTCCCTGTTTTTTGTCTCATGCTTCTCTTGCTTCTTGTATCTGAATGTCAAATTTTCTATTCAACTCTGGTTTTTTCATCAAGAATGCTTGAAAGTCCTATCCACTGAATGATCATATTTCCCCCTGAAACATGACACTCAGTTTTGCTGGGTAGGTGATTCTTGGTTTTAACCCCAGCTCCTTTGACCTCCAGAGTATCATATTCCAAGCCCTTCCATACCTCAGTGTAGAAGCTGCCAGACCCTGTGTTATCCTGATTGTGTTTCCACAATACTCAAATTGTTTCTTCCTGGCAGCTTGTAATATTTTCTCCTTGATCTGGGAATTCTGGAACCTGGCTTTAATATTCCTAGGAGTTTTCTTTTGGGGATCTTTTTCAGGAGGTTATTGGTGGATTCTTTCAACCTCTATTTTGTCCCCTGGTTCTAAAAAATCAGGGCAATTTTCCTTGAGAATTACTTGAAGATTGATTTCTGGGTTCTTTTTTTGATCATGGCTTTCCAGTAGTCCAATAATTTTTAAATTATCTCTCATGGATCTATTTTCCAATTCAGTGGATTTCCCAATGAGATATTTCACATTGCCTTCTATTTTTTTTTCATTTGTTTGAATCTGTTTAATAGTATCTTAATTTCTCATAAAGTCACTAGCTTCCATTTGCTCCAATCTAATTTTGAAGGAATGATTCTCTTCAGTGAGCTTTTGAGATTCTTTTTCCATTTGGCAAATTCAGCATTTTAAGGCATTCTTCTCCTCACTGGCTTTTTGAGCCTCTTTTGCCATTTGAGTTAGTCTATTTTTAAGGTGTTATTTTCTTCTTTCAGTTTGTTGACTCTCATTTCATAATTTTCTTGCATCATTCTCATTTCTCTTCCCAATTTTCCTCCACTTCTCTTATTTGGTTTTCAAAATCCTTTTAAGCTCCTGTATGTCCTGTAACCAGCTCATATATATTTTGGAAGCTTTTGGTGCAGGTGTCTTCCTCCTGCTCCATGCTTTGATGCTTTTTGTCCCCAAAATAGGACTGTAAAGTTGGGTTGTTCTGCTTGCTTTGCTTCCTTTGCTTGCTCATGTTGCCACTCAATTACTTGACTTTTGGGCTTGCCACCGTAGAACTCTGCTACCAGCATGAGGAGCTTCGTGCCAACAGCTGGGGTTTTCTAAGCTGCTGAAGGTATTCATTGGGTGCCCTCTCTGAAGCCTCTACATACTCTGGAAAGCTGGTCACACACTCCAGGACCTCCACCCTAGACCACAATCCAGATCCAAGCAGGTTAAAGCAAGAGCAATTACCCCTCAGGCTCATTGCTTCCCCCCCCCCCCACCCAATCTGCAGTCCATGAATTGAAGCTGCCACATAGCAGCAGCTGCATGGCCACCAAGCCCCAGCTGCTTCTTACTCCAGGGAAAAAGCCAACCACACTCCCAAACTACTGGATTCCAATTTCCTCACTGCACTGACCTTTCACTTTATCTTTAACATCTATGGTTTGATAATTCTGGAAACCACCATAGCTACTAGTGATCTGAAGTCCCTTCAACTAGCAGCTGGTAAGGCCCACCCTGAGGCTAAAACCTTGAGCTTTAGCAGAGCTGGGCTTGGCTCCCAGAGAACTGTGCTGACCACTTTCTGCTGGCCTTCCCGGTTGTCCCCAGTGGGAGGTTAGCTTCTGTGTGTCATTTTGTGTGTTCTGTAGCACCAACGTTTCTTCAGAGTCAACTTTTACATGAATTGGAATAGGTGGAAGCTAGAGCCCCACAGAAGTCCTGTTTCTACTCTGCCATCTTGACTCTGCCCCCCAGGTCCCTCTTTCTATAGCTGAAGGAGACCAGTACAAGACATGAGGCATCCCAGCAAGTCAGTGTCAAGCCTTACCTCTGAGTCCCAGGGTGGTGGAGTAGGCAAGTGCCAACACAAGACATACATGAGCCACCATCACCAGCTCCAGTTCAACACCAGGTAAGCTACCAGCCTCCAAATGCCAGCATCTGAGGCCCAAGCACACAAAACCATTAACCAGGACCCTAGTTCTCAGCACAAAAGGCCTGGAACCATGTCCCCATGCCCCAGAAGCAGAGATCAACTTTGAAAGACAGAAAAATGGGCTAATAACATCAGAAAAAGCAGCAAAGAAAAACAATGACCATAGAGAAGTATCTTGGCAACAGGAAGATCAAAACACAAATTCAGGAGAGAACAACATTGTCATTATACCAACATCTGAACCCTCAAAGGGGAATATGAACTGGTTTCAAGCCCAAAAAGACTTCTTGGAAGAGATCAAGAAGGATTTTAAAAAGTCAAATAAGTGATGTAGAATAAAAATTGAACAAATCCTTTAAAAATACAATTTACAAAATGAAAAAAGGACACTGAAGAAAAAAACTCCTTAAAAAACAAAATTGACCAAATGGAAAATGTAACTGAAAGAAACAATTTACTAAAAATTAGTATTAGGCAAGTGGAAGCTAATGATGCTATGAGACATCGAGAATCACTTAAGATCAAAAGACTGAAAATTAGAAGAAATAAACTGTATATAATAAAGAGCATGTATTATATGAAAATTAATCTTGAGAGTGAGAGAGAGAGAGGGAATGTAATAGAAACAGTTTAGATGGTCCTGTATAGCCTTCAAAGCCACTGGTCTTGCATGGAAAATAGTATACCTTCCTATTTACCAGAGCTACAAAATTCTATCATAGGAATAATAATAAACCATCGGTAGTATTCATTAATTAATTATTTGTGAAACTGGGATATGCAAATTAAACAGGTGAAAAATAATTTCAACTTATAAGTACAACAACTCAGATCACACTGGCCCAAATTGTGTTACAAGTTGTATTTTTGACTTCAATGTTCTCTTTGAAAATTATTCTTGGGGTAGCTAGATAGTGCAGTGAATAGAGCACCGGCCCTGGAGTCAGGAGGAATTGAGTTCAAATTCGCCTTCAGACACTTAACACTTACTACCAGCCTTCCCCACTCCAAAAAGGGCGGGGGGAGGAATTATTCTTCCAATTCATTTAGTGTTATCAGATTTTAATGATTTCTTTTCTTATTAATTTTATACCTCTAAGTATGACATAATATTTTATTTTTTAAAACCAAAAGGGGGGGAGCCAAGATGGCAGAAGGATGGCAGGAACTTTTCTAAGGTCCTCTATGAATTCTGTCACTAAACTTTAAAAAGTAAATCTGAATGGATTTTAGAGTGACAGAATCCACTGGGAGAAGGAATGTGGCAGATTCCCAGGCCAGGAAAGTGCCTATGTAGGTCTGGGCAGGGGGAGGGAGGAGTACTTGAGAGTTGCACCAGCACAGACCTGAGAACTGACTAGAGCAGAGTGAGAGTGAGCCCCAGGCAGCAGACTCACTCACCCCAAGGGTGATTCACAGACGTCTCACCACAGGACAGAGGATCCATCAGAGCTGGGTAAGAGAAAGTACAGGGCCCAGAGCAGCAACTGCCTGGCTATTTAAAAATCACCTACCGAAACCTCCAGGAGTCAGGATGGTAGAGTAAACTGCTCTGATACTCCCTTCCTGACCCAGAAAACCCAGAGATAAATGTCCCACCCAGAATAAAATCCTGAAATAGTGGAAATAGCCTCAGGCTTGGGAGTCCTAAAGGAAGGGTGTAACTGAAGCAGTATGGAGTCTGAAGTGAAGTGTGGTAGGCATGCCAACAAGCCCCACCTCAGCTGACCAGCAGGAGATCCTGTAGCCCAAGGAGGTGGAACCAGCAAGCACTAACAACAGATGCCCAGGTGTGCCTTAGCTCCACCAGGGGAAGCTGCAGACACCAGCTCTGCTGGATGCCAGCTGCTGAGCCTGCCACAGCTGTAGCCGAGGGGCAGAGAGGCAGAAAGCTGAAGTGGTCAGATCAACCCTCCCCCACATGTTACACTATGAGCCTGAGTAACTCAGGGAAAGCATTGAGAGTCCTGGCCTTGGTCTCAGTCTAGACACCTAGAGGCTACAACACACAAAGTCAACAACCAGGCCCTTAGCTCCCAGCCTGAAAAGTGCAGTCAGCAAATAGGTAATCACAATGGATAAGAAGGAACCTGAGAAATCAAAAGCAAGAAAAATAATCCAATCTTATTATAGTGAGTAAGAACAACCCAATACAGAGGACCAAATGGACTCTATACTCACTCCTGAGATGGCAGAAGGAAGTGTTAAGCTCCAAAAGCATTCTTGGAGGAGGTCAAAAAAGATTTTAAAAGACAAATTCGAGAGCTAGAAGATAAATTTAAATCTACATTGACCAAAATGGAAAAAAAATCTCACTGAAGTGACACAAATATGGTACTGATACCTAAATCAGGAAGAGACAAAATGGAGAAAGATAATTATAGACTAATTTGCCTCATGAATATAGATGCAAAAATTTTAAACAAAAATTTTAAATAAAATATTAGCAAAAAAGACTACGGTAACTTATCACAAGAACAACAAACTTTGATCAGATAGTAATAATTCCAGGAATGCAAAGATGGTTTAATATTACAAAAACCATCAGTATAACTGATCATATCAACAATAAAACTATCAGACACCATATGATTATCTCAATAGATGCAGAAAAGGCTTTTGACAAAATACAACATCCACTCCTATTAAAAACACTAGAAAGTATAGGAATAAATGGAGTCTTTGTTAAAATAAGTAGCATCTATTTAAAGCTATCAGCAAATATTTTATGTGATGGGGATAAGCCAGAAACATTTCCAATAAGATCAGGGGTGAAACAAGAATGTTTACTATTACACCTCTTATTCAATCTGGTACTAGAAATGCTAGCAGTAGCAATAAGAGAAGAAAAAGAAATTGAAGCAATCAAATTAGACAAAGAAGAGACTAAGCTATCACTCTTTGCAGATGATATGATGATATACTTAGAGAATCAAGTAAAAAACTACTTGAGACAATAAATGAATTTGGCAAAGTTACAGGATATGAAATAAACCCACATAAATCCTCGGCATTCTTATGTATTTCTAATAAAATCCAACAGCAAGAGATAGAAAGAGAAATCCCATTTAAAATTACTGTAGATATTATAAAATATTTGGGAATCTACCTGTCAAAACAACCCCAGGACCTATATGAAAACAACTACAAAACACTTTTCACACAAATAAAGTCAGATCTAAATAGCTGGAAAAAAACATCAGTTGCTGGTGGTTGGGTCAAGTTAATATAATAAAAATGACAATTTTACCTAAGTTAAATTACATATTTGGTGCCATACCAATCAATCTACCAAAAAATTACTTTAAAGTACTAGAAAAAATAGTAACAAAATCCATTCTGAAGAACAAAAGGCCCAGAATATCAATGGAATTAATGAAAAGAAATGCTAGGGAAGGTGGCCTAGCCATACCAGATTTTGATCTGTATTATAAAACATCAGTCATCAAAATTACTTGGTACTGGCTGAGGAATAAAGTATTGGATCAATGGAATAAATTGGGCAAACAAGAATCAACAGTCAATGACTATAGTAACCTTCTGTTTGATAAACCCAAAGACCCCAGTTTTTGGGAAAAGAATTAACTATTTGACAAAACTGCTGGGAAAACTGAAATAAAGTATGGCAGAAAAATGAGCATAGACCAATATCTAACACCATATACCAAAATCAAGTCTAAATGGGTGCATGATCAGCATATAAAGGCTGACAGTATAAGCAATCTGGGAAAGCAAGGAATAGTTTACCTGTCAGATTTATGGAAAAGGGAAGATTTTTTTGACCAAACAAGAGTTAGAGAGAATTATAAAATACAAAATGGATAATTTTGATTACATTAAATTGAAAAATTTCTGTACAAACAAAGCCAATGTAACCAAGATTAAGAGGGAAGTGGAAAACTGGGAAAGAATTTTTACAACCAGTGTCCCTGATAAAAGCCTCATTTCTAAAATATACAGAGAATGGAGACAAATCTATAAGAATACAAGTCATTCCCCAATTTATAAATGGTCAAAGGATATGAGCAGGCAGTTTTCAGAGGAGAAACTTAAAGATACCTATACGCATATGACAAAATGCTCTAGATCACTTTTGATTAGAGAAATACAAATCAAAACAACCTTGAGGTGCCACATCTCACCAGTCAAATTGGCTAAGATGAAAAAACAGTAAAATGATAAATGCTGGAGAGGATTTGGAAAATTGGAACACTAATGCATTGTTGGTGGAATTGTGAACTGATTCAACCATTCTGGAGAGCAATCTGAAAATTATGCCTTAAGGGCTCTAAATATGTGCATACCCCTTGACCCAAAAAACTTTTCTGGAGTTCTATCCCAAAGCGATCATAGAAGATCTGTATGTACAAAAATATTTATAGCAGCTCTTTTTGTTGTGGCAAAGAATTGGAAATTAAGGGGATGCCCATCAATTGGGGAATGCCAACAAATTTTGATATGTGAATGTATTGGAATACTATCATGCTATAAGAAAGGAGGAGCAGACAGACTTCATATTTACCTGGAAAGTCATACAAAATGATGTTGAGTGAGAAGAGCAGAACCAGAAGAAATTTGTATACAATTACCAAAAAAATGTATGTGTGATGACCAACTTTGATAGACTGGGCTCTTCTCAGCAATGCAAGGTTATAAGACAGCTCCAAAAAACCCATGATGGAAAGAGATGTCTACATTCAGAGAAAGAACTACAGAATTTGAATGCAGTTTGAAGCAAACTACCTGCTCTCTTTCTTTTTCTTATTTGGTTTTCTCTCTTCTTTCCCAGTGTTCATTCCATTGGTTATAATCCTTCTTTACAACCTGACTTACGTCTAATGTAAAAATATTTGCAGATTCTATACTCGGTTGCATGCCACCATGGAGGAGGAATAAGGAAGGAAGAGTGGGAGGGGGAGAAAATTTGAAACTCAAGGGATTTTGAACCTGAATCTTGTAAATTAAAAGTAAACAAACAAATTAATAAAGACAAAAAATAGTGAAAAAAAAAACCTCAAGCCCAAAACTATAAATAACTTGAATAAGTTTTTCAAGGTTTTTTTTTTTTAACATACCATTGGTTTGTTTGTTATGACCAGATAATAAAGATGTTTAGAATGCTCATACCTTGTTTATTTCAATAGAGGAACCATTAGGTCATTATATATGAACACCTAACTCTGCTACCTCCCAATATCACTTATTTTTATATGATATGAAATTTGATAATTTTTCATATATATGCATATATATATATGAACTTCTATTATAAAATTCCTATTCCTGTGAAATTTGATTGTGTTGTGGATATGACACAGTTTTAAAGCCTAAGGCTGTAGAGTCAAAGCTCTGCAAGGGACTAGCAAGCTATAATGTTTTTAGGCCTGAGCACCAAGTCTCCAGTATGTACCTGTCTCCTAGAGTGCAGCTGAGATAAATTTGAAAAGGCTCATCAACAGAAATTAGGATATTATGTGCTTACACAAACATCATATATGTGTTTATGTGTGTGTATATATATGCACATATGTGTGTGTGTATACACACACCTATCCATAGTAACTCAAGAAGACTATCTACTAAGGATTGGAGCAATCATAATTTGCATTACTGGATAAATGTCACCCATGGATAAAATCATGTGTTCTCAAAGTACTGGAAACTATGTATTTAACATGTTAATATCAATGGGACCTGAAAGTCATGTTAAAGAATCATCCCAATATTGGTGATCTCACCTGGTCTGGTTCAGTCCAACCAAAATGTAAATTATAGAATTTTTTTGCTTGGTTTTGAGGTATTTTTTTTAGGGAAGGGAGATAAATGTGTACATGAAGTGGCTAACATTTGTGACAAGTAGTTATTTACTTACTTAAGCTCTTTGATCATGCAAGAATCTGCTACTCATAGTATATGCATTAATAAACATATGTCATCAGACTGTAATCTGCTTTTATTTTAAGTCTTTAAATGTCTACTACACTAACAGAAATCAGCCCTTGCTAGTTTCTTTTCAATTCAGGTAATAAGGTGTTTCATACTTTGTATGAGTTGACTACCCAAGGGTCAGAACTCAGTTACATTATTTTGGCCCTTCCATTTTTCTTTTTGATGTTGTAAGTGAATTATGTATACACCCCAAAGTAATTAGCAGAGACGTTGTTGTTCAGCTGAATTTTAAATTAATTAATCTGACCTAATTCCTGTCAAAAATAATTAGGATAAAATATGTAGTCCCTAAGCAACCCTTTCAAGCTAAGAAGATGAGCATACTTACTCCACTGTATGTATCCTTATGAAATTGAAAGGTCAAGTTATTTAATAAAATTAAACTCCACTTAAACTCAAGAATTACCTTCTAAGATTCCCCTCTCTTTATTTCCTAGAACATATGTAAACTAGCATTGATGAAGAACAATTAAAATGATACGCAAATGAATAGATTTGGCTCTTCTTGCAAAATTCTCATAAGATATCCATCACTATTTCCTGACATGGCTTATAAATCAAATCTTATCCTTCTATAGACATTAGCAAAGACCTATATGCCTGTTCTCCTGGCATTTTCCATTTATCCAAAGCAACTCCTATTAAACTGACTTCTGACTTCCCTCATTCCCACAAATATGTTTTTTTTTTTAACAAACTTAGTGAATCTAGTGAAATGAGAAAATATATTTTTATAATAGTTGTATCTAAAGTAATATTCTTCTGGAAAGGAAAAAAGGGAAAAGCTTTACATACAAATACCTCTTGATAAGCTAGTTGAGAAGATGTATGGTATGAGTGATGGTGGATATGTGAGCATAACGCCTTTATTCATCCTCTTCCACAATATTAACCATTATTCTTCTATTATATATTGACCTCTCTTGCCTTGACTGAAACATGCACTTTAGTATATTAAGGAAGTTAATTGAAAACAATTTTCCACATTTCTCACATTATTTGTTCAGTATTAAAACTCACCTCATAAAATAGTCAGAATCGATTGTGTTATCTTACTTATTTCCACCTAATCTACCTCTTTTTTATGATGGTGGAAAATACATTTGGTGAGCATGTATCTCCATGTTTATTCCTTACTTGTTACTAGTAATAAGAGAGTCCTTGAACAAAACTACCTCTGTTATTTCATTTAAAGAATATTTTCTGATTTTCACATATTCATTGGAACACCATGTTGGTCATTCAAATGATGACAGAAGTTCATGATGAGTATGAATATGCAAAAAACCTACATTACCAGTGAAGAAATGCTCAAGAGAAACAGAATAATCAATATTATCAGTTATATATATGACCTGAAAAGATGAAAAGCTGATAATTGTGATAGACAACCAATGGCTAGCACATATGCTCCACAGTAAAGAGGGAGATAGCCAGAGCATTTAGAGGAACATTTACAGAGTCACAAAACTTATACCACAAAACCAAATTATCCACAAAATCTTCTTATATTATATGAATGTTAAATACCCATAATCACTTATGGTTGAGGTGCCTGTATACATCTCCTTGTTGGTGTCAAGTTTGTTGTAATTTTGCTACATTCTGTTTCAAGTATTTCATTGTTGTTTCCATTAAGTCACCATACTTACAACTTACTTTGTACCATTTTGCTTTTTTTTTTCCAAATTGTGTTGTTAATGTAGTTCAATTGCACCATTTTATATGAAGGTAGTGCTAAAAATCTATGTAGAATCTAATTTAGGATTGTAACAGCAAGCACACCAGCATCACCAGGGTGGCTGCCAATACAGGTTCTTAGATCTGTTTTTCTAAAGGAAAGCAACTCAAAATGGGTTAACAATCTTGCTTTAATAGAACATATGTCATTTACCTAGTTCAGGGGGAAAAGGTCAGAACCCCAAACTTCAGAGAATATAGAGGTTACAAGCAGACAAAAGATATAGAGAAAAGTCAGCAGACAGACTTCCAGCTGCCTGACCATTGCATCCATACCTAGTCAGTCACCAGAGAGGGAAGCATCAACATCTGGATTTTCAAAGCTGGGGGCCTCCATGGCTGCCCAGAGTCTCATCTGGTCAAGTCACATAACTCTTCTCAAAGTGAGCCCCAAAACAAAGCTTCACATCAGGGTTTATAGCCTGAGAATGTCACAACTCTCTTGACCCACTGGCCAATCAAAAAGCATTCTCAAAAACCAAGCCTCCTGCCACAGGCTCCAGGTGCACTTAAGCCTATCAAAGGGCCTAGGGGTGGGGAAGATCCTAATTTCCCATTCCCATAACAAGGATAAATTAGCATAACAGAATAATTTAATTTAAAGCTGTTGCCCTTTATTCCATAATTTTTGCCATTCACTCAGCACATAATCTCTTCAATAAATTAGTATTTTTCTAATTGCTCTCTGTGAACAGGCAACATGCACAATTGATGTAATCAATAAGAGTGAAGACATAAAAATGAGTTAGCCTGGAAAAATGTATGTACTATTAGGAACAAGGATAAGCTTTGTTATTTTTGCTCCCACAAGTTAAATGTTTAATATGGAATAAAGGTACACAAGTACTTTTCTATTTTGAGACTCAACAAATTAAGGTAGTAATTTCATTCAGGAAAGTTTAGGAATAATTTTTTAATTTTATTTGTTGGACATTTTTTTGCTTTTTTTTTTTTGGAGGGGCGAAGGTAGGGCAATTGGGGTTAAGTGACTTGCCCACAGTCACATGGCTAGTTTTGTGTTAAGTGTCTGAGGCCAGATTTGAACTCAGGCCCTCCTGTAAAAAGCTGGTGCTTTATTTACTGCGCCACCTAGCTGTCCCAAGAAATAAATTAAATCTCAGCAACTTCATTTTGTCATGGCCTTAAAAATTCTAAAATTTTGCTCAATTGTTGGCACTTAAAGAGGAAATTCTTTATGTATAATGTGTTATCAATGAATACTACAACCTAGACTTTGCACCAGTACTGACAATCTAGGAAAGCATAAAGGAAAAATTTTTCCTACATTATTGCTCATTGTCCTATATTGAAATATTGTGGCTGATATTTTTATCACCCTAGTAAAACTCATCTTCCTTGATATTATTTATCTTGGTTCCTGAGAATCAAAACACCAAAAGGAAGGGCTTGTCAAAGTATCACAGGAAGAAGAATACATGTGTACAGCCTCACCAAAGCAACACCATTTTTTTTCCTATTTAATACAATTTTCTGTCTGTGGAGGAAATCTGGAGAACTGGAATTTTCTGACCTACTCTTCCATCTTCCCAGAACGTTTCTTTTGTCTCTATTTAATAGAAATATCATGTTCTATGTTGGCATATTTGGTTGCATATGTTGATGCTATGTTGATACATATGTAGATAACATCCCCCCTACTAAATTGCTAGTTCCTTTACAGTAAGAACCAGGTATTATGTGTCTTTGTTTCTTGCTCACTAATTTATGTGTTGTTTTATAAATAGTAAGTAAGTTCTTAGGTATTTATTCAATTTGAAGCATGGAAGAAAAGGTGTTGGACTTGAAATTAGAAGGACCTGGGTTCAATGATACACATTAGCCATGTGACCCCGGACAAATCAATTTAACTTACATTGACCTTAGTTTTCTCGTATCTAAAATTAATGGAGTCTACTCCAATTTCTAAGGTCACTTCCAACTTGAAATCTGTGTTCCAGTATCCCCAATTTTACTGATAAAGAAATTGAAGATGAGAATTTAAGATATTTGCCCAGAATTTAAGAGACAGGTTTCCCACAATCTTTGTAACAAAGTTTTCTAGTTTGAAGACTCCATGCTAATCCCTTTGATTGTCTAAAGTTGCTAAGAAGCAATGTGAATAAAATCCAATTCTTCCTGCCTCTAATAAGCTCATCATGCTATTTGCTGTACTACACAGTACACAAATGAGCAGCCTGAAAGGAATTGTGAAAGAAGGCAAATGTAGCATTTTGAGTTTTAGTTGAGAAAATCGGAGAGTTAATTATATTTATTAATGTTCACGTTGATTTTTAGCCACAGTAGAGCCATATCTCAAAATATGCTACTCTAAGTCCTTTTCTCACTACCAGTTCTTAGAACCAAGCTTAGAATCTAGAAAAATTGTTTCTATATCCTTTATTCTATAGATGTCTCTTAGTGGAAGTAGGCTTACCCTCAATCTTTTCTCTTAACAAGATCTGGCCTCTCCAATATATTTCTCTATCTGAAATTAAGATATGCTTCTAATCTTCCCTTCCAATCTATTCTTTTTGTCCATCTCATCTCATAGCATCCACCCTTTTAGAATCAAAGAATTCCCCATTTGCAAGGCCCTCCATAGTGCTAAGTTCAATATCATTTGAACCCATTCTCCTCATTCGAATTTTCTCCAGGTTTTTCTCAATTTTCTCTTTTACTTTCTACTGTGCCTTGAAGAACCCCTGTTTCATCATAGGAAAGCCTTTTTTTCTACTTTGCATCATTTCTTTCTAATATATCGCCTTCCCTCATATGGCACCATACCTCCAAATTCAAGGTAAGGTAATAAATATTTATTAAATACTCCTTTCCTCAGTTCTCATAATCAAGGAAATAGAGTAAAGGGTCAGGGTATTCCCCACTTCCTGACCATTCAAGTCTCCCTGTATCATCTTGCTGTATCATCTTTTTTTTTCCCTAACTGGGTATCTCTTAGGTCAAGTTTCATCATCTTTTTCATTTCCCCCCTTCTCAAAATCGCACAGAATTTAAGATTTGCAATATATCTCAGAAGCCATGTGGTCCAACCTGTACCTGACTATCACTTCTACAGTATCCTGTAACAGATTATCACCTGGCCTCTTTGCAAGATACTTCCATGAAGGAGAACTTACTATTTGTGCAGGCAACCTAGGTCTACCTTGGGATAGCTCTAGATGTTAGGAAATTGTTTTGGCTGTTTTCCTCCTGACAAAAGAGATGAATTCTCTGCAATTTTTACCCATTGCTCCAACTCTGTTCTCTAGGGCCAAGCACAAAAAGTCAGATTCTTCTTCCATATGAAGGCATATCAAATGTTTGCAGACACCTACCATATTCCATAAAGCTCTTCACTTATCCATGCTAGACATCTAGTCCTTTTGTGGCATTTTCTCTACGGATATCTTTATATTGGTCTCCTTCTATTATATATGTTTCAAATTACATTACACAATTATGCTAAATGGAATAAGATAATCCAGATGTTGCATGGCTAGGACATAGAATTTTTACCTCACTTTATATATTCTATCTCTGTTAATATAAGCTAGGAGAGCATTATACATTTTTTGAATGTCATGTGCCTCTATTGACTCATTTGAAATTTTCATTGCAGTAAAACTCTCAGGATTTTTCAGAACTCATTTTTTTTCTTAGCCATATATCATCATTTTATATTTGTTAAAAATTTTATTTTAATCCATAGGCAAAACTTTTCATTTCTTTCTATTAAGAGTTGTACTCAATTTGTCTCATCATTCTGTTCTGTTAAGGTACTTCTTTATCATGACTCTTTCATCCAAAGGGTTAGCTAGTCCACTAAACCTCATGGAATTGGAAATTTTGATAAGCATTTTAACCACACGTTCATCTATATCTTTTAAGAAAATAATGAAGGCATAAGTCCAAAGAATATTAGCTGGGGCATTCCACTAAAGGCCCCTCCTGAAGTCATCCATTCATATTATTTTGTTAGTCTAGAGTCTTCTCATATCTAGTCTCACTCTCACTGGCAAAGTCACTGCCTCTATCTTTTTGTTTCTTTCTACCACATTTCCTTCTATCAGCCTCAGTAGTTTCAATGGGACTGGTAATAATCTAGAGTGAATTAAGGATTGTCATACCAAGAACCTTGGAGTTTCAAGGGAGAGAGAATAACAATGAAAGGACTAGTCGTCAAGTCCAAGTGGAAATATTTGGAAAAACAGAAATTATTTCATAAATCTTATTTTATCAAATATCATAAATATCAAACATCATAAATTCATAAATAGATGTTTTATCAAACATCAAAAATATTTAGTTTTGGAGAATTTACAAAAAATAACGTTCCATTATGAGCCCTACATACTTATTAGCTCCAGGGTAAGAATAATCTCTATGTTAGAGAAATCAAGTTATATCATAAATTAACTTTTTGTCTCCACAAATAAATAATCATTCAGGAGAAAGTATATAAATATGATCATAAAGTGTAACATTGACAACAGCTGAAGTTGATAATTCTTTGTTGATTGTATGTGCTAGAGTCACGCATGCTGACTTACCCACCCTTAACACCTCAGCCAATGTTGATGCCACTTTGTCTCTCCACATCCAAAAAAAAGCTAAAAAAATCAAGAGGAAGTAGGTATAAGACAATATCTGAGCTGTGGTTGAGCCGGGCATAATGTTCAACCTCAAAGTACAGCTACTAATGTTCACTTTGATCTCCAGAAAATGGTAGGCCTCCTAAGTGCAGATTTCACTGCCAAATGCCTTGACCTTTTTCACAGCCTCCTCTCCTATTTCAACCCAAAACAACTTCTAGCCATGAACTTCATTACACAGAAAAAAGATTACTTCTATTATTTTTTTCATCTTTTGAAAGAACTTTACCAATAAACTAATACAATCACTTTACCTTATACATGAGTAGACTAAGATTCAAAGATAGAAAAAGCTAGTCTCATAGTTTCATCTTTACCTCATTCTCACCCTGCCTATGCTTACTGAGATTTAAAATACATTCTGTTCAGATATAATATAGCACTCAAGGTCTTAAGTATACAATTACATATCTGATTTACTGAAGCAGGAGGCACAGATACATAATAGGAGTGACTTCCCTTCCCCCACTCAAATTCTGCATTTTCTTCTAGTATGCTCAATAATCCCAAATAGTGCAGACCCTCAGGGAAGTAATTTTTCTGACTGGTTTGAGGAGCTCTCGATTTGGAATCTGTGGCACCTCCTAAATGCTCTTTGTAAAGTCCCATCTTCTCCAAATGGTTATCCAAGGAAAGAACCTTATTTGTCCCCCAGATCTTCCTTGGGAGAAATTCCTTAATATCTATCTCAAGTTGATTTTAAGTTGCTTTCCAATTTGCCACAATCCCCTCAAACAAAAAAATGTTGAATGTTTTTAGCCACATATTCATTTTCAACACTATCTAGAGTGAAGAATATAATTGCAGATATTTTAAAGGAACCATAAACCCCTCTTTACCCCACCATGCATAGGTGTTCTCACCATTAAAATAGTATCACCTATGGACATGGAGTATGGGGCTGAGAAGCAGGAGGAAAAAGAAGGCATAAAATTAAAGAAAATATTTTGCTGAAAATTTATTTCCTAATTAGTTAAAATGGTATAATGTGTGTAGTTCATAGATTTTAGAGTTTGGAAAGACTTTATAGATCCATATAGCCAAAGACCATCATTTTTATAAGAGAATTGATGTTCCAAATTATCTGTGGAGATACAAGAGCATAAATTCATACCATTTGTTCACCTAGCTAGCTACCAGCCAGAAGAACCATTCATCACAGTTATTCTCTTAAGGCTCTTCCACATGTCTCACCAGACTTTGCCCAGTCTACAGATGCTGAGATATAGTATGATATATCACTCTTACTCTGCCCTCAGAGGCTTATGAGAATGCCCATTGTGGCAGCCTTCTTTGCTTTATATGGAAGAAGAATAAGGCAGTTTGCAGAAGACTTCCATAGTCATATAGGGCATGTGGATGTGATTTCTGTCTGTGGAGGAAATCTGGAGAACTGGAATTTTCTGACCTACTCTTCCATCTTCCCAGAACATATCCTTTGTCTCTATTTAATAGAAATATTGGAGATCGCACCAAAAAGAATGATAATGCTATGGATTAATCCTTTCTCACCAAAGTTTTGAATTCAACTTTTAGGGATTTCTTTTTTTCAAAAGAAAATAAAATAATCTGTGATTCTAAAATGTATGTTAATCTGAAAACATAATTTTACTTTATTGGCAACAATAGTGGAAGAAATATAGTCCATAAAGTAAATGATGATTATTATAGTTCAGATTGTTACATTATTGTCTCTATAGTTCAGACCATTACTTTGTTAAAAGTATTATTGTAGGCAATACACAGACTACAAAAGGAATATGCACACACAGTCGTTTCCTTTTCAAATAAATAAATAAAATAACTGGATAAAGAGCTAGTGTAACAGCCAAGAATATCTAAGGTCAAGTCTTTTCTCTGACACATACAGATAATATGGTCTTGGGCAAGTTACTTACCCTTCAATAATCAAGGCAGCTTTCTAATGAGAATGGGGAAGAAATAACCACCTATGTGCCAGTCAAGAGAGTAAATTGAAGAAAAGTTGCCAAATTACACTGGTGGAGAATTCAATTATCTTGAATTTCCCTATAACAATGAAATCACAGGAATAGCTCCTAGCCTTATCCCTTGGAATAAGTCTGCTTACTACATGGAGTTTAGCATTATTAATGTTATGGAAGAAAAGGAAAAGAATATATGTAAATAATATTTTTTCCAAATTACAGTAAAATAACTGTTTCTAAATTCCCTGAGAGAAGCTTGGTATGTGATAAACTTTATCAAGTATCTGGGGGAAAATGAAGAGCAAATTTCCCCATTGCATTGAGGAATACGAATCAGTACCAGACATGTAGGTTGAAACAGATGCCTTGAAATATTCAAGTCCTTCTTGGCATTAAGTCAGATTTCATTTTGGTTCCTTTTTGTCCTTTGAAAATACTAAAGGAGGGCTTTTCTCCCAAGCTTGGTGCCAGGTTCTGCTGCTTAAGTCGCATCCCTGAAACAAGATGGTGAAGGTCAGAGTCAACGGATTTGGCTGTATTGGGCACCTGGTGACCAGGGCTGCATTCACCTCAAATGGAGTAGACATTGTGGCCATCAATGACCCCTTCATTGACCTCAACTACATGGTTAATATGTTTCAATATGATTCCACACATAACAAATTCAAGGGCACTGTCAAGTCTGAGAATGGGAAGCTGTTGATCAATAGAAAAGCCATTACCACCTTCCAGGAATGGGATCCCACCAATATTAAATGGGGAGATGCTGGAGCTGAGTAAGTTGTAGAGTCCACTGGAGTCTTTACCACCATGGAAAAGGCTGGGGCTCACTTGAAAGGTGGAGCCAAGAGGGTAATCCTCTCTGCCCCTTCTGCTGATGCCCCAACGTTCGTGATGGGAGTGAACCATGAGAAATATGATAATTCCCTTAAGATTGTCAGTAATGCTTCCTGCACCACCAACTGCTTGGCCCCCTTGGCCAAGTTCATTCATGACAATTTTGGCATTGTGGAAGGACTCATGGCTACAGTTCATGCCATTACTGCTACCCAGAAGACAGTAGATGGCCCCTCTGGTAAGCTGTGGCGTGATAAGCATGGTGCTGCCCAAAACATCATCCTTGCTTCCACTGGCGCTGCTAAGGCTGTAGGAAAGTGTTATACCTGAGCTGAATGGGAAGGTCACAGGCATGGCCTTCCATGTTCCTACTCCCAATGTATCTGTTGTGGATCTGACCTGCCACCTGGAGAAACCTGCCAAATATGATGATATCAAGAAAGTAGTGAAGCAAGCATCAGAGGGACCCTTGAAGGGCATCTTGGGCTACACAGAGGACCAGGTTGTATCCTGTGATTTCAACAGCAACACTCATTCTTCTACCTTTGATGCTGGCGCTGGTATTGCCCTCAATGACCATTTTGTCAAGCTCATTTCCTGGTATGACAATGAGCATGGTTATAGCAACCATGTAGTAGACCTTATGGTCTACATGGCCTCCAAGGAGTAAAGTGGAAAGCCATAGATCTTCATCCCCAGCCAAAAAGAGGAGATCCACCACTGGAGAGCCCACATTCCTAACCTGTATTCCTATACTGGAGATCCCATGTCCCATTCACATCCTTATTCTAAAGCACCCCTGTAGCAGGGGAAAGAAGCTTATAGTCCTGTATTGTGTACCATTAATAAAGTCACCACATTCAGTGCAAAAAAAAGGGAAAAAACTAAAGGATATGTGTATACATATATATCCACCTATATACACACATACTGCATATAGACATATACATACATACAATATTCATTCACATATACATATATATTGGACTGGATATGTTAAATCATTAGCATATGGAGCTTCTAGGAAGAGAATCCATCTCCCAATGCATAGCAGTACCTAGTCTGTAATATTGAGTGTTAGTTAATTAAGTTGCCTAAGATCATGCAGCCAGTATGTGAGGCAAAACTTGAGATTAGCTCTTACTGCATTTGAGGCCAGGCTTGTTTCTGTTTTTTACCCACAATGCCAGTCTGCTCTAAATTTTTCTATAGTAGATGGTTCTTCAGAAAAGGTGGTTTAATTTACAAGTGAATTCTACCAAACATTTAAAGATCAACTAATTCCAATATCAAGTGAATTACTTGAAAATAAAAGGCAAAAGAACCCAATAAACTCCTTTTAGGAAACAAATATGATGCTGATACCCATGCCAGGAGGAGCAAAAACAGAGAAATGAAATTCTAGAACAAGTTAATTAATGAATATAGATGCAAAACTTCTAAATAAAATACTAACAAGGAGAGTATAATATAGTAAAAACAATTTTGTTCAAAGAATAATTGTGAACAACCAATTTATTGTGAGTAATATAAATATTCAGATCTGCTATAAAAACCTATGAAGTAAGATGTTATCTAGTTATAAAGAAAGAACTAATAAATAGAAGTACACATAATATGATTATATATGTGTGATATATATCACAAAGATTACACATGGTGACCAATTGGGATCTATACCAAGAATGCATGAATGGTTTGACATAAGGAAAACTATTAACAAAATTGATTATATCAATAAGAAAATTGGCAAAAATCTTATGATTATATCAATAGATGCAGAAAAAGCTTTCGACAAAAGATAACACTCGTTCCTCTTAAGAACAATTGCAAGCATAGGCATAAATGGATATCTCCTTAAAATGATAAGAACAATCTGCCTAAAACTACCAATGAGCAGTATTTTTAATTAGATAAGCTAGAAACCTTTCCAATAAGATCAGGAGTGAAACAAAAATGCCCATTATCAACAATATCATTCAATATTGTCTTAGAAATAGCAGTAAGAGAAGAAAAAGAAATCAAAGGAATTAGAATGGGCAATGAGGTAATAAAGCAATCTCTCTCTGCAGACAATGTGATAATATACTTGAAAAATCCTAGAGATTTAACTAAAAATTAGTTGAAATAATGAATACTTTTAGCAAAGTAGCAGGATATAAAATAAATCCACATAAATCATCAGTATTTCTATATATAACCAACAAAACATTTTTACCACCACAAAGAAAACTACAATAAATATGTTGGGACATCTAGGTCAGGGGTGCAGAAACTGGGGCTTCAAGGTCACATCTGGCCTTCTAGATGGTTAGGTGCAGCCTTTTGACTCAATTCAAGTTTTACAGAGCAAATCCTTTCATTAAGGAGATTTGTTCTGTGAAGTTTGGATTCAGTCAAAGGGCCATGCTTGAGGACCTAGAGGGCCACATGTGGGGGTAAAGAACTGAAATTTGAGGGCATGCCAATAAATTGGAGAATGACTAAATAAGTTGTGGTATAGGTGATGTAATACTATCATGCTGTAAGAAATGATGAGATGCTTGATTTTGGAAAAACAAGGAAAGACTTGCATGAAATAATGAAAAGAAAAGTGAACATATTATTGTATACAGTAAAAACAATTTTGTTCAAAGAATAATTGTGAACAACCAATTTATTCTGAGTAGTATAAATATTCAGATCTACTATAAAAGACCTATGAAGTAAGATGTTATCTAGTTATAGAGAAAGAACTAATAAATAGAAGTACACATAATATGATTATATATGTGTGTGTGTGTCCATACACACACACACACACACACACACACACACAAACTGGTGTCAAATGGTTTCCTTCTCTAGTGTAGGGTGGGGAGGGGGGAAGGGGATATACAGTTCAGAACTTAAAAGTATAACAAAAAAAATACATAGAATTAATTTTAAAAAAAGAAAATGTAGTGCTGGGATTGACCCATAGAAACAGCATCCCAGTCACATTAGGATGACTAGGACTTTGCCCCAGGGTACTGATAATTAAAAGCCACAAACAGTATAGTCCCCAGGTATAATTCTTTTAATATTCAATGCTTTGTTCTGTTCCTTGACCCCCAGTAGTTGCCAATTCATTAATGGTGTCCAGGAGCTTTCCTCCTCCCTGGGTTACTATAGCTCATGTAAGGTCCTACACTGAAGCCCACAACACTTTCTAGATATAGCTCTGCTTGAAGAAAAATAAAGTTAAATGATTACTTGATTGAGATGCTTGGAAAGAATGAATCATTATTTCCATAATGCCTTGACCTGGGTTTGATTATGCATGATCAAGAAAGGTAGAGCAAATACAGATATGCTTGATCTATCTCCATTTAACAAAATTTACATATTGAGCTCATCACTGATTCTGTGCATATATATGACCACTGGTAATGTCAGTAAGTTCTCACACTTACCTTGTTGGATGGCCATCATTGCTACCTGCTGACATTAATTTTGCCTCCACTGTTCCTTATAATAAGTTTCTATTTTTCCATTTAGGCAAAGATACTGGGTCCTCACATAATATGGAGACTGCGATACTGTAAAATAGGTGCAAAAAAAAGTGGCAACTGTTATTCTCAGTTCTCATTAGAAGACTACTACCAGTCTAATTGTGTACTTCAGGAAATGGTACAGATGGGAAATAAGAAAAGGCTATGTATACCAGTCTTAACAATTGAACCTATATACATCTGTCCTAGAAATGGAACTGTATAACTACTCCTATATATGAATTCTTGATTGTTTGACTAATGTCTATCTCAAGGAGAGAATGTAAGTCTAAAATGACCTCAAGGTTATGAGCCATGGAAACAGGAGGAATAGTACGGTCATTAAATGTCATAGTCAAAAAGGAAACAAGGGACAAGAGTTGAAGAGACTCAGTGAGCAACAGTTCGGTTTTTTCCCACAGTCATTTAGAGGAAATTGGATAATGTCCAAAGTTTAATGTCAGCAAAGGAAGTCGGGTAGCATTGGGAGGAACATTCTGCTTGGCAGGCTCTGCAAAATATCTTATGTCAATTGAAACTGGGAAAAGACATAAAACATTGATATTTACTGGGATATATGTGTATGTAGAATAATATGTGGGCCAAAGAAGGTTGATGGGAGATCTCACCAAAAAGAATGATAATGCTATGGATTAATCCTTTCTCACCAAAGTTTTGAATTCAACTTTTAGGGATTTCTTTTTTTTCAAAAGAAAATAAAAGAATCTGTGATTCTAAAATGTATGTTAATCTGAAAACATAATTTTACTTTATTGGCAACAATAGTGGAAGAAATATAGTCCATAAAGTAAATGATGGTTATTATAGTTCAGATTGTTACATTATTGTCTCTATACTTCAGACCATTACTTTGTTAAAAGTATTATTGTAGGCAATACACAGACTACAAAAGGAATACGCACACACAGTCGTTTCCTTTTCAAAGCTACTGCCAAGGAAGTTATTAAACTTGAGGGCGCAGGCAGCCTAAAATAATAATATGAGAAAGTAGCAAATAGATGATGGAGGGAAAGCATGAAGTTTCATAGTAAAATGATTCTGATATGATGGATGCTATAACTGAAAATATCAGGGCAATGAGAGCATAGGAACACTCTTCTCCCTTTTCTCTGATAGTTTGAAAAAAGAGAATTAGAATCATAGAAAAAGAGGATATTGCTGGTGTATTTTATCCCAGGATAGAAGGAGAGGATATTACTAGCATGCCAGGCATACCTTTCAGATGTGGATTTCGTTCCAGATCACTACAATAAAGCAATTATTGCAATAAAGCAAGTCACATGAATTTTTTTGTTTCCTAGTGAGTTTAAAAGTTATTATCTACACTATATTGTAGACTATTAAGTGTGCAATAGTACTATGTCTTTAAAAAATGTACATATTTTAAGTAAAAAAGACTTTATTGCTAAAAATCCTAACCATCATCTGAGCCTTCAGCATGTCATAATATTTTTGCTGGCAGTGTCCAGCCTCAATGTTGATGAATGCTGATAATTCAGGGGGTGGTTACTGAAGGTTAAGGTGGCTGTGCAATTTCTTAAAATAAGACAACAACAAAATTTGATGCACCAATTGACTCCCCCTTTCACTTGAACATTTAGAAGTCATTGTAAGATTATTAATTAGCCTAATTTCAATATTCTTGTGTCTTGGGGAATATGAAAGCTGGAGAGACAGAATGGCAAATGGGTGGGCCAATCAGAATACACACAGCATTTATCAATTAAGTTCACAGTCTAATATGGGTGTGATTTGTGATAGCCCCAAACAACTACAATAGTAAAATCAAAGCTCACTTATCACAGATCACCATAACAGATATAATAATAGTGAAAAAACTGAAACATTACAAGGACCAAAAATAGACAGTGCAATATGATATGAACAGATGCTGTTGAGAAAAAAAAATTGTGCCAATAGTTTCACTCAATGCAAGGTTTTCACAAAACTTCAGTTAAAAAATAATAATACTAAAAAGAAAACTCCTAGGAATATTATAGCCAGGTTCCAGAACTCCCAGATCAAGGAGAAAATACTACAAGCAGCCAGGAAGAAACAATTTCAATATTGTGGAAACACAATCAGAATAGCACAGGACCTGGCAGCTTCTACACTGAGGGATTGAAGGGCATGGAATATGATGTTCCAGAGGGCAAAAGAGCTGGGATTGAAGCCAAGGGTCACCTACCCAGAAAAACTGAGTATCTTGTTTCAGGGGAAAATATGGTCATTCAGTGGAATAGAGGACTTTCAAGCATTCTTGAGGAAAAAACCAGAGTTGAATAGAAAATTTCACATTCAGACACAAGAAGCAAGAGATGCTTGAGAAGGTAATCAGGGAAAAGAAATCAAAATGAACTCATCAAAGTTGAACTATTTACATTCCTACATGGAAAAACAATAACTGTGTCTGATGAAACCTTTCTCATTATGAAAATAATTGAAAAAGGGTATATGGGTATATGTTTACAGGTATACATGGATAGAGGGCACAGGTTGAATTTGATGGGAAGGGATGATTCTTAAGGGGTGAACTCAAGAGGTGAGAGAGGAAAGTGGCAAAAAGGAATGGGGAGAGACGGTAGGGTAAACTATCTCATGTAGAAGAGGCAAGGGGAAGTAGTTGCAGGGCAGGGGAAGAACAGGAAGGCAAAAAGGCAAAACCATATTCTCACTGAAGTTAGCTCAAGGAGAGAATCACATACATACTAAATGAGATATCTCACCCTGCAGGAGAGTAGGGGAAAGGGGGGCCAGAGGGGGGAGGTTGGAGGGGAGAGCATTCTGGGGGGAGGGGAAGTTAAAAGTACCCACTACCAAAGAGGGACAGGATCAAAGTAGGGAATGGACCAGGTGGGAGGTGAGATGGGTGTGAGGGAAATATAAGCAGTCTTTTACAATATATCTACTATGGTAATGTTTTGCATAGCTATCCATGTACAACACATACTGAATTGCTTATCTTCTCAGAGGGAGTGGGTGACAAGGGAGGAAGGGAATGGATCTGAAAATCGAAGTTTTAAAATTAAATGTTTCATAAGATGTCCAGGCATTGGGGCTCAGAGATTCACCTTGCCCTAATGGCAAAGTCGAAGTGGGTATGGGAGAAGATATGGGAGAGAGCAGATTGGATGAGGGGATATCTAGTGAGACTGCTATTCTGGGGTGGTGGGTAGGGAAAAAATGGGGGGAAATTGTAATTCAAAATTTGGTGGAAATGAATTATGTAAACCAGAAGTTAATAAAGCATTTGTTTAATAAAGAAAAATAATAATATCCATGAAGCTCAATAAAATGAGGTATGTCTGTACTGCATATTCTCTTAAATATGGAATAATTGATAAAATGTTAAAGTTGGAGTCAAGAAGTCTTGGGTTCTAGCTTTGTGACTGAGTAGATTATTGAGGTTCTTTGAGCCTCAGTCTCCTCATCTGTTATGTGGATACAATAGTAGTGCCTAGGTCATGTTGTTGTTGGAAGGATCAAGTGAAACTATGTTATATAAAGCACACTTTACAAACATAAAAGAACTGGCTGTCATTTTTGAGACAATGTATTGTAGTGGGTGCAGGGTTGACCATGGAACCTGTGTTCAAGTCCTGCCTTTGACATTTACTGGTTTTTACCAAAGAGGAGCTAAATAGAGTGTCCAAAGTTCCAAATAAAATGCTAAGGGCACAGCCAAGATAAGAGCCCATGTCCCCATTTCAGGTCAATGCTTTATTCATCTCGTTATGTATTCATCATATCATGAGACTCCCCTGGAGCTAAATAACTAACTGTTCAAAATAATCAGTTTAGTAACCTCTAAATTGGAACAAAACAATTATTGCAGAATTAGGTGTGAAAATGTTCAACAAGCATTTACTAAGTAATATGTGGCAGATACTGAGCAAAAGCTGGGAATACAAAGAAAGGCAAAAATCAAAATCTGCTGCCCTCAAGAAGCTCACCTTCTAAGGAGGAACCCAGCATGCAAATAATTAAGGGCGTGCAAGATTTATATAGGGAAAATTGGAAGCAAACTTGGGAGGAAGCATGTGCTCACATTGTATCACTGCATCACATCTTGGTACTTGCAATATTTCAAACTTTTTTCATTATTATTGTATCTGTTATGGTGACCTGTGATCACTGATCTTTGATTTTTCTATTGCAATCATTTTCTTTTTTTTTAATTAAACAAATGCTTTATTAACTTCTGGTTTACATCATTCATTTCCACCAGATTATGAGTTACATTTTTCCCCCATTTTTTCCCTATCCACCACCCCAGAATAGCAGTCCCACCAGATATCCCCTCATCCACTCTGCTCTCTCCCATATCTTCTCCCATATCCCCTTCGACTTTGCCATTAAGGCAAGGTGAATCTCTGAGCCCCAATGCCTGGACATCTTATGAAACATTTAATTTTAAAACTTCGATTTTCAGATCCATTCCCTTCCTCCCTTGTCACCCACTCCCTCTGAGAAGATAAGCAATTCAGTATGTGTTGTACATGTATAGCTATGCATAACAATACCATAGTAGATATATTGTAAAAGACTGCTTATATTTCCCTCCCACCTGTCTCACCTCCCACCTGGTCCATTCCCTACTTTGATCCTGTCCCCCTTTGATAGTGGGTACTTCCAACCTCCCCTCCCCCCAGAATGCCCTCCCCTCCATCCTCCCCCCTCTGGTCCCCCTTTCCCCTACTCAGGAGAGTGAGTGAGGGTAAGATATTCCATTTAGTATGTATGTGATTCTCTCCTTGAGCCAACTTCAATAAGAATATGCTTTTGCCTTTTTGCCTTCCTATTCTTCCCCTCCCCTGCAACTACTTCCCCTTGCCTCTTCTACATGAGATAGTTTGCCCTACCCTGTCTCTCTCCATCTCCTCTTGCCACTTTCCTCTCTCACCTCTTGACTTCACCCCTTAAGAATCATCCCTTCCTTGGGGCGGCTAGGTGGTGCAGTGAGAAGAGAGCCAGCCCCGGAGCCAGAAGGACCCGAGCTCGGATCTGGCCCCAGACACCCAACACACAAACAAAAACCCAGCCACGTGAACCTGGGCAAGTCACCCAACCCCAATTGCCCTCCAAAAAAAAAAAAATAATAATCATCCATTCCCATCAAATTCAACCTGTGCCCTCTATCCATGTATACCTGTGAACATATGCCATGTACCCTTCTTCAATTATTTTCATAATGAGAAAGGTTTCACCAAACACAGTTATTGTTTTTCCATGTAGGACTGTAAATAGTCCAACTTTGATAAATTCCTTTTGATTTCTTTTCTTTGATTACCTTCTCAAGCATCTCTTGCTTCTTGTGTCTGAATGTCAAATTTTCTATTCAACTCTGGTTTTTTCATCAAGAATGCTTGAAAGTCCTCTATTCTACTGAATGACCATATTTTCCCCTGAAACAAGATACTCAGTTTTGCTGGGTAGGTGACCCTTGGGTTCATTCCCAGCTCTTTTGCCCTCTGGAATATCATATTCCATGCCCTTCTATTCCTCAATGTAGAAGCTGCCAGGTCCTGGGCTATTCTGATTGTGTTTCCACAATATTGAAATTCTTTCTTCCTGGCTGCTTGTAGTATTTTCTCCTTGATATGGGGATTCTGGAACCTGGCTATAATATTCCTGGGAGTTTTCTTTTGGGGATCTTTTTCAGGAGGTGATCGGTGGAGTCTTTCAACCTCTATTTTGCCCTCTGGGTCTAAAACATCAGGGCAATTTTCCTTGAAAATTTCTTGAAGGATGATTTCTAGGTTCTTTCTTTGATCATGGCTTTCAGGTAGTCCAATAATTTTTAAATTATCTCTCCTGGATCTATTTTCCAGGTCAGTGGTTTTTCCCATGAGATATTTCACATTGCCTTCTTTTCTTTCATTTGTTTGGATCTGTTTAATAATATCTTGATTTCTCATAAAGTCACTAGCTTCCATTTGCTCCAGTCTAACTCTGAAGGAATGAATCTCCTCAGTGAGCTTTTGAGATTCTTTTTCCATCTGGCAAATCTGACTTTTTAAGGCATTCTTCTCCTCATTGCCTTTCTGAGCCTCTTTTGCCATTTGAGTTAGTCTATTTTTTAAGGTGTTATTTTCCTCAGTCAGGCTGTTGACTGTCATTTCATACTTTTCTTGCATCTTTTTCATTTCTCTTCCTAAATTTTCCCCCACTTCTCTTATCTGCTTCTTAAGGTCCTCTATGGCCTGTAGCCAGCTTGTATTTTCATTTGGGGCTTTTGGGGCAGGAGTTCTGACCTCACAGTCCTCCTCCATGCTTTGAGCCTCTTTGCCCCTAAAATAGGAGTCCAATGTTGAACTTTTCTGTTTCTTTTGTTTCGTTTGCCTAGGCATATTGCCACTTAATTACTTGATTTTGGGGCTTGTTGCCACAGTAGGACTCTGCCACCAGACAGGGGAGCTTCCGCCCAAACGTGGGGTCTTCACAACTTCCGCCAGTTGGGTGGCCTCTGTAAAGCCTCCACCCACTCTGGCAAGTTAGACACCCACCCCAAACTTCCCCCCCAGACCACAATCCAGATCCAGGCAGTTTAAAGCAAGAGCGATTAACCCCCAGACTGATTGCTGGATCTTCCTACAGTTCGCAGACCAGGAGCTAGAGCCACTACTGACTCTGCAAAATGGCTTCTGTGCAGCTGTTTCTTCAGCAGCTTTTTGCCCCCAGGGGAGGAAGCCAAGAGTTCCCCATATACTGGTCCCAAAGTCCATAGGGCACTAACCTCTCACTCTGTCCTAGGCATATCTGTGCTGATAAATCTGGAATCGCCACAGTTGCTGGTATTCTGGGGTTCCACCAGCTGGCTGAAGGCCCGGCCGCCCTGGGGATAAAACCGCGGACCTGGGCTCGGCTCTGAGGGCTGTGCTGTAGGTTCCCAGGGCGCTGTGCTGCCTGCTGTCAGAGCACTGCACTGGCCACTCCCTGCAGGGCTGCTGGGCTGTCCTTAGCAGGAGGTTAGCTTCTCTATGCCATTCTGTGGGTGCTGTGGCTCCAGAAGTTGTTAGGAGCTCCCTTTCACATTGTTTGAAATTTGTGTGGGGCAGAGCACATTGGAAATGTGCAATCATTTTCAACTGTCATAAACCATGCATTAAGCATAACTGGGAAAGGCTTCTTAGAGAAGGCAAGGTTTTAACTGAGGCTTAAAGTTAATCTTTCGAGTCAAAAAGTGGAGATGGAGACAGACCACTCTAGACATGAGGACAATCAGTAAAAAAAGGCTGAGCTGAGACATGTTCAACTGTTAGGAATAACAAGGAGGCCACTGTTGCTGGTTCTTGGAGTATGTATAGAGTAGTAAAGTAAAAGAAAACTGGAAAAGTTAGAAGGAGCCAGGCTTTGAGGGGCTTTTATAAACAAATATATGACTTTATATTTGATTCTGGAGGCAAAAGGGAACTGCTGGAGTTCGTTGGGCAACAGTAGGGAAGAGGGAGTGATATGTTGAGACTTTTTCTTTGGGAAGATTACTTTGGCAGCTGTTTGAAGTATGGACTGGAAAATGGAAAGCCTCTCTTCAGGACTTACTCAGAAGGCTATTGTGCAATAGCCATTTATGAAGTGATGTGAGCCTGCACCAGGATGATGCAGAATCAGGGAAGTAAAAAGAAATGCTAGAGGAGTTGCAAAGGTGAAATGGTTAGGACTTGACAAAGGACTGAATATAAGAGGGTAAGAAAATGAATAAGAGGATGATGAATAGGTTTAAGCCTTGGGTAACTAATAGGATGTGGTGGCAAAAATTATAAAGAAGTTGATAAGAAGAGAGTTTTGTGGGGAAAATAATGAGTTCTTGGTCCAATCATTGTAGAGAACAATTTGGAATTGTGCACAAAGGGCTACAAAACTGGGCATATCCTTTGATCCAGCAATACTAGTAGGTCTCCATCCAAAAAACATCAAAGAGAAAGGGGAAAGACCTATATTTTCCAGAACATTTATGGCATTTTTTGTGGTGGCAAATGATTGGAAATTGAGGGGATGCCAATCAATTTGAGAATGACTGAACAAGTTGTGATATAAGATTGTGACGGATTATTATTGTGCTATAAGAAGAGCAGAATGGTTTCAGAAAAGCCTAGGAATACCGTATAAACTGATACAAAGTGAAGTGAGCAGAAACAGGAGAACATTGTACACAGTAACAGCAGTGTTTTAACAATGATCAACTGTATGAGACTTAGTTATTCTTATCAATTCTTTATACTATCATGGGCCCTATTCATAGAAAATCAGAAGATAAGATATGATTCTAAGGAAAACAAAACAACTAGGAACCTCAGCAGTCTTACATCTCAGTATGTGCATGTATGTGGAGGCATGCAGCTTTCCCTCAACAGTCCTGAGGATTTAACTCCCCAAACCCATTCATTGTCCCTGTAGTCACTAATCTGTGGGACCCTCCATGTGTAGTAAAATATGCCAAATACACCTCTTACTACCTAGCAGTCCTAATAGTAGGAGATAGAAGAGCCAAACTACAATAGGCCATTGCAGAAGTAACATCAAGACTGCTGGAACTCCTAAATAGTATTTGTTTCTTCTCCACTAATAGACCACTGGTATCCTGACACTGATTTCCTAACATTCTCCACCACCATCAATTACACTGTTTTGTTAGCTATTCCTCACATACAACACTCCATCTCCTTATTCTCTGTCTTTTCACCCAATGTCCACCATGCCCAGGAATTTGTACTTCCTTACCTATGTTTCCTGGCTTCACTGGTTTCCTTCAAGATTCAGTTAAATCTGACTTTCTGTAGGAGACTTTTCTCGAGTTCTCCTGCCTCCAGCTTCCATGATTTCCTTTCCTCTTCAATCACTTTCTATTTGCCCTATGTACATCATATATATACATAATTCTTTTGATGTGTATCATCCATTCAAATGTGACTACCTGCAGGGTTCTTGTTTTTGCCTTTCTTTCTACTTTAACACAGTGCCTGGTTCACTTAGCACCCTGGATGGCAAACTTAATAAATACTTGTTGACTGATTTATTGACCTGAGGCATCCCCAGACCTCAGCTATCTTACAACATTACTGTCTTGAATCTGATCTTTTGATGTGACCTACCTGGATGTGAACCAGACTTACTCTTGCTCTTGGTCTACTACATAATGTTGTGATTGCTGTTGTTGTTGTTTGTCCTTCATTCCCAAAGAAGACCAATGACATCTGGAAGGTGATGTCTTGACATGCAAGTGAATTGGATTTAAATGAGGCTGGACTGTGCAAAGTCACCAGCTTCACTTTCTCCTATGGAGCCATCTGGGTCCACTGGCAAGATAAATATCAAGACAACTAGAGGTATCCATCCCTTAACAAAGCAAGTTTCTTTTTATCTTATTGGCAGCTGGTGTAGTCTTCTCACATTCACCATGCATATCTCTGCTATCTTTTTGGCTCCCTTTCATTTCAATTTTTAAAAGACTCTAGTATACTATGATTCAAAAGGCATATAGTATAACCATAAGAATTTAGGTGTTAGAAAGAGGAATCTTTGTTTCAGGGAGAATTTTAGGGGTAATTAAAATAATGTTGCATCTTGCAACAATCAAATCTACTCTTCTGTTTAATTCTGGACCAAGGCTCATTGTCAAATTGTATTTTCTGTATAACATATACACACAAACATGCACATATAAATACACACACATACATGTATATTTGTGTGTGTTATAAATATATGGAGAGAGAAAAAGAAAGAAGCTTGATAGGTTGTCTGTCAAATATATACATATGATCTGCTAAACAATAAGCATTTCTCATCCTCTTGTTGTTTCCTGTGTGGATAGGCATTTAAGCATGCTGTCACACATTATAGCAGGGAATTATGATAAAAATAGGATGTTATGTAAAGAAACATATAACTAGAAAATAAGATGGACTGGTGACATAAGGAAAAACAGAAATGACATAAACAACACACATAATTTATTGGTGTGCATGCAATACAAAGAGAAACATCATGTTCCCCTAAGTTTGGGACCACCTACTGTGGTAACATCCTGAAAGAAAACTGCACAGTATGGACAGACATGAATGGATGGGTTGAGATCTTCATCTCTGTAGGAGATACTCACATTAAAGAGTTCACATCAGAGTATCATTCTATACTGTTATTTCTGAATAGTCAAAATCAGTTGAGGACCACAGGGAAACACTGCAAAAATGGTGGAAGGCTGGTGTCTTTGGGTGAGATAATTATGAACAGATGAATTGGAGACTGCTTGTCAAGATTTTATTAAGCCATCAACAAAAATATAAAAGAATAAAAGATTCTGAAGGAGCAAAGTAAAAGAATGGGTGATGGGCAAATGTGGAAGAGATGAAGGAAACAATGTGATGACAAGTAATCTTAGAGCTGGCAGGGTAAGAAGACAAGGAGAAGCTTAGATGGGAATAAGTTTAATTAACGAATAGTAGTAGAAGAGGGTGCTTTGGAAAGATTAGACATAGCAATCTAGGCTGTGCCTCTTGGGATAAATTGGATGACTGAAGTGCTTCTGTGTGTGATGTGATTAAAATAATCAACAAGGATGTTGAACATTGAATTGTGAATTTAAAAGATTTAGTGTCCCTATCTGAAGCCAGGGCCAAACACTAAACTATAATTTTAGATTAATCCCTGAGAATGAAGAAAAGTAGAAAAAATCCTTTGCTGTTACCTTTATGGGGTGATATTGGAAATGTGCTATCTCCTTGCCCACTGCAACATGATATGCTATTTTCATGAATAGTTAGACTGCAATGTTAGAATTCTCTTAGTGTAGATTTTCTACAATGCACATTCAGAGCTGAATATAACAACTTTGGACCATTCCATTCGTTGTCAGTCGAGATTCTGGATTTATCCTAGAAATTTTCATCAAAAAAAAAAGGTAGAACAGTGTCAGACTTACTAGTAAAGGGAAAGTCTGAATATGAACAGGCCATAGCACCACAGGTTTAGAGTTAAAATGAATCTCAGCAGTCCTTTATCTAAACCCTTCATTTTACAAACCAGGAAATTGAGACCAGGGGAGATTTCACAGTGTGCCCAAGGTTGAATATGTAATAAGCCTTAAAGATGGGATTTGAACCCAATTTACTAGTGTCAGGATAGATTTCAGTGTACTCCACTGCCTGTTAACTGGTAGTAGTTGTGCTGGGGTACATGGGGTGTTCAGGAAGACTAACATCTCTGGTGTGAGGCCTTGCTGAAGCCTTTTCAGGGATGCTCACTCTTCTTTGGTGTTGACTTGATTCACCCAACTCTCACCTGTGGCTCCAAGAAGCTGTAGCACATGCAGTGGCCACATACTGATGATCCACCTTGGCAGACTGGCAGGTTAAGGTCTCAAAGCCATTGGTGAGTCTACCTCAAGCATCCGAAGACTTTCCCTGGTAGAATGGGCAGATGAGAACAATCTGTTCCAACATCCAGGAAAGCAGCTGAGACAGGCTCTGTGGAACACTGAGAGTTGGTCAGATACCAGCCACCTTGACTTTTGTCCTGCTTCCCTTTCAAAGTATGTTAAATTCCTCCCAAGGTATATGGGGTTAGGGACCTGAGTCTAGAATAAAAGATGATGAGCCAATGTAGGATGAAGGAAATGATATAATGCCTAGTTAGAATTTAGAATTTCTTAGAGGGGAAGGAAGTAAAAAGAAGGAAGGGAGGAAGAGTACATTAATGTATTAAATGCCTACTATGTGACAGAAACTGTCCTAAGTGCTTTACAAATATTATCTCATTTGACACATACAAAAACCCTAGCATATAAATGGTATTATTATGCTCATTTTTAAATTGATGAAATTAGGTTAGACAGGGGTTATGTGACTTAACTCAGGGTTACACAGCTAATGTCTGAGGGTGGTTTTGTGCTCAGATCTTCCTAACTCCAGGCCCATTGCTCTATAAACTGTGTATCCTAGCTGCAAGAGAAGTCACTGATTGATTGAAAGCATATAGTAAAACTTGAATTTGCTTGAACTGTAGTTAGTTTTGTCAGATAAGTTTGGATATTATGCTGTAAGAAAATAAAGCATGTTAACAGGTCCTTTAAAAATGTCAGTAAGAATGTTTCTCTATGAGTTCGAGAAGTAAATCACAGAACACAGTGACAAGCTCATACTCAGAATGTTGTAAACCAAGGGGAGGAGCAGTTTAAGAGTTTTACCTAAGGTAAACAAAGGCAACATAAAGACAGTATTATACAGAATACAGAAAAAATAAGATATGGTGAAATTACCTTTTAGAACATTCCGTTACATTTCCTCTCACAGAATTGAAGTAAACATTTGTAAGAAATACATGATGTTTCCTGAGATTGTGAAGTCTGGGAACACTGTCCAAAGTACTACACTTTGAAAGGCCTGGGCCTTTCTGATTCCAAGGCCAACTCCACTCTCCCATATACACTACAACATTTTGCCCAGATATAAGGTAGGTATTCATCACCAAAATGAACAGATCAAAATAGAGGGCCAGGACATTGTTTGGAAGATTTGACACCATTAGTTCTTACTTGAACAAAAGAATATTAGACGGCTTGGTGGTGATCAGTTTGGGTGCCAAGGTTGATAGTAATTATCTGTGTCCTTGAGAACACATGGGCCATTCCTTATTCTCTTCTGTATTCACATGTTGCAGTACCCTGACAGTAGCATGAACCCTGGAATTCTGACTACCTGGGTTTTTGTCTAATGAAAGACAGGAGGAGGAATAGAGAGGTGGTGGAGGAGGTGAGGGGTAAAAGTAAGAAGGAAGGGGAGAAAAGAGAGAGGGGAGGGAAATAAAAGGGGAGGGGAAGGAAACAGGAGAGGGAAGGAGGAAAGGAGGAAGGAAGAGGAGGAGAGGAGGGAGGGGAGAAAAAGAAGTTGAAGGGAACAGGGAGAAGGGGAAAGGAGAAAGGAGGAGAGAGAAAGAGAAAGAGGGGGAAGGAAAGAGGGAGAAAGGGAGAGGATAGGAAAGTGTGTGGAGGAGGGAAAGGAGAAAGGGGAGGGTACAGGATGGGGGAAAGGGAGAGAAGGAGAGGAGGGGGGAAAGAGAGAGAAGAGGAGGAGAATGGGGGAGAGGGAAAGTCTCCTTGAGTTCTCTGGGTCTTTATTCACAGCTGCTGCCTATCTACCCCCACAATTCCTCTGCCTCAGTTCCCTTAGTGTGACAACTTAGTCTATGTAATAGGTCCACATTAGAGAGACTATCCAAGAAAGTTATAATGGTGCTTGCCTTTTTCTATGTCATGGTTGAAAGTAGGAGAGAAATACTTAAAATTTACAAGTTAAAAATATTGAATTTTACAATTGCAAAGTGTCAGAAAGCATTTTGATAATGATTTCCTCTTTCCTTCCTTTTTTTTTCTTTCTTTGTAGAGGAAAGATATTTCAAGGGTGTGAGAAGTATGTTGGTGTGTGCATGTGTCTGTATAGGATACATAATTGTTACAGAAGTACAAGTCAAAGAATAATAATGATTTTTACATGCAATTTTACTTTTAAAAAGAGTTCATTTCTATGGTTCTAAGTCCTTTTGACCTACATTTTTATAATTTAGCATCTGTAAATACACTTTTTCTCAGACCAAAATATGCTAACAGAAGTATGTGGGGGGAGGGGACAAGAGGTTGGAGATACAAGTTTAAAACAACACTGCAGGATAAATGTAACAATAATAAAAGCAAAACAAAAGAGAATTTAAGAGTAAATGCAAAAATGGCAAACTTCAGTAGGAAACCATAATAATCATTTTCCCTTGGGCAGAGATATTTGGGGTTCAAGAGGCCTTTGGAGAAATAAAACATAATAACAGTATGTTTCTAAAATGCTATTCACATGTTATTACACTTGACAACCTTGGAGGGCTGTGGTGAAAAATATTATTATCCCCTTTCTACAGGTGGTGAAATTGAAGGTCAGAGAAGTTAAGCACCTTCCCCTAGGTTATGGAGGTAGCAAGTGGCAGAAGATGAAATTGAACTTAAGTCTTTGAAATTCAACTCAGGGGCACCCCACCCCACATCTTCATAAAGAAATTAATGCTAAAGCCAAGGTATGGCATCTAATTGTGTTCCCCTATTTCTGGCACTTATTTTATTAAACTTTTTCATCACTTTCAAGCACATGCTGATGCTACACCAGATTTATTTCTGTAATTAAATGGATTGTTATTTACCAGCAAAAATAAAGCTGGCATAAAAGACACATGATCAGTAACATAGTTCAAACTTCATGAATTATTACTGAGGGCTGATAAATGAGATAATTATTTCTTTCTATACAGGTTTGTGAATCGTGTCTTGAGCCTGAGTACTAGAGACCTATCTAAAAAGACTGGATACTTGCAATTGGTGACCAGTCAGTTACAAGTTCCAAGGCTTTTGAATAAGCTGCAGGAAGTCCTGATATACAACCTTTTCATGGGGATATGGTTACCTCCTGGACAATATGAGTTACAGCCACAATATCATCCCTGACAGCAGTTATATTGTAGACTAGATTAAAAAAAAACAAACACCATTTTTGATGTGCTATAGTTTCAGGATTTCCACATGATATGGTGGGTGGATGTGTGATACAAGGAAAATACAGGTTCTTCGCTGAATCAGCCTTCTGCAGATTGGATGCTGTTCCTGAATCATAGGACCCTGAAGGTAAAATAGACTGTGAGTCTTTGAGGCCCAAGCCAAATGGTCGACACAAAAGAGGACAATAATTGACTAAAGTGGACCATTGTGGTTATAGAAGGAACAGGAAGGAACTGTGTGAATGTGGAGTTGACTGAACCATTTTTACTGGAATCTTTTATGTTTCATTCATCTTTATATTCAAATATATCCCTCCCCCTTCTCCTTTCTCAGTAAGTTATTCCTTATTACAGTTATAATTAAAAAGGACTTTAAAATAAAAACAAAGGGAAGAAAAAATAAGTTCAGCCTAACTAGTCAACATATCTATAGGATGGCCCAATTTGGATGCAGCCAACCTTTCTAAGCTTAGTAATTGGAAGGTGGGGATCCTGCAGAGCTCCATGTAGGAGAGATACTTCAGTTGAGCCTTGAAGGAAACTATATTCTCTAGGGTGAGGATGGAGGATATTCCAGGCATGAGGCATAGTCTGTGCAAAGACATAGATATTAGAGATAAAACATCACATAGAAGAAATAGCAAGTAAGCTAGTTTGGATGGTACGCAGAATACATGAAGGTGAGTAATATGTAATAAGCTTAGCAAGACAGTATGGAAACAGACTGTGAAAAGTTTTAAATGGCAAAGAGATGATTTTGTATTTTATTCTAAGGGCAACAAAAAGCCAGGGAAGCTTTTTGAATATGGGAGTGAAATGAGCAGAACTACAGAAATACTGATTTGTCAGTTATATGAAGGGTAGATCAAAGAGGAAATAGGAACTTGAATTAGCGAGATGAATTGAGAAGCTTTTGAATCCAGGTGAGATTTGATAGGGACCTAGGTGGTCAGAATCATGGCTTTAAACTGGACAGAAATGAGAAAATTGGTCATCTTGTATACATATCTCTCATTTTTCTCTACCCCTGTGACTGTTTGGCTGGGAGGATGTGGGAAAGTCTAGAATCATGCATGATCCCAATATTACAAACCTAGATAATTGGAAAGATGTCTATGTACTTGACAGAAATAGAGAACTGAGGAAGAGGTACCTGTCTGGAGAAGGGGAATGAAGAATTCATATACCCCATTTTGGACATGTTATGTTTGAGATACCAATGGAATGTTTAATTGAAAATTTCCAATAGGTAAATGCTGATGTGGGACTGGAACTCAAGAGACTAAGGCTGATAGTAAGAGTCATCTGTGTATACATGATAGTGTGCTGATGAGATAACTAAGAAAGTATTAAGACGGGATGGCTAGGTGGTGCAGTAAATAGAACACTGGCCCTGGAGTCAGGAGGATCTGGGTTCAAATGCAGCCTCAGACACTTAACACAAAAAAATAGCCATGTGACCTTTGGCAAGTCACTTAACCCCAATTGCCCTACCTTTCCCCCTACATAAAGCAAAAAAAGAGTATTAAGAAGAAGAAAAGGCCAAGGATAGAGGGATTAGGGATGTCACTGGTCAGGGGGTCAACATAGCTGATGCTATAATAAAGGAAACAGAGGGGTGGCCAATGGAACTAAAAAAAGCAAGAAAGAATTGTCATGGAGAGATATTGTTTTAATGAAATTCTTATTATTTTAAGTTCATGAGAAACAGACTATTTTTCCTGAGGATATATTAAAGTGGTTACATCACTGCATATATATATGTGTATATATATATATATGTGTGTGTGTGTGTGTGTGTGTACACACATATCTACACATATATGTATATATACATGTATATATATGTGTATTATGTGTATATATATATATATAGTATACATATATATGACCTTGTGCATAGATAGCTGACTTTTAAGCCAGTACAACCTAGATTCAAATTCTGTCTACGATCCTATGAAAGTTACCTAGTCTCTTTCCAATCTAGGTACTCTAGAAATATAACCTGAAGAGTGGTGGTGAAGGTAGTTTCCTTGCCTGGGAGTACCCTACACTAACAAAATAACAAGTCTAGTCTTTATACCATACGCATATACATACACATACATACATATATAATATGATACAATATACAATACATGAAATATATATGTATATACAATAGATGTATATATGTGCACATGTGTATTTACACGTATGTACAGTCTGTGGGTATACATACATATGCATACATGTGTGTATGCATGCATTCATATTAGTAAGGCAGCACAGTGTCTAGAGTGCTATGGCCTGGAGTCAGGGAGACTTGAATTCAAATCCAGTCTGAGACACTTACAAGCTATGTGGCCCTGGGCTAATATCACACTCAAACCTCTTTCCCTCAGTTTCTCATCTATAAAATGAACTGGATAATGAAATGTCAAACCACTCTAGCATCTCTGCCAAGAAAATTCCAATTAAGGTCACAGACAGTTATATGGGACTGAAATGTCTGAACAACATGAATGAGTGAATCAATGAATGAATGAAAAACATATATTAAGCATTTACTATGTAAGAATCACTGTGCTAAGTGCCCTTATCTCATCAAGGACATTACACTCTGTTTGTGGGCAACAATATAGGTAAGGCAGTAGAGGCACAGAGTAAATGGAAGGCCCAGAGGTGCTAAAGGGTGGACTGGGATGTCTGCATCATTGGAGTAGCTGAAGTTAATAAGAGAGAAAGAAATCTACTTGGAGTTTGCATGGTTGGCAAATATCTTCATTGTCTTGGTTCTTTTTTAAAAAACTTTCTTTTAGCTGTAAACAAGTCATGACATTTAGAGTAGATATCTTCCTTCTGATCATTGTAATACAGCTCCAAATAGCCTTACAAAGTTGGGAAATTATGATCTGAACATTTGTAGATAGGTGCACCTAAATATCCTTTTAAATAAGCAGATATTTATATGCAATGTGCTGCAACTGATTCACCTAAACAGGAAAATATTCTCCTCACTACCTAACTTTGGTATTCATTTCATTGTCATAGACAGTGCAAAAATAAATAGACCATTCACTATTTGAATAATCAGAAAATCCAGTTCACTTGGACAAAAATCAGGTTTTCTTGAATTCAGAAAGTCAAATCTTTTACTTGGAAATAGTAAGGAAAAGAGAGGAAAGCATTTCATAGTTTAAACCTAATTAGAATAATTATCCTGAAGATGATACCTATGCCTTTCCTATTTCTTTTTTTAATGAATGTTTCTTTGACGTGGGGCATATTTATCATTGAAACCATTTCCTTGCTTCGGATGATCCATTAGCAGCTTATTCTAGGAAGATGCATTTCCACTTGTCTAAAAACTAAATTTTCAACATTGTAGTGGGTTGGAGGGGGTAGGGAGGAAGGATGATTCAGGAGACAACCTCTTCCAATTGCAGAAGGTTAAAGATTATACAGATGGTGGACCAGATTCAAATTCAGTTAAATAATAAGCAATTTTCCTGATTTTGAAAAGCACAAGGCTCTGATTAGCTGAATTGCCTAAGGCAAAGGGGTTGTAAACACACACAGATTGACACTATGTTTGAGTCTGTGACACTTTGTCTCATGCTTAAATTTGCACATGCTCCAGAATAAATGAGGACGGAGCTCAATATTTAATAAGGACACCCCTGTGCCTTTTTGGCCCAGACACCATTGACACCATTATTAGCAAACGTTTACTGCATGTCACTGGATAGTTGCATTATATTAAGCAATACATTAGGCATCATGGAGCTGGTAGAGATAGTCTCTGCCCTGCCCTTGAGGAGCTAGGTAATTACTTGAGCACTGGCCTACTAACAGTTTCAAAATAAGAAATGAACAGCCAAATGCACAAATAGGAGGCTGATCACCTGGAGGTGGGAAAGTCATCAAAGTTTAGAGCTGGAAGGGACAGTAGAGGTCAACTGGTCCCATCCCTTCATTTTATAGGTTAGAAGAGGAAGGCCTAGAGAGGCTATTTTTTGAACTTACAAAAGAGATGCTTTTCCAAGTAAATCAATTCCAAATGTCATATGGAGTCAATATTTTTCACCCGCCCAAGGAGGCAAGAAGAAAGGACATCGAAAATTAATGGAAGATGCATCCAGCATCCCTCTGCAGGTATAAGGGCAAATAGCTATTTCATTTCCTGCACAAAAGAGCTACACATGTTCACAAAGATATAATATTCCTTTCTAGATGCCCAGCTGCAGTTTCCTAGGCTCAGGGGGACTTTCAGCCTGAGTTTGTTGGCAGCAACTGAGCCAGTGAGCTGGGTAACTGAAAGGATCACTTCCTATCCAAAAGATGGTTTTGTTGTACCAATCTTAAAATGGCAAAAACTAAGTTCTTTCCTCACCTAGTATAAAACCTATTAATAGACCTATGCAAGGACCAGGGTGTTTTTAGGACTTCTAAATACTCTTTCTTTCTTTTTAAATTAGATTTGCTGACATGATAGAGCAAGCAAGTCAGAAAAAGATGGGGATTGAATTATTTAAGTAATTGAAGCAGAAGCTGAAATTACCCAAATTACACAACTAGACTGCAATGAATTTATTAAAGTTAAAGAATATACACCTCGGGGCGGCTAGGTGGCGCAATGAGTAAAGCGTCGGCCCTGAAGTCAGAAGGACCTGAGTTCCGATCCGGCCTCAGACATTTAATGCACACACAAACAAAACCTAGCCATGTGACCTTGGGCAAGTTACTTAAACAACTGCCCTCCAAAAAAGAAAAAAAAAAAGAATATACACCTCGATACGTCTTCTGTAGACCTGAGTTAGGAACAAGAACTATAATTCCATTTGTAATAAGGAGCTTCTGAGATTTCTCTACAACTTATAGTTTCAGAGAGTTTTTTTTAGAGCATTAAGAGGTTAAGCAATTTTGTTAAAATCACACAACCATTATTTGTCCAAGACAGGACTTGCAGCAAAGTCTTTCTGGTGCCAAGACCAACTCTATTCATTTGGTCACACCGTCTCTCTCATGTAAAACTGATCTCATCAATGAGGAACCAATGTCTAGCATTACATATTACAATGCAGTCAAGCTTTCTCATCCTGTGTGATTCTTCTCATCCATGTAAACCCACAAATGCTATTTGAAACCTACTACAAAAATTTCATTAATTTAGGATGGCAATTATGGGTTCTTTGTAAATCAGACTTATTAATACTTATTGATTTATACTTCTTAATTAATGTGCCTTAAAATGTCATTACAAATTAAGAAATGTGAACATCTTCCATAGGAAGATAACAATCTGTCAGAAGACACACAGCATTTAGAATCAGAGAATCTGAATTTGAATCTTGGCCTTTACTGTCACCTTGGGAAATAATTTAAACCCCTGTGGCTTTAGTTTCCTCATCTGAATTTGAGGGGGTAGAACTAAATAATTTCTAAGGCCTCTTCCAACTCTAAATCTATGTTGCTAACAGATTCATAAATCTTACTAAGTCAATCAATCTTGACCTAGCTACAACTCCCTCACTACTAGATCTTGTGATTTTAGAGGGGATTGAAATAAATTTTTTTTCCAAATCATATGCAGTTTACTGATCATGTAATTAAGATGCCCATAATTAATATTTGTACAACACTATAAGATTCACAAATCATTATCCATAATTTAAAAGGAATTGCAAATACTAATGTCTGTATTTTGTACATAGGGAAACTGAGTCTAAGAGATTAATTAAAGAGATTCACTTGCAGCCATTATGTCAGAGCTAGGATTTAAACCTACGTCTCTTTACTTCAAATCTAGTATGATTCCCACTTAAATCTGTCATTTCCTTTTCTTCTCTTGGATTTTCTTCTGATAAAAGAAAAAAAAAAGCTATTTAATTTCAACATTGAAAAGAGTTGGCGGGGTGGGGCGCAGCTAGGTGGCAAAGTGAGTAGAGTGCCGGTCCTGGAGTCAGAAGGACCTGAGTTCAAATCTAGCCTCAGACACTTAACACAAAAACTAGCCATGTGACCTTGGGCAAGTCACTTAACCCCAAATGACCTCCAAAAAGCAAAAAAAGAAAGAAAGAAAAGAGTTGGGGCATAGTTTTATTATCCTTTTCTGTGAGTTTTCTAAGATGGGAAGAAATTAATGGAGCCTTTTTTGTTTTTTGTTTGTTTTTTGGAGGTCATTTGGGGTTAAGTGACTTGCCCAAGGTCACACGGCTAGTTTTTGTGTTAAGTGTCTGAGGCTGGATTTGAACTCAGGTCCTCCTGACTCTAGGGCCAGTGATCTATTCACTGCACCACCTAGCCACCCCTAATAGAGCCTTATTTATTCAAGAATCTAGTCCTGGTAGTTCTATGACATCTACTCCCTCCCCTAATTTTCATCATTTGTTTTGTTTCTGGGTATTCTTGATTTCCTTCCACCTCCACCCCTCTTCCAGACTAATATAAATAAGGGGCAAAACCTTCTGATGTTTCACATATAATAGAAATAGCATTGATCAGATTCCTGTGATGACTAAAAGACTGGATAGGTTTGCTCCTGAAGTTACCATGTCACCTGGAAATGAAGCATCTCAGACCTACAAGATGATGTGGTCTGAGTATGGCTCCAGCCCTGCTGAAAGTGTCAAAAGAAAGATTCAACAGGACTTTGGCCTGCTAATAGATACTATCATTCTATGTACTACCAATTCCTCCTGTTTTTAGCTACAAGAAATTCTTTAGAATTATAGTCATTCATCAATTTTTACTAAATTAAATTATATAGTTTATGAATATAAATTATTTGCCCTGTGAACCTATTTGTTTTATTTTCATAAACAATTTTTCTTTCAGAGAAGCCTAAACCCATTTTAGATAAAATTACTTGGGATATTTTGATTAGTAAGTTTTATTCTAAAAAATTATAATGAGTTGAAATCTTTAATTTTATTAAGAAAAATATATCAACCTACTAGAAATAGACTGCTTAGAGAAGGTGTACTTGAAAGTAGTCAGCCTCATTGTCAGTCATTGAGAACCTAATAATAACTGGCTGGTTTGGCATGAAAGCTGTGTATAGGAGTAGAGAACATGCCTTAGACATTGTCCATTCTTCACTCATAACACTGGAGGTCCTGGTGGAAGTGGTATGGAGGTCATCACAACAAATCCAGCAAGTTCAGGCTTTGATACCAGGTTCATGTTTCAGCATTCAACAGTAGTCATACTTAAAGTTCTACTTCCTTATAAACTTGCTTTACTCTTTTTGTCCATATTTAAGGAGCAGCAATTGACCTTTACAACATGACCTTCCATCTTTTCACTTTTGTGAAAAATCATTGGTTTTGGAGGAAAAGATTATACTATGAGAAACTGGGGTAAAGGAGAGGAGGGGGCTTCTTTGAAATGCATAGTCCCTTTGACAGTGGTGCTGTGTTCCCTTCTGGGGGTCTCCCAGCAAGGTTAAGATTGAGTTACTCACAATTTTTGATCATGCCCATTGCACATGGGATGTAATTAAACCAGCCTGGGACAGGAGGACATTGAATGTTAACACATTAACAAGGTTTGCATCCTGGGAACCATCTGGGAGAAGACCCTCTTGATGAGGAACTTTCAGAAGCATAATAGTTTAGATATAATAGTTTAATAATAGTTTAGACCAAGTAGAAGTGTCACACTCATGGCAGGGGTCTGCAAAACTCCCAAATGCAGCATGAACCAGATTATTGTAATTGAGAAGTGTTTAACAAAATAAATAAAAATTCAATAGAACAAGGAGAATTCTAATTTATCATTTTCTAAGTCAATATATGGCCCACAGGCATCCATTTCTATTTGAGTTTAACAGCACTGACACAAAAAAACCTTTAATCTGTCATTCCACACTTGGATATTTGGTATCTTTGGTTGATTCGGGAATCACTGGTTTGTTTTTCATCCTTCAATCTTGAAGGGGACCAATGACATAAAGAGGGTGATTTCTTGGCTTGAAAGTGAATTGGATTTAAGTGAGATGGGACTGTGAAAAGTCATCAGCCTCTTTCCTCCAGAGTCACCTATGGCAAGGTGTAGGTCAGGATAAACATATAAAAGACAGGAAAGAAGAATAAAATATGGGCCAGAAAATGCATTGTCATAAGGATAGCAGAAGAATTCTACCTCCATGAATATAGGGGTCAGTATGAGATGAGGAGGCAGGTAGATGCCTCAGTGGATAGAGTTATGGGCCTAGAATCAGGAAGACCCGAGTTCAAATCTAGTCTCAGACACTTACTGGCTGTGTAACCCTTGCCAATTCACTTAACCTCTGCCTTAAACCAATAGAGAAGGAAGTGACAAACCACCTTAGTATCTTTGGCAAGGAAACTCCATAGATAGTATTGGCGTTTATGGTCCATGGAGTCACAAAGAATTTGACATACCTGAATGACTGAATGAAAATAATCAGATTATATTCTCCTAAAGGTCAGCAATGCCACAATTACTACTGTTTTTACTTCCATTGTGGCATTCTTAATCCTGTAACAGAGAAATGCCAGTGGATTCAGGGTAGAGACTATAAGGTACTCTTCTTATGTCTGGCCAGGGAAAGACCAGCCAGAGGTCCCACACTCTCAAGATAAGGTCATTTGGGATTCAACAGCGCTGATACTTCCAATTTAGGGGCCCACTTTATGGTCCCCAGTAGTGTAAGTAGCACACAGTAGAGAAGACTAGACTATAGCAAAGAACTAATCCTTTAGTTCCTTTAATCTTTTTTCACTCTTTAATCTTTTAACCAACCAAAAGATGAATAGCAAAGTCTCTCCCTCTGATTATGCTTGAAAGAGCATGTTCCTGGGGCCATGTGCTACAGCAAATGAAGTGATAGAAGTGCTATGGTTTTCTGAAGTGTCAGGAAATCATATTACCCATATCTTAGTGGTGAAGTGAAGAGTATCATGTCAAAAGAAGACCCTCTCAGAGTGGGCAGAAATGACACTACTAAGGAGTGTGTCTGTCAAAAAACAGTTGGACTTACTTGTCAGAAAAGAGGCAATTTAAATGAGGAAATTTGTGGTATAGTCATCATGGCTTCCACAGCTTTGGTGTCTGGGCCTCAGCAACACAGGGAACTTAATCTCTGCTTCAACTGGAGCTTAGGTCATATCACCTTTCCTAATTCCGTGTGGAGTAATGGATAGACCACCAGACTTCAAGTCAGGAAGATCTGGGTTCAAATACTCCTCTTAAATTTACTAATTGTGTGACCTAGGGCAAATCACTTAACTTCTATATACATCTGTTTCCTCATCTTTAAAATGAAGGGGTAGGACATGAAGGTCTCTAAGGTGCTTTTTATCTTTAAATTACATGATTAAAGGCATGAAAGTAAGGTGCTGCTACAGCTTGAGTCTAAAATTAAGGTAATTGTGAAAGATGGACTGACACAGCCTCTGTGTCATGAGCCTAGCTACTCAGGGGACACTGTTTTCAAGAGTATTTAGCTCCTAACAGACAGAGACTTAATTTCAAGCTTTGGATCTAGGTAGGGCAAGAGCAAAAAATAAAGGTGCAACAACCAGAAATATAATCCTCTTAGCAGAACCTTGAACATTTAAAATGGTCAGAGGGTATAATAAGACTAACAATTAACACCAAACTTCCCTTCAATAAAAAGACAGGAAAGAAGAGTGCCAGACATGCAAACACTGAAATAGGCAAACCTGACTTTTAGTTATGGGTGACAAAAGATACTAAGGGAAATGGGCAATGAACTGAAGGCAGTTATACCAATCCTGTGAACCAGACAGTACACCAATAAACAAATGGAAAAGTTCATTTACTTCCTTATATGAGCTAGGTTCTCCCAAATACATGTAGCAGTAACCAAAACAATGTATATATGTGTATAATATATATATGTGTGTGTGTATAATATATATATATACACGTACATAAGTATGTAACCTTAAGGCTCAAAAAGTACCCCTCACAACCACCCTGTGAAGTAAGTGTTTTTGTTATCACTTTATAAATGAGAAAACAGAGGCTCAAAGGTTAAATGATATGTCCTAAGTCACACCAGTGTCTCTGAGGTGTGACCTTAACTCAGATCTCCCTAACTCAAAGTTTGATGCCCTATCCAAAATACTAATGCCCCCCCAAAGAAAAGATAAAAAAGGAATATGACACAGAATGGTTCAGTGCAGGAATTTCTGGATTTGAAGTCAGAAATTCTGTATTGAAATTCTAACGCTCCTGCTTAGTTCTGAATCGTCTTGGCTAAGTCATATAACCTATCCAAACTTCAGGTTTGTCATCTATAAAATAAAAACGTCATTCTAGATGGTCTTTAATGTCTCCAACGCAAAAATTATGATTTGATAAGTTTTAACAAAAAGGGCATGCTCTTGTCCTATTGGTATAAAAGAAATATTCAGCACCATGGCCAATGGTAATATTAGAAAGCTCATTCAGCATTGAAGTAGTGGATAGCAGGGCACTGCATGATATCAGTAATGCCAGTGTGAGCAGTTAGCCTGGTTATTTAAGGTGGAGGAAGAATAGATATCAGAATAAGTAGGCTCTATTAGGGGTGTGTGTGTGCGTGTCTGTGTGTGTGTCTGTGTCTGTGTGTGTCTGTGTGTGTGTGTGTGTTCTTGCATGTTCACATTGAGAAGCTATGAATCATCCGAGCCTGTGAGGAGAGGAAAGAACTCTAAAAGACTGAATTCCCTAACCAGAAACTTTCTTCACTTTACATGTTGTGACCTTTCCTTATTCACTGACATTTAGGGAAGCTTCCAGGAGAGTATGTGTGTGCTTCTCACAAAGTCTGATGTCTCATCAATCAACAAGCTTTTCTTAAGTGCCTACTATGGATCCTGCATATGCTCCCTATTCATTCAGGCACTGCACTAGGTAGCAAGGACTAAAAGACGAGAACAAAATGATCCTTGCTCTTAAAGAGATTACAAATCTATCCAACAAGATGATCCTTGCTTCAATTCCCCAGGTACTAAGGAATCAGTGTCCCATTAAGGGCTGAGGGCTGTGATGAAAATGCCTTTAAGAGACAGCTTTACCTGAATTCCTGATAGAGTTTGTTCTAATGACCCTGATCTCTGGCTTAGAAGGCATGTTTTAGAGCCCAGACACAACAAAGCTATTCTCCCAATCATTATAAGATTAATCTCATTTTCTTTCCATCTACTTGTAACTCTGCTCTGTAGCCTTTTGAACTTCAATGAAGGGCCCTCTGAGTGTCATAGTAAAATGGACAGTTTCCTCACTTTGTTCCTATTTAAAAGGAATCTATTCCTTTAGGTCAAATGCATAATGTATCAAAATGCCAGAAAGGAATGTTATGATATTATATTTTCAATATCAGGCTGAAATGTTTTTCATAAATTGTTTTAAATCTGCAAGGAAAACATTTAAAACCAAATGCACAAATTACAATATTATTTTCAATTCAATAGACAATGTTTCCTATTTTAAAAAAAAAACTCATTTTAACACTACTGTTATTTTCTCATTCACAATTATCCCCTGTGTTTTCCTGAAACTGTATAAGGTAGATTTTAGAGTCAGTCAGTCAGTCAACAAGCATTTATCATATGCCAGGTGCTGGTACTAAGCTAAAAAAATCATTACTTGATTTCAACAATTACCCCATTTTCTTGATTTAAGCAAAGAGAAATGTGTTGTAAGTGGATTCTGCTAGAAGGGGGATTAAAATAAATGATACCCAAGCATTCTTCCAAGACCAAGTTTTTATCACTGTATGGAAAAACCAACTAACTTGGGAATATAATTTAGTGTATGAAGAACTGAATTATAAATCAGAAGACATCAGATCAGATTCTAACTACACTAGGGATCATGTATCATTTGTAGCAAAAGTCTTTACTGTGGGTCTCAGTCTTCACTATGTTAAATAGGGCTGGATTGGAAACCAGAAAACCTAGATTCGAGTACTGGCTCTTTTGCAAGTTGTTATGCAATATAATATGTCACTTCCTCTCTCTGGGCCTCATTTTCCCTATCTATAAAATGAAAGAGTTGGCAGAGATTGCCATTAATTTATATCTCTTTCATCTGTAACATTCTGTAATTCTGTTCACCTGAAATATGTTTTTCCTGACTGGTTTTAGGAGAGCATTGTAAGGATAAAATTAAATAATAGGAAGCTTTTTAAAATTAATAATAATAATAATAATATTGTAGATATTACTGAAATGTAAAAACCATGTGACTGAATAATTTTGTTCTTTTACTTCAATTTTTTCCACCTGAAAATAATATTCAGAATATGGTTAAAAATCACATAGTAGAGCAGCTAGGTATCACAATGGATAGAACACCAAGCCTGGAGTGAGGAGGACCCAAGTCCAAATCTGGACTCAGTCACTTGACACTTACTTAACACCAATTGCCTTGCAAAAACAAAAACAAAACAAAAAATTACATAGTAAGGGCACCATTTTCAATATATATCATTTCTCACCAGAAATTATATCCATTGTTACTATATTCTCAATAACAAAAGTTCAGTTCTCTTTCAGTAAATGTCTGATAATAACAATACAAGTTATGCAATGGAACTGAACATCATTAGTAAACCTACTACTGATTACAATCCTCAAAATATTTTTGCATAATTGGCTGAAGTCCAATTGCTAGTGTTCAGTTTACCTAGTTAAAATCAATACGGTAGAATGGAAGGTGCCTAAGAAGGTTGTTTGGAGATAGACAGGTTTGAATATTATATCTGACACTAATTGTGTGCCCTATGAAAGTTCACCTCAAATAACTGTCTAGAGTTTATCTAATCAGTCATAGATGGGTTGTTGCCCATGATGATGAAATCATAGATCTTATATTCATAGATTTACATATTCCCATTCTTGTCTTCTCCGATAGTCAGAGTAGGTGGTTGCATATGAAGTAGAATTTTAGAAGAACTAGAAAGTGTGTCACATTAAAAAAAAACCTCTCAATTATTCACTGGTACACAAAGTTATTTAAACATAGATGATATGGGTATATAGTTAATAGAGGTCATCTACTCTTGTTATCATCAAAGCTGGAAAGAATTTTAGAAGCCCTCTAGTCAAAGGACTTCATTTTATGGATTAAGATATTGAGTGTGAGTGATATTAAGTGAGTTTCCTAAAGTTACAGAGGTAGTAAGCAGGAAAATTTGAATTCAAACCCATGTCCTATGAATCCAGATAGAGTACCTTCACTATAGGAAACAAACCAAAAGCCAAGACTCTACTTCCACATTTAAACGTAAGTGAAACTTAGGTTGTCATCTTAATGGTAACTCAGTGACAAAAATTATTATTCAAATTACTATTTTAAAAACCTGCATAGGAGATAACTTATATTGGGTAAATATGATGATAAAATGGTAACTCAGGCCTAGAAACCATACTTAAACTCTTTCACACACTTGTCTAAGACCTTATGAATTGGAATATATAAAGATTCCTCAATTTCATGTTTATTTGTTTGAAGATTCTGTAGCAAGATATTATAAAGCAAAACTGGATTGGCATGACTTTGAGTAAACATAGGTTATCATTGCCCCTGTGCAGAAATATAAATGGTCATGAATAAGTAAAATTCTCTTCATTAACTATGTCCTCACCATGTATCCCTGATAAATTGTTTATTCTTCAGTAGCTGAAGATAATTAGCCTACATACATATGTCAGACTCTTACTCATGATGAATAAAGGTATACAAATTTTTCAGTGCTACTTACCTCATGCTTAAAGGGAAAGCATTGATTTCTTATTTCATCTGTCCCTTTTAAGGAATCATATATGAATTACCAATGCATCAAATATCAATATTTTCCTTCATATGACCACCAAGCCTTCCTCTTTCCTCAGTGCCTGATAACTCTAAAACCTGGCTCTAGTCCACTCTTGAACTCAGCCAAGATTTGACATATATACAAAGTTCAGAGCTATATGAAGGAACTTCCCAATACAATTAATGGTAAATGGTATAGGTGATGTATTTTGATTCATGTGTAAATTGGATTTAAGTAAGGCAAAGTTGCACAAAGTCATTGACCTCACTCTTTCCTCCAGAGTCATCAGAGTCTAGTGGCAGGACAGAATCAAGATGATTAGTGGTGGCTTAAGATGCAGTGGATGATCTTGGCATCGTCGATGTCTAACCAAGCCCTAAGCACTCCACAGTGCCTGCTTCAACTGCCTTAATGGCCATTGGAACAAATTGTTCTCATCTGCCCATTCCACCTGGGGAAATCTTCACATGCTTGGGGTAGACACCTCCCAACTCACCAATAGATTTGAGATCCCTTGATTGCCCTTGACTTGGTTTAACCCATCTGCTAAAATGGTTCACCAGGGTGTGACTGCTGCACATTGCACAGCTTCTTGGAGCCACAGATGAGAGAGTTTGGTTGGAACAGATGGACACCAAAAGTGGAAAGCAACCCTGAAAAGAACTCAGCAGCCATCACACCTGAGGTACCAGTCCTTCTTGAACACACCTGAAAGGAAAAATGTAAAAAGTTTCTAACTACTTGAACACTTGTTTTAACTTAATTTGGGTGCAATATGTCCATAAATTCAGTTTGCTGGAGGGGAAGAGGATCAGAAAGAGTCAAAGCCCTAATTTATTATATGCCCCTTAAAGAAATTACCATAGATTACCAGAATCTTTTTTACATGATAGGACATTAAAAAATCATATATGTCAAATGATTACTAATTGTGAAAATATTTCTTACATCTAATATATCGTTTTAATAAGTCTATAACTTTCTGACATTTAACTGAGAATGGAAAAAATGAGCGGAATTTGGAGTCAGGAGATATGGCTTGAAATTCCAGTTCTTATAATTTCTACTTCTGTAGCTTAGGGCAAGTGGTGTCATTTGGTGTCATCTGGTGTCATTTCTTTTTTCCAGGTAATCAGTGGATTAGACTATATGATGTCTAAAATATGTTCTAGTTTTAAATATATGAACATATCATGCAGTGATCTAAAAATTTCAAAAATCATATCAATTAGTAATTATTATGTATCCAATATATGCCAAACACTGCATTTAGCTCTAGGAATACAAAGAAATGCAATAATGTCCCTGCCCTCAAGGAGATGACATTTTTGTATTAAATTTTATGTTTATTTTTAGTTTACATCATTCATTTCCACAAGATTTTGAGTTACAAATTTTCTCCCCATCTTTACCCCACCCACCACCCCAAAATAGCTATCTCACTAAATACCCCCTCCCCCAATCTGTTCTGTCTTATATCCTCCCCATCCCCCTTCCTAATTTCCAGTAGGGCAAAATGGATTTCTATGCACCAGTGCCTGTATATCTTATTTCCCAGTTGCATGTAAAGAAATATATATATATTTAAACATTTGATTTTAAAACTTTGAATTCCAGATTCTTTCCCTTCCTACCTCATCACCCACCCTTACTAGGAAGATAAGCAATTCAATATAGGTTATACATGTGTAGCTATGCAAAACATTTCCATAGTGGATATATTGTGAAAGACTGACTATATTTCCCTCACTCCTATCTCCCCCCAACTTATTCTATTCTTTATTTTGATCCTCTCCCTTTTCAAAAGTGTGTGCTTCCAACTACCTTCCCCCTCAATCTGCTCTCCCCTCCATCATCCCCCTCTCATCCCCTTCCCCCCTATTCTTCTATAGGGTGAGATACCCTATTTAGTGTATGTGTCATCCCTCCCTAAGCCAAATTCAATGAGAGTAAGGTTGACTTGTTCCCTTTTGCCTTCCTGCTCTTCCCCTCCATTGTAACAATTTTCCCTTGCTTCTTCTATATGAGATAATTTACCCATTCTGTCTCTCCCCATCTGCTCTCTATATATTCCTCTCTCACTTCTCAGTTTCACCTTTTAAGTATCATCCCTTCCTATTCAATTGGTCCTGTACTCTCTCTATGTATGCCTGTCCACATATATACAATATACTCACATACGTATTCATACACCCATATACCCTCCTATATAGACATATATATGTATATATACATATATATGTATATACATACGTACATACATTTGTATTCCTTTCAACTATTCTCATATTGAGAAAAGTTTCATTAGTTACAATTATCATTTTTCCATGTAGGAATGTAAATAGCTCAACTTTGATAAGTTCCTTGTGATTTCTTTTCCCTGTTTACCTTCTCATGTTTCTCTTCCTTCTTGTATCGGCATGTCAAATTTTCTATTCAACTTTGGTTTTTTCATCATGAATGCTTGAAAGTCCTCTTTTCCATTGAATGACCATATTTTCCCCCTGAAACATGACACTCAGTTTTGCTGGGTAGTTGATTCTTGGTTTTAATACCAGCTTCTTTGACCTCCAGAATATCATATCCCAAGCCCTTCCATACCTCAGTGTAGAAGCTGCCAGATCCTGTGTTATTATGTTTCCACAATATTCAAATTGTTTCTTCTTGGCTGCTTATAATATTTCCTCCTTTAACTCTAGAACTTGGCTATAATATTCCTAGGAGTTTTCTTTTTGAGTCTTTTTCAAGAGATGATCAGTGGATTCTTTCAACCTCTATTTTGCCCTCTGGTTCTAAAACATCAGGGCAATTTTCCTTGAGAATTTCTTGAAGGATGATTTCTAAGTTCTTTTTTTAATCATGGCTTTCAGGTAGTCCAATATTTTTACATTATCTCTCCTGGATCCATTTCCCAAATTAGTGGTTTTTCCAATGACCTATTTCATATTGCCTTCTATTTTTTTCATTTGTTTGGATCTGTTTAATAATATCTTGATTTCTCATACAGTCACTAGCTTCCATTTTCTTTTTCTATCTGGCAAGTTTGGCTTTTTAAGGCATTCTTCTCCTGCCTGGCTTTTTGAGCTTCCTTTACTACTTGAGTTAGTCTATTTTTAAGGTGTTATTTTCTTCAGTCAGGTTGTTAACTCTCTTTTCATGATTTTCTTGCATCATTCTTAATTCTCTTCCAAATTTTTCCTCCACTTCTCTTATTTGGTTTTCAAAATCCTTCTTAAGCTCCTCTATAACCTGTAAGCAGTTCATATTTTTCTTGGAAACTTTTGGTGCAGGAATTCTGACTTTGTTGTCTTCCTCCTGTTCCACGCTTTGATCCTTTTTGTCCACAAAATAGGAGTCTAATGTCAGACTGATGAGCTTGCTTTGGTTCCTTTGCTTTCTCATGTTGCAACTCAATTACTTGACTTTTGAGCTTTTTGCCACTGTAGAACTATGCTTCCAGAGAGGCAAGCTTTGTCCCAAATCACGGGGGTTTTCTCAGCTGCTGGAGCTATTAGTTGGCTGCCCTCTCTGAAGCCTCCACATACTCTGGCACACTGGTCATGCACCCCAGGAACTCCACCCAAAACAGCAATCCAGATTCAAGCAGGTCAAAGCAAAAGTGATTACCCCTCAGACTGATGGCTTGGTCTCCCTACAATCTGCAAGCCAGGAGCTCTGAAGCAGCCATATGGCTGTAACCACCACACTTTAGCCTCTTTTCCCTCCAGGGGCAGAGGCCAGATCATACTCCTGGATTCGCTGTTCCCAAAGTCCACTGACCTCTCACTTTGCCCTTAGCATCTATGGGTTGATAATTCTGGAAACCACCACAGCTGCTGGTGATCCACTCTCCCAATGTCCCTCTAGCCTTGGCTGGTAGGGCTGCCCTTGGGCTAAAACCTTGGACTCACAAAGGATGGGCTCTGGTCCCAGAGCACTGTGATGGCCCTTCCTGCTGGCCTGCCAGGCTGTCTTCAATATGAGGTTAGTTTCTCTCTGTCACTTTGTGGGTTTTGTAGCCCTAAAGTTTGTTTAAAGCAATTTTTACATGTATTGGAGGAGGTGGAAGCAGGAGCCACATGGAAGTCCTGTTTTTACTCCACCATCTTGGCTCCACCGAGGAAATCACATTCTAACAGGGCAACAATTTGCAAACAGCTTTGTACAAGTTGGTTTTGTTCAGGGTAAAAAGAAGGTAATCTCAAAGGAAAGCATAAACATTGAGGGAAACCAACATGGGTTTTTTTTACAAAATGTAGGTTTCAACTGAGACTTAAATAAATCAAGGGAAACCAAGATGCCAAGAAGAGAAGGGAGAGAATGCTAGGAATGAGAGACAGTCAGTAAAAATACACTATCAGTAAAAGTGACTCATTCAAGGAACCAAGAAGATCCATATCACTAGATCACAGAGAATATGACAGAGAGTGTAATCCCTATCCAAAAGTCCATTGATATGGGACTTTCTTCTTATTGGTAGACATGAAAACCCTGACCTACATGAGGGACAGGACATAATTGGGAAGAGCAGGAAAGCTCCAGTCATGTTTGAGTCTTCTATGAGCTACATGTTACTTTGGGTGCTTTTGGATCACAGTCCCAAGAAAGAAGATGGATAAGGCCAACCCCACTTCAAATTGCTGAAGGAAAAGCCTCTGGGAAGACATGGCAGTCTCCATTATTCCCCTATTTTCAGTTTTCTAGACTAGAAATTTTGGAGAGTTTCTTCTTGGTTGAGATCTAAATCTCTCTCTTAGTTGGGCTGTTATCTCAATCCTAATGAAACAGCTCCTTCACTCTGAATTGTCTGGTATAGATTCTTCTATAAATATGTTTTCTGATTTCTGTTTTGCTCTTGATTTGGATAAATGAGCTTCTTTGCTATTCTCTGCATGTGTTCATTGTGGAGCTGAAACTTAGTATAAAGGGAACCAATCCTTGGACATAAAACTTGGGGTCCTCCTCCACCTCCAGTACTGGAATAGTAATGACAAGATAGACTGAAACAGATCACATCCCTTTGACTAACAATATCTAAGGTTGCATAGAAATATAAGTCTAGCCTGGTACCTCTTCTCTCTGAGAAGAGCAGAGTAGCCTCCAGACCTAGCTTCCTGCTCCTCTTCATCCTGGTAGGAATTAGAGTCTCCCTTGGAAAATGGTTGAGCGAGAGAGATGTCTATTTTTCTCCCTTTGAGCCATATGACATCCTTTTGCTACAGGTGGGTGTACCTTTCTAAACTTGGAGGGCTTTTCTACAAGACTAGAAAGGTAAAAGGGGACAATGCTTTGAAATGGTATATAGAATGTTATATTTGATCATGAAAGCAATAGGGAATCACTGGGATTTGTTGAATGGGGAGATATCTTACATGGTCAAATCTGTGCATTAGAAGTTCAGTTTGGTAACTGAGTGGAAGATGTATTAGATTGGGGAGAGACTCAGAACAGGGAAACCAATCAGTGAGCTGTTACAATAGTCAAGGTAATGAGGGTCTGCAAGAAGGTGGTAGTAGTACTAGAAACTGAAGGGAGGACATAAATGAATAATATTGTGAAGGTGGAATACACAGGAATTGGCAATAAATAGTGGGCTGAAAAACTAAAGAGCTGATAATGATACTTTCATTGTGAGCCTGAGAGGATGGTGGTGCCAATGACAGTAATAGGAAAGTTAACAACTGGAAAGTGTTTAGAGGGAATGACAATGAGTTCGGTCAAATTTTGGACATGTCAAATTTAATATGTCTATAAAACATCTAATTCAAAATGTCCAGTAGGTGATTGGAGATGTGATACTGATGTTCAGAAGAGCAGGTAGGCCTGGGAAAATGGATTTGAAAATGATCTGCATAAAGATGATGCTTAAAGTTAATTGTTAAGTTCACTAAGTAAAATAGTATAGAAGGAGAAGAGGACCCATGACAGACCCTTACAAGACAGCTATGGTTAGTGGAAACAATCTACATAAAGATAGTAAAGGAGTCTAAGAAGTGTCCAGACAGATAGAAGAATATGATGTTATGAAAACCCAGAGAGATGAGAGTATCAAGGAGAAGAGGGCATCACGAATGTCAAAGGCTATAGAGAAGTCAAGAATGATAAAGACTGAGAAAAAAATTAAATTTCATGATTGATTGTCAATAATTTTTTAGAGAGAACATTCTACTTTGAATTGAGAATATGCTACTTTCTTTGTGGCAAATATCCATTTAAGCTGGCCTCATCTGATTCTAAACATGGTTTTCAAAAACTGTGTCTTGTAGAAAGGAGGAAAAATGAGTTAGCTATGCAAGGTGCTTGTGCAGTAGAGGGAATGAAGGGAAATGCTCCAGAGAACTGAATGTCTCCATTAACAAAAAAGCAAGCATTCTGCTACATCATCTCCCTGGTTTGCCATAGCTATGACCCATATAACGAACAATAAGATGAAAAGGGCATTCATTTTCAATAGTTATTAAATGTAAATAGAAATAATAAGACCAACAGATTTTTAAAGCACAGTGTTATTCAATTGTTTATACTGGAAATAAAATAGGAACAACAACTCTTTAGAGAAATGAATTTGGCCCAATTATTAGGCTTGGGAGTACATGGATAACCATTTTTAACAGGAACTTTTTTATTCTTCATTTAATAGACACAAAAAAGGAGAGAAAACATTTCCACATAAAGAATAAAAGAGAAAAATAAGATTATACAGGGTGTCCCCAAAGTCTTAGGGCAATTTTAAGCTTTAATTGCGAAAGACTTTTAGGATATCCATCAATTCCCTACTATAAATAGCTTGTTTTTTTAACAGTATATAATAAATTCAACATGCTACCTTCCTTCTTTGTGTTTCCCTCTCATCCTTCTGTTCCTTTCCTTGATTTTAAAAGCAATGCTTCAATGAGTAGGTGCTTGCTTTATTAAGAAAAAGAAAACATGTTTGAGGATGAACCTTAGCTTTGAAGATAGAGGACCTCAGTTAAAATCCCAGCTTTATCACTTTTTCTCTGGGTCCCTGGATGATCTTGCATAACTCATTAATATTTTAGGCTTTAGTCTCTCCCTATAGATAATGAGAATATTAAGACAGATTATCAAGGTTTCCCATAGCTCTATGGTAGCAAGGTGGTGCTGAACCTTGGAGTCAGGAAGACCTGAAATCTAAACCCAACGTCAGATACTCACTAGTTGTGGGACCCTGGGTAAATCACTTAGCTGTGTTTCAGTTTCCTCACCTATAAAATGGCAGCAATTTGACATGGTTACTTCTAGGAACAAATGAAATATTTGTAAAGTGCTCTGCAAATCTTAAACTGCTATATAAATGCTAGCTGTTGCTGTATTATTATCTGTGTAACCTTTTACATATTTCATCAGCTGTTTACTCTTGATCAAAAGATGAAAAATGTAACCCATTTTCTCCCTACTATAAGGACTTCTTAAATGAATTCCACTTAAGTCTCTCAGATTATGGCAAGATGTTTTTTAATGCTTTGAGGCAGCTACATAGTGTAGTGGATAGAATTTTGGACTTGGTGTCTAGTCAACATAAGTTGAACTCCTACTTCAGATATTTAGTTAGCTGTGTAATCTTGGATAAGCCTCAATTTCTTCCTCTGTAAAATTTTGATAGTGATAGCACATACTTCCCATCGTTGATGTGAGGATCAGATTACTATATAAATGTTAGGCATTATTATTTCGCAAAAATTTTTGAAGGTCTCTAGTTTCTTTTCCAAAGAAAGTTCTTAATTGTTGTTGTTGTTCAGTCATTTTTAAGTTTTGCCCAATTTTCTGTGACCCGGTTTTGGTGTTTTCTTGGCAGATATGGGAGTGGTTTGTCATTTCCTTCTCCATGCTCCTCTTCCTCTTCTTCCTCTTTGCCCTCTTCTACTTTGTGGCTGTCATCAACATCACTGTTGTCATCTTCATCTCCTCGTCCTCTTCTTCTTCCTTCCTATTCCTCCCTCTCCACCTCTCCCTTTATTTCTCCTCCCCCTTTTTCCTCCTCTTCTGTAGAGAAAACCAAATTTCAGCCAGAGAATAACAGGTGTTCGGTTCTCTTATCCCAACACTAACAGCTGGAATTAATTAAAGCAGTAGCATTCCCTCTAGCAAAATTATGGCTAGGAAAGTGGGTAGCATGTTTTATAGTGGAATAAATGCTGAATTTGGTGTCAGAGGAGTATAGTAGAATTCCAGCTCTACCACTTATTAGCTGTGTGACCTTTGGCAAATCATTGGATTCTTTGGCTCTCAATTCCCTTACATGTAAAATGAGGGGACTGGACTAGGTAATCTGCAAGGTCTGTTCCAGCACTAAATCCTAAGAAGTTATCTTCCATGGAAATTCTCTGAGCACTACTATATTCTCAGTATCGTCCAGCAAACCATTATTCTTAATATAAATGTGACTAATCTTAATGGAATTATATTATTAGCTAAGAAATTGTTGAGGTATAGAATAATGAAAGCAGTGGTCTTTTGGCACAGATTTTAAGAAAAGAATGATCATAGGCAAGAAAATGGAGTGCATGTGTATTATAGAATATATATATATATATATATATATATATATGTATGTATGTATTAGGTACAGATGCAGGAATAGTAAAAAAATATTAAGAACAATAGAAACATTTATACATAGCATTAACATTTCCTAAATGCTTTATGGGGCACTTAGGTGGTGCAGTGATTAACATGCTGGGACTTCAGTAAGGAACACCTAAATTCAAATCTGGCCTCAAACACTTACTAGCTGTGTGACCCTGGGCAAGTCATTTAAGCCTGTTTAGCTCAGTTTTCTCATTTGTAAAATGATCAGGAGAAGGAAATGGCAAATCACTCCAGTATCTTTGCCAAGAAAACACCAAAAGGCGTCACAAAGAGTCAGGACTGAAAAACAACTGAACAACAAAGTGCTTTACACATGTTATCTCATTTGATTCTCATAAAAATCCTTGGAGGCAGGTGATACCACTATCATCATTTTACAGATTAAAAAAAGAAAAAAAATGTTCAAGGTCACACAGCTAGTCAGTGTCTGAGGCAGTATGCAAACTTGGGTTTTCCTGATACCAAATCCAGAGCCCTGATCATTGGATCATAAAACTACCTCAAAGTAAGACAAAGGTAGCCAGTTCATTCTTATTCCTCCAGAGTTGCTAAGGGAAATTATAAGGTAATTTGCATAGCCCTACCATTAGGTACTAATAACATGATAAAAGTTGAAAGAAATTAATTGATTTCAATTTAAATGTCCAAGGAACCCAAAATGAAAACAGGAATATTATAGTCAAATTCCAGAACTCCCAGATCAAGGAGAAAATACCATAAGCAGACAAAAAGAAACAATTCAAATATTGTGGAGTCACAGTCAGGATAACACAAGATTTAGCAGCTTCTACCTTAAGGGGTTGTAGGACTTGGAATATGATATTCTAGAGGCCAAAGGAGCTAGGATTACAACCAATAATTACCCACCCAGCAGAACTGAATACAATCCTTTAGGGGGGAAATGAACATTCAGTGAAATAAAGGATTTTCAAGCATTCCCGATAAAGAAAACAGAGCTGAAAATCTGACTTTCAAACACAAGACAAAAAAGAAGCATACAGATGTAAAAAGGAAAGAGAAATAATAAGGGATTTGATAAAGTTAAGCTGTTTATATTCCTGTGTGGGAAAATGATATTTACAACTCCTAAAGATTTTCTCATTTTTAGGGCAGTTAGCAGGAGTATACATAGAAAGAAAAAAGAGGTGTGGGTTGAATGTGATGGTTTGATTATGTAAAAATAAAATAAAATAAAGTTTTGAGGAAAAAAGAATGCACTGAGACAAGGGAAAAGCAAGGTGTAGAATGGGATGTTAGCTGACATAAAAGAAGCCTGGAAGATATTTTACAATGGAAGTGAAAAACTGGGGAAGCAGGGAAGGGAGCACATGAACCTTACTCAGTGGAATTGGCAAAAAGAGGGAATAAAAATACACACTCACTTGGGTGTAGAAATCTATCTTACCATAAAGAAAAATAGGAAGGGAAGGGGATAAGGGAAGGAATGGGGTTGATAGAAGGGATGACAGTTTGGCAGAGGTGAAAGTCAAAAGCAAAATGCTTTTGAGAATGAACAGGGGAAAAGCTGAGAGAGAGAGTAGGATATACAGAAGGAAATTGGATAGAGGAAAATGTATAGTTAGTAATCATTACTGTGAAAAAAATACAGTGACTTTCTCGGATAAAGACTTCGTTTCTTAAACATATAGAAAACTTAATCAAATTTATAGAAATAAAAGGCATTCTTCAATTGATAAATGGTCAAAAGATATGAACAGGCAGTTTTCAGACAAAGAAATCAAAACCTTCTATAGTCATATAAAAATACTCTAAATCACAATTGATGAGAGAAATGCAAATTGAAACAACTCTGAGCTACTACCTCACACCTGTCAGATTGACTAATATGACAGAAAAGGAAAATAACAAATGTTGGAGAGGATGTGGGAAAATTAAAACACTAATGTACTATTGGTGAAGTTGTATACTGATTCAACCATTCTGGAGAGCAATTTGGAGCTATGCCCAAAGGGCTATAAAACCATGCATACCCTTTGAATAAGAAATACCACTACTAGGTCTGTATTCCAAAGATATAAAAAAGGGAAAGGATCTATGTGTACAAAAATATTTATAGCAATTCTTTTAGTGATAACAAAGAATTGGAAATTGGGGTGATGTCCATCAACTGGGGAATGGCTGAACAAATTATTGTATATGATTGTGATGGAATACATGTTTTAAGAAATGATAAGCAGAATGCTCTCAGAAAAAAAAAACATGGAAAGACATGAACTGAAGCAAAGTGAAATGAACAGAACCAGGAGAACATTGTACACAATAACAGCAATATTTTATAATGATCTATTATGAATAATTTAGTTATTCTCAGCAAAAAAAAATGATCTAAGATAATTTTGTAGGATTTATGATAAAAGGTGCTATCCATCTCCAGAGAAAGAACAGGTAAAGCCTGAATGCAAATCAAAGATATTTTTTCTTTACTTTCTTTATTTTTCTTGGGGTTTTTTTGTCTGTTTTTTTTTTTCACAGAATGAATTACAAGGGAATGTGTTTTGCATTACTACACATGTATACACTATGTCAAATTGCTTGCCTTCTCAATAGGGGGAAGGAGAGGGAGGTAGAAGATTTCAAACTCAAAATTTGAAAAAAAAAAGAATGTTAAAATTGTTTTTATATGTAATTGGGAAAAATAAAACACTATATTAAAAAAGCCACTCAAGTGCAAAAAAATGCTAGTTATACTTCCATAGTAATATAAACAGACAAATACTAAGTTGTATCTTAACTTAAAAAAAAAAAAACCTCTTACTTTCAGCTCTTTAATCCTGCAGCCAGCTAGGTGGCTTAGCTGATAAAGAGTCAGGCCTGGAAGCAAGAAGACCTAAATTTAAATCTACCCTCTGACAGTTACTAATCCTGGGCAAGTTACTTAACCTTAGTTTCCTCAATCATTAACCTTCCTCAAAGGGTTGCTATCAGGCTCAAATGAAATAGTATTTGCAAAATTCCTGTCCACTGTAGAAGCTAGCTATATAAATACTTATTCCCTTCCTTTCCCATTAAAACATTAGTATTGGACTTAGGACTATCTCACCAATCTACTGAAACAGTATTCTCAAAGATAACCAAAAACTTTTTTCCCCCAAATCTAATAACCTATTTTCAGTCCTAATCCTCTGTGATTTCTTGGTACTCCCTCACTCTTTGCCTTCCTAGACACTTAGTATTCTTGTTTCTATTTTAGCTCTCTAACTGGTTCTTTGCTTTCTCCTATACTGAAGGTTTATCCCTTTTCTATCTTTTAATGTGGTAGTATGATCTGTAAGGCTTTGTTCTTGGTTGACACTCTCCTCCTGAAAATCTCATGTACTCCTCTAATTTCAATGACCACCTGAGAAAAAGGTGCCTCCTAAACTAATAACTCTAATAATTAATATTTCAAACAGCTTTGTAGCTCCAGACATGAATCTCTAACTGATTTCAGGACATTTCGACCTAGACATTCAAGTGACAACTGAAACTAAACAGTAACAAAAGAGACTTTTAAAATATCCCCCCTTAATCTGATCCTCCATATTTATTATAACTCTCTAAGGCAGGTGTGGGGAAAAAATACCCTTAATAAAAGGATTTGTTCAATGAAGTTTGGATTTAGTCAAAGGGCCACACTTGAGGACCTAGAGGGCCACACTTGATCTCAAGGCCACAGGTTCCCTACCCCTGGTCTAAGGCATTATATGTAAATAGAGGTGGCATGGACTTAATGTGCCATCTAATCTAGTTTCCCTATTTTATATATGAGAAAGCTGAGGTCTAGAGAAGTTAAAGTGACTTCTCCAGTATCATATAAGCATAATTATGCATCAGAGGCAGGATTAAAATCCCAGTCCTCTCAAACCAAGTCCAGTGTTCTTTCCACTATCCCATGGTACCTTCTCTACCAGGTTTAAAACTCTGGACTGACTTCTGTTCTTCCTTTCTCTTTCCCTGTCAAATCTAATAAATTATATATTCTAGTCAATTTCACTTATGTAATGATTCCTATCCAACCTCTCTCTATTCTCACTGCCACTACCTTAAATAAAGTCTTCGTTTCCATTAGCCTAAACCTTTGAATTGACTCCCTAGCAAATCTTCCTACTCTCTTCCCTCCAATTCATCCTTCACATTGCCTCCAAAATTATCTTGCTTATGCATAGATTTGAACATTTCGCTTTTCTCCTAAAAATGATCAGTGACTTCACAATTTCAAATTCTCTCTGCTATTCAAAATGCTTTACAACCTGGCATCACCACACCTTTCCAACCTTATCTCATATTACTTTCCTTCATACACATTCTTCTCCAGTTAAACTAGAGCACTCTCTGTCCTTGACAAACTCCATACTTTTTGTCTGTCTGCCTTTGATCATGCAGCTCCCTATACTTGTCATCCCCTCCCACCCCACCCTTCACCTGTTTTACCCCATTGTTAAAGTGCACCTCAAGTGTACCTCATCCAGGAAGACATTGCTGATCTTAACTGGTACTGACCTTCCCCTTCAGACCTTACATAGTACTTTGTTGTTTAACTTGCTGGTTCTTCCTTCGTATAAGGTTATCATTACAGTTACCTATGTTCACATTTTATCCTCACAACATACTGAGAGCTCCATATGGTGTCTTAAATAAATCTTGCACTTTACCTAGCACTGAGTACAATGCTCCTTGCAAAGTAGTGACTTAATAACTTTAGTAAAGTTATTATTTACTAAAATCCATGGCATGGTAATAAATAATGATTAACACAGATTTATAGCAGTTCAGAAAGTCTTCTGGCTTTTCCCCTTTTAATATTTTCTGTCCCACAAAATTTTCAAGTCTTCATCATAGAGAGTTGATGTATATAAATATCAGTAGCGTAGAGGGGCACCTAATAAAGAGGATAGAGGGCCAGTCTTAAAGTCAGAGATAACTATTTTCAAGTCCCTCAGTCATCCTGAGCTCCCAAAAGGTCAACCAGAGGAGACCAAATTCCAGAAAATCTATCCAAGAAGAAAGGGCTATGAATATAATCCTGGTAATTTCTGTTTTCTAAGAACAAGAAAAGGCAACTTTGGGAACGTCAGTTATCTGGCTTGAAGACCATGATAATTTGAAGACAATCTCCCAACTTACAAAAGTTGCAATGTACTCTGATGAAATAACAGATATATTATTAATAAAATTTATAATTAACAGTTACATAGTATATTAATGTTTACAAAGGATTTTGAATACAGTATCTCATTTAATTCCCACAACAACCTTGTGAGTGGTTGCCATTATTATTCATTTTATAAATAGGAAACTGAGTCTCAGATAGGTTAAGTCATTTTCACAGTCATACAGCTACTAAGTAACAAGGAAGAATTTGACCTCCTTATATAAATGTAGAAATGGAAGGGACTTAAAATATCACTTAATTCAATATCCTCACTTTGTTTATTGGGAAACTGAGATCCGGGTTTGAAGGAATACTGTTCTATTGAATTTGTTACATAAAACAAGGGAGAAGCAGGCATGACGATATTTAACTTTGTTGGCATGACCTGCCTCACACAGTTGTGAGAAAGAAAAAAAAAACTGCCCACATCACCTAAGTATGAAACCCCAGAATTAAGAGTTGAACCCATATCCATACCTAGTCCCCTCCTATCTTTGCAGATTTCTTAATCCTTACTCCTTTATACATACTGTTCTTATCCAGTGACACTGTTTCCTTGCTGTTCCAAGAGACTTCATCTCTCAGCTCCAAGCAAATCCTCTGGATGGCTGTCTCTAATGCCTAGAATGCTCTCCCTCCTCCACTGACTACTGACATTTCTGACTTCCTTTAAGTTCCAACTAAAATCCCATCTTCTCCAGAGAGCCTTCCTCAACCGTTCTTAATTCCAGTACCTTCCCTCTGTTAATTATTTCCTATATATCCTGTCTATAGTTTGCTTTGTATATATTTGTTTTCATATTGACTCCCCAATTAGATTATAAGCTCTTTGAGGGCAGGGACTGTTTTTACCTCTTTTGGCATCCCCAGTCCTTAGCACAGTTTCTTGCACATTGTTGTTATTCAGCTGTTTTTCCATTGCATCTGATTCTTCATGACTTGATTTGGAGTTTTGTTGTCAAAGATAGAGGAGTGGTTTGCCATTTTCTCCTCCAAATAATTTTATAGATGAGGAAACTAAGGCAAACAGGGTTAAGTGACTTTCCCAAGTGTCACACAGTTAATAAGATGAGTCTTCCTGAGTCTAGGCCCAGCATTTTATCCACTGCACCACCTAGTTGTTCATATCTGGCACATAGTGCTTAAAATATTGATTGTTTGGTTTATATCCTTGGACTTCAAAGTCAGTACTATTCTCTACTAATGCTCAGCATAATTAAATGATAATTATTTGGGCTACCAGTAGTTATCTACATCCTGCTTGGAATTTGCAGGTCTTGAAAAGGCTGCTGAATGATCCATTAGCAGAAAATATTTAGGGAACTGAGACAGATGACCATGGGCAACATAAAGCTAACACAGAAAATCTGGGATATGTATCATTTACCAGCATTGTTCCCATCAATCTGAAAAGACAATAGCAAAGACAAAGTACTGCTTCTTTTTTTTTTGTAGTTTCCATTTAATTCACAGTCTTAATTCTGTTGTTTGTTTCTCTTTTTTTGTGAGATAAACACCTGTTTAAATTTCTTAGTGTAACCTGTTTCACAAGTTTACTGTGAGAAAAAAGTAACCTTTGCAAAATACAAAATACTATGAGTTATTCGTATTATCATAATTATGTGTAAGATTTTGAATATTAGTGTCTAGCATATCCCTCCTCATCATGTAAAAGCAATCTATTCTTTTAATCCCCTGATATCAGAGTATAGCTTTCCTAAAATCCAGGTTTGGTAGAAGCCAATCATAGATTATTTTCCATTACAGTAGACAGGTTTGCACTGCCTCATTTCTTTTGTAAAATGAAAATTGTCTTCTACATATTCTACATCAAAATGTCCATTGCATTCTTGTAGGTTCAGATATTTTGAATGAGAAAACATCCTGATTTTTAATTGGAAATCTTTGAGAAGATTTGATTAGATTAACAGAAATTCTACAGACAATCAATTTTTACTTAGCCTGATGTCAGTGTATACACACCATCAGCAGCATCCTTCTCCTTTCCTGCTGTTCATCTCTATAACCTTAAGTCAAATTTATGAGCTACTTTCTTATGTCTGTCACATCTTCCTTAGAGGGACAACTTGCATGAAAAGCACCACTAATTCAATATTTCTATGGAACTTTTACCTTATTCATTGATCTAGCAAGTCTTTCATGAGTATCTACTATATGAATTATATTATAGGTTTAGACATTTAAAAGGAAATGTTTACCTAAGAGAGAAATAAGATAAATGTAATATTGAGAGGACAAAGAACCCCTTAAAGCAATCTCCCAAATCCATCCTGAAGGGAACTCATCTGGTTTATCATTTTCCAGTGGCATTTGTGACATACTATAAGTATTATTTGCTTTTCTATCTGGACATTAATTGCATTTGTTTTCTTTTTGAATGCATACTTTTTTTAAAAAAAAGTTTGTTTTACTCTTTAAAGAGCAGGCTTTTCCATGAGAAGATACATCTCCAGTTTTATGATGGAAATGATGGATGACATTTGATTTAATTTTTTAAATTTGAATAACAAATTTTGGGAATCCACTCATTCCATTATATGAAGCATAGCTTTAAAATGAAAATGTATATCAACAAAATACTAAATACACACACACACAGACACACACACACATGCATGCACACACAAAACCACTGAGCACACTATGAACCAGGAATATTTTGAATGGGCATAGAAGCTTTTAGTGACACTTTTTAGGTGTAAATTTGAAGACCAGCACTTCAGAGGCTGTCTATTTACTACTAAGCACTGTTCCTGGAATTCACCAGGTGAATAGAGGTGCCTTACTTGTGACATTTTGTTCTGAAAATTCAAGTATAAGCTGACTATTACTAGAATTTAACTTTTGATGCAAAGAATATATTCTCCATTTCTCTAATTAGATTGTGTATCCTTGAAGGTCATGGAGCATTTTTTTTTTATTTTGGACCCCCTAATAACTAGCACAATGTCATACATATTATAGGTGCTCAATGTTTGGTACCAGAGGTGATCAATTGTTAACAATATACTTCAATTCTAATGACTTTCAAAGTTAAATCAAAAACCAAAATTTCAGAGAAATATAATCATTGTTAATTATGTTAGGTTCTTTTCAGAGCTTTCTGGCATTGATGGCAGCATAGTTCTCCAAATAGAATTTAAAGAAACTTCAGTAAAAGAGTAAAACTAGAACAGCTGATCAAAGGATGGAAAATCTAAATTATTGACTGGGTTGTTGTATTCATAACCCAACATTAATATCTTAATTCAAGAATATTCAATGGGATATGCCAGTTTACAAAGGAAGCCTCCTCACCCCAATACTTCATTATGACTACTATGATTGCCAAAGAAAACATGAAGACCTTAGTTTAAAAGCTTCCAATGGAATCTGCCAGTTTACAAAGGAAGCCTCCTGAGCCTTGTACTCCATTTGGACTGCTTTGATTACCAGATAAAATTTCTAAATCAGTGTTGGTACAACTGATATAAAAAACTTAACCAAAACAAGAAGGACAAAAGAGTCTAGAAACAGCCTCAACCAGGAAAAACAATCATGTTGACAAAAAGAGAAAGAATTGCCACAGGTTATACTTTTTTATAGTACAAGAACATTAGAAAATTGCTATAGAGGGGAAAAATCAATGCAGAATTGCCCAACTAAACATCCTCAAAAGATGCAGCAGAAGGGAAAGCAGGCATTGTAGTAGACAGTGAACTGTACCTGGAGTCAGAAAGACCTTGGTTCAAATCCTGACTGAGACATTTACTAGCTCCATGATCATGGGCAAGTCACTTTCCCTCTCTATGGGTCAGTTTTCATATGTGTAAAAATAAATTTATTGGCCTCAATGGTTTTGAAGGTCCCTTCCAGTTCTAAATCTATGAATCTATACTCTTACGACTCAATTTAAGTCAGAAAATCCTGACAGCATTTAAAAATAAAATTGAAGGTGCAGTAAATAAATGAAATATCAAACAAATCAGCTAATATTTCTGTTGATATAATTTTTGTCAAAAATGTTAGTAGAACCCCAAAATTATCACTTTACCACTTTGGTATTTTATCTTCCTGTCAGAGAAAATTGAAATGGAAATTAAGAAAATTTCATCCTGAAGAACAGCTACAGCTGACCAAATACAAATATCAAATACAAAAGTCACCTGCACTGGAGGAAGTCTAAATTTAAAGGTAGACTAGATATCACAAAAAGGGAAAGAATACTGAAGAATTAAAGATATTTATTACCCCAAGAGAATGACAAAACATCAGTGACTACTGATTCTGTTCCCTTGTTTTTACCAATGATGAAACCGGAAAACCCTGGTATTTATGAATATGTATGTGTGTATGCATGTGTGTGTGTGTAGACAAGAGAAATAGTATAATATTCACTTAACTTTTTTGCCTCAGTTTCTCCCTTTATCTAAAAGGGGATAATAATGACATCTACCTCCCAGAGTGCTTGTGATGATTAAATGAGAAATTTTATGTTATCATAAGCTATCATCATTCTGTATCCATCATGGGGTCCTCTGGACACTTGTTTTCAGAAAACAATATCCTTCTTTCACCATGACCTAACACATTTCAGGGCTCCCCTAATGAAATTCATAATCACTCAGACGATATTAGTCAAGCTATGTGCACAGGAAATATCACATGAAGAATATATGTTGCCCTGATTTGGGGCACTCTTAGTCCTGTATAGGGACCTAGAGATCATCTGGCTCAATCCTCTTATTTGCTAGATAAGGAAACTGAGATCTAAAAAGTTACATGAATTGAATTAGGTCACACACCTAGGCTCTGGAGAGCTAGAATTATGGCCTCTTGACTCCCAATTAAGCACTCTAACATAGAAATCTGTGAAAACCCCAAACCCCAAATCATACATGAACTATTGGGACACCAAGATGGAAAGTTCTGTTTGTCCATAGTATAGCATGAAGGTAATAAGTATCCAAGATGATGTCAAAAGAAAGAATGAGAATGACAATTTCATCCACTTAATATTGCCTCAGCATTGCACTGAATTCTAGAAACAACGTTTAATCTCGCCTATGAATTAAATCACGGGTAAATTAGAAACAATACCTTTCCTAGTATTTTCTGGTCATTATTTTTGTTTTCAGATGGCACGATCATATCAGAGAAACATAAAGAATTGTTTTTTCTTCACAATTATATATTATGTAATAATATATATTCTTCATATATATTATGTGTATATGTAGATAGATAGATAGATAGATAGATGGATGATACATTTCCAATAGACTCTTGTTCAGAGATTCTAATAGTAATATGAGATATTTTAGAAATGTTATGGAAAATATACATAATTTTAGGATGTAGTGGAGCATACCTATATTCCCTGCTAACAGGGAAGCTGATGCTATTGAATTGTTTGAAATAGAGAATTCGGAGTAACAGTGTGTTTGGCAGACTATCTGTATTAAGTCCAGCATCAATATGTGAACTGGTAGAGGGGGCCACCAATCTGCCTAGGGAAGGGAAGGGAAAGGAAAGGAAGGCTAGGGGGTGGGGAGGATATACTTGAAATGGCAAAGAAAGAATAGGGATGGGATATAAGGAGAAAACATAGAGGTTAGTATATATAGTTTGAATATTTGAAAAAGGAATGACCTATCTTGATTGGATTGAAGAATAAAAGCTGTGTTTCATCATATCAGCACCAATTATCAGCTCTAACTCCCTTGCAAGAAGTTGAAACCTTCTTCCACTTATATTCAACAAAAGGTTAAACTATATTTTTAACTTTACCAACAGGAAGGAGTTGGGGATATAGCAAAAAAAAAAAAAAAAAAACTTTCCCCTGAGCTGTCAAGTATGTAACAGGAGGTGAGGGACAATAACTTGGGCCATGGCAAGCTGTGGACTATTTCGGATAAAAATCACAAGGCATTGTTTTCTGAGAAGTGGGGTGTAAAAAAAGAACATCAGATGTTATTTCAAACTCAAATTTGTGTAGGAAAAGAAGAAAACTTCACATGGATTCAGGGAGTAAAAGAAAGACAGAGATAATGATTTCAGTTCCTCAGCTGGGGTTTTGGCTTTTCCCTTTCATAAAGAAAGCTATTTTTAGTACAGATTATGATTCATTTGTAGGTCTCATTAGCATTAATAATGATAGTGATCATATTGTGGTAAAACAATATCTGATAAAAAGCAAAGCAGGTGTACAAGGAGGAGCTTACGGGAGGGGGGCATACAAGTGTAACAGTTGACATATCATTATGCATTCCATTTTCTTCAGCAGAGGTATGATCAGACCTTCATAACTTTGAATTCCTTCTCAGATCCTTCTTCCAATCAACCATAATGCTTGCTTTTACCTTTTGTCTTTTTTTCTGTGCATATGAATGATTGATCTCCATGGATAGGAAAGGGTCATAGTTTTCCTAGGTGACAGCCAGAGTGAGTCTGAACACTATTACTCTTGGCCACAGAGATTTTTGGAAGTTTTCAGCATCTTGTGATTGGTAGCTGTCCTTGTCAGACACTGTCTCCTGGCCTAATTGACAATTAACAGTTCCACAAGAGAAGACATCCTCTCTGCCTAATGCCTCATGGGTATTCTTTGCCATCAAACATAAGCATTAGGAAGAACTATAAGGCAGCATCAATACCACTGAGTTTTGTTATTGTTAGAGGGAGGGGAGGGAGAGGTTCACAGAATGAATGTGATATTTTAACACATAGAGATAAATATAATTTCACAGGTGTCAACAATAAGAAAATGGCACTCACTATGTGAATACAATAATGCAAAGGGGATATCTTGCTTTAAAAAAAAGGATGAGAGCTCTAATAAAAGGGGAGAAGTAAGATCTCACAGTAAGAGGACTTGCATGGGTTTGGAAATGCACAGATTTGAGGGTGAAAGAATGGTAAGGAGAATTGTGTAAGGATAAAAGTAATGAGAAACAGAAATTACTTTCCCTAGTATCCAGGGAGATACTAAAGATCTCCCTGCCACATAAAGAAGGGTGATAATTGTCTAATAGAGATTACAAAACTAACATAAGAACAAGGTATTGTAGTGTTTGGGAAATCAACTAGTTATCTAGCTATCTGATGGAATTTATTTTTTACTACTAAAATCAAAGTGTCTAATAAATTCTTCATGTATCTTTCAGAAAATTTGCTCTCAAGAGATTAAAAAAAATCTTAACTGATGCTCTGTAGTAAATTTTATATCAAAACAAGAAATGTTACCAATATAAAAGCAATGGGAACCTTAAGGAAAAGTGACCAAAGAAGGATCACTGGATATAGTTTGATATGTACTCTAAACACTGGGGAAGTAGATACCAAATATATCAAGGGAACAGTAAGTATGGACACACAGCCATAGTCTCCAAAGGGGAAGAGGGTTGAAGAGAGATAAAAGGCTCTCTAAAATGTCATTTTGAGAATAGGATAATAAATTATAATTATTAATAAAGAAGAGGGAAATATGTTAAATAATGTAAAGGAGCTCTCAAATGAGTTCATATTTTGAAAGTGTATGTACAAAAGATGAAAGCAGGTACAAGAATTGTGTCAAGAAAGTTAAAGTGGGGGCGGCTAGGTGGCGCAGTGAATAGAGCGCCGGCCCTGGAATCAGAAGGACCTGAGTTCGGAGCCGGCCTCCCACTTAATCCATACAAACAAAAAAAACCTAGCCGTGTAACCTTGGGCAAGTTACTTAACCCCAGTTGCCCTAAAGGGGCGGCTAGGTGGCGCAGTGAGTAAGAGCTCTGGCTTCGGAGTTTGGATGACCTGAGATCAGATCCGGCCTCAGAAAATGAGCACCCACACATAAATAATGACTAGCCGTGTAACCTTGAGCAAGTTACTTAACCCCAATTGCTTATAAAAGAAAAAAAAGAAAAAAAAGAAAGTTAAAGTGGTCAATGAATTACTAGTAGTGGAAAAGTCTAAAAGACATACCCATGTATGTATATATGTCTCTCTCTCTCTCTCTCTCTCTCTCTCTCTCTATATATATATATATATGTGTGTGTGTGTGTGTGTGTGTGTGTGTGTGTGTGTGTGTGTGTGTGTATGTATATACACATTTAAATTTAATCTCTGTATATATGGAGAAAAATGGACCTTTTTTATTTCTCCATATATTTTTTAACACTTTCTGTGGCCTACAGTTTTCCATCATTAGCAAAATCATTGAGCTATGTCAGGGAGAAAGAGCAAGGCATATTAAGGAAAATAGTAGCATCTCTTCATTTTGAGGAAATTCTTGGTGTGGAAATTCCCTCTAAAACAAAGGTTGTGTGTGTGTGTGTGTGTGTGTGTGTGTGTGTGTGTGTGATGGACCCTTTTTGGCAGTCTGGTAAAGCCTATAAACTCCTCAAACTAATGATTTAAAATGTATAAAATAAAATACATAGGGTTACAAAGGAAAGAAACATGAATTTATTGTGTCCACCATGTGCCAGGTGCTTTACAAACAGTATTTCATATGAAACTCACAGTAACCCTGGGAGGTAGGTGCTGTTATTATATCTATTTTTCCAGTTTAGGAAGCTGAAGCAGACAGAAGTTAAGCGATTGGCCCAGGGTTACACAACTAGTTAAGTATCTGAGGCAGGATTTGAATTTGACTCTTCCTTATTTCTGACCAAGTGCTCTATCCTCTAGACCATTTAGTTTACTCAAAAGAAACTGATTATACTGAAATACAGTCATCATTATTTTTAAGTTCACAAACCCCAGGTTAAGAACCCCTGATCTACAGATAGGACTAACAACTCTTCCATAATGTAGAATTTTAGAGCATTTTTTATGGCACTAAAACATTCATTGCTTTTCCCCAGAATCACACCACTAATATCTCTCAGAGGTGGGCCTTGATCCCCAATTAAAAAACAAAAAACAAAAAGCAAAAAAAAAAAAAAAGACCACATTCTATCCACTAAACAACACTGTATACTATGTTTGATCCCTCCCCCTCCTTCCTTTTCTTCCCTCTCTCCCTTCCCTCCTTGTAATTTCATTGTTATAGGGGATTCCCTTCAAGAAAATCCCTTCCACCCAAGTCGACGAGCTGCTCAGTAATGTGGTCAGCAGAGCTGGCAGTGGGGAGGAGCCAGTGAAGTTAGGTGGCCCCTTCAGGGTGGCACTTTGAGGTAAGTAATTTGGGGTCAGAATCGAGCCTTAAACCTAGGGCTTTGGGACTGCAGATCACTTCACCACCGCACAGGCATCCGTAATTTCTTAAATGATCCCTCTGGAGCCAGTACCAAAAGAAAGGATATAATGCTTCTCTGTCGGAGGACATTTAGTGCCACTTGTTGCTCCTCCATTACCGAGACAATTGGGTCTGCTTGTCGGGGGGGGGGGGTGTAAGGGGGGAGAACTATGTGTCCTGTAGAACAAGTATATACCCCAAATCTTTTGTGGAAGGAAAATCTCCCTACCCTGTAGCACCTACCTGCTGCATGAATGAAAATGACATCTATCCAACACCAATACTTTCTTTTCAGTATAGATTGGGGGGGAGGGGTGTCATTGACATCATCAGATTGATGCTGGTCACAAGTTCCCCAATACCTTTTCCTCCTCCCTTCCTCTCACCTTTGCTCACTCCTATTCCCAACTTCTTAACCTGCCTCATCTATCACTCAGAGAAAAGGGACTTGCATTTTGCCATCCAGAAGGCAGTTTCCAGCTGGGGCATGAAATATACATTTGTCAGGGAGGGTGAAAGAAGCTTTAGCTTAGTGCTTACCTAGGATCAGGTGAGATAGGGGAAGGACCCACGTCCATGCCCCCTCGGTGCGTCTCTTTTTCTGGGTATGGGATTAATTGCGGGATGCCACTGGCAGTGCCTTGTAACATGTCAAACGGATAAGCAATAAGGCAGCAGCACTCCTTTATATCCAAGGGGACTTTGATATTTGCAGTGGTTTCCCTTGGGGGATGAGGAAGGGGGAAGGAGTGCTGTGTGTGTGTGTGTGTGTGTGTGTGTGTGTGTGTGTGTGTGTGTGTGTGTGAGTGTGTGTGTGCGCGCGCGCGCGTGCTCCAGTCAGAATCATCCCGTGGAGCCAGGCGATGGGACCAGAGTCTCCACTCTCCTCAGTCTTACAGCTTTTTCACTCCCTCGGTCCTTTGCTTTCCTCCCGGCTCCGGACAACCAGGCACTGCAAGATTAAATGAGAACGCCCGGGTTCTCTTTCTCCAGGCTTTAAGCTCCTGGACCAGAAGCCCCAGAAGAAAGACAGTAACCCAACCCTCTTTCCCCTCGGCAAACTCTACCCGCCCCCTGCAGCATATAGGGCCGGGTGGGATAGAGATGGAGAGTTGGGTCTGGAACTCCTACCCGGCACTGTACAGGGACGCAGGGGGAGCCTCGAACCTCCAGTCCCCAGCCTACCTAGCCATCTCCGCTGCTGTCTAACCAGCTGTTCTCTACACTTACACACCCTAGTTGCTGCCCACCCACCTCCCCATTACCTCAGCACGCAGCCCCTCCCTGCGTGATGATGCAAACCCGAGGAGGAGGGGGAGTTGGGGAAGGGTGGAAAGGGGAGGGGAGGAGGGAGTGGGAGGAGGAGGAGGAGGCAGTGGAAGAGAGGGAGCTGAAGGACCATTTAAAGCGATAGCAATCCCTTCCCTTTCCCCAGTGCTGTGCTGCTGGGGAGCACGGCGAGGAGAGGGAGACAGTGAGAGCTAGAGAGAGAGAAAGAGAGAGAGAGAGACAGCAAGCAGGAGCGCAGTGCGCCCTAGTCTGGGAGGCAACACGGGACACCCCCGTCGTCTCTTCAGTCCCCCAGACAGCCCCCCTGCTTTGCATGAAGGAGACCCCAGCTGGCCAGAGCAGGGCACCTGGGCTTCGCAGCACTCGCCACCGCCGCCGGGGCCGGGGCCGGGGCCGCCTCCGCCACCACCACCACCACCACCGCAGCAGCAGCCTCAGCAGCAGCGGCGGCCCCAACTGCTCCAACACCATGCTCCAGCTAGGGAGACTGTTCCATCTCCTGACTTTGATGAAGTTGCCCTGTTGTTTGCTGGAGGTGCTCCTGGCCGCTGCCGCCGCGGCGCAAGGCCAAGAGATGTATGCCCCGCACTCCATCCGACTCGAGGGGGACATCACTCTAGGGGGGCTCTTCCCCGTGCACGCCAAAGGTCCCACTGGCGTGCCATGCGGGGACATCAAGAAGGAGAATGGGATCCACAGGCTGGAGGCGATGCTCTACGCCCTGGACCAGATCAACAGCGATCCGGAGCTGTTACCCAATGTCACGCTAGGCGCGCGGATCCTGGACACTTGTTCCAGGGACACTTACGCTCTGGAGCAGTCGCTCACTTTCGTCCAGGCGCTCATACAGAAGGACACCTCCGATGTGCGCTGCACAAACGGCGAACCGCCAGTCTTCGTGAAGCCGGAGAAAGTAGTGGGAGTGATCGGGGCTTCAGGGAGTTCCGTGTCCATCATGGTAGCTAACATCTTAAGGCTGTTTCAGGTAGGGTTCCCAGCACTAGTGTGGAAAAGGCTCGGGTCGGTCTCCGCGCCTCCAGTCGTAAATCTGGCCCTGGGGATTGTGTCTGCTGCCCTGCGCTTCTCTCCCTGCTCGCTTGCGGGGACTCCGCGGGGGATGGGATCTCAACTCACTTAATTCTCCTTTGAGTGCCTGAGCGGGTTCCTCCCCAGGAGAGAATCATTCTAGTCGCTCCCTTTCTTCTTTCCTGTCTCCCTTCTCTCTGATGCTTCCATATATGTATATATCTTTTTTTCTCTCTCTCCTCCATCATCTTTGGGTTTACTGCCCTATTTACCAGAAGCAATGGGGGGGGGGCGGGGGGAGTCCTGATTTAAATAGGTTTGCGTTCGAGTGAAATATCATCCCCACGGGTGCCTGTCAGGGTGCTGGGGGTTCCTCCTGAACTGGTGCCACACAGGGAATAAATATTAAAGATGAAACGAGGATGACAACTGTTCCTTCTTCAGTGCCCCCACACACACTCATTACCACAGCCCCTTATCCCAGGTTTCTTTCAGGGTTGCTTCCGTGGGGAGATTCGGAAACGGTTGGGACGACACTTCTCTTAAACCCTGGACCGCTCAGAAATCTCTCAACTGAGTCGTTCTTAAATACCAGGAGGAGATTCCCAGAGTAATGTCTCAGTAGGAGGTCGAATGGCCAGCCCTGAAGCTTCCCTTTCTCAGGGGCTAGGATGAATCAGAACCCGGCAAGGAAGGAGAGGGATAGAGGGCAAGGCAAATAGAGAGGGAAAAAGGGACCCCCAATTGCCACCTCCACTATATCACACCCTTGGTGGGCTAGCCGCAGACAACTTCATCTTCCTAGATTGGATTTAGAGACCTAGTCACTTTTCAGATATTCCATCCTCTTTGTACTTCGCTCTATCCAGCCCAGAAATGAGTTCATGTTAATTGCAAATAGTATTTCTTAAAAATTCTACACTAAGCGCCTGCTTCTCCTCATTTTCCTGTGCATCATTCTATAGTGGAGGAAGTCTTGCAAACACACCTCCTCCCCCAGCCCGAGCCCGAAGACCCACTCCCTGCAGCCTGGACACCTTAAGTGAAATTCACCGAGGTAGCTACTGATAAAGGCACGTAGTGAGCGACCGAAGTATGCATTGTGCAGAGATGGCTCTGCCTTGCTTGCATCGGGTTTCCGTCTCCGAGTTCAAGAACCCGATTGATAAAATGAAATGAAAGCCAGTTTTCTGAGAGGTTGGAGGGATAGGGGCAGAGGTGTTTGGGTTATACTGCAGTGTTCATTTCTGCCTGCCTGCCCCTCTCCCCCACGCAACACACTCACACCCTGTTTTCTTTAACTAAGTATCTGTTAGCCCACCAGCCTGCTCTATGAGGTTTAAAACAGAACCATTAAGAACAGGCTCTCTCAATCTCTCTCTCTCTCTCTCTCTCTCTCTCTCTCTCTCTCTCTCTCTCTCTCTCTCTCTCTCCCAATCTCTCCCTCTTTCTTTCTCTATCAACTTTTCCAATAAATTGCATTCTCCCTATCTTGCAGTCAATCCCACCACTCCTGTCAGGATGAAGCCAAAACACAGGTGCTCATCCTTTTCCTCACACAGTTCCCAAAGGCAATGTCTTCAAGAAGTCGATCTTTCCTGCCTAGATACCTCCAAGGGGGCTCTCTCTGATGAAAAGCAGTATGTCAAACACCACCTCAAGACTTAAGTTCTGTGTTTACACCCAGGAGATTGGCAGTCCAGAGCCACAGCTTGTGCCTGGATGAATCCCTTGCCCAGCCACCCACCCCAGTTTTGGCTAGCCCCTTGTTCTGTTACCTCATGTTTTTAACTATGCTACCTTGGAAAAGCTGATTCTTTCTAATGGGAGGCAGCTTAGGCTCTGGGGATGTGGATTCCACCACTCTGCTAACAGCTTAAAGGACCAGGGAAATAGTGCAGCTCTTCAGAAGACTGAACCAGAGCGCTGTAAGACTTGAGGGCAATTTAGAGAAAGGAATGGGGAAGAACAGTAAACCCTGTGTGGAATGGCTCCGCTTCTATTTCTGAGATTCCTAGATGGAAAGAGAGAGAGAGAGAGAGAGAGAGAGAGAGAGAGAGAGAGAGAGAGAGAGAGAGAGAGAGAGCAGGCAAGCTCTGGTTCACTTTTTTGGAAGGGTCGGGGAAGAGTCCATTGGCCTCTTTAAACCACTGTGGATAATACTGCAGAGTGGGCCTGTATGTGTGAATAGAATAAAATGTGAAAGCAAAGGAGGGGATGAAGATATCTGACTGTTGGAAGGTATATGTTGTTGCCTCACTACATCCAGAGAGGGCTCATTTCTCTTCTGTTTTGTCAACTGAAAGGGACTCCTCAAGAAACAACCTTTCTCAGCAATTTGCCCCAACCACCAAACACTCATACACACAAACACACAAGCGTGCGCACACACACACACACACACACACACACACACACACACACACACAAATACACACACTCACTCACTCCTGGGCTCAGAAGAAATGGAAACAAATACCAGTGGCAATGATGTGGGTGGAGACAAAAAAGATATAGTAGTAAACACTGTAATTTTTCTCTAATTTGCAAATTGCAGCTATTCACACTGGATTGAGCAGCTGAGGCTTTTTGTGGGAGAAAGAGCCCCTGCTTTCACCTGCATGTAGAGAGAGGGGGAGCTGGCTGGAGGTAGAAGGAATGCAACAACTTGTAGCTTGGATCTCTATGGTACAAGCTGGATTTAACTATTCACGTGGGTGTCTCTTTTTAACTGTTGTCCAGCTCCCTTTTAAACAACAACAACAAGAAGTTATAGAAAAGGATAAATTCAGGTGACCTTTTACACTTTGAAAATGGGCTAGTCTGGCCAAGTCCTCTGCTCTTCTGGGGTTTCTCAGGCTCTGTGGGCAAAATGAGCAGAGAAGAGGGAGAATGCAGAAAGACAGTGGTAAACAGACTCATCTTTCAAAGGCACAATCAATTAGAAGGAGAGAGAAAGGATGGTAGGCAGTACCTTCTCTGGGACTCAGGGGTTTGTCTCAATTAAGATTGTTCTACATTAAGAAACCTCCAGGAGGAATTATCTTCTGGGATCCCCAAATCACTTAGTTTCTTTTTGTGGGTTCGTTGTAAGGATTTCAACTTGTGTGCCACTTCTTAGGATTTGAATTTGTGGTGAGATAATGTTTTCAGTTTGGGAGGGGAAGACAGTGCCAGCCCTTAGGATTTCTGGTGTGGGGTAAGGTATAAAATTCTAGAAAAGGTAATGAGACAATAACAGAGATAATAGTTAATGCTATACCCTCTCCCAAAGAGTGTTACAATGTTCCTTCTGGTACATCAGGACCAACAGAACTTGTGACTTCCCTGGCCAGAGCTACTGTTCAGATGTGGATAATTACCATTTCTCTATTTTGCCTGCTGGTGACAGACCCTAGATTTGAACTGAACCAGTCATCTGTCTCCACCACACAGATGCAGAACTAGCTTGAAAATGACATGTCTACAGCAGGGAATCACATTCAGTGAGCCTTTTAATCCTAAGAACTTGAAGATAATGAAATTAATGTGAGGCTATAGGGCCATGCCAAAAAGAATACAATCATTACATCCTTAGTCGATGATTGCCATCCAGCCTACTGCAATGTCTTTTCAGCATTGTACAAAGCATCAGGGAGGAATTTGGGAGAGATTTATTTACAAAATCAAAATGAAAGAGGCAACAGCTTTGGTCAAATAATGCGTTGCTAATGCCAAATAAGATTAAAAGTAAATTAATATTGACTATGAATAGCATGTGTGTGTGTGTTTTTTTTAATAGACTATTATGTGGGTATGGCTTAGAAATTGAGAGGTTATATAATATGGTAACCAAAAGATAAATAACCCATGACCATTGTTTTATGTGGTACAAGTAAGATATAATTGTAGTATAGAGTAATGGGAACATTTTTATTCAAGGCTTCTTTCTCTTTTATTGTATTGAAAGAAAACATTCTGAGAGTGCAAATTATCTTTGCTTCAGCCCATGTCAGAATGTACCAATATTTCATAAGGAGCAACATATCCTAAGCCATGATCGTGGAAGTGAATGGTACTCACTTCCATTTTTTTCTAAAACCAGCTAGATGGGGAAAGTGGCCAACTGAGCTGTGTTAGCAATACCTTATTGGAAATTCAAGCACATGGCTTTGGAACCATAAACGGACTGTGTTTGTAAATCGACCAAAGTTTCTCAATTATCCACTGCAGCTGGAAGGCAATCACTGCCTTTGGGGGAATATTTTATATATAAGTAGCTTTTCTTTTACTTCCTTTGCTTTCACTAAATTGTATGTAATTGGATAAAGCCAGACACCTGGGGCTGTTATGGAATAGCTATCTAGGGAAAAGAGAAAGTGCATAAAGTTCAACTCTACTCATCTTTAAGTTTCATAACTATGGGTGTTAATGCCATTTGGGATATTCTCCAAAGCCATCTATGGCTCAACAGTTACTGTGTTTCAGAAAATTTACAAGCAGATGGTGAGTGGGAATTTTTATAAAGGGGCATTTTTAAGAAGAGCAGAGAAGGAAGGGATCAATCACCAAGAAACATAACTCAAGGTACTGTGTTCATTTGTACATTTATACAGTTACCTGTGGGGATCATTTGCTTTGAGGTTCAATTTACACACAGAAAGTCTTGCATAAAATACTAGGCAAATTGAAAGGCTCTAGCTAATCAAGTATTTCCTTCAAATGCATCTTTCTCATCAATACTTTAGGGCAGTATAATATACACTGAACTTCCGAACTAGGAATATAGGGGGGAAAATGTGTTCTAGATGTAGACCTGTCACTAACAGATTGAGTGGCCTTCAGCAAAGCATTTCATTTCTGTTCAACCCAATTCCATCAGGTGTAAAATAAAGTAATTAGATTAGATAGTTTCTTAATGACCTTTCTAGCTCAAAATTTCTACAATAAGTATTAGAAGAAACATGAATAGTAGATATAAAACTGGCTTTGTAGGCTTAAGACCTGGGTACAAGTTCTAACTGGTTCTAACAAGTTCTAACATACCTTACTAAGTGATCATACTCAAGTCCCTTAACCCCTCAGTGCCCCAGGCAGTTCTCAAAGACTACTGATTATTGTTTTAAGAACAACTTTGAGGGAATAAGTCACATTGACAATTACAAATACCCAAATTAATTATCAAGAACATATGAAGGAAGATCCTCTCTCTATCCAAAGAAAGAACTGATAAGTAGATGTATGTATATAATGGTTTTACATAAACACACTGTTAAGTCAAGCAGGGGCAACCTTCCTGAGGACTGCTGCTGTGAACGGATTCAAGATTTTGATTACATTGTATAGTGAACTCTCTATTTATTCAGCAGTAAATTAAAGCAAAACATTCACAGAAATCAAAGTATAGCATCCATGCTGTTATAGCATAGCAAATTATCACTAAAGTGGCCACATAGTTTTCACCAAAGTGGACACATAGTTTTAAACAAAGTACAATCATTTAGTAAGTCCTTAACTCAATCATCCTTAAGTTGCAAACCTCCTTAAGGGGCACAAAATACAAAGGTCAAAGTTCTCCACCCCTAGGTCGAATTGTCTTAATCTCTCAGACAAAAAGTCTTCTTTCTTCTTAATTGGAGATTAGTTTCCAATCATCCTTATTTCAACCATCCTGAAGAGGTACAGAATCCAGAGTACAAAGTCCTTCCACCCTTAGGCCACAGTAAATCATGATCTTCTTAGTTTGCATTAAATACCCAAAGAGAAATCCTTCCATCTTGACTTGAGGCTGGCTCTCAGATTCCATAGTCCCTCTTCCATGGGTCCTGCTTCTGTCTGAATCTACCCAATTATCATCTGGGTCCAAAGGCAGGCAGCTCCACCCATATGTACAAAAATATTTATAGCAGCTCTTTTCGTGGTGGCAAATAATTGGAAATTAAGGGGATGCCCATGAATTGGGGAATGGATAAACAAGTTGTGGTATACAAATGTAATGGAATACTATTGTGCTATCAGAAAAGAGGAACAGATAGACTTCATATTTACCCAGAGAGGCTTATACAAACTGATGCTGAGTGAGAAGAGAAGAACCATGTTTGTGTGATAACCAACTTTGATAGACTGGACTCTTCTCAGCAATGCGAGATTATAAGTCAACTCCAAAAGACTCATGATGGAGAGAGATGTCTACATTCAGAGAAAGAACTAGAAAGAACAAAGTTTGAATGTATATTGAAGCAAATTTCCTGCTCTCTTTCTTTTTCTTGTTTGGTTTTGTTTCCTCTTTCCCATTGTTCATCCCATCCTATACAATCCTTCTTTATAACTTGACAGATGTCTAATGTGAAAATATTTGTAGATCCTATACTTGATTGTATGCTGCCATGGTGGGGGCAGGGAGGAGGGTAGAGAGGGGGAGAAAATTTGAAACTCAAGGAATTGTGAAACTGAATCTTATAAACTAAAAGTAAACAAAAAAATTAATAAAGACCAATTTTAAAAAAAGGCAAGCATTTCTCAACCCCCTGCCCAGCCCCTTGTCCAGTTCCTGTTCCATAGTGAAGCTCACAGTGTCCCGTCCACCTCAAGTCTTTCATAGTTTCTGTTCCTGGGAAGACAAAGCTTAACAAAGCCACAATAACATTCATTCACATTGCCGGCATCATCATGAATTTACTATCTGCCTATGAAAGCAACACAGACCCACCAACAAGGTCCAAGAAATCAACACAAATCATCAGTAAAGTCCCAGGACCTCCAAAACCTTCCTCCAGGATTTCTGTAAACAGACAACCAGAAAACTCTCCTTCAGGGATTCCAGTAAGGTCCCATGACTTCTGTAAAAAGTTTCACAAACAAACATGAGCACAGACAGAACAGATAAACATATAAAGTGTTGGGGTACCACAAGTTTTCTCCTTCTTGACTCTGCTACCACAAGAGTTCTCTTCTCGGTTCTTCTTAGTTCTTCTCAGTTCTGCTCTTGTCTCAGTTCCTCTGTCTTCTCAGTTCTGCTCTCTCCAGTCTGGGCCTCGCCTTATATGTGGTCATCAGCTCCTCCCCTTCCTGTTGCATTAGCAACAGGAGTTCACAAGTTGTGGGATTCACAAATTCTGCTTCTCAACAAAGACTTGATATAATCATGGGCAAGAACTGAAACAAGGTGTCAACTAACTAAATAGCTGAAACAAGGTTACTTCTTTGCTTGCCATTACACACACACACACACACACACACACACACACACACACACACACACACACACACACACATATATTTCTACCTAATGGTAGTCATTGCTAGGGCCAAGGGTGGGGGGAATGGAATGAGGGGGGGAGAATTTATATGATAAATTTTATTTTATAATTGAAAGGAATAGCAAGTGATACATAGTTGATTTCTAGTTGAATGTACAATCATTTTTTAAAATTCTACAATGTTATGGAAATGCTAGTTTTATTTTTTAAGTTCAAAATAAATAAATAAAAATTTTAAAAGACTACTGATTGCAGAAAAGTTGCTGATATACATTTACAGAGTGACTTTCTTTATAATTGACATGAAATCTGGGGCATGGACCAAAATTGTGTGTATGTGTATATTGCATCTAGATCAGAAGTTCTTGACCAGGGTTCTGTTAGCTTTAAAATATATATACCTGTATGTATAATATATATAATATATACACATGTGTATATATATATATATATATGTGCATAGATGGATATGTATGGATACATACATATATATGACAGGCTTATTTTGGTATAATTGATTTCCCAATTAGATTATTTAATTTTATGTATGTAAATATATTACTTTGAAAAAGGCTTCACTAGTCTGAGAGTAGGGGTCCATAAAACACACATACACACACACACACACACACACACTAAGAAGCTCAGAGAAAGATAGCTGCACTGTAATTAATCATGGTAAATATGGGTATCAGAACACTAAAGGAGTCCTAGAATGTTGATGGGCCTTCCCTAAATTCCACATTTCTTTTCTCAATGGGCCATATAGAATATGGCCAGTAAGCCATAAAGCAGATACTTATTAAACATCAACTCGATGAAAGCTTAGGTCAAAGTCTCAGCCTTCATAGAGTTGACACTTTAGTAGGAAAAGAAAACACAAACAATGATAAGACAATATCACATGACTACAATATATGAATGATGCAAAACAAAGTGTTGTGAGATATCCAAGGAGAAAGATGGGAGGAGAGGGGCAGAAGAAGTGAAAGCTTCATGGAGGAGATGGTATTTAAATTGGGATTTAAAAGAAAGGTAAGATTTCAACAGGTAAATGTATTCCTGGTATGGTTGTTACTATTCAGTCATTTCATATATGTCCAACTTTTCATGACTCCATTTTGAGGTTTTCTTCATGGAGATACTGGAGTGGTTTGCAATTTCTCTTTCCAGTTCATCTTACAGAGAGGAAACTGAGGCAAACAGGATTAAATGACTTGCCCAGAGTCACACAGCTAGTAAATGACTGAGGTCCTATTTGAAGTCAGGTCTTCCAGACTCTGGGTCCAGTGCTATAGTCACTGTGCCACCCATGGTTCAAATATTTTTTTAAAAAGGCAATTATAGCATATTAGAACTAAAAGGAACTTTTGAGATCACCCAAGCTCCTTCATTTTATGGAGGAGAAACCCAGTGTTGAAAGGTATAAGTAAAGGCATTTGCCCAAGGTCACCTGGCTCCCAAGTAGAAAAGCCACAGGTCTCTGATGCTAGCCCATGTCATCTGCTTCCCAATCTAGTGTTCTTTTTGTTGTATTGGCACTATTACTTGGGGGAGGGGGTATGTGCAAAAGTCACAACTTTCTTTAATTCCCTACAGTACCACTCTATAGTAATCAAATACATCTTTTGACCATGTCTATTGAGCTAAGTGATTTTGAGAAGTTTGAGAAAGTAATACTTCTTGGCCCCATAAAAGCCTATGAACCTTAATGTTAAAAGGAGTATTGTCTTCACTCCCATGTTTAAACAGTGATTTTTATCTCAGGGCAATAAATATTCCTCCAAATAGACTTTTCATTCTAATGGCTACTCTTATCTTGATCAATTCCAATTCTTATAGATCTTAATGGTGATTCCTAAGCTTTATTTCATTTATTCCACTCTTCCCATAGCCCTAAATCATTAAATCTGTCATTTAGATGGATATGAGAAATGCAAAGAATATATCAACACAGTTGGCAAAAGTCAGATTAATGCAGGCCTGGAAGTATTTTCTGAGAGATGCAACATTAGTGTTTGTGTGGGCAGTGGGGTGGGAGAGTTACCAGTTTAATGGATTATTTCACTTGCTGTTAAATATTGCTACTTAATAGTTTTATAATTGTTCATTTACAGGATTTCCCAGCTTTCAACAATGCATTTCTCCTTTCTTCAACTACACCTTTATATTCTTCAGAGAAGGTCATAAATTAGTTTTTTAACAGTATTTAGCAGGTTATTTGTTATTATTGTGCTTTGTTTAAAATATTCCATTTGTGAGTGTAACAATTAAGCATGTTTGCTATGTTTTAGTCTTTAAAAAAATGTCATAAATGTTTTAGCACGAGGAAATAGGTAGTCAAGTTTCCTAGGAGAAAATAATGTGTAACTGATTGGATTAGGCAGTATAGTACAATAGAAGGTCCATTGGATTTGGAGCCACAGAACCTTAATTCCATTCCTGACCCTGCCCTTTTACTACCCATGTAACCTTGTACAAGCCATTCAGTAAAATCAAGCACATTGGATTGAAGGACTTGTGGGGTGCCTTTCAGCTCGAAAACTGTATATACTCCCTGGAAGGAAAGGTTTCAAAGTAGAGTGAATAGAGTGAAGCCCAAGCAACTTTTAAAGATTTATCTTCTAAATCAGGGATGAGTGGATGTTTTCATAAGTTTGTTCCAGGACTCAGTTTCCAAGATAAAATGATACCATAAGTGTGAGATAAAGGTCTCAATTTCAAGATTTTCTCTTCAGTTTTACCTTGTACCCTCCTCATATCTGGTGTCTAAGAGGAATTTCACATGTATTAATTAAATTTTTACTGTTTGCTTTGAGGGACATAATTTAACCTTGCAGACTAAGTCCATGTGATAATCGAATCATTGTAGTGGCTTCTCTTTTATTTAGAGAAAGTGCTATATGCCTTTTCTGTGTGTGTGTGTGTGTGTGTGTGTGTGTGTGTGTGTGTGTGTGTGTGTGTGTGTGTACATATTTAAGCACTTCTACATAAGAAGAAGGAAGTTCAGAAAAGCACCTATGTAGCTAGCTAAAGTTTTCTACTTAGGAGAAAGTAAAGGAATATTTTGATCTCATAATATAGAGTGTGTCACTAACTTCAAATAAATTCTGCCAGATAATCATTCAGTTTTATACTGAACTTTGTCAACATAGACACTGCCAGAGATTTGATGTTCAGTTCTAGCTTTGTGCTACTTGAGTGACCTAGACATAGAGGCTTAGATGTCAACAGTACCTTGGGAGTTCATAGATACAGTTTTCTGGATCAGAGAAGTCTTTGGGATTTGTCCAAGATCCTGTCCCATTTTCCTCTGGGTGCCAGAAATTGGACCAAGTATGTACTTGTACTAAAAATACTTGACCATGTGGTCTTTACACATCTAGAATTTCTTCTTAGCACTGTAATTATGTAAGCTATATTTTCATTGCAATTATAGTAAATTTCATATCAACAAGCATCCATTTCTAGTGTTCTAGGGATAGCAGCATGAAGTAGAGTTTATGAAAATATAGCAGTTGAAGAACACAACAGAAGGTAATTGTGTAACTACTTATCCAGTATAATTAAATTTGGTAGAGTTGGTACAATAAAATTGAGAGGAAAATAATGTTTTTAAAAGAAATACCACAGCCTCTATTCTCCCATTTTTATATCAAAAGAAGACCAATCATGTATCTTCTTAGACACAAATGGAAGTAGTATGCCAAAATAGGAGTCTGTTGGAAAGAGATGGAATAAAGGAAAGGCATATTAGGAATTACTTCCTCTCTATAACCAAGTGGAAAAAAATCAGTGTGGTACTCTATGTTATAGCCAAGGACTTAATTTTGAAAGAAATCACATTTGCCTACCCAAAACACAGTTCCATAGCTCTCTCATCCCCCTGCCCAGTAGCAAGGGCAGGTAAAAAAAAGCACTTTTCTTCTGGTATCCCCTAATCATTCTTTGAAGAAGGACAAAAGATATTGTTAGGGGTTGAATGAAGGTTTGACTAGAGAATCTGAGAACAGAGACAGGTTAGATATGGTAGGGAGATTATCCTTGTTTCAGTAACCCTGGGGCACTGAAGCAACTCTCCTAGCCTTGATATGAAAGTTGGTTAAGTTGTTGGCAAATTATTTTTTCTTCTATTTACTCATAAAATTTCTCTTTGGTTGATTGCTTTTGTTTTGCCTGTTTGTTTTCTTGAGTTTTGGTTGGTAGCTATCCCTCCTGAAATTGTCAGGGGGCAAGAGGTATGAGTTGTGAAACTCTTGTTAGTTTGAGAAAATTCTATTAGCAGTAATAATTTGTTTGAAGGAAAAATAGACCTATCATTTCATTGTTGTATGGAATTCCCAATGAAAAAATTCAATTTAACCAATGCAGATTGGAACTTCTATACAACTTATAGCATTATGATTATTTTTTCAGGTTAGCACCAAGAGATTAAATGATATTTTATTGTAAAAGTAAATGTTAAACCTCTCCTATCTTTAATTACTCTCCCAAGCATCATACAAATGTAGTGTATTAGCACTTTATTCTAAAGCTGACTTTTTGGAGTTATATTCTTGGGTCATGGTTGGGGCAGTAGAAAACAATAATTAATATATCTTAACTCTTTTAAATTTTGCATATTTGTGTGTTTATGTATATGCATATGTGTGTACATATATGTATATATGTGTATTTGTATATGTATACATATATTTTTTATTTGATTCATATGACAACTCTGTGAAATAGGAGATATTATTGTCACCTCCTTTTTATGAATGAGGAAATAAAGATTAATGAGGGAAAATGATTTTATGACTTATCCAGAGAAAAATAGTTATTAACTTGAAACAAGATTTGAACCTAAATTTTCCTGTCTTCAAGTCTAGAATTCTATCCACTATGCCAAAATGCCTTCTAGTAAAGGATTAAATGCATTAAATTTTTAGACCTATCACAGCCATAAAATTCCTTTCAAGAGAACCTGAAAAACTATTTACAAGCGTTTTTGTGTTTATGAAAGTCATTCATTTTTTTATTGTTGTTATTTTATTTCCTTGGGGATCTGGATACACACACAGTATGCGTATATGCATACACATGCAGACATATATGTCACATGTATCCACGCAAGCTTGTATGCATCATATACATACATACATACACACACATATCTTCACTCTCTCCCTAATCTGCAATGGGCAGGTAGGAAGAGAAGCAGGTATAGTGTAAAGAGATCTATACTTTGGTAAAGATATTTATATTCTCTGGGCCTCTGTGTCTTCATGTGTAAAATGAAGGAATTAGCTATCCCATTGAAGTCTTACACTGGAGGATGACAAGAGAACATGCAGAAAGTTTTTTTCTTCAGAAATGGTCTGAATGCTATTCTTAACTCTCATTTCTGAGTGTTATCCTTAATTCTTGGATATATTGGGAGAATAGACACGAAATGTCTAGGGGCAGGGGGAGAGGAAGAGGGTTGGAACTAAGAATACTTTCATAATTCCTCTTAAAAAAAAAGAAAAAGGGGGCGGCTAGGTGGCGCAGTGAGTAGAGCACTGGCCCTGGAGTCAGAAGGACCTGAGTTCAGATCCGACCTCAGACACTTAACACACACACAAACAAAAACCTAGCCGTGTGACCTTGGGCAAGTTACTTAACCCCAATTGCCCCCCAAAAAGCAAAAAAAAAAAAAGAAGAAAGCTGAGATTGTGAGTGTACAAATATCTTTATAAAATACACATATGCACTCATGGACCTTAACAATTTCTAGCTTGATGTTAATGAATGGGATTGTTTAGGAAAGTGGGCATGATTATGAACTTACACTGAGGTCTTTATGAACTTTTAACTATATGAAGCAACTATTCCCTCATTTCTAGATATACTTCCTATCCAAATAAACTTAGGCTTATTGTCTGAAAAGCAAAGCAGCTGGGTCATGCTGGCCTAAGGATTCTGAGCAAAGGATGATCCTTTTGTGTGTAGACTGTTATAGTGCCACATTAGAAAGCTCATGGATTTCAGAAACCTGATGTTAAGAAATCCTACCTATTCCTGGATAGACAGACTGAAAATAATCCACAACCTCTTAGTTTACTTAAATGTTTCCCTTCAACTAAATATGGGGAAATACCTTTTAAAAAAATTAAATGTCCTGACAAATGGCACAATTATATAATTCTCTAAGGAGCAACTCCTTGTATCTTTGGGGAGGTGAAGAATGAGGACATACATATCTAAATTTAGTTGCGCAGAGCTGACCAGTCTGGAATATTTGTGGAAATTTTGTCAGGCTTTAGAAGATTCTGGATGGAAGAGATTTGATATGTGTTACTGAGTGGTGTGAAACTCCTAGAAACCAAAAGTAAGGCAGATTAAACTGTATAAACTAAGACACACATACACACACGTTAAAAAAAATAATAACCACCAACATATGGTGCTTTAAGGTTTGCAAACCACTTTAAATTTCTTATTTGATTCGATCATCACACTATCCCTGTGCAGGAGGTGGTACTATTATTATCCTCATCTGTAAGATAAGAAACTGAAGCTGAGAATAGTAAAATGACTTCCTTAGGGTCATACAGCTAGTAAGGGCCTAAGGGAGGATTTAAACTCAGGTTTTCCTGACTCCAAATCCAACACTATTCACTGTACCACAGTACAAAGGCCAAAAACAAGAACTGCTAGAATTTATTTTCTTATTCCCATTTGCCTCATTTTATTATGTTTTCCATTATTTTTCTCCTAAAGACTCCTAGAACCATCCTAGTTAGGGTAAATGCTCAACCTTACTCTATTCCAGGCACTATGCTAAGAGCTAAGAAAACAAATACAAGCAAAAAGACAGTGTTTGCCCTCAAGGAGTTTACATTCTTATGGAGGAAGGTAACAACAAAAGCTAGAAAGTGAAGGGGGAGGGGAAGATAGGGGAGATGAAGGTACCTGGTGCAGTAGAGTGGCAAAGTCCAAAAAAGTCAGAGTGCAGCCTGGAAAGGAATGAAGACAAGGCAGAACTAGGCATCTTCCTGAAAATGGAGGTTATGGGAGGAATCAAACAATCAGAGGGAGAGGCTACAAGTGTGGAGGTATTTCTGATGTAAGAAGCCTAGGGAGGTTTCTGGGACATTTTAGACAAAGTCTGGGGGGAAATCAGGAGTGAAGAATGTGTGGAGAAGAATGAATGTGTGTGTGTGCTATTGCCCACATAAGTAGGTTCCATGTGCCCACAAAGACATATCTAGGTGTGGCTCACAGGGAAGTATGAATAATTATCTTTAGTCTTCTCCACCCACCTAGCTCCTAGGAATACTGAAGATCCACAAGTCTGGTCAATCTGTTCTCCTCAGAGAGGGGAGCACCAAGGTAAAATTATATCTAACTGCTCCTTTAAATATTGTTAGACCAGAGTAAATAATTTCCAAGTTTCAAGCCATACTCCTGATCACTATCCTGTAAAGGATAAGGAGTGCCCCAGACTTTGTATCCAAGACTAGATTTCCTCCCCACCAAATGCCAGTGATGGAAAGATCAAGAACAGTAAATAACAGTAAACCAATTTCTCCAATCTAATAGCAAACAGAAATCAGATGAGAATATGCTAAACAAAATACAGAATGAAAGAACCCTCCAATTTGGAATGTGATATCTTAACAGGGAGCTGAGGAGGTTTCTAGTGTAGCAAATTGAGGCTAGGGATATAATCAAGGTAGCAGCTCCTCAATATGGAGCCTTTTCCCCAGAGTCCTTCGTTTGTTTGTTTGTTTTTTGGAGGGGAGAAGGCAAGGCAATTGGAGTTAAGTGACTTGCCCAAGGTCACTAAGTGTTAAGTGTCTGAGGATGGATTTGAACTCAAATCCTCCTGACTCCAGGGCCAATGCTCTAATTCACTGAGCCACCTAGCTGTGCCACCCCAGAGTCTTTATCTCCTTTCTGAGAACACTGATGAAGAGAATCTGGGACAATATTGCTTTTCTCTTGAAGAAAGAAGTCATAAAATCAGGATCTCTTTTCTCCCAAGATCTCACTAAATCAACCCTCCTCTCACCAACTCAACCCCTTGATGAACCACTGAGAAATTGATCAATGAAAAGAGTTATACAAATGGCCTTTGAGTCCCACACATTTGGTTTTGCATTATTTACAACTTCTAATCTTTCTATTCTTACTCCATACATGTGGATTTATTTTCTTTCAAACTTTCCTCTTCAGTTCTTGTTCTTGGTCCATTCTCTCACTCTGAAATTTGATACTTCTCTCCATCAGAGTATAATTCCCCCATACTTGGTTAAAAGTTTACTTAACAAATGAATACAGATATAGATAGCTATGGAGTAATATAAAAGAGAAGTTATAATGCCAATGCAAGTAGAGAAATAGGATCATAGATTATCATAGTTGGAGTGAACTTAACAGTCCTAGTTCAATACACTCATTTCACTGATATAGAACTGAAGACAGAAGGAGGCAGTGATTTCCCTATGTCTATAAACCAAGTTTGTCTTTGTGGAATGTGAACTTATTTCTTGCATTTCTACTTTGCATTTCCCAGGAGTGGGGAACCTGAGGCCTTAAGGCCACATGTGGCCCTCTAGGTCCTCAAGTGCAGTCTTTTGACTGAATCTAAATGTGTCTTGAATAAAGATAGCAACCTTTGACGTAGGCACTCTCAGAATTTCTTTCTACTAAAAGTTAATACCCAGATCCCCATTTAATGAAAATAGTACAGGAAATATTCTGATGTTTCTAATACTGTTGAAAGGGAATTTGGTATCCTCACTCAATCCACTTGTCCTGGGTAACATATAACTATCAAATGATGAATTTCAAGAAAACCCATAAAGTGAGATTGTTATGTAAAGAGGCCATATTTCTCTTACATATGAACTTTCAGAGCCCATTCCTAATTCATGGAGCCAGTGGAAGGAAAATTGTAAAGAAATTACTAAACTCATCCTGACAGTGTTTCCATGTTTGCTAATCAGGAAGTAAAATATTAGTTGAGGTTAAGTCCTCTGTCTTCTGTACAAGACGGGAGAGATGCCTGGCTTTTGCATTTCATTTACTTATCTATTATTTATTTGTTAGAAACTATCATTGCCAGATGTTCTATAAATCAGATGTAGCTTATAAGAGGCTATTATAAACATAGAAATTTAGAAAGATAGACATTTAAAGTGGAAGAAACCTGTTCTACCCCCTCATTGTGCACATGGAAAAACTGAAGCTGATAGAGATAAAATGACTTAATCAAAGTGATATGGCTAGCAGTCACCTGGCACATAGTAGGGGCTAAATAAATGCTGATTGTTTGATGGAACTAGGATTCAATTCTTCTACCTGGCAGCAGAATGTTTTTCAATAATGCCAAGAAGACAAGTGCATCTCCTCCTTTGCAAACTCCATTGTCAACATAATCCTGGTCTAAATTTAGATTGCAAGCCTACTGAGGGCATGGACTTAGCACAGTGTCTGGCACATAATAAATATTCATTTAACAGATTAGATGAAGGAACACTAGAATAGAAAGGGATCTCAGAGGGAAACTAATCCAACTTGAGCAGGTATCCATTCTAAAATAGTCCCAATAAATTTCACTGACACTCCAAAGATGTATAATTTACTGTCTTCCAAGGCAGATTATTATTGTTGTTGTTACATGAGACTAGGTATCCCTATCTATCCTACACTAAAAGTGCGCGTAGCCACATGTAGGCCTGATCCCACTACCAATCAGCATAAGAGCTTAGGCCTGCTCTATTTCTGTTCTGTGCTCGTTTCCTATTCATTTAGCAACCTTTATGCTGAAATTTTTATGGATACCCAATCAGCTTTAACCCAATGCCAATTGGAATTCCCAGTCTCAAGTGAGGTTTCAGCCTCCTTTAGTCTACTTTGCACCTGCTACCCAGCCTGGTTTCAACCCAATGGAACAAGATGCCTGCTGGTATCCCATCCTTTCATAACTGCTTTCCTTTCTCCTTTTGTGCATTGTCTTCTCCTATAGACTGTAAGCTCCTTGAGGGAAGATTTATATACCCAGTGCACAGTGCCTGGCACATTGTAGACACTTAATTAATATTTATTGGATTAAACTGGATTAATCATAGGGATGACAGGTATGGACCACCATGCCTGTCTATGTCTTTTATTAAGCTGAAGTCTGACTTCCTGTAATGTCCATCCATTGCTCTACACATGTCCTTTGGAGGCAAGCATAAAGCCTCTTCTGTGGCACATTCCTTTTTATACTTAAGCATATGCTTGGTCTCATGGATGTGAGTATTCCATCCAATGATGCCAATCATAGCAATGTAGGCTCCTACTGTGTGAATCTTTTCCAAATTCTCCCCAAAATTTGATACAGGAGTTCTGCTCAACAAGCTGGCGGCCTTCCATGATTTCTCCTGACAATAAGTAGATTGTGGTAGAGAACTATAGCTATCCACCTGTCATCTCTTGAACTTGCATATGACCACCTCATCTTTTCTTCCTATTATACATTTCTGATGACATATTTAATTTCAATTGTACTTTTAATTATCCTTGTTGATTATATGATGCCACCTACTCTCACTCATCATGCATCTCTCCATTATCCTCCATATGATGCCTTAAAGTCATTAAGAGATGGTTGTGAGGAAATTTATTCCATATAGCAACAGCAGCAAATGGTAATATTAGAAGAGGTCTTTGTTTCTATAGAAAGTTTGGGATCACGAAAAGAGCTTTGGAACTTGTCAAACAATCCAACTAAACCTTTTCCAATTGCATTCTCGTTCCAATTTATGGTCCAGGTACTCTGCCTTGCTGAAACATATAGTAATGAACAAGTTCTATAGATTTGCCATTTAGATTCATAATCTTTTTTTTACAATAAACATTCTTCATCCATTTTGAATTTTCTATGTGAATAGCTAGGGCAAAAGTCTTTCAAATGCATCTCGTCCAAAATGATCTGTCAAATTTTAAGACATAATACAAGTAACACAATATCATTTACAAAGAGAAATATCAGTATCCATAATAGTCCCTCGGGATTTTAACTCTGGACTAAATCTGTGACAAATACCTTTAACAAGCATAATCTTTCTCTTTTATGCTTCATCTCACATTTATAATTAGAGCATCATTAAATTGTCTCATATTTTCAAAGAATCTTGAAAGATTTTGATGTATAGCTGGGAGACATCTTGCTGGAAAAGAATAAATGAAGGAATGAATCAATGAATGAATGAAAAATAACTTATTAAGTACTTAACTCTGTTCCATGCACTGGGATCAAAAAAAAAAATCATGATCATCCCCTCAAGAAGCTTACTTTCTAATAGAGGAAGACAGTACCTTAAAAAGAGGTAAAGTTGAAGGACAACAGAAGAAGGGAGAGTAAAGAGAAAAGGAGGAAATCCAAAGTATACCTTCAATATCATGGTTTGGGAAAGGTTGGGATATGGTCTGTTGACCTGGTTCCAGGCAAAAGAATATGAAATCACACTTGGAAAAACCAGAGTTCCCAGAAGTGAGAATAGAGACTATCAGTTGTTCCTACATTTTTGGGTGTCTTGAACCCCATTAGTAGCCTGTAGAAGTATATGACTCTTCAGAATATATATATGCAAACATATGTGACCACAAATAGAAAGAGGATGACAATTAGCAAAAAAAAAAAAAAACAAGTTTATAGACATGGGAACCTCTACTTCAAGATGTCATTGTGATCTACCTAATTAAATGTTTGTTTGTTTGTTTCCACATGCTTTATTAACTTCTGGTTTACATCATTCATTTCCACCAGATTTTGAATTACCTTTTTTCCCCATTTTTCCAACCCCCACACCAGAATAGCAGTCCCACAGGATATCCCCTCACCCCATCTGCTCTCTCCCATATTTTCTCCCATACCCCCTTTGACATTTTCAGTAGGGCAAGGTGAATCTCTATGCCCCAATGCCTGTATATATTATTTCCCAATTATATGTAAAATAGTATTAATAATAGTATTTATATATTTTTAAATATTTGATTTTAAAACTTTGAATTCCAGATTCATTCCCTTCTTCCCTTGTCAATCACCATAACTGGGAAGATAAGAAATTCAGTATGTGTTGTACATGTGTAGCTATGCAAAACATTACCATAGTAGATATATTGTAAAAGACTGACTATATTTCCCTCCCTCCTATCCCACCTCCCACTTGATCTATTCCCTACTTTGATACAGTCCCTTTTCAAAAGTGGGTGCTTCCAACTTCCCTCCCACCCTCCCTTCTATCATCCTCTCTCTCATCCCCTACCCCCTACTCTCCTGTAAGGTGAAATATCCTATTTAGTATGTATGTCATTCTCTCCCTGGTCCAAATTCAATGAGAATAAGGTTTTGCTTTTTGGCCTTCCTGTTCTCCCCCTCCCTTGTAACCATTTTCGCTTGCCTCTTCTATGTGAGATAGTTTACCATATTCTGTCTCTCACCATCGCCTCTTGTTATATTCCTCTCTCACCTCTTAATTTCACCTTTTAAGTATCATCCCTGCCTATACAATTTGACTTGTGTCCTCTATCTATGTATACCTGTAAACATATATATATATATACTCACATTCACATATGTATTCATATGTCCATATACACTTCTTCAACTATTTTCATACTGAGAAAAGTTTCATCAGTTACACTTATCATTTTTCCATGCAGGAATATAAATAGTTCAACTTAGATAAGTTCCTTGTGATTTCTTTTCCCCATTTACCTTCTCAGGCATCTCTTGCTTCTTGTGTCTGGATGTCAAATTTTCTATTTAATTCTGTTTTTTTCCTCAAGGATGCTTGAGCATCCTCTATTCCACTGACTGACCATATTTTCCCCTGAAACATGATACTCAGTTTTGCTGGGTAGGAGATTCTTGGTTTTAGTCCCAGCTTCTTTGCCCTCTGGAATATCATATTCCATGCCCTTCATTCCCTCAAGGTAGAAGCTTCCAGATCCTGCACTATTCTGATTGTGTTTCCACAATATTCAAATTGTTTCTTTCTGGCTGCTTGTAGTATTTTCTCCTTGATCTGGGAATTCTGGAACCTGCCTATAATATTCCTTAAGAATTTTTGAAGGATGATTTCCAGATTCTTTCTTTGATCATGGCTTTCAGGTAGTCCAATAATTTTTAGATTATCTCTCCTGGATCTATTTTCCAGGTCAGTGATTTTTCCCATGAGATATTTCACATTGCCTTCTATTCTTTCATTTGTTTGGATCTGCTTAACAGCATCTTGATTTCTTATAAAGTTACTAGCTTCCATTTGCTCCAGTCTAATTCTGAAGGAATTATTCTATTCAGTGAGCTTTTGAGATTCTTTTTCCATCTGGCAAATTCAGCTTTTTAAGGCGTTCTTCTCCTCATTGCCTTTTTGAGCCACTTTTGCCATTTGCATTAGTTTGTTTTTCAAGGTGTTATTTTCCTCAGTCAGGCTGTTGACTGTCATTTCATACTTTTCTTGCATCTTTTTCATTTCTCTTCCCAATTTTTCCTCTAGTTCTCTTATCTGCTTCTTAAGGTCTTCTATGGCCTGTAACCTGCTCATATTTTCATTTGGGGCTTTTGGTGCAGGAGTTGTAACCTCCCAGTCCTCCTCCTGTTCCATGCTTTGATCCTCTTTGCCCCCAAAATAGGAGTCTAATGTTGAATTTTTAAATTTATTTTCTTTCCTTTTCCTAGGCATGTTGTCACTCAATTACTTGACTTTTGGGCTTGTTGCCACAGTAGGACTCTGCCACCAACCAGGGGAGCTTCTGTCCCAAACGCTGGGGTTTTCTCAGCTACTGGAGTTATTAGTTGGGTGACCTCTGTGAAGCCTCCACATACTCTGGCAAGCTGGTCACACACCCCAAAACCTCCACCCCAGACCGCATTCCATATCCAAAAAGGTTAAAGCAAAACCAAATATCCCTCCCCCCCAGACTGGTTGCCGGACCCCGCTACAGTCTGCAGGCCAAGAACTGAAGCTGCAATATGGCGGCTGTGCTGCAGCTAATCAGCAGCTTCTAGCTCACAGGGAAAGAGGCCAACCTGCTCTCAAGTACTGGTCCCAAAGTCCATACTGCACTGACCTCTCACTTTGTCCATGGCATCTATGTGTTCATAATTCTGGAAATGCCACAGCTGCTGATGTTCTGGGGTCCCTCCAGCTAGCAGCTGGTCCTGCTGTCCTGGGGCTAAAACCTCTGACTCACAAGGGGCCTAAGCTTGGCTCCCAGAGTGCTGCACTGGCCGCTCCCTGCCAGGCTGCAGGGCTATCCTCAGTGGGAGGTTAGCTTCTCTGTGTCATTTTGTGGGTTCTGGAGCTCTAAAGCTTGTTCAGAGTCCTCTTTTACATAAATTTGGAAGTGGTAGGAGCAGGAGCTATGTGGAAGTGCTGTTTCTACTCTGCCATCTTGACTCTGCCCCCATGGGTTTTGTTTTGTTTTTTTTATATCAACAATAAGTTTAGCGGGAACTCACATTCTTTACATTTTTGACTGAGTTGTGAAATGGCTAATGGTTTGGGTTTGTTTTTGCTATGGCTTGAGAAAGTTCCTTCCCAATAGCCTCACAAAAGATGCCTTCTATTAATGTATAGATGATTTTGATGAATAATTTACATAGGTGGGAAAACTGACATTTAGGTCAATACTTATGTTCTCTTGTTTGCTTTATTTTGGTATTACTAAGGTTCAGGGTCTTTCTATGGTGTCAGTATTGTCTCCTAATTCAGATATCCTATATATTGATCTCTCATTATCCTCATAATTGTATCCCATCTAGCATTAATCTCCTATATCTCCATGTCAAATTGGGAGTGACTGACCCAATCAATCAAGTCACCCCACACCTGCACCCCACTTCAATTAACCATATTGCCTGATAAATTTGTCAGCTGAGAATACAGAAGGAATTACTGGAGGAGCGTGCAGGTGTGGTCCTTGGTCTCCATTTCTTCCCCCTCTTCCTTGACTAGAGAAGAACCTTGTGCACTTTGAAGAATGCTAGGATTTTGGATTCACCATAGAGGTCTTAGTCCCAGAAGCATCTCCAGAACAGCTAATGCAGTGTATGAACCAAGAACCAAGGACAAACTAAACACGATGAGGAATGACAACCATAAGGTTGTGTAAGGAACCTACTAGAAAGCTGGAACTAAGGAGAAGTATTTGCTTTTTCTGCTTGATTAACTTTGATTTTGCAGCAGAAAAAAAGATAAAAGGAGTAAGCAGTGATACACTGGTAAATATTTAACAACCCACTATTTGAAAAAAAAACGTACCTATGATACTTTTAACTTTTAACTTGAATTATAAACATTTTGTCCATCACTTTCTTAAGTCCTGACTATTAACAAAACAGTAAATCAAGCTCTGATTTGCTGATTTCTGGGACTTAAATAATTGTGATATCAGCTCTAAGGAGCCAAGAGTTGTCTCAGCATACCTCTTCAAGCAAGAACCTTATGAATCTCTCTCACTCTTTCTGTATATTCTACCCTCCCCACTTGACATTCTATCAAAAAAAATAAGCTAACAATTGTGGAATGATATTACTTAAAAGCTTGATGTTAATACTGATTTTCTCTGGGGATGGATTTAGGAAGATTATTTTAAGTGCTCCTAAAAATGTAGGGAACAAAGTTATTCCCCTTACTTTTCTGGGTTTTACATTGCCCTAAAAAAGAAAATCATGTATGGCTCTAGTAGAATAAAATAGATGGTTTCCACTGGCCCATTTATTCAGGGAACAAAAGACTTCTCAAGGTAGGGTGGGAACATGTTTCTTTCGGCAGATATTGCTATTACCTTTTTAGAAAATTGTCTAATAGTGAGTGTCACCATTGGGCCTTCTCCATTCACTCAGTAAGTAAACATAAAATAAATTCTAGGTGAGAGGGTAATCAGTTGGAAAACCATATGGAAAGAACACGTATCCAAGCTCAACTAATATGTCTGTAGTCTGCAATTTTTTTTTGTATCTACAAGGCACTGTGCTAAAGGCTGAACATATAAAGATTAAGAACTGTAAGTCACTTGCTCTCTAGGAACTTACATTCTATGGGAGGCACTCACTCTCAACAGGGAGGTGACTTACTGAATTTATATTCCAAAGGATGATTTTGTAGGGCATCTCAGTGAAATAGCACATTGCCCTGGGATAATTTTCCTTCTCTGGAGTTAAATTTCATACCATCTTCACATTCATGAATATTTACACACATTCATTTTTGCTCCTTCCCACCACCCACTTTCCAAAAAAGGTGACTGGCTCAACATTAAATAGAATTTGATAAGTTTAGAGCCAGAAAGGACCAATAGGAGAACAGATACATTTAAGGACAATCCATGGTGTGGTCACTGTAAACTTTTCAAAATCTATGGGAATGAAACCAATTAATATTTTATAAATTTATCATTTGATTATTATTATTATTTTTACATATAAGTAGTAGTTTGAATGCAGCCCATTTTAAAACAATGAAGCTACAAAATATGTCTATGATTCTACATCCATGTTTTGCAAAAATAGGAAAGTTATGCTAAAGGTAATATAATTTTATTTAACTATATTTCTTATGGCAGCTGGGTGGCACAGTGAATAGAGTACTTGGGCTGAAGTAAGGAAGACCTCTCTTCCTGAGTTCAAATCTGGCCTCAGACACTTACTAACTCTGTGACTGTGGACAAGTCACTTAACACTGTTTGCCTTTGGTCCCTCATCTGTAAAAGGAGCTTGAGGAGGAAAGGGCAAACCAATCCAGTATCTTTGCCAAGATGGGGTCATGAAGAGCTGGACACAATTGAAAACATATTGTAAATTACTATTACGACTGGGTAACCAATTATTCTAACACACTCTCTTGGTCTTTCCCTAAAGACATTTATTTGATTTTCTAACTTCAGTAAGGTTGGTTGCATGAGTGAAAAAGGAGGCACTTATTAAGACCTTGCCCTGTGCCAAGCACTCTGCTAAGTGCTAGAGACAAAAGTTGTTTTTTTTTTTTAAAAGAGAGGTAAGCCCTGCCCTCAAACAGTTACATATGGAAGTGGTGGACAAGGCAGGGGTGACCTGGAGAGTTAAAGGGATGGTAAATAAATCCATAATGATAGTATGGCAGTATTGACTGCATTAATGAACCCAGAGGAAGGGTAGGGAAAAAAGGTAGATGCCCAGTAGGCAAGATGGCAAGATGAACTGAGCAGATTGTTGGATGTGATATGAAGCATGGTCAGAGCTGCTTATTTTAGGCTGGTTATATATACTGAACTAGTTAAGTTCTAATTCACCAACCAATTAAAAGCAGTTAATATTTAACCCTTGAAATAACAGCACTATAAGTAAGATAGCACTATGTGCATATTAGCTATCATTATTAGAATTTACAAAATGTATTTATTATATAAGGTAGCTCATAGAAACCTTGTATTATAGATACTATAATTATCTCCATTTTACAGATGGTCAGAACTGTAAATAATCAGAGAGGTTCAGTGACTTGTCCATGGCCACATAGCTAGTATCAGGGAAGCGATTTGATCTTTGATATTTCCTGCTTCAAAATTCACTCTTACCATTATTTATTCCATTCTGCCTCTAAAAACACAACTAAATATTATACTTTATCTTTACTGGACTATATTAAATTCAAATTTACCTACTATATTCATTTCAAATGTCCAGGGGGAAAAGAGTGCTACATCAAATATAAAAGAAATTAGACACCATATAGGTGCCTGGGAATCATACTCACATGGGAAGAATCAAGCATTGAAATTGATCTTATTTATAGAAACTGATAAAATTCTGAGAATATTAAGGAAGCATTTAAGATCCTTCATTTTCATGCCACAGTCTCTAAATGTTTTCTATTAATGACTACATTCAGAATCCATTGATCCACTTCCATAAAGAAAAAGAACAAAAGTTAAACTTGCCAGATTTTAATATGAAGAATAGAGGTGCTTCAGGGAATCAGAAAGCTTGAGTTCTTATTATATGACCTTGAATCCCTTCCAATACCAAGTTGCTATAATTCTCAATACTTTAAGTAAAATCTTAAGTTATACACCCTATGGTCCCTTCATTCAGGGACTTTGTGGATTAAAGGCAGTTTCCTCAGGCACAGCTGTAAGGAGCAGGTAGAAAAAAAGTAGAGTGAGAGGAAAATACTTCTGTTCTCTGCTAACTAATAAGTCCAAGTAACTAGAGAGAATCCTCTCATTCTAAAATGGAGATAAGATGCAAGCAAAGATAATAATGCTTTACTAATTAGCTCACAAGGTTGTTGATAAGATCAAATGGATTATCATCCATAATTGCATTAGAGCCAGAGGACAGGGATTCAAATTCTGGATATTCCACTCATTGTTTGACATTAGATAAGACATTGACCTTTTTTTAGAATGTAGGTTCCTCATCTAGAAAATGAGAAAAACAATACCTGTAGTAATGAGCTCAGAGTTGTCATGAGAATCAAATGATTTGTCAATATAAAGCACTTTTTCAATCTCAATAAAAGCTGACATGGATATGGTACTATCCTTACTTAAGAGTTAAAAATTTATTTGACCAGCACTAGTGATTTTGAAATGAGGGGGTTGGACAAGATAATTTCTAATGTCTTGGAACTCTATGAATAATTCACACTAAATACTGATGGATTCACATTATGATATGAAAGACTGATATTGACTCTTCTTTTGATATCAAGGAAGGATGCATGAGTATTGAGTTCCGAAAATAAGATGAATAAGCCTAGAAAGATGGAAAACAGCATCTAGTTTACTAATTTGCTTACTGACTTCCTTGTGTACTTAGACCACTCTTTGCAATCCATTGCATTAAACCAAATCATACTATTCTTGAGAACAAACTGCTTAGCAGGGGAACCCCAGCTACTGACATTCCAAGAAAAATGTCACTTGAGTTCCAAATTTTGTCACATTCCATCTGGAGCTGAGACAGGTATCACCATACATCTTTACCACATCCATAATTCCTGCATTTACCTTTGGAGAGCTATCTCTGGAGGCAAGACTCAAGCCTAACGCTGATGTACACTCCATACAAATATCTACACGAAGAACACTCTCAACTAAAAAGCAACTGATGAATAAATAAAAAATCAATCCCTTGTTCCATGAAAGAAATATGCATGCTCTATTTTTCTAACAGTCAACAATGGATAAAATGTACATCCAGTGCCTTGTACCCACAACCATCTTATGACATTTTTATACTTCATGGAAAGTCTAGGCTTCACATGAGCATGAACAATTTAGCTTTCCATTTGGGAAATGTTATTAATAATTAAGAACCAAAGGAACCGAGTATCTTTATTTGGGATTCTGGTTTTTCAGCTTTGTAACAAAATCAGGATATTTCATTTAGACTGAATTGAGGAAGTATTTCCTGTTATAAAATTCAGTGCCTAAAAGATCTGAGTACAAAGATAGAATAGTCTCTTAAGGAATATTACATTGTGCTGTATCCCAGAGGTGTCAGACACAGGTCCTGTGGTTACATGTAAAGATACTCAGGTAGTCACGGGCTGAATCAAATTAAAAGGCAATTTGTTAATATTTGACGAGATATATTAAAATATGTTAAATCATATATAATATTATATTTCTAAATGAATATGCTGCTATGGGTATGCTTATATAAAGATTAATGCCCCCATTTCTATTTGAATTTGACATCACTGCTGTATCCCACTATTGGGTAATTTTCTAAGGGCTGAATATGTATGGTGCTGTTGAGGCAAATTGCCAATCCCAAGAGTAATGAGCAACAATCCTTCACTATGTCACCTTGACATACAATAACATAAATTACAGCTGGTCTAGCACACAAGTGGTACATCAGAAAACTCAGAAGTTGATCTTAGATCAAGGAAAGAAATTTTAAAAATCAATTTCTCAGACAGATCTGTGATTTCATGAATGTGGGTACATACATGTAGACCACAATTTATTATTTATATCTTTATCCTCTGAGATGCTTCTCCATGTCTTGAAAATTCACCACCAGAGAACCACCCAATGATATCTCTGATCTTCTAACTTTCCTTTGACCTCAGGAGGATGGTAAAAGAGTAAAGAGGCTTTCTAATGTTTCTTCCCTGTTTTCTCCATGTGAACAGTCCATCTTTTTTGTCACACAGTTATTAATGCAAACCTTTGTTCCTTTTCTCCTTTGTAATTATTTGTTAGTAATGACTGTTTACCCATATTATGGGCCTCTCTGTGGCATGTTAGTGATCCTCAACTTAAGTTCTTTCAAGAGCGTAATGGCTATTCATGGCTCACAAAGATGAAACATGACTGAGATTCTATTACTATTAAAAGACAGGTCTTTCTCTTCAGGGAGAAGTTTAAGTCATTAAAGTAACTTTGTCATTTTCAAAAGCAATCCAGTATACTCTTTTTTTCCTGTTTATTTCTGTGCCAAATTCATTATTCATTTGAAGTGTTTGCCCAAGATATAGGTATGTAGTTAAGTATGTAGGTAGGTAGATAGACAGGTCTCAATTGATTGGTTGATACCAATGTGTGAGTTCTATAGTCTCCATCCAATTGTAAATTATTGCATATGCTATAAAAATATTTTAGTAGACCTCTGCAATGGTAGTGCAGAGATCTTAGCTGATTTCTAGTGTTACCACCAACACACCAAATGTCTCTTCCAACAAATGACTAAGGATTACCCTGAGTTTGGGGCATGCTATCAATCAGCACTCACTTAAGTTCACAAGACAAAACTGATATATTATGCTTTTCCTAGACAATTATAGGATATCTTGTTCAAAGCAGAAGACATTTGTTTAAGTAGAGTAGCAAATTATTTGACAAGAAAAATCTATTATTTTGATGGTGTGATTATGCCCTCCATCAAGGCAGATTATACTACGTCTCAGCAGTTGAACTGTCTAAGAAGTTATGGGATCAAATAAATGATCAATTCATGGGGAATCTTCTATAGAAAAGCCTTTTAATACATAGCTAAGTTTATCCTCAGACAAAATATCACACTTAAAATTCTTCTATCTTTATGGGACACATCAATTTGTCCTCTTCTAGTATAGCCAGTCACACACTGTCGTGAGACATCAGAACAGGTAAATCTAGTAGAAGTGAATGGGTAACTAAATTAATTCAAAAATTGATGATACACAAGATATTTATATTGCAATAGTCTCTCTTCTGTCCTTGGCTGGAAAGATGTGGGTTTTATTCGCAAGTTAAAAAATTAGTTTTTGCACTGTTTCATGATCACACAGTCAACAGAGTCACCTCAAGAATGCATGTCTTTTGTCACAAAGGGAGCTAAATAAAACTATCATAATTATTACTGGAAATAATAATAATAAAATCTCTAAGCAAACATATAATTCTAATAGAAGACCACTTATGCCATTTTCATATGTGAATTTCAAAATAAACCATCAAACGTCCATACTAAGCTTTATAAATACAAAGACAATAAAGAAATAGTTCATACCCTTAAGGAATTTTCTTTTAAGATAAGGAATATGTAGGCACAAAAGTAGATATAAAAATGTACAGAGTATATGCAAAGTAATTTTAGGACAAGATACCAGTCATTGGGGGGGATCAGGAAGGGTATCATATAAAAGGAAGAACTTTGAAATAGATCTTTGAAGAAAACTAACTTTGAAGAGCTAGAGGTGATAAGGAAGAATATTTCCAGAACTGAAGATAGCCTTGGAAAAGGCACAGACTGGAGATGGAATATTGTATGTAAAATAACAAGGAGGCCCATTTGGGTGGTCTGTGGAATGGGGGGCGGGGTGGGCTATAATATAGCCAAAAGGTAATCTGAAATCAGATTTTTAAAGAACTTTAAAAGCCAACCAGGATTCATCCTAGAGGTAATAAGGGGCCATTTGAACTTCTTAAATAGGGATTGGGTGGTAAGAACATTAGAGATATCATTTTGGCAAAAGCATGGGTTAGGGACCAGGAAAGAGGGACTGGAAACAAGGGTACCAATTAGGATGCTCTTACCATGTTTGAGGTGAAAGGTGATATGGCCTAAGGGAGCGGCTGTATCAATGGAAAGAAAGGGATGCATACAGGAGAAACTGTAGATGTAGAATAAACAAGCCTTGGCAATTGATTTGACATGGGAGAGTCTAGAGTCTTGGATGATGAAAAGGTCACAAAAGAATGACTGGGAACATAGTAGCATCTTTGACTGAAATAGAAAAGGTTGGGAGAAAGGTAGTTATAAGTGTCAAGTTTGTAAATTCTGTTTTGGACAGGTTGATTTCACCTATGAGACAAGTTGGAAATGACATATAGGTAATTGCTGTTATGGGGTTGCAGCTCATGAAAGCATAGGGCTAGGTACTATAGCTATTTAACAGTAACATCTTATGGTAATAGTGTCTTATAGTTCAATTCAGTAAATACTCACTAAGTGTCAATCTTTGCCATACTCTTTGGAATATACATTTTAAAAGGAAACATTCCTTACTTTCAAGAAGCCTATATTCATTAGGGTTGACAAACACTTTTTCACATAAATACTCTCCTAATTATTATTATTGTTAAACATATAAAGACTACTTAGATTGAATTGGATGTTTTCGGCTTTGACTTCAATTATTGCTTCTAATGCAGGTAAGTCCCTGTATCAGCAAGTACCCCAATATCCCCAGGGTGACTGCCAACACAGGTTCTTAGATCTGTTTTTGTAAAGGAAAGCAACTCAAAATGGGTTAACAAGCTTACTTTAATCAAACAAACACACATTACCTAGTTCAGGGGAAAAAGGTCAGCACCCCAAACTTCAGAGTTACAGAACTTACAGATCAAACAGACAGGCTTCCAAACTGTCCAACCATTATATCAATAACAAATCACAGTTACCAGAGAGGGAAGCATCAACATCTGGGTTTTCAAAGCCGGGGGACTCTCAACAACGGCTTCCCAGAGTCTCATCTGGTCAAATCACACAACACTTCTCAAAGTGAGCCCCAAAGCAAAGCCTCTCATCAGGGTTTATATAGCCTTCTCCTGGCTCAGAGATTGTAACAAACTTCTTGACCCACAGCCCAATCACAAAGTATCAAGGTGTGGGCTTTCCTGAAAAACAAGCCTCCCAACTCAGGCTCCAGGTGCACTTAAGCTAGGGGCAGGGAAGATCTTTAAATTTGCATTTCCATTACATTCGGCCCCAAGATCTTTCATGCCCATAGCATATACAATTTACATTTGAATTAGCACTAAACATCTCTTAGGTCACATTTTCCAGGTACATAAGAAAATCACAATATAATCTTAAAATACAATAGTCCAAGTCTTCCACTCATGGGGCAAATGTTAACTCAGTCACTTACCAGTAAAATAAAAAAAATAAGCACTCTTAAGTTAACTCAATCAGTTACATCAGTTTTCAAAGTACAAGTCTTCCACTCATGGGGCAAAGTCTTGATTAAATCAATTAGTCTCTTATCTGTAACAATATCTCAAAGTACAATTAGTCACTTATTCAGTAAAGTCTTACTAAGTATGCCCATAGCATAGACAATTTACATTTCAATTAGCCACTAACCATTTCTTAAGTCATATTTTCAAGGTGCATCTAAAGTTACCAAAGTGGCCACTAGGCCTTAAACACAAAATACAAAGCATTATCACATAAAGTTCTCTTGGGAGGAGGGGGGTGTCCTTCCCACAACACTGCTCCAGCCCCTGCTTCCAAGTCCAGAGGGGGGAACTAGGCAACAAAACCAATGTGTGGTCCTTGGGGTCCATGGCACTTCACCCCACCCACCATAGTCACAAGTCCATCCCCCCTGGGTCCCAAACTGTGGGATGCAGCAAGGAAACACATTCAGTGCCCCAGCTTTGCCACACAGTCCTTATCTTGTCCTGTGGCTGAACTCCAAATTCCTGGGTTCCTTCTCCTCCAGCAGAAGGCAGCAGCCCCTGGCTTCTCCACAGGTCCCCATGCAGGCAGCTCACCATTCCTGCTCTCAGCTCAGTGAAGTCAGCATGCAGGCCATTCTTCTCTCCTGCTCCATGGCTCCACAGAATCACAGCTATCACAACTGGGAAACAAACAATTATCCCAGTCCCCATACTTTCCTTTTACTCAGCAGATCCCATCCTCCTCGCCATTTTGTATCAGCAAGCACCCCAGTATCCCCAGGGTGACTGCCAATACGGGTTCTTAGATCTGCTTTTGTAAAGGAAAGCAACTCAAAATGGGTTAACAAGCTTACTTTAATCAAACAAACACACATTACCTAGTTCAGGGGAAAAAGGTCAGCACCCCAAACTTCAGAGTTACAGAACTTACAGATCAAACAGACAGGCTTCCAAACTGTCCACCCATTATATCAATAACAAATCACAGTTATCAGAGAGGGAAGCATCAACATCTGGGTTTTCAAAGCTGGGGGGCTCTCAACAACGGCTTCCCAGAGTCTCATCTGGTCAAATCACACAACACTTCTCAAAGTGAGCCCCAAAGCAAAGCCTCTCATCAGAGTTTATATAGCCTACTCCTGGCTCAGATATTGTAACAAACTTCTTGACCCACAGCCCAATCACAAAGTATCAAGGTGTGGGCTTTCCTGAAAAACAAGCCTCCCAACACAGGCTCTAGGTGCACTTAAACTAGGGGCAGGGAAGATCTTTAAATTTGAATTTCCATTACAGTCCCAAAGTTATATGTCCATTCTTGACTTTTCAATTAAACTCCAGGTCTACATTTCTAACTTCCTGCTGGACGTCTTCACTTAGACGCCTCTCTGGCATCTTAAACTTAACATGTACAAATCTAAATGTGAACTAATAATCTCTGCCTGCCCCAAATTTGTCCCTTCTCTTAATACCCTTTTTCTATTGATGACATCTCCATTCTCCTAATTTGTTGTTGTTGCTCAGTCACTTCAGTCATGTTCAAGACTTTGTGACCCCATCTGGGGTTTTCTTGACAAAGATACTGAAGTGGTTTGCCATTTCCTTCTCCAGCTCACTTTACAAATGAGGAACTGAGGCAAACAGGGTTAAGTGACTTGCCCAGGGTCATACATCTAGTAGGTTTGAAGACAAATTTGAACTCAGAAAGATGGGTCTTCCTGAATACAGGCCTGGCACTGTGCCACCTAACTGTCCTTTCTCCCCTTTACCTAGGCTCAAAAACTTACCTTCATCTTAAAATCTTCCATTTCCTTCACTCTTTCCCCAAATCCATTAAGTTGTCAGGTTTATTGATCTCTTGCATTGGCCCTTTTTTCATATATATATATATAGGTCTTCATTACATATTATCTGGGCAATTGCAGTTGCATTTTAATTGTTTTTCCCATCTCCCCTTTTTGAATGCATATTTTATAATGATATACACATAATCACAAGATCATAAGATTTTTAAGCTGGAAGGGAACTTTGAGATCATCTAATTTAACCATCTTCATTTTATAGACAAGTAAAATGAAGTCCAGAGAGGTTAGTGATCTGTCTTGTTTGCATGGTTAGTGAGTATTCAAGTCAAGACTCAAATTTAGAGGGGCAGCTAGGTGGCATAGTGAATAGAGCACCAGCCCTGGAGTCAGAAGGACCTGAGTTCAAATTCAGCCTCAGACACTTAAGACAATAACTAGCCCTGTGACCTTGGGCAAGTCACTTAACCCCAATTGCCCTCCAATAAAGAAAAAAAAGACTCAAACTTAGATCTCCTGACTCTAAAGCTGGTTCTAGTTCTACTAAAACTAAATGTTCTCCTTATTCTGGAATTCAAGTAGCTAATGTGGCTTCAAAGTTTCTTCATTTTTTGTTTGTTTGTTTGTTTGTTTTTTACTTTGTTTTACTTTATCACCTACTACAAATTCTAGTGAAATTGAACTAGTAGCCAGAATTCTATTCAATTCAACATTTTTTTAAACTCCCACACTGTACAATGTGCTAGGTATCAGATATACAAAGATAAAATTGAAGCAGACACTGTCTTTAATGAGCCTGTTGTAATGCCATGCACAAGAAGCTTTCCTGAAGGATGCTACTGTGGACAGCTTTTAAGGTTCTGATTACACAGTATAGTGATCACTCTATTCCATAACAAATCAAAGCAAAACTTTCACGGGAAATCGAGGTACAGCATTCACAATATTACAACTTATCACAGAAAATCACAATATAATATTCGCAACATAGTCTCAAAGTACAATAGTCAAAGTCTTCCACTCATGGGGCAACTAAGTTAACTCAGTCAGTCACTTATCAGTAACAATCATATAATAGGGTCTTCCACTCATGGGGCACACTTGATTAACTCAATCAGTCACTTATTCAGCAATCAGTTACTAAGTGTCATACACAACACCCTCCATCCATTAGGTCACTAGTAAACTATAATTCCATAATTACTCATTACCCAAGGAGAGGTCTTTTTATCTTGACTTGGGGCCAGTTCTCATATTCCCTGGATCCCCTTCCATGGTCCCAGATTCTACCTGAATTCACCAGACTGTCACCTGGGTTCAATGGCAGACAGCTCCCAGTTCCTTGTCCAGCTTTCTGGGTAGGTCCTGCTCCACACTGAAGTTCACAGGGTCTGGTCCATGTCAGATCCTTCACCATTTCTGCTCCAGGGAATTCAAGGCTCAACCAAGCCACAAACAAAGTCTCAGCATCCCAGTCATGCTTCCTCAGTCACCTGGGCTTCTGGCTCCAGGCTCTGGGCTCCGGGCTCCTGGGATCCTATTCAGAAGAAGCTCCACCACCACAAGTTCTCAGGAAATTCTGGCTCAGTTCTTCATTCTCTGTTCTGTAGCTGCTCTGCCACCAGATCCTGGTCTCAAGAAATTCTGACTGTGCCTCTCTGGGGTTTTTCTTATATACATAGCATTAGCTTCATCTTTCAGCTAACCCCTTCCTGTTATATCAGTAACAGGAGACAGGAGTTCATACCTTCTGTTCCCCCAACAGAGGCTTGATTAGTTACTAAGTGGTAAGTACATGCTACCTTTGCCAACACAAAGGAATCTTCTAATTCAAAATTACATTACCATTACACCTGCATTACATTGCAGGAATACAACAGATACAGATAAGTAATAATAATGGAAATAAAATTATTTCAGCAGAGAATAAGAATCAATGACTGAGGGAATCAGGAAAGAAATCATGTATTAAGTGGCATCTGAGCTGTGGCTTTGATGAAAGCTAGAGATTTTATGAGGCAGATATATAGAGGGAGTTGTTTTCCAAGCATTCAGTACCCACTGTGCAAAGGTCTAAGCCAGGAGATGGAATATGGGCTGTATGGACAGCTATAAGCCAAAAACACTGAAATGGAGAGGGCATGAGTGGCAGTAAGTTGAAATAACTGGAAAGTTAGTTGAAAACTAGTTTGAGAAGGGTTTAAAATGAGAAAAGTGTATTTTTATTTTAGGGAGCCATTGAAGATTTTTGAGCAGGGGAATAATACAGTCAGATCTATGTTTTTGGTGTGTTCATTTCGTAGATGTATGAAGGATAGATGAAAGAAGAGAGAAATAAACACGGATAAGAATTCTCTCTTCCTTGAAAACCCAGTTTAGGTGCTATCTCTTCAATGAAGCCTTTTAAAAAGAGGTTCCCAAAATGTAAGATACCATCCCCTGAGGGGTACTGGAATGATCCAAGGGGGCATTAGTAGCCTTGGGTGCAATTGGGGGGACATTGGATGATAGAAGCATAACGAAAGAAGAGAAAAGAAGAAAATTGTGAAAAACCATTCATACATGTTTCATCTGTTGTGTAACAATGTTAAAAGTCACAGTGATTACATTATTTTCCACATAAATATGCAAAATTCGAGTTACAACACATCAGCGGTCAAGTTCACCTACAAATCTTAAGAAGCAAGTGTTGGCAAGAGAGTGTGCTGTGTATTCTTGGGAAGTCCAACATGCATCATCAGAAGTATGTGCATGTAATGACTTATTTACAATATGATATTATATGGTTACATGATGCAATATTATGTCATTAAAATTTTAATACAATAAAAACACCGCAGATTTACAATAAAATAAGTTTAAGATGTATCATTTAAAAATTTTTCTGGTTTTTTAAAATGATGGAATTAAAATTGTTAAATTAAAATTAAAAAAAAAACATTAAAAGATTAAAATAAAGTAGATTTCCAGGGGCATGCTGAGTATTTTTTAAAGGAAATAGTAGGTCAAATAAGTTTGGGAACCTCTAATCTACCTATTGTTTTGTGCATAAATCAATTCCAAACTTTTATTGGATATCTTCCATTGTCAAGAAACTGGGTTAATGCTGGAAATACCAAGACAAGACTCTCTTATCCTCTGTTAAACCTTACCTTTAAATTTATTCCATTCTAATTGTTAATTACTTCTGTACAGGTCACATGTTCCCCTACTAGACTTTTAAGCTCTTGGAGTGCTAGAGACTACCATTTTTTTCATATTTGTGTCCTCAGCATTTGTCACAATGCCCTCCAAATAATAAGCACTTAAAATAAATGTTTGTTTAATGGAATGGAATAGCATGGGATGAAGTATAAAGCAAATAGGTCCTATATTTATGGGAAAAGACTCTTTGTGTGTGGAGGGGGGATTGCTTAAATATAGTTCTGAAACTTGTGTACTTAAGCTTCTCATCCTCTCCTGGATACAGATAAGGAGATCTTACTAAGGTTAATGGGTATAATGTGGGCAAATCAGGTAGACAATAAACATCAAATTCATGATAAGCTAAATAAATAATGAAATAATGAATAATAAATAAATAAATAAAAATTCATTCAGACTATGAAAAAATGTTTTACCAGGTTATTGGGGAAAAAAAGAAGAAAAATCATCCAATGTAATTTTCTTCATGAAAACATTTCCACTTAGAGATGCAAGTCCACTAAGATTCTGAGAAGTTTCATTAGTAGGGAGTGCTGTTGGCCATCCTCCTTTTTTTTCCCTGAAGCTTTTCTCTCTTGCTACTTTAAGAATAAATTCAGTAGGGGGCGGCTAGGTGGCGCAGTGAGTAGAGCGTCGGCCCTGGAGTCAGAAGGACCTGAGTTCCGATCCGGAGTTCCGATCCGGCCTCAGACACTTAACACACACACAAATAAAAACCTAGCCGTGTGACCTTGGGCAAGTTACTTAACCCCAACTGCCCTCCAAAAAGGCAAGAAAAAGAATAAATTCAGTAGTGGAATCCTATACTAAACAGCCTAGGAAATTGATCTGACATTTGATCCAAATGTCCAGAGCAACTTTTAGATGGGCTGCTCTGAATTCCAGGTGTTGTTTTTTTAAAGCAATACATATTCTTGCATTATCCGAAGTACTAAAATGACCAAACCAGCGAACTCTTTCAACAACCCAGAGTTTTATTTCTACATAATAAAAGGCAATTCACCTATATGATGATGATATTTTACTGTGAGAAAAAAACAACAACAACATGATTTCTATTGTGGAACCTCCCCCCAAAAAACATGGTCGGGGGGGGGGGGAGTAGAAATTACATTTAATTGTGTTGGCTGGATTTAGATTCTGTATTTTGGAGAGCTTGTCTTGCTCAAGCAATTCCTATGAAATAGTAACTGTTTTACCTTACTTACCATATTAAAAATGAGATTGGGAGAGCATCCTAAAAATTTAAGGTTGTAGTATTTGATGCATATGCATTACTTGGTGTGTAATATTTCCCAACTTTCAGAAATAGACTGCTTGGTGAATATCCGTTCATCTTCCTACCTATTTCAACATATCAATACTGCCTTAATTGTGGTGTAGTCCTAGGAAATTAATATGGAGTTTCACCTCAAATTGTTTTCTTTAGAAAGAGAAATTAACTTGAGTTGGTGACATTCCTTTTGTTGCCCTACATTCATTAATTCAGGGTCAGCTGTGTAATGAGTTTGATAGTATGCCAGGCTTGGAGCTAGGAAGACTCATCTTTGTGAGTTCAAATCCAGTCTCAGACACTTACTAGCTGTGTGGCTCTGGGCAAGTCATTTAACCCTGTTTGAGCTGGAGAGGAAAATGGTGAACCACTCCAGTATCTTTGAACAGAAAACCCTAAAAGGGGTCATAAAGAGTCAGAAGTGACTGAATAATGACAGAAACTTCATTAATTCATGCATTCATTCAATGAATATCTATTGAGTGCTTACTGTGTATATGGCATTAAGATTGGGGAGGGATTGATAGCCCTTGCTTTCAAGGAACACATGGAACCACATAGAGTGCTATGTTTAAAATTAGAAAGATAAATTTTTAAATCCTGTCTCTGACATTTAATAACTATGCAGACATGGAAAAGTCACTTAATCTCTCTGACCTTCAATCTGCAAAATGGGGATAATAATACTGGAAATACCTACTTCGCAGAGTTTGTATGAGGTTCAAATGAACAATGTGACTCAGTGAAGAAAATACTGAGTTTAGAGAAAGAAGATCTGGGTTTGAATCCTGAGTGCTACCTATTATTATATGGTACCTTAGTTGAGTGAGTTATTTATTATTTCTAGGCCTCTGTTTTCTCTCTATTCTATCAAAGTAATTTTGAACTACAGCTAGGCCTTAAGCATTGTTCTGGGGAAACCAATATAGTTGTGGCATAGTCACTGCCCTTGAGAGTCTTATATTAATCTGCATGATGAGAAACTAGCACCACATCAATTCTAAATGTTTGATCCTATTATCTCTTCACAAACTTTAAAGCACAATGTCATTATCAGCTAATATCATTTAAAGTGTTTATAACAAAGTAGAATAGGTAAGATATTAACAGAAATAACTAGGGCAGCAGATAATAAGTGCAGATATGAGTAGTACACTTAAAAAACAGGATCCTAGGGGTAGCTAGGTGGTGCAGTGAATAGAGCACTGGCCCAGGAGTCAGGAGGGCCTGAGTTCAAATCTGAATTCAGACACCTAACATGTACTAGCCGTGTGACCTTGGGTAAGCCACTTAACCCCAATTGCCCTGCCCTCCCCCCTCTAAAAAGAAAAAAAATGGATCCTAGAGGAAGGAGAGATTGAAGTTGTTACTGAATTGGACATATAGAAAAGACTTTATCAAAATATGTAGAACTTTGATAGGTAAAGATAAATGAATTTTTTAAAAAGTATTTATTGAGTTTTTAGTATATATCAGGAACTATCCCACACATTGGGTATACAGATACAAAAGCAGGATAGTCCCGGACCTGAACAGATTTACATTGTAAAAGTAGGCAGCAAACACATACAGAGGAGTAGTGGCCTAGGAGAGTGAAGAAACATGATCCCATAGCAAGAGTGAAGACCTCTATGGCTTAGCACCTCCTCTGCAGAGTCCCTGGAAATATGGTTTGAATGATAGGAAAGGGAAGCAGTGTCAGGGTATAAGCTAACTAAGATAACTGTGGTAAGAAGCTTGGGCCTAGTACAGGAATTTTTAACCCAGTGGCTTAGTTGTCCCTGGGGATGGTCTTTGAGGATTAATTCTAAATAATGACAGCAGCAACAGGACTGAAGAGAGAGAGGGTAAGACATTGTAACCAGAGGCAGAAGCGAGAATGTGCCTGATGTTCCAGTAATTGGGAGATGTGAAAATGTCTTTAAAATGTATACAATTGATCAGTCTCCAGATGGGACTTAAAAGGCAATTCAAGTACAACAAAGAGATGCCAGGCCTATCTGCTTCTCTTTTTGTTTTGATGCTAAGGTAAAGAACATCATTTATTTCTGCATCCCTATAACCTAGAATAAGATCTTGGCCATAATATAGTAGGTGCTTAATAAATATGGGGTGAATATCGTTGATCTGAATAATCATCTTTCTATCATAATTACAGGAAGAGTGACAGCAACAGCTACTGAAGAGAGAAGGCACACATATCTCTATTGCTCCCTTCTCTCTTTGATATTGGAACATGGGTCAGTCTTCATCTATATCCATGATGGGGATTATATGGCAGCTGAAAGATGGGCCAGTCATGCTGATTTTAGGGGTGAGGAATATAGGGGCACAAGGAGTAGCACCCCAAAGAAATTCTGGGAATCTTGTCTAGTTGTTCTTGTCATACCCTATGGATAGTTTCACTTGGTGTCAAGTTTCGAAGGACAAATATGTGTAAAGTCTTAATAAATATGCACAATGTTGCTGTCTTGTGTTCATGATAGTTTTTTTTTTCCTCTTTACCCAATTGCCCTTAGGGAATGCATCTGGAACTTGGAGGGTGAGTAGGATTTTACAGAGAGGCATAATGGTATGGTGGCTGTGGTTCTGGACCTGGAATCTGGATAACATGTTCAAATTCCACAATTAATAGTAACTAGCTATGTGACCATGGGCAAGTCACTCCTCTGAGTCTCTGTAAAATGATGATAATAATACCCATAGTTCCTACCTCACAAAGTTGTTATAATTCTCAAATATCCAGAAAGTACTTGGCCAACTCGAAAGTACTGTGTAAATGTAAGTCCTTATTATTAAATGGAAGCATAGAGCAGTTGCACTGATTAAATTGTATTATGGCCAGGATTCCCAAATCAGGGAAAGTTGAGCAATGAAATCACAGTCACTGATATGTGAAGAAATAAATTTGTTTGCAATAGAACTTTCCACAGAATGCCTAACTAGCAGTGAAAAAGGCTTAATCTTTTAATAATTATGAATCTAGTTAGAGCTTTATTATTTTTCCCATTTGGAATAACCATCATAGTATGATAAAACAAGGCCCCTGGATGGACAGGTGGGCATACTGAGACCAATTTTCCCTTTGTGATTCTCAGAAAAGAATCAGATAAAAAAAAAAAAACATATGGCCATGAGTATATACTATTCTAGAATATTGTTAATCATGCTTTCCATATCACATTTTAATATATACACCCATAAAGCATATTTATAATCAATTCAGATAGTATTTTTCTGGGTAACAGAGATAAATTATCATGTGTAGTAGAAGATTAATAGACATTTTTTCTTAAATCATTCTCTTAATTTACAGTCTATAAACCATTCCAAATGATGTGAATTACAGTCACAGTGATCTGTAAAAATGGTTCTCCAACTAGGATTCCTTCCAGGTTCCTTGGAAAGTGTCTTTTACATTTAAAAAATATTCATAAAACCATCTCCTGATTTTAGTCTAGCTTCTGTTGGATAATTTAGGCTTATCAAAGAGTTTCTCTTGAGAGAAGCATGTATGTCTTAGGAAAAATGTCAATCTCCATAGTTACAATAGATTTTTGCCTATCACATTACAAAACAAAAAACATGTTTAAAGCAGTCATATACACATGGCTCTAAGACATTTTAATATTCACTGCCTTGTATTTATGCTCTGAGTATACTAAAAAAACATGGCAAAGTAAAATCATACATACACAATTGTTTTCCTTTTCATATTTTTTCTATTTATTTGTTTATTTTTAGTTTTCAACATTTCATTTCCACAAGATTTTGAGTTACAATTTTTTCTCCCCATCTTTCCCTACCTCCACCCCAAAATAGTGAACCTACTGAATATCCCTTCCCCCAGTCTGTTCTCTTATATCTTCCCTCATCCCTCCCCCAACTTTATTTTAAACATTTGTTTTTAAAACTTTGAGTTCCAGATTTTTTCCCCTTCTTCCCTCCCCACCCACCCCCACTGGGAAGATAAACAATTCAACATAAATTGTATATGTGTAGTTATGCAAAACATTTCCATAGTAGTTATATTGTAAAAGACTAACTATAATTCCCCCATCCTATCCTGCCCCCCCCACTTATTCTGTTTTCTCCTTTGACCCCGTCCCTTTTCAAAAGTGTTTGTTTCTAACTACACTCTCCCCCAATCTGCCCTCCCTTCTATCACTCCCCCCCCCTTATCCCCTTCCCTCCCTATTTTCCTGTAGGGTAAGATACCTGAGTGTGTATGTTATTCCCTCCTTAAGCCAAATTCAATGAGAGTAAGGTTGACCCATTCCTTTTCACCTTCCTTCTCTTCCCCTTCATTGTAACTGTTTTCTCTTGTCTTTTATATGAGAGAACTTACCCTAATCTATCTCCCCCTTTCTCCTTCTCCCAATATATTCCTCTCTCACCCCTTAATTTTATTTTTTTTTGGATATCATCCCTTCATATTCAACTCATCTTGTGCCTTCTGTCTATATATACATGTACACACATATGCACACTTACATATATATTTATACACACATACACCCTCCTATACATAAATATATATGCATGTATACATATACATATATATATGTATATGTATATACCCTTCAACTATCCTCATACTGAGAAAAGTCTTATGAGTTACAATGATCATTTTTCCATATAGGAATGTAAATAGTTCAACTTTAATAAGTTCCTTATGATTTCTTTTTCCTGTTTACCTTCTCATGCTTCTCTTGCTTCTTGTATTTGAAAGTCGAATTTCTGTTCAGCTCTGGTTTTTTCATCAAGAATGCTTGACAATCCTCTATTTCATAGAATGATCATACGTTCCCCTGAAGCATTATACTCAGTTCACAAGATCACAAAGAATCAGATATGACTGTACAGCAACATAATTATATTTTAAAAAATTAACTATTATCAATCTCAAACCTTTACAAAGGAGGAAAGTCCTTGGAATTAAATTTTACAAGTCACAGGATGACATAAAAATAACTCACAAAGGTCCAAACTCAAAGTTTACACTCTAGTTTGTAGGAGAATCTGGGAGACCTCTTTTCAAAGCTCATTGGCTCATTTCACACATATAATTTTAATAGCCTTGATTATGTGAATACCTAGATCACAGCAGTTTGCAGAAGTCACAAATTAGAAGGAAGAAGTTTTTGAGAAGTAATAATACTGTCAGGATAAATGGCAACTGATAGCCTGAAAAGAAACAGGGGAAAAAATGTATAACACACACACACAAATATATATATATATATACAAACATATATATCTAGATAGGCAGGTAGATAGATAGATAGATATGTATTCCAAGCTGATACAAGTGATGGTCATAGTAAGGATCAAGTCATTAATAAAAGCTATAAATTATATTGAGTATAGATAGTTTAGGAAAACTGGGAAATACTGGCTACAATTTAGAAAGATCTGGGCATGAGTGGAGGTTAAAAATAAAAATTTACCCATGTAAAGGGGAAAAGTGCACTTGTCTGAAAAAAAAATGATTTTGTGCCTCAGGATGCCAAATAAAAGAGATCCTATTTGTAAAGTACTTAGCACAGTGCCTGGCACAGGGTAGACACTTAGTAAATACTTGTCTCCCTTCCCCTTACTGAAAGTGGAAAGACCATTTTGAAAGCACAAAGGACTACTTACCATTGGTCAGCTATTCAGGGTAAAACCTTTGCATAGGGCCTCTGTGGGGCTTGGATCTAGAATTTGTACCACTCTCTCAGATAACTTCAAAGGGGCCTACATGATGGAAAATTAGATGTTTTTTAATCTGAAAGTGGAGTTAGGATAATAGTTGTTTTTTTTTTTTAATTGGGGTAGGGAACCATTTAATAGTGTTAAGTAGGGTTGTGTTGTTTCTTTCACTTCTAAGATTATTTATGGATTTAGAAAAGAAAATATCAGCTAGTCTACTTTTGCTTCTATCTCCAGAACCCAAAACTGTGCTTTGAATCTAGTTGTTGCTGCTATTGTTGTTTGTCCTTCCTTCTTGAAGAAGACCAAGACATCAAGAAGGCGATGTCTTGTCTTTCAAGTGAATTGGATTTAAGTGAGGCAGGCTGTGCAAAGTCACCAGCCTCACTCTCTTCTCCACAACCATTTGGATCCAGTGGCAAGATATAGATCAGGGCAACTGAAGATGGCCCCAGATGTAGTGGGGGACTTTGGACTTTTTAAGCTAAGACCTTTCCCAGGTATCAGTTTGGTTTGAAGTAATACCCATTCAGTGATTAAGGCTAGGTCAGAAATAAGGCCAAAAAAAAAGGTATCTTTTACCTTCTCAAAAAAAAGTCAATTTGGGAGGAGAAGACCCTCAGGGTTGCCAACCAGAACAGAAACAATTGCTTACTCTGAGCCATCAAAACCCAAACAATGACCAAGTGATGCCTGGGCTGAGACCTATGTCTCAGTGACAGCCAGCATGATTTTGATTTAAAGCATTTCATGTACTTGTATCTAAAAGAAGCTCAATAAATATATGTTCATCAATTGACAATGAAATGTTGACATATATGTGTATGTATATGCAGATCTCTGGACGTTCCTACTTCAATATTTCTTCCACTTTCATTTAGCAACCTAAAAACAAACAAATTAGAGTACTCTGCCCCCTAATAGGCTGAATGTGGTCACATGGAGCCTGTGGTAGGAGGCTTGGTTTTCAGGATGACCACATCTTGATGCTGTGTGATTGGGCAGTGGGTCAAGAGGGTGGTTACATTGTCTGAGCAAGGAAAAGACTATATAATCTCTGATTTGAGGCTTTGCTTTGGGGCTCACTTTGAGAAGTGTTGTGTGATTTGACCAGATGAGACTCTGGGAAGCCGTTGTTGAGAGCCCCCCGGCTTTGAAAACCCAGATGTTGATGCTTCCCTCTCTGGTAACTATGATTTGGTATTGATATAATGGTTGGACAGTTTGGAAGCCTGTCTGTTTGATCTGTAAGTTCTGTAACTGAAGTTTGGGGTGCTGACCTTTTCCCCCTGAACTAGGTAATATATGTTTGTTTGATTAAAGTAAGCTTGTTAACCGATTTTGAGTTGCTTTCCTTTTGAAAAGCAGATCTAAGAACCTGTGTTGGCAGCCACTCTGGGGATGCTGGGGTGCTTGCTGCTACATAGAACTGGTGATGTTTAGCTAGGAGACAAAAAAGTCTTAAAAACAATAGGATAATTATTTTCAAGTATTTAAAACTTGTTGCTTATATGAATGATTCACCCTTCTGCTGCACACAGAACTTAGAAAAAATGTGTGGAATGTGAAGAGGTCAAAATTAGGCATGGGTGTCAGGGGGAAAAAACAAACAAACAACTTCTAACAATCCGCTATCCAAAAGTGAAATAGGCTTTCTTAAGATATATTGGGTTCCATCTTATTGAAGGTCTTCAAATGAAAGATGGATGACCACTTCTTAGGATATTGTAAAGTCAGTCAGTCAACTAGCATTTATTAGATACTTACTATGTGTTAGGGCAGCTAGGTGGCTCAGTGAATAAAGTACTGGGGTGAGAGTCAGTAAAACTCATCTTCATGAGTTCAAATCTTGCCTCAGATACTTACTAGCCATGTGACCCTGGGCAAATCACTTAACTGTTTACCTCAGCTTCCTCATCTGGAAAATGAGTTGGAGAAGAAAATGGCAAACCACTATACTATTTTTGACAAGAAAACGGCACACATGGGGTCATGAAGAATCAGATATGTCTAAAACAACTGAACAACAACCATGTGTCAAGTATTATGCTAAGCCCTCATGATACAAAGAAAGGCAAACACAGTCCCTGCTCTCAAGGACCTCATAGTCTAATGGGAAAGACAACATGAATGCAAACAACCATGTTCAAACAAATTATACACAGAATAAATTGCAGGTACTCTCAGTGGGAAGATGTTGAGATTAAAGAGTACTGGGAAAAGCTTTTTGTAGAATGTGGAACTTTATCTAAGACTTGAAGGAAGCGAGGCAAATTAGAAGGTGAAGATGAGGAAGGAAAATGTTATAGGCATAAGGGACAGCCAATGAAAATTTTCATTTTCAGGAGCTAAAATATTGTGTGAGCAACAACAATGAGGCAGCATCATTGGACAATAGAGTTTATGGAAGGGAGTAATTTGTAAGAAAACTGAGAAGGTAGGAAAGGGATAGGTTATAAAAGGGTTTTACAAACAAACACAAAAAATTTTATATTAGTTCCTGGAGAAAATAGGGGATTTTGTTAAATAGAAGGAATTTTTCTGGCACAGGCTGGAATGGATAGCCATTGAGATCCTTCTTGGCTTTGAAATTCTGTGATCTTACAGAATTTTCAGAGAGGTTAGTTGAACTCTTTGAAATTGCACAGATTACTTTAGAACTGATTCAAAAACCCAGTCTTTAGATTCTTAAAAATTGGCCTTCCAGTTTTCAGACCATGGAGCTTTCTGAAATGAAATGACTGCTAAAAGAGACATTTTTTGCCCTGAGAGAAATGTATGTAAATACAATGGAGCTTTTAGAATATGAAGAAATGATGTAAAAGATAACTGAGCTATTTTAGGAATAAAAAATAATGAGAGGAATACAGAGAGATGCAACTATTGACCAAGGGGCATAAATTCTCAAAACTGTTTATAGATATAGTGGGACAATTTGAAGATCAAAGCTGGGATCAAGCTGCTGTTCTGAATGGATGGAAATGAATAAGGGTGATAAGAATTATTCAATGTTTATTTTGTTTCTGTGTACTCATAAGCAGCTTTGGTATAATGGAAAGAATGTTGAACTTGGCATAAGGAAATCACACTTTCTAGCTGTCAAAACTTCTTTCTTCCTTCCTTTCTTTCTTCCTTCCTTCATTTCTTTTTCTTTCTTTCTTTCTTTCTTTCTTTCTTTCTTTCTTTCTTTCTTTCTTTCTTTCTTTCTTTCTTTCTTTCTTTCTTTTTGGAGGGGGAAGGTAGGGCAGTTGGGGTTAAGTGACTTGCCCAAGGTCCCATGGCTAATTTTTGTGTTAAGTGTCTGAGGCCTGATTTGAACTCAGGTCCTCCTGACTCCAGGGCCAGTGATCTATTCACTGTGCCACCTAGCTGCCCTGTTTCTTCTTTCTTTGTACCTATAAAATTGAGATAATAATATTTATATTAAATATCTTTACAGGGTTGTTGTGAAGGGAAGACCTTTGTACAATTCATCAAATCATAGAATTTTAGAGCTAGAAGTGACAGAAGCTACCACCTAGTCTAACTAATACACCAAAAGAATCTTCAATACAGCATACCTAATATATGATAGGAGGCGGAACCAACCTTCTCTATAGACAAGACATTCCACTTTTGGATGGCTTGAATTACTTTTTCCTGATATTAAGCTTTAATTTGTTACTTTACATCTTTCACTGATTGCTCAAGGTTCTGCCCTCTGAGACCAATATACAAATTTAAATCATCTTTTATATGACATCCCTTCAAATACTTAAAAACAGCTATCATGGCTCCTCCCCCATCTTCTTTTCTTCATGCTAAATATTCCCAATTCCTTCACTTTGTGATTATATGTCATAATTTCAAGGCCTTCCATCAACCTAATTGTCTTCCTCTCGAACTTTTCTAGCTTATCAATAAGATTTGAAATCTAGGAGCCTAGGACTTGACACCCAGATCAGTTCTGAAGAAAGAAGACAATGGGACTATCACTTGGGGACTATACCCTCTCAATAGAAGCCAAGATCATAGGGATATTTTGTATGCCACATCACACTACTAACTTGTATTAAGCTTGAAGTTTGCTAGAACCCCCAAGATCTTTGTTTTAGAACAATTGCCTCCCCATCTTATCATTATAAAATTGATTTTTTTTGGTACCCATGAGTAAGGCATTCTGTTTCTCCCTATTAAATTTCACTTTTAAGAATCAGCCCAATGCTCTAGCCTGTCAAAATCCTTTTGAATCCTGATTTTGAGTAACCCAAGCTGTAAGTGTGATGAGTGTACCATCCATACCTAAAGCCAAGTCAGTGATAAAAATATGAAACAGTTCAAGCCTGTTTAACCCTGACACCAGAGTCACTTCACTGAAGATCAAAAAAAAAATCTTATTTATTTAAAAGGGAACTATAGGGAACATAATTTTTCTTTTTAAATTGCTATTTCATTTACTTTTAAAACATTAACATAATTTTCTAGTGACAGTCCCCATACCACCTCACCCCCACAAAAAATACTAAAGTAACATCTCTTGTAGCAAACAAGAACAGTTAACCACATAGGCCATATCTACTATCATATACTTCATTCTTCTTCTATATTTCATCTCTTATAATTTTACCTCTGCTAAGAGTTGGGAGACACACTTTACTATCAGTCCTCTTAAGTTAGGATTCCTAACTATATTGCTGGAGTTCTGTTGTCATTCAATGTCACTTTCCTTTATATTATTGTGGTTTTTATAAATTGTTCTCTTCATTCTGTTTATGTTGATCTAGCTCAGTTCAAATAAGTCTTCCTTGAATTATTAACATCTGTTGCTTAACAGTGCAGTAATAATATTGCATTCATACACCACATTGTTTTTTTCAGTCATTCATCAATTTCTGTCCAGTGCTCCATTTTCCATAAACACACACACACACACACACACACACACACACACACACACACACACACACACACGAATGCATTCCATATTGTGTCTAGCATAAATCTAACACATTATATTTAAAATGTCTAGTATATATTGCTGTATGTAATGCATTGCTATTGTTAGTTAATATTTTATTAATTTTGATATGGCCCTTTTTGCCTTGGAGAAGAGCTGAAAAATATTATTCATATATTTGAATTAAAAATGTAAAAGTACAGAATGGGGTAGGCATGACTACACAAAAGTTCATGAGAATTTTTTTTTAAATACCTGGGATTTTTAGTGTGCTGTAAACTTTATATGAAGTAAAAAAAAAGCTAAAAATCACAGAAATTCTAAGTAGGAAAAGACCTCAGAGACTATCTCATTCCATTCTTTCCAAACTTGAATAGAAACTTCTCTGCAACATATGTGATAAGTAGTCTGTCAATTTAGTTAAGTGCTATATGTAAAGTACTACGGGACCTCCAATGAGAAGAAAATTTCTCTTTTCTTTCACAATTCTTGGGACTATTGAATAGCTCTTTTAGAAATGTTTCTCCATTTCCAACCCAATTTTGGCCTTTTCTACTACTTTCCATAATTCTTAGGGGTCAAGAAGAGTTTGTGTATTCTTTCTTTAATATGGTCGACCCTTCAAAACTTGAAGAAATGTAGCACATCCCCATCATGCATTCTTTGCAATAAACTGATCTGTTCCTTCAACAGTGCTTATATGAGATGAAGTCATAACTCTTCATCATCCTCATTAAACTCCAGGGTACTCTCCATGTAATCAATGGCCTTCCTAAAATATGTTGGTCCAAAGCTGTTTTGTGGTCCAGAACTATGGAAGTTACGTGTATAGTATTCTGCACTAATCAGACCACATCTAAAGCAGAGTTTTAATTTAGGATATCATCTTCTTTTTTAGTATTTAATTTTCTCCCAGTTACATGTAAACAAAAATTTTTAACATCTGTTTCTAAAACTTTGAGTTCCAATTTTCTCTCTTCCTCTCTTTCCACCCCCTTTCATTGAGAAGGCAAACAATTCAATATAAGTTATTGAATATAGGTTATATGTGTAGGATACCATCTTCTAAGAAGGACATGAACAAACTGGAAAATATCCAAAAAAAAGTCAGGGAATCAAACAGTTGCTAAATACATATTACATACCCGTCCATGACCATGTGCTGGATGCATACAGAAAGTCAAAAATAGCTCCTCCCTTCAAGGTGATAACATCCTAGTGAGAGCAACAAATATGAAAATTGTTAGGTATGTAAGAGAGTAACTTGAACGACCACAGGACTCAAAGTGACACCATGTAAGATTGTTTGAGGGAAAGAGAGATGTTTGAAAGAAAGAAAGAGAGACAAAGTAACAGGTGCAAAGAGACATGGGGGCAGAGTGAAAGAAAGAGATAAGGAGAGGCATATAGCAAATATAATAAGGAAAATTTGTTTTGGAGTGAAATGGTTGAAGTATAGCAATTATTTTTATAACGTCTTTCTAGATTCTGTAAAATAATAGAGTGATAATTGGGTGGTGTGCTTCTGTTTAAACTGATTCATGCATATCAACTTAACTTATGAAAGAATGATCAGAAGGGACAAATGCAGCAATCAGCACCATTATGGAAAAAGAAAAGATAACCTCAACCAAGGAAAATAGCTGAGGTCCTAGAAATTTAAGACATCATTTGGCCTGGAAAACATATTTGCATGTATTGGTTATCCTTTTGTTTTGAAATGTGATGTTTAAAAGAATGAAGAGAAGATAATTGATTATAAAGGAAATGTGTTGACTGAAAGAGAATAGAATTTCAAATATAATTGAAGTGCTTTTAAAGGATGTATTCAAATACATGTGCTCAACAGAAAAAAAAAGAATTCTGTTTAATAAAATTGCATGAATTTATTGTGAAAATATATGTGGAAGAGGCCAAGCTAAGCATCTTGTATGAAGGAAGCTTTCTTTGGCCAAGGCATTATCTAATGTATCATGGTCTACGGCAGGGAATACCAGACCAAGAGCTAATTTTACACTCTCCAATGCCACAGTGCCACTATTTCTGTGGTGACAATTTGGCAAGGATTACTTTATGCCTTTGTCATTTTGAGGTCAATTATTCCTAGTGTTGTAATTTGGGGAGTATTTTTTTCTTTGCATTACCTTAAAAACAAACAAACAAACAGGTTTATTCTCCAGGTGGTGCTTTTCTTAACTCTCAGGGCTTTGAAACCAATGAAGTGAAGCAGGCTACACTTGCATTCTATTTGCCTGAGCAGTTGGCTGAGAGTGTTTTTTTGCTATTAAACCTGGATTCTGTGACAGATGTGGGGAGGGAGGGGGAGTCAAGCAAAACATCAAAACATTCTCCCTTTAACATCATGCATTTAATTTAATAAGATGCATATGGGAACTAACAATACTAACACAGATCTGAATTTTTCAACTATTTTTTCTTTCTGCCAATTTATAGTAAAGCATAGTAAAGTTTTTGTTGTTATCAGTCTTTCAGTTGCATCTTATTGTACATGACCCCATGAACTTTTGTCCATCGGTTTTTCTTGGCAAACATACGGACTCCAGTGTGTCCCCATTTTACACATGAGGAACTGAGGCAAATAGAGGTTAAGTGACTTTCTTGGGTGATACAGATCATAAGTGTCTTATGCTGAATTTGAACTCAGGTCTTCCTGACTTCAGGCTCTATCCATTGAGTCACCCAGCTGCCCTACAGTGAAGTAGGGCCACTTAAAGACTCACATCTCTTGAACTGAGAGATCATGGAATCTTTTCTGTGGAAATTGACCATAAACTAAGGTGAATGTGGCATTGCTTTAGTAATGACTCTGTAATATGGAAATAATTTAATCTCTTAGTCTCAGTTCTTTGTATAACTACCTAGGATTCCACCAACTTCTCATTGGTGGAAGGAATTACCCACCTGACAAAATCAGAAATGCATCACACATAAATAACAAACATACTACATTTTTTTCACTTAAAATAATTTAATTTCCTGATCCTATAGTCACTGAAATCTTAGCTTTCTGTGTATATAAATTTTACTTCAGATGCATGAAAACCATCATGTATATAGGTCATCTTTCCCTTTTTTTCCTTTTCTAATAACCTTTTCCCTCTTAAGAAAGCTTAATAGTACCTTCCAGGTGGAATGATACAAGAGAATTTTCCTGAGATTTAAAAATTAAAATCTTTTTATATGCAAAGAGAAAGATTTTGATCCAAAGTAACAATTCTATGTGCATCATTAATAAAGGAGCATTGCATTTAAGGATAAGAAATTACTAACCCATGATGTTTAACAGCACACTATCCACCAAGAAGTATACAACTAGTCAAATAAAATGAACCGCTATTGAACTCACAGACTTTCAACTATGGAAGGGACCTTAACAGTCACCTTGTACAAGCTATTCATAAATAGTAATCCTCTCTACTCTTCTCTGAAAAGTGATCATCCAAGTTCCCCTGGAATAAGGGGGTCTTTGATATCTACTTTGGACAGGTCCATGTACTTTGGGATGTTCTAATTAGTGAATAAGAAGTTTTCCTTTCTATGGAGCCTAAATCTGTCTCTCTATAATATCTACAATTACTTCTATTTCTGTTCTCTCTCCTCCACCAGGGCCAAGCAGAAGACATTTCATTGTATCTTCCTCACGGCTACCATTCCAATAGTTGAAGACAGCTATTCATACCCACTTAATAGTCTTTTTTTCCCCAGTATAAACATTATGGGTTCATTCAGCCAGTTCTCACAGAACATTAATTCAAGGTCCCTAATGATTCTGATTGCCTTGACCATTATACATCATTACTTGTCTTAGGCAAATGGATACCTATTTACATGCCTGCTTTAAACATGTATCCATTTATGTGACTTGAATATTAAAGATCACAATATAAAAAATAAAAGACTCAGGTCAGTAACCTTTAATGGTTATGGCTAGTGGTTGGGGAATTGTTGTTCTTAGGCACACAATTTATAGAGGTGATCATAAAAAGTAAAATAGATGATTTTAATGGCATAAAATTGAAAAACCTATAAGTTAACAAAATTAGTGAAACTAGTATAATGGGGGAAGTAGTTGATTAAGAATGATCTCTGTCTCAATTTAAAACTGTGTCTGATGTGGGTATGATATTCTAAATATTGATATTTATACTTACTGGCATAGATGGGACTATGATCAAGATAAATTATGAAGGACACAAGAAGCTGCTACCATTAGAAATAATGGTAAACTATATATGTATGGAAAGAACATAAACATATGATCAAAAATCATTCTTCAATGAACAACTGATAAATGGTGAAACTATATGAATAAACTATTCTCAAAAGAAAAATTGAAAATGCTAACAACTATACGAAACATTGCTACAGCCCACTTTTCTACAAGGAATAGCTCTCCAGCTAGGGAAAGGTATTGAACATATTAAATCTGGACATGAAAATTATATTAAAAACAAAAAATAACACTTTTCATGGGGACAAAAGGCATGTATTCAGAAAGGAAGCTAGGAAAATGCTCATAATGAAAAGTTTCTAGACTCATATTGCACACACATGTTCATGTGCACAAGTGTGTGTGTATATATACACAAACAGAGTTTTCCCCTGAAGTTGTTCAGTTATCCTGCACTGAGAGGCCTATCTTGTTTGTAACATCTAGGTAGTTGTTGTTCACCAATTCAATTAATTCAATCCAACAAACATCCATTAAACACCTCCTCTGTGAAAGGCAGGAAAGTTGTAGTGGGAATAGAAGTACTTCTAAGAAGCACTTCCTCTTTCCTGACTGGAAGAGAAAACCTCCAACCAGAGCTAGAGTGCAAAAGTTCAAATGGAATGAATCTCAGTTTAGTCTTGTGGAAAAAAATAAGATCTGAACAAATTGTTTCTAAAGTCCCTTCCATCTCTTAAAATCCATGTTTTTGTTCACATCTACTGGGCCTGTGAAAATACCTACCAACCAGATATGTCAAATTTGGTCTCTCAATAATACAGTGTTTCCCAAAATGTAGTAATAGTTTTAAGTTTGAAAACTAACAAAAAAAAAGAAAGAAAGATAAGAAAAGAAAAGCTTAAGATGGAGACTTTTGGAACACCCTGGAAAATGGGGGAGGGGAAGACAAATCCAAATAACACATTATTTCTAGGAGAAATAATTATTGCCCCCAAGCAATTTTGTAGATTTCAGCAAAATTTGTAGGGCAGAGTCACCATAATTCATCACCTTTTTTTGTAGCAGAACCTTACTTGTACTTTCTCTTGAATTATCAGATTATGCTAAGTAGAGCATGTACCCATAAGCAATAAACTGAAGAATTTGGAAAAGGCAGAGAAGGCAAATATGAACTGATGCAGAGTGGTGTATGTGGAATCAAGAAATCTTCTTTTAAAGGAACCCGTGCTTCCCTTTATTAATCCTCTAGAGGAGAAGTCCTCAACTTGGGAAGGGAGTCTGTGGACTTGTTTTTTAAAATATTTTTATAAATTCATTTCAATATATTTCAATATAATTTATTTCCCTGTAACCTATGTGTTTTATGCATTTAATAATGTGATTCTGAGAAGGGGACTGTAAGCTTTATGAGATGGCCAAGGTGAACCATGACACAAAAATCAAGATTAAGAATCTCTACTACAGAACTTTAAAGTCTTGAGTGGAACACTTGGATTGGATGTTGAAATGAGTTGAAATGAATATTTACCAGAAAATTGGGTCAATTCAGCAAACATGTATTAAACAATACACTGTACTGGGTACTGGCAATATGACAAAGATGTCCCTAATCTCAGGGAACTTTTATGTTTGGGGTAGGATGCCAAGAGTTGATATAAAACTCATACAAATAAGTAAATACTAGACCAAGTACATTCTATGTGTACCCTGGCAGGTTCTGGCTATGTGAAGCAGAATTTGAGTTTTACCTTTTAGTTATATTATTTTATTTAGTAACTATTAAATTATTAAACTATTAACTATTAAATAACCCCCCATCTGTCTCCTCTAGAAGCCTATATCATTAGGTGGTTCTTGAGGGGATTTAAAGGCAGTGTAGTGAGTATGCTTTGGAATATTCTCAGCAATTATGAAAACTGCAGATTTTTTTCTTTGATAATCTTCGTTAACCAATTCAAGAATAAACCCAGGAAGATCTTTGTCTTCTTTAGCTAGATCCCCTTTTGCCTTATTTTGAATCAGAAAATTAGAGTGTTGAATGATCGCTGTAGATAGATATGTGACTTGTTAGCAGTTCATATACTGAAGAAAAGAAGATAAACATTCATGGGTATATAGAGATCTCAATATATAGAGATCTGATGTGGTGCTTACATTCAAGGTTATCTCTTTGTCCCCTTCTTTATCTTCTTTCTAGTGGTCTGAGGAGGAATTAAGGTTTAAACTCAAGGGAGAATTTTCCTCAATGACAAGCTCTAGGAAAACATGTATAGAACAGAACTCTTGACTGGCCAATGTTCTCAATTTCTGATTCAGCCTAGTCTCTGCTCTTGTCCATTCCTCTACTACATGCCTCACTTGCCTTCCTTGCTTCTCCTTGTTTTATGATACAAGGACTTCTACCTCTCCATATGGAGATCCAGAATACAGGAGAGCAGTTTGGTATAGTAGATGATGTGCTGGAAGACAAGTTCAAATCCTACCTTAGACTAATACTAGTTATGGGAACCATATCAAGTCACTTAAATTCTCAGTTTAAATTTCTTCATCTATAAATAGGAATAACAGTAGCCACATAATTCCCAGTGTTGTTGTTAGGATCAAATAAGATAATATATACAAAATACTTTACAAACCTTGAGTCTCAATACAAATGCATGATTTTATTGTGGGAGGGAATCTCTTCTTGAAGGTCTCAGAACCTTAAAACAAGCTTTCCTGATTGCCTGTGAACAACTGAGCTCATCATTTCTATACCATCCTGAATATGTTTTTCAGCATCTGTGATCCTAGAGACATCTTCCTGAACTTTCCTGGTTCTCTGGAACCCAGAACTATACAGAGAATCTATAGCAATTTTAATACCAGAAGAGGTGAAATGCTTGGGAAAGAGGATGGAAGGATTGGGAAAGATTCAGCATGGGTGGTAACATATGAACTGTGCTTTGAAGGAAATGAGGAATTCTAGAAATTAAAAGTCTTTAGAACTTTTTTGTTATTTTTATTCCAAAGCTCTGTAATTGAGCAGTGACTTTGTGGAAATAATATTGAATGGCTTCCATACTTCCCCATTCACAGTAACTTTCTTATCAGCTTTCATTTGTTTATGAATACAATAATTTTCTCATTTCATATTATCTTAAAGATCAAGTGAGAGCCTGATTTCCTCTATTCCTAGTAGGGATGATGGAGTAACAGTGCCATTTTGTCATGATACTCTTGCATTTTTCCAAGTCATATGTGGGAAAGTATTTTCCAGGCATCCATAGCTAGTTAGACATATTGAGAGGGAAGTCATGGGTCACTCTAATAATGTCATATTCATTACCCATGTCTCTGGAAACATTTGTTCATCAAAAGGAAAAGGAGGAAATGAATTTTTTTCATCTCAGAAGTTGATGAGAGGGATAAAGCAGGTATTATTTCATTCTCTGTGTTTGTATCCCCCAGCACCTTTCACAGTGTGAGGTTCATTATGTGTATTTAATAAATATCTTATAATTAGTTGATTGGTTGATAAATACATTCTGTACTCTTTCCCTGAATGATGAGTGGGGATTTTTTCCCCACTTCATCAATTTCATTATTATAAGAAGCTCCATATTATGTGGAAACTCCTTCCACAGATGCAGGTTGGTAATTCCCCTCTAATTTAGTCTTTAAGAATTGCCTGGGGCTCTGAGAGGAGGAACAACTTGACCAAGGTTACATAGCTAGTAAGTATCAGACAGATTTTGAACCAAAGTCTGCCTGAACCAGCATATATTCTAAAATAACGTGCTATATTTATATGAAAGGGAATTAACAACAAAACAAAAGTGTTCAGTGAATTTTAATAAACAATATATGTAATATTATTTAAAATTACATAATTACTCACATATTTAACCAGTCTTTCTGTTTGTGCAATGTTGGTAATACAGAGGAAATTGATATTACAAATACGTTTCTTATGTTAAACTGAATAAATGGATACATGTATGCACACACACATACAAAGCCTGTTAAATAGGTGCTGTGCAATTTTTAAAAACTATTTTTGTGAAGACAATGGATAGAGGAAGAAAGGTTATATGAGAGCTGGTGGTAACAGATGGGGCATTTCTGAAATAACAGATATTCAAAACAATAATTTGCAAGCTGGCATTGCTCCCTTTAGAGCAGAGGGGCATAAACTGAGTTTTTAGCCTGTTTCCAAAAGAGTTCCAAAAAGCTCCCAGGGCTCTTCTGCAAGGTTATCTTCAACTTTGGAAATTAATTAAAAAGTTAGGAGAATATTGAGCACTTGCATGATACTGCTTTTTTTTTTCCTCTCAAGAGCTCCATGTACTGCACTTTAAAACTCTGACCTAGTTAATCCTCTTGCATCCCTGAGAGAGAGCAAAGGGGACAGCCATTACTTTCCTCATTTCACAGATGAGAAAACTGAGGTAAAGAGATGTTAAATGACTTGGTCCAGGTCATGCAGTCAGGCAGCACATAGCCAGGAATACCACCCACGTCTCCTGGAGGCTGGTCAGGTGCTGCTCTTCATTAGCTCTCCATGACTCAAAAACTGCATTGTATCTACTTGGATTCTAAAGCTCTGAAACTTCCTTTAATCACAAAATAAGCTAATATTGGGAAGACCAATGATTGAAAATACAAAGGAAAGAGTAGTGGCTTTCAGGTGGTTGGCACCTTGCCATCCAACGACACAAACAGACATGGCTAAGACATTTGAGCCATTTTTTTGTGATTATGTGACTCTTGGTGTGTAGATCTTTGGACAAGAAGGAACAATATATATTGTTAGTTGTCTATTATATGGAATGTGGTGTATCAGTCAAATATTTATAGCAAGTAAATTCTGCCATATTAATTGATGGTAAGTGAAAAACCTTGAGTTCATTGTTATGAAGTAATCTTGGTGTGGAAGTTCCATTCTCTGATTGAGAATATCCACACCTCTGTAATGTATATATTTATCTGCCTGAGGTATTGGGAAATTAAGTGACTTCCCATGGTCAAATAGTAGTACAGGTCATAGGCAAGACTTGAACCCAGTTATGTTAGTCTTCTGCCTTATGCCTACTAATTTAATTCTAGGAGCTAATTTATTGCCCATCTTCCTTGCGAAGTTAAATTTCTCATTGATACCTCAATAAGATCTGACAGTTTAATCCGTTATCTGTAATAAACATTTTTGGAAAGAAGAAATGTTACCCACGTTATTCAGCTCATTGATGATTCAAATACCAGTGATTTCAGATGAAAGCTGAAAGGACATTCCCAGCAACATTAAATCATCTACATTACTCATATGCAGGAAGATTTCTTTAGACTGACCTATCTGTCTCAGAACAGAGCAGAAATGGACCTGAAAGGTCAGTGTAAAGGTATTTCTCTTTCTCACTGGTTTTTCTCAATGTTTTTGTTTTTCTAAAAAAAATCCCTTCACTTGGTGACAGTCAGACACACTAGAAAGAATCCTGGGCTTGGAGTAAGAAAGACTGAGTGTGTTCTCCACCATCAAATAATTCTGTTACCTAGAGCAGTTTATTTCTCCTCTCAACATCATTTTTTATCTATAGAAAGAAGCTAAAAAGATACATATATGTGAATTGCTTTGCAACTCCCATATAGTATGTAATAAGCACATAAGTATAGGTACATTTTTGCATTGTTATCAAGGACTACTCTAAAACTGAGAAATATATAAAAGGTTCTCTCTTTCTTGAGCTACTTGCCATTTTTCTCATTTAATTTCCCACCTTATTGCCCCTTTGCACAGACTATCCCCAATGTTCAACATGAATTCCTTCTTTGCTTCTGTCATTGAATATATAAGCTTCTTTTTAAGAACAACTCAGTTCTACCTCCTACAAGAACCCTTTTCAAATATCCTATCAGTTGCTCTTGTAAAATTACTTTGTATATACTGTATATGTACTTGTCCTATGCACTTGCCATACCCCGCTTCACATTTCCTTCCCTTAGAATATGTTTTTGAAATGTGGTACCTTTCCCCCAATAAATGATCATCATCTACCACAATACCTCACCTAGTAATTTAGAAAATTGAATTTCATAGAAATTTAGATGATCATATAAGTAATTTGCTTAGCCCCCCATTTCTCTGAGAGAGCTATTCAATGCCCAGGAGGCAAAATACACTGGAGTCAGAATACTTGAGTTCATATTCCATCTGTGAAACTTTCCACTTCTGGGGCTTTGGACAAGTCACTTAACCACTCTAACCTTCATTTTCTTTATATGTAAAGTGAAGAGATTGGACTCTGGGGTCTCTTCTAGTTCAAGATGCAGGATCTTTTAATCCTGTCAGGCTAAAGCAGATGGAATCTTTCACAGCAACTGAAATTTTCCTACAGTGTATGAAAGAGTGTCACTTACAAGGTCCTCTAGCACCTTTTGTCAGTGCAGTTCCCTAAAGTTAAGTTCAAGGTTCAGATATAAAAATATAGACTCATGTTATGCTATCTATCCCCTCAAGAGTGGGTATTGTCTACTTATATCAGTATGGCCTATTATGCCTTACTTCTGTCAGTACCTAGGACAGCTCATGGCAAACAGAAGATTTACATTTAAGGTCATGTTATGTTGAAGATTTCCCTAACTAGTAGCAGAGATGATTTATATTCACCCTGAGCAGGAGATTACATGATCTTTTTTGACAAAATATTCTAGTGTCTCACTATTCTGGTTCTCCATGACATCTAACTTAAATCTTTGCTCTTGTCCAAAGAATTTCTTTTGTACTCAGAAAGCTGTTGATTAATTTCCCTTCATCTTTCTCTGCTCGGGTAAATAATCTCAGTTATCCATACCTTTATCAAAGGGACCATTTATCTAAGAATAATAGGATTGTAGATTTTGAAGCCAGGCCCAGTCCCATGCCTATACCATACTGGACAGATGGCTTTCTTTCCTCTGCTTGAATATCTTTTTTGCATGGTACTCTGTAGATTTTATTGATAAGTCATTTTTATTCACTTGAAAACTCTGTTCTTTCTTATGTCCATCTAAACTCTCTCCTGTTTTAGCTTAACCTCATTTCTATTCTATTAATAATTTTTCTTGAGGAATAAATCTTCAACAGTGGAAAATGCATAATTCATCCCTCAAAAAATGATGTCTTAAAACATTTTTGAGGAAGTTATAATAAAGAAAGGAGAATAAAGCATTTTACTTCAATGGTTGAGTATATATGTGCTCCCATCTATGTGGCTGCTTATCCCCAATGATGCATATTTTTAGTCATCAGTACCTCTTATTCCTATGATTCTTATCCAGATGCTATCATAAATCTTCCCTAGGATGTCTATCCAATGTACTGAGAGGACCTTCTTCTAGATTTCTTGACCTTTTATAAATAGCAAAAATATTGGCTGTTCACCCATGTGACCATCTCTATTTCATTTCCTGTTATGTATCACTTTGTTAGCATCTTTAACATTGCTTCTCTTTCTCTCTCTCTGTCTCTCCCTTCCTCATCATCCCTCCCTCCCTTCCTCCTTCCCTTTCCCTCTCCTATTATTACCTATTCTGCTTTCCTCCACTGCCTTTAAGAACATTAATTCTCTAGAGACTGAAAGGATTTCATGGCTTCCAGTCATATACCACCTCTGTATATCATAGAAATAAAAATTATGTGGTTAAGACCTATTTAAAATACTTATTGATAGGATGGAGAGATGAAACAATCATATATTAAGCAACTATTATGCGGTAGGTACTTTGCTACTCACTTGAAAAATATTATTTTATTTCATCCTAATGAACAGCTATGCTCATCTCTAGCCACTATGAATGGCAAACCAATAATTAAGGGTCTGAGAGACTGAGCCTGACTTGGTGGTAAAGAAATACTAATGCTGGTTTTGAAAGAAATGATTATTAATAACTAATTATTCAGGGGAATTTGCAGTTGCCCCTTTCTTTTCTATTTTCAAGACCTTAGTCTCTGAAAGACAAGCTAAACTTCTCCGCTATCTGACCCAACCCAACCTTATAAGAAATCTCTAATCTTAGGTGAATTCCATTCAATCAAGCGTGGGTAGAGATAGATCTTTTTATCTGCTAGCCCTCGGCTGGGGGTGGTCTGAGTATAGAGATATTTTCTCTTTCCCAGAGTGATGTGAGGTTACTCTAAGTTCCTCATTTTCATTTAGCTCACCTCTTATTGGGTTAGATCTAATTAGATTGCTGCCCCTCAGGAACATCTACTTTTTGAAGAGTATACAAACTATGAGCCTGCTGCATGATTGTCTTTGTTCTAAGAGAGATGATCAAATGACCATCCTTTTATTAATAACTTGCTGGCTTTATTAATAAAATTATTAAATTACCCAGACACTATGTCTCATGAAATTATTTTAATTGTCACAGATTTGTAGTTTGAGTCCTGAATTCCAGTTATGTTTCTGCAGAAGAAACTTGGAGATGGAAGGGAACCTTGAGGTAATCTTCTTTGATTTCAGGAATTCCAAATGGATAGTAATCCCAATGTTGCTTATATGTTTCAGTGATGGAAAACTCAAACTAGTCCTTTGACTACTCTAAATATTCAATAGTTATTCTTTATTTTTAGCCAAAATTCATCTCTGTGTGACTTTAACCCATTAATTTGAGTTCTGTCCTCTAGAGCTATACAAGTAAAGTCTAATTATTTGTTTTTCTATTCAGTATCCCCTAAGTTTACTTTTTGCAAACTTAAAAGCTTCAATTTCTTCAACTATTCATCACATTACATAGTTCATAGACCTTTTGATCACTTAATTAACCCCTCCAAATACACTTTTTAAAAAAGATACAGGGGTGGCTAGGTGGCACAGTCAATAGAGTACTGGCCCTGGAGTAAAGAAGACCTGAGTTCAAATCCAGCCTCAGACACTTACTAGCCATGTGACCTTGGGTGAGTCACTTAACCCCAACTGCCTTGCCTTCCCCCTTCCAAAAAGCAAAAAAAAAGATACACATTTTGGGAACCTCAGTTTCCACATTTGTAAGACAAGGGCATTAGTTATAATTTCTAATAGGTAACTCCAGATCTAAAAATAAGTTTTATTCTCTCAATGAAAGTACCTACATATATCTTCACCACGATTTCCTAAACTTATCAGTCTCATATAGAAGATGCATCCTGTGATAACAGGTGAAGTATTGTAGGTAAATATTTCCTTCTCTAATATTTGTCATATAATATGGCTATATAGAGATGTAATAAAATAAATATTCAGTATCATAAAATCTTAGAGCTATAGGGAAATAGCTATGAATTTCAAAGGTGAGGAAACTAAGAGAAGTTTAATGAGTTACTCAAATTCATAAAGGTAACTAGGTGAATCAGTATTAATGGGAATATCTCCTAGCTCTTAGCTCAATTTTTAAGTACAAAAAAGTTATCATTACAATTCAGCTATCCTTAATATAGTGCTATTCCAGGGCATGGATCAATAGTTTCCATAAAACTATGCTTACAGGTTTTTCTTTAAAATAGTAGATTCCTTTAGTCAAAGAGCTCGTCATCAGATTGCCAACCCACATACTTGATTTTTTCTTAGATAGCAAATAAAGCCTGTCATGAAGATCTTTTTCTTATTATATATCTATATCTATATTCTAAAAACTTTGGTAGAATCTTCAAGAAGTAGTTCTTTGCTGGGGTAGACTTGGAGAAATTAGGATCATTTTCATATCCAAAGAAAGCATCACAATAGGGCCCTTGTAAAGAGCCTAAGAATTGAACTGTTATTACCAAAATTTCCCTCCCACATTGACTAAATCCTTTAGGTATAATTTAAAGGAGCATATGTATAAGAATCTCACAGATGAGGAGATTTCCTTTAGAAAGTGCACATTAAATGATAAAATTTAATGAAATACATAGTAATTTTTAAATTTTATTTAAAGTGTCATGAAAAGTCAGAGAGAAGGTATCCACAAAGGGTGATTTCAATTGAGTGATGTGGTTTAAAAGCAAATGGCAAAGGGATTAAAAGTGAGTGACAGCAAAAGCAGAGAAAGTAGAAAAAAAATTTTCCCTAGGAGTTTGGTTATGAAAGAGAGGAGAGATATAGGATGGTATGGTCAAGTATTTTTATTAAGATGGGCACAAATGAGCAAGTTTGGAGGCAACAGGGAAGGAACCAGTAGAAAGGGAAAGATTAAAAATTAGGAATAGGGGGATGCCAGTTGGGGACAATATGCTTGAGAAGTTGAGTGGAAATGGGATTAAGGGTATAGGTAGAGAGGTTGGTCAGAGAGTAGAGTAGAAGTGAGAATGTCAGGAGGTTAGAGAAGGGAGGAATAGGGAGCTTTTAGCAAATTGCTTCTATTTTCTCAGTAAAGTACAAGGCAAGATCCTTAGCTGAGAGTATGGGGGCGGGTAGTAGGAGAAGTTGGAGGAGAAAAGAGAACATTTGGATTAGTTGTTGAGTATAATGATCAATTATGTGGGGATTGTTTAGAAAATTAGCTAATCAACTAGAAACAAATCACTGTCAATTTTAAGGTGCTATATATCTGTTAGTAGTCATGGTAGTGTTCAAATATAGTGCTCCTCACAACTCTGGAGTTTTTTGAGTGATTTTCCCATCTGAATGTCTCACACTGATTCATTCATATTGTCTCACCTAGCTCCCCCTCGTAGTAAAGTGAATGCATTTTCAAGGACAGGTGTCAGAACTAGGACAGAACTATCGAAATATATGATGTTGTTTCCCTATTTTGAAAAAGGAATCTCCACAATCTTTGTCTCATTAATATTATCTTCTAACCTAGATGAATACTAATTGAATTATCTTATATCCCATGGTAAAATTCTTTTCCATTTTCCTATAATTAATGAGTACTCATGAAAGGACCATATGGATAGGAGGCAGTGGAATACAGAAGAAAAAGTGATGGCTTGAAAGTCAGGTGACTTATGTTCAAATCCTGATTCTGCTGCATGTTCCAAATGAGATGTTTGTAGTGCTTAATACAGTTTCTGGCACATGTAGGTGCTTAATAAGTGCTTGTTTCTTTCCTTCCCACAGCTAAATAATATTTCTTTTCAGTCAAATATCACAATTTCTATAGGTAGCTGGGTGGTACATTAGATAGAATTCCAGGTATAGAACCAGGAGGACACAAGGTCAAATCTAGCCTCAGAAGTTTACAAGCTATGTGACTCTGAGCAAGTCAATTAACTGCTATTTGTCTCAGTTTCCACATCTGTAAAATTGGGATAGCAATAGCACCTATCTCCTGTTGTGAAAATAAAATGAAATATTGGTAAAAGTACTTAGCCCAGTGTCTGGCACACCAGAGGCACCAGATAAATGTTAGCTATTAATATTACTAGTTATAACCTTGGGCAAGTCACATAACCTGTAGACAAAATAACAACTCCTCTGGGTTTTGGTTTCCTCATGTATAAAATTAGAAAGCTGGATTTACATGACCTCTGATGTCCTTTCTAGTTCTAAAGCTATGAAACCTTTACCCCAAGAACTATGTCTTCTTTATAGCCTTACACAGACTATCTGGCAGTATGATATTCATGGTACATTTCACCTTGGATTAGAAAATAATACTGGAGAAGTTAGTTAGTTCAAGCTCAGACTAAGCATGCTAAGAAGAATGTTTCCTATGATATTAATGAGTGACTTAATGCTGCTTCTTCTTGAGATATTTGACTCCACTTTTGCAATTCCCCTAGTACCCATCACTTTACAAAATCTCATTTGCCAGATCTTTGAACTGCATTTGACAATTATTTATTTATTATCATTTTTTTATTTTTAGAACTAGGATAGGATGGAAACAGGTAAGGAGCCATATGTACTTGTCTAGTCACATAAGTTTTGTATACATTTATAAGCTTCCTTTTAAAAAATCAGAGAATGCAATCCTTGTGAATGGATTGCTTCTACAATCTTACTCAGGCTTCTCATACATTTCATTCTCAAAACTCACATGCCAAAACAACCTAAGAATAGAGCATCCAAGTGAGAGGACAGAATAACAGGTGGTATTTTGGATGATTGTGGTAGAAAATAGTCAGGAAAAGATGGGAAGAATTCAGTGAATGCAGTTTGATGATATCCTGGGAAGGGAGATATGAATCAGAAGATTTTATGAAGGTTAGAGTCAGAGGACTAGACTATCTGACCTCTTCTTATTCATCTTTATCCAGAATTGAGGTAATCATCTGGATAACTATCATGAGAAAAATGCAAACAAAAAGACAAATAGAAGTCTAAATTAAATTTCTTACTTTGAGAGCAGAGAGAGCTCCAAAATTAGGGGATCATAAAAGCTTTTTGAAGTCCATGACACATGGTTTAAACTTAGAAGGAATCTAAGGATTCAGAGAGTTAGGGGTGAGAAGGGAATAGATGCTAGGGATGCAAGTATTCCTGGTCAGAGGGATGATAGAGGGCAGAGTTCAAGAAAAATAGGTCAGTTTGGCTGTAACATAGTGTAAAGAAAAATAAATTTCAGTAAGATAGGCTGGATCCAGCTAATAGCAGGCTTTAAATGCCACATTGAGGAGTTTGTATTTTCATCCTGGAAGAAATAGGGAGCCACTAAGAATTCTTGAGTTTGTGAAATGTCAAAGTCAGACTTTGCTTTAAAAATAAAATCTTGACAGCTATGTGTAGGAGAGATCTGGGTAACTTCTTTAAAGAATGCTTGCAATGTAAACATTAAAATTTATGATCTCTCTTCTGAACAAATTTGGAGAACTCTTTTTTTTTAAGAGAGCAAACATTTAGTAATTGGGAAGATGGAAAACTGGCTTTGAGGTGTATTTTTTTCCTTCCATATTGTATTTTGGATAAATTTTCACTTAAATTCTGTAGCAATAAGCTTGCAGTACATATTTTTAAATTGCAGATTTAAATACTGATCTTCTGCAGATGCCTGGATGTTAGATATGAACAAATGTAATTCATTAAAATATTTCTAATTTCCTGATAGTAAAATAGGAAATCATTCCTCATTGTGTGTTTCTTCAAACAGACCTTGTTAAATTCCTGAGATTAACAGAATTGCCTTGAGTCTATGCATGCCAATGAACTTGACTATTGAATTTGCAAACCAATGCTAAAATATGCTCTACAACAGTTTGTGATTTATTACTGTGTGGACAGTGATGTTTCACAGTTTATTAGTGGGGCACAAATGCTTTACTGAGCTTGGCCTGCAGGTGCACATCTCCATGTAAACAAATGTAAAATCAGGGTCACAGAAATGAGTCTTAGCAATAGCTACACAATGAAATACCCTTTTTCACTTTACCTTCAAGAAGAAAAAAGTATTAAAAGTAGCCTTATGCATATATTCCAGAAAAGAGCATGATGTAATATGTGAAAACAACAAAGGCCACAGCAACAATAACACTGGCTAGAAACAAGTCCTCAGTTTAAATCCCTGATCAGTTTAATTCAGTTCCACAAACACTTATTGAATACTAAATGTTTGTAAGACACTCTCTATGATGCACTGGGAAGACAAAGAAACAAAGTCAAATAGTAATTGGCTTCAAAGAGGTTTCATTCTGTTAGGGAATGAACCATGTCCACAAATAAGTACAGAACAAGGACATTTAAGGAAGAAAAGAGTACTAATAGGAGGGAACAGGCAAGGTTTTGTGGAAGAAGTGGCACCTGAGATGAACTCTGAAGAAAAACAAAGTTTCTGAGAGGAAGATATCAGGAGAGAACACACATCAGGCATGTGGAACGGCATGCAGGACTGAATGAAAGTAGAGGAGATCGTGTTGATTTTAGGGAATTGACAGTAGTCTGATTTGTCTGGATGTTTGTAAAGGGAATTAAAATGAAATAAAGCTTACAGATGGAAGACAGATTTGGGATTGCCTTATATGCTAAAAGAAAGCATTTATATTTTTTTCTGAATGTAATAGTAAACCACTGGAGATTTTTGAGATGGTGAGGGACATGGTCAGAACTATTCTTTATTTAAATTTATTTTATTCTGACCTTAATAAATAAAACAAGCATTTCCATAATATAATAAATAGAAAAATGATTGTAATGAAACTGATTCTATTATGTACAACTTATTATTCCTTTTAAATATATAATAAAGTTATCATGTAGCTTTCTTTTTTTATTCCTTTTTTTCTCTCCCCCCAAAGAGATGGCTACCAATAGACAAATAAGTGTGTATATGTATATATGTGTATATACACACGGACACACACACACACACAGACATACACACACACATATATATATGTAGAACCATTCTATATATACTTCTGCTTATCCATTCTTTTTCTGTTCTTTAGTAATGTTGTCTTTGAAGTTGTATTGAGAATGGATTAGGGAGGGGAGAGGCTAGAATCATGGAAATCAATTTGTAGGCCATCATGGCAGTCAAAGAGAGGTAGTGAGAACAAGAGACAGCTACTGACTTGTCATGAAACCTTGAAAATGTCATCTTAACTTCTTCAATCATTAATTTCTTCATCTTTAAAATGAGGAGAGTGGATTAAATGATCTCTACTGTTTTTTATTTTTAGGCCTAAAATTCTCTGATTTGGCCTCAACTAATTTACCAAGCATTTATTAATTGATTTATAATTATTATATCTTCACACTCTAAGTTTAAGGATTGTATCATGTACTGGAGATACCATAAAAGTGTCCTTGTGTTCAAGGACCTGACAGTTTTTATGTGGGAAGATTGTATTAGACAGTCAATGCTCAGAAGCATTTTTAAGCATCTATTATATACTAAACACTAGGGATACAAAAAGAGAAAATAGTCCTTACCCTGAAGCAGCTCACCATCTAGTGGAGGAGACAACAAGTAAACAAATATATGCAAATAAGTTATATCCAGGACAAATAAATAAATAAAAGAAGAAAGGCACTAGAATTAAGAGAGGTTGGGAAAGGCTTACGATAGAAGATGGGATTTAGTTGGGACTTAAAGGAAGCCAGGCATGAGGAGGGAAGCATTCTGGTCCTGGGGAACAGCTAGAGAAAATTCCCTGAGGTTGAGAGATAGAGTATATTGTTTGGCAACAGCCAGGAGTCCAGTGTCATTGGATCAAAGAGTATGTGATGGAGTGTAACAAGCCTGAAATGTAGGAGGGAGCTAGGTTATGAAGAGCTCTGAACACCAGATGCTTTTATATTTGATCCTGGAGGTGATAGGGAGTCAAACAGGAATTTAGTGAGTAGTAGTATAATACGATTGTTAAGTCAGCATGTGACAAGTACAAAGGATATGTATACCTAGGGTGTAGTAAAAATTTTGAGGGGAGATAGATTGATTTTTATTTTGAGGATTAGGCTTCATGGGTTGAGTGGCAACTGTATTGAATCTTGATAGAAGGGAGGAATTTTAGCAGGCAGAGATGACTGAGGATGTGTGCATATGTGGGATATGGGGGAGAGGATTCCAGGCATGAGGGATAGTGGCAAGAACAGAGAGAGCAGAGGGCAGAACAAAAACAGTGGATGCCACAGGATAGCTATGACCTATGAGATATGAAAGGCTTTTGTGTGAAATCGATCTGAAAAGATGTATTAGATCCAGACTATGGGTAATCTCATCTGCCAGATTGGGAAATATGCATTTTCTGTGAGAAGCAATAAGCAACGAGTGGTTTTTGAGTGAAGAAATGATGCTTCATCAACATTACCAAGGCAGTTATGGGAAGAATAGACTCTAGAAGGATCGTAGTTAGAGAGCTGGAAGGAAACTTAGAATCCATATAGTCCATCTCCCTCACCTTTCAGATGAAGAGTCTGAGGTTCATAGAGGTAGCAAATGGCAGAACCTCAATTTGAACAAGTCTTCTTACTCCAAACCCAGTACTTTTCCAAAACACCATGATAGAAAGAGTCTATAGTTAGTCACCTGTATAATAGTTACAAGACTATTGCAATGGTCCAGGTGAAAAAAGATGGAGAACTGGACTGGGATAGTTGCACTGACAAGGTTAAAATCTATAGGATAACTAGTTAGAGATATCAAATCTAAGTCAATGGGAAGATGTAACTTAGTATAAGTGGAAATAGAAAAGTCTGAAAGAGGAATCAGTTTATGGGGGGGGGGGGATTGAATTTTGTTGTGGCCATATTGAGTTTGAGGTTTCACTAGAATATCCAATGAGTAGTTGGAAATGAAGCAGTTGAAGTCTAGGAAGATGAAGATTTCAGAGTTATATGCATTAGAAATGAAACAGTGCTATCATCAGAAACAGAGTGATACAATGAAAAGGATTTGGAACTGAGTTACAAGCCCTGGATTTGAACTTGAACTCTACTGATTACTATTTATGTGACCATGGACAGCTCACCTTCTCTGAACTTTACCATCTCATCTGAAAATGGAAGAGTTGGATGAGAGAGTCCATAAGATCCTTTCAGCTTTAAAATCTATTATGAGAAATTATGATGGATGGGATGATTAAACAAAAGCACATAGAGAAAGAAAAAAAGAAAGCCAAAGACAGAAAGAGAGGGACACATACATTCCATGAATCAGAGGGGAATAACAGTCAATAATGAAATTAGAGGCATGTTCAGAGAGGGGGATCCCTGTTAGTACTTCAGCAGGAAATTCAGGGGGTCACAGAAACTTTAGAATCATAAGATTATAGATTTAGAGTTGAAAAAGACCATAGAAACCATGGAGGACTAACTCCTAATTTTATAGATGAAGAAACTGAGGTATAAAAATTAATTAATTGAAATTAATTACAAATTAATTAAGAACTAGGTGAAATAACTGGGTGCCCAGGATTACAAACTAGTAAGTGTCAAACGGGGAATTTGAATCTAAATATTCAGGACTCCAAGTCCTACTAAACATATCAAATGCCATAGGTGATCAGCAATACTAAATGCTGCAGAGATATAAAGGAGCTAGAGACTGCCCCTCCCCCCCATAAAAAAGCAGGTCACTGGATTTGATGATGAGGTCATTCATCAATTTGGAAACAAAAGTTTCCAATATTCCAGGTGGCAGAAGAATCAGACCAAGTGATACCTCTTATCTCTACTAAAGAGATGCTCTGTAGTATAGGTGTCTGATAGGATTTCAGCTTGTGACATCTCTGCTACCATGCGTGTGTAGTAGCCATGGCCATCAAAAATTGTGCCTTTATTACTATATAGCAATGTTTGCAATCAATCCATGATATTCATCCATGCCATAAGTGCACTTAATATCTTTTTTTCCTTATGGAAGCACCAGAGGGCAGATGACTAAGACTTTGTCACAGGTCACCAACTTTAGAGGATGCTAACAGTGTGTAAAATCCCTTAGCATTGTAGAAAAAACAGAGCTCAGTATCTAGTTAGCAATAATAATAATTAGTTTAAAATGGTAGGCTACCACATAACATTCTTGTTAACACACATACATACCACAGGCGCACACACACACACACACACACACACACACACACACACACTCCTCTTAAGGGTTTACAGGCAATAGTTTTTTAGTTCATTGTCAAAGAAAACATCGCATAAAACCACAGGGTCATGTTCTACACTCTACACGCCCTCTCCCAAAAAGCAGATTCTTCTGCTCTCAGTTGCCTTAGGCATGGTTTGTGATCCTTGCCCCAGGCTCAAAAATTCCTAGTTATGACTCTGCCCCAGGACAAATCTTTCAAGAATTTAGTGATATATGATAGGGTTGCTTATAATTTCTTCAACCAGAAGAAGAAAATGTTACTAGGATATAGTGGAGATAAAGACAAGGGCTCTAGATTTAGAGTCACAGGATCTAAGTTGCAAACCTAACTCTGTCTTCAATTTTGTGACTGATAGTGACTTCCCTAATCTCTTTGAACTTCAGTTTCTTCCTCTTGACAAGCAGTTGACATAATGGATAGGGAGCTGGATTTGAAGTCTGAAAGATCTGGGTTGAAGTCCTACCTCACACATTACTATCTATGTGACCCTGGGCAAGTCACTCTCTGTGTCTGTCTCATGTGGGTAAAATAAGGGGATTAGCCTTGGTTCCACTAAGGCCACTTCCAGCTCATAATCTATGATTCAAGAAGAGAAAAGAGCAAATAGAAAGTGCATGGGGCTTGTTGATGATGGAAACCAGAAGACATAAAACAAGGGAGAAAATGAAGAAATAGGGTATTGGAAAGCTAAAATGATTACAAGGTGATTAAACAGATATTGACTTTTAAGTAATGTATTCCCAAGGAAAGTTGGAAATCAGTGAAGTTTCATTAATTGCTGGTTTAACACAGAGAAAATGACTGTTTAAGAAGATACTCAAGATGAAACATAAAAAACCCCTCAGTTTTGCAGGAACACAAGAAGAAGGAAAAAATATATCCCTATGTTTAAGGCCAGAACTGAGGCATTTCTCAGGTGTCCTTGGAAGTTTCTAAAGACAATCTGTTTTTAAGAAATATTTCTCCTATGGATAAATAATGTGTTTGGCTAGAGATGAAATGTAATAATATATTATAATGTGAACTGGATGGTTCTGAAAGCTCACAGCATAGTTTCAGAAAAATGTCCCATTAAAAATCAGTTGTTTGCAACTGAGAATTCCTAAATATTTCTCTAGTTAGTGCTGCCCTTCCCCAGACTATTTCTCTTTCTCTTTTTCCCTCTATTCCTTCATTCCTTTCTCTCTCTCTCTCTCTCTCTCTCTCTCTCTCTCTCTCTCTCTCTCTCTCTGTCTCTCTGTCCCTCCTCTCCTCTCTCTCAAAAAAAAAAATATATATATATATATATAATTTATACATATAAATACATATATAAGATAGGATTCCCAGAAGTCTTACTGCAGTTTTAATGTATTAATACTAAAACTGCACTGACACCCTATATTATATAATATAATATCATATGATATTATGATCTTATCATATCATATGGCATGGCATAATATAAAATAATGTAATATATCATACATGTTATGGCATGATATAATATCTTTAATATAGTAAGAGGTGTGTATGTGTATGTGTGTTCTCCTTTGCTATGGCATATATTTTCTGAACTAAATTTTGGTAGAGCTTGTCTGCACAGTTATTGATTCAGCTTTTAAAAGAACCCTTCTTAGAATCTTTAGGGTCATTCAATATTTTAGAGACCTTTGATTTCCTTGGTAAGGAAAGTTGCTCCATAGGTGCAAATCCTACGTCCTTCCAACAAGGCATTGGAAGTTGTGACTTTACAATTCATTCCCTGGAAGCCAACAAAATGATGAGCTCCTCTGAACTTAACAAGGTTGGTTCTTAAGTGACAGATATACTGTCTGCCAAGGAGCTCATACATTTGTAGAGAATCGACACATAGATTGCCGCTCTAGATTTATGGAATAACCTGGCCTTTTCAAAGTGCCTCCACATAAATGATATCATGTCAGAGAATCTCAGAGATAGAAGAGAGCTTTGAGACCAACTAGTCTAACCCCTGCCTACAAAGGGATCACCTCTTTAGCATTCCAACTCAACAAGTCTAATCTTTTCTTGAGACTTCAGGAAGGGACAGGAAGAGGCCTTGTCTCTCAACTCAACCCATTCCACTTTGAGGTAGCTCGCATTGTTATAAAGTTTGGCTCTGTATCACTTCAAAGAATTTCTTTCTATAATTCTTACCCATTACTTCAAGTACTGCCAACTGGGCCCAAGAAAACAAGTCTACTCTCCCTTCTATGAAACTGCCTCTACATTACTTGAAAATTGCTATTGTGTTTCCCTATTCCCCAGGTCTTGTCTCAACAAGCAGCTTGGTGTGGTGGATAGAGTCCTGGACATGGAGTCAGGTAGACCTGATAGCAAATCCAGGCTTAGATAATTAATATCTATACTGTCCTAGGCATGTCTCTTTACCATTCTCAGTCTGAATTTCCTTATCTGTAAAGCATATATGGTAATAATGATATTCCCCTCACAGGATTGCTACAAGGAATGAGACTTTACATACACAGATACACACATAACACTTTTATGTGTCAATACATACATGCCATGATACATATGCATATTATGTCAATTTAACATGATACACATATCATATGAATGTGTCAAGTGTCTGTATATGTGTGTAACATCTTATTTCATATATAGAGAAGATACATAACACAAATTCATATATATGAATGTTTTTTAAAACCTTAGAATTTGACATAGATATGAGCTATTTTGTTATGGGGGTGCAACAGTTCATTCTGCCCAACTTAACATGGAGAAGAATATCTATGGAGAAATCATGTGATTGCCCCAAGCTGAGGATTGGATAACTAGCTCCCAACTCCTGATTACTATTTGGTGTTTCTACCACTATACTGTTCTGCTAAAGAGACAGAGGTACATAATCTTACAAAAATACTATTACTAATCTCTAAGACTTGGAGAAATGTCTGTCATATGGAAGGTTTGACTGGTGACAAAATTTACTGTTAGCAATATGTTAGGCAATTTCTTTTTATGGCAAGAACACTGAGACTAAGTTTGAGTCAAGAGGCATGGATTCTGTGGCCAATTCTACCATTGTGTGTGACCTTAGAGAAGTAATTGTATGCGTCTTTATGCACCTCAGTTGCTCCTCATATAAAATGGATGTGATAACAGCTTACCCTACCTACCAAATTGAGGGTTATGGTGGAAATCAAACTGATGTATGTAAAGATAGATGTTCAACTCATCAGCCCCAGCTATACAAATGGAAGCTACAATTAGGGTAGTGATAATTATTGTACCCCCACAATCTGGAAAATACACATAAAATCTATTAGCCCTCCCTTCCTACCTGAGAAGAAGTCTGATTTTTTTCCCTTTTGTGGGTATTTATAGTACCTTATTATAAAAGTTGGGTTAAGTATTTAGTTACAGGCACTGCTGGCCTCTGCATATCATCTATGGCTTCCACAAAACTCCCCCCAAAACCCCATTTAATTTTTTACGCTGACCCATGATATATTGAAACCATGATGGGGAAAGTTTCAGTGTGGAAGGGATAACTATACTCACACAAATATTCTCACCATTTTCCTATTGGAAAGGAAGCACACTCCATTGGACCAACCAATGTGGTTAAGTATGAGGGATATAAATGTAGTAAGGGAGATAGTCTCTACCTTAAGGGAGCTTACATTCTAACACATGATAACCCATGGTGGCCAGGGAAGGGGATTTTAGATAGGGAAGTCACTGGTGAGTGGAGCCATGGGACAATTGTTTGACGTATATTTTCTAGGGATTGTATTTGTTGTTCCAAGAGCTAGAGATTGAAAGGGGGAGGAGAGACTAACAGAGTGGCAGATTGTGTGCTTTTTCTCAGTCAAAGATAAAGGTGCCATCTTCTGAATTTGTTCCATGAATACTTGCACAAGCATGCAGTGGCAAAAAAAAATTCTCTTGTGAACCAGACTAAAAAAAATATTTTCAAAGGAATAACAACAGCTTATATGAAACCATCTCTTCAGCAAAGCATCCAGCACATGTGGTATCCTTATTTTGGCTTATCTGTGTAGTACAGTGATAGCCCCTAGCAGGAACAAAGCCTGCCTCAAGACAGCTTGTTGGGGCTGGGTGACTGCCCAGTGTGAAGAGTTTTCAGCAGAAATCAGAAGGAACAGCTGCAGGGTGAGAGACAGGGTGGATGAAGACCTAAAGATTCTGAGAACAGCATAAAGGAAAGCCTCCTTAAAACCTCCTCAACACAAGACAGGCAGTACAGAGATGAAGATTTCCAGGCCATTTCACAGAGGCGTGTCTTTATAGGAGACTCTCTACTGCCTGCTGTTCTCTGGTCATTTTTGTTCCATGCCTGTTACCCAGTTCTCTCGATGCCTTTTTTGGGAATCTGAGCACCAAATGATGCACGTTCTCCATAACTAGCCCAATTCAGACCCACCATGCTGCCTGCGGCTCTCAGGTCATACTCCAGCCTGGGCATGTCAATCTGCCACTCTGTTAGTCTCTCCTCCCCCTTTCAACCTCTAGCTCTTGGAACAACAAATACAATCCCTAGAAAATATATGTCAAACAATTGTCCCATGGCTCCACTCAACAGTGACTTCCCTATCTAAAATCCCCTTCCCTGGCCACCATGGATTATCATGTGTTAGAATGTAAGCTCCCTGAAGGTAGAGACTATCTCCCTTACTACATTTATATCCCTCATACTTAACCACATTGGTTGGTCCATAATAAGTATTCATTTTTAGAAATTTATTCTTTTATCAATATATGTTATAAATCATATATTACCATTGGACATTTGGAAAGGCTTTCTGATTGACATAAATTTCAAAGTTTTGAAGAAGAGAATCTTTGTATGCTAGAATTCTGGAATCACAAGAGACCCAAGATATCATTGTCTCTGCATCCTTCATTTTAGCAAATGGCATAGCTTTCTTCTAGAGAGGTTCAATGACTTGTTGGGTAGATCATGTTTCTTCTTATAAAAGACTTTGGCTCCACACACAAAAAAGTGTTTCAAATAAAAGTTTAAGCTAAAGTAAAAACCTCTAAAACTGATATCAGTCAATATTTATTCAGTGCATTAATATTTTGAAAACTACAGCAATCCTATGGGGTAGAGGCTAATAGAACCCCATTTTACAGATGGAGAAATAGAGGCTGAAAGAGGGTATGATTCGCCCATCACAAAGTCAATATCAAAGCAAAAGCACATTAATCATGGTGAGTGGCCAAATGTCACAGGAAAAATAGAACACTCTATCAGTCCAAAAGAAATATTTTAGCTGAGCCTCTTAATTCTGATTTACTAGAAAATGACTGAAAGAAAAAATACCATTCATATAACTCAGGTCTACCTGTTAATATTTTTAGTTCTAATGTGATTTGTTGACTAAAGTACATGTTAAAAGGAAGAATACTTTCGTTCCTTAGGTTCTTTTGGGTTCTTTTTTTTCCTCCATATCTTAGAGGTAACCATTTGGTTGACAGCTCATTCTCCTTTTCCCCAAACAGGCTCATACATATAGATACCATAGGTAAGGAATAAAAGCAAGTATTTAATAAGTGTCTGTTATATGCCAGGTACTATGCTAAGTTAAAAAGAAGTAAAAAGAAAACTTTTTAAAGAATAAAAAAATAAAATAAAAATAAAATTTAGAAAACAGTCCCTACCCTCAAGGAGCTTATAATTGAATGGGAACAACAACATGCAAACAACTATGTACAAACAAAAACTTTACAATTATGGTTAAGTGAATAGAGTGCTGGACCTGGAGTCAGAAAGACCTGAGTTTAAATCTGGCCTTAGATACGACCTCTGTGACCCTGGGCAAGCCACTTAGCCTCTGTTTGCCTTGGTTTCCTCATCTGTAAAACGGGGTTAATAATAACACCCACCTTTCAAGGTTATTGTGAGAATCAAATGAGATAATAACCATAATGTGTTCAGTATAGTACCTAGCCCATAGTAAGCACTATATAAATGTCAGCTGTTATTATTATGCAGGATAAATTGAGAGTAAGCTCATAGGGACAGCATTAGAATTAAGCTGAGGGGTGCAATAACAAAATCTTGTAAAAAAGAATTTTAGCAAAGACCTAGAGGAAACCAGGGAAGGCAAGAGATAAATATTTATTTATAATTGACTTTATTAAATAGTTTATTGAAACTTGAGAATATCAGGACAGGGAATAACAATCAGAAAATATGTTCATTTGGAAAATATCTGTACTTTTATTTTTTGCAAGGAGAACAAGTGGTTTTGAGTAAGGTATTGTAATGGTCCATTAAGGGTCATGAATTAAAGACAATATGCTTTAATTTTCAAAAATAGTCTTGAATGTCAAAGAACTAACATTACATAAGCAGAGTTACAGATTGATGTGATATAATCATATCGTGAGGTTTATATTCCAGGTATAGGCTCTAATGCTATTCAGGTATGCCCATACCTAGATAAATCTGTTAATATCACTTGTGATTCATTGAGTTCTGCTACTGTGGGTCACCATCTCTTCACATCTTCTCATCTTGGGTAATTCTAGTATGCATATTTCTTCATGTTTTCCACATTTGCCAGCACTCCAATGCACTGGACCAGAAGCTCTCCTCTGGTTCTAGAACATATCTCAAGGGTACAGATAGAGTCAGCACTCCAACATTTCTCTATTTCCTTTTTTTTCTCTCTATAGGACAATCCCTTATGCATTTCTATTCACATGTATTCCTGATGAGTTCCTTTATATCACTTTTCATGAGCAAGTCATCACTGCTAATGGACAGCCCACTGATTCCTGTTTCCATTGCCCTTTGGGTTAATTATAATTTGTGTTCTTCTGAAATCTAGTGGTTCAGGATACCCAACTGTATATAATCGTTAGAAGAATATTGATTAGCTTTTGTGACAATGAGCAGTTTGGGTCATTGAAAATGCAGTGAAGTTTTATAAATATAATCCATCCTGATCTCCTTCATCTAAAACTTGGAGCCAGCTCATTATTCATTGTCCAGTCAACATAGTTTTCCTGAGATAGACTAACTTAAAGAGTTGCCAATCTTAGTCTGCATGCCACAGAATCATAAATCACAGGATCACAGATTTAGAGCCAGAAAAGAACTCAGAGCTCATCTAATGCAGTCTTGTTATTTAACAGATGAAAAAAGGGAGGTTCAGAGGGAACTCAAGTATCCCAAAATCACCCAAGTAGCAAATGATAGAACTGGATTTTAACCTGAGGTCCAAATCTAAGTGTCCTTTTCTCTGGATCATGCTGAATTGATAGACTGGGAGGCATACATGTTAGGCGTGATGAATTGTTTTTTCTCTTCCATAATTGAACATTATATGAAAGTCTGGGAGACTTGCCTAATTTTTTGTTGTTTGTTTGTTTTTCCCCAATTCATATATAAGCCACTGTATTGCCTTTGATTATAACCTAATAATTATAACAGCAATAATAATAATAATAATATGCTAATAATGCTATGGGGTTTATAAAGTGATTCATATTCATTAGCTCATGTGGTCCTCCTAGTAAACATGTGAGATGTAATTCAGATAATATTGTTCCCCCACCCCTACTACACCACAGAGTTTCAAATCAGAGTTTCAATAAGTTAAAGTGACTTGTCATGGTTACCTAGGTAAAAAGTGACAAAGCCAGTGTATGATCCCAGGTCTCCATGATTCAATCCCATCTTGTATCTACTCTATTACCTATGTACTGCTAGTCAGTGTACCACATAGGCATATACCCTTAGTATTTATAGTATTATAGTATAAGCCTAATCTTGGAGATGTGGATGTAGACATAGATATAGATAGATACACACATACATGTATGTATCTAGGTGTATATGTATATACACTTACATGTGCATATATGCACACAGGTGTATATGGGCCCAATTGTATTATATATGTACACTGTGTGCATATATACATACATACATATATGCACATATGTGCATACATATGTAGATGCATGTGGGGCAGCTAATGGCTTAATGGGTAGAGCACTGGGCCTGGAGTCAGGAAATCCTGAGTTGATATCACACTTATGAGCTGTGTGAGCCCAGGCAAGTCACCTAACCTGTTTGCCTTAATCCACTGGAGAAGGAAATGGCAAACCAGTATCTTTGCCAAGAAAACACCATGGACAGCACAAGTGTGCTATGGGACATGTAGTTACAAGGAGTTGGACACAACTGAACAAGAATAACACTGTGTGTATTGTAAGTAGACACACACATATTGTACTTTTTGTTGTTAAACTAAGAAGTCATTTTAGGTGACTTTAGGCAATTAAGGGCTTGATTTTCCATCCAACCAAGAAGTACTCTCATTATAGAATTTTATATTGTACCTCACTATTGAAGGTCTGAAAAAAACCATCATATATCTCAAAGGAGATTCAAATCATATGATTCAAACTCAAGAGCTGTATTGAGTTGTTTTATATTGTGGAGGAGGGGAGAAAATTTAAAACACTATAATGAATAATGAAAAACATTGCTTTTTATTCTACCATTACAATTTTCTATTTTCCAGACATAAGTCAACAATAAATACAGTAGAAAAATAACGTTGTATGATTTACTGGATAGAATAATTGTCTGGAAATCAGGAAGTCAATAGAGCTGAGTTCAGATCCCCATTCTCTATTGACTGTTTGACTTTGGATAAGTCACAACCTTTTGGAGTCTCAGTTTTGACATCAGCAAAATGATCAAAGGTTTTTAATATATGGAGTGTGAATTTGTTTTTTTTTATATTTTAATAACTATATTTCAATATAATTGATTCACTTTATACTCCTATTTTATTTTATGCATCTTAAAAAGATGCTTTTGAGAAGGGGTTCTGTGAGTTTCCCTAGACTGACAGCCCAATGGCCATGAAGACCACTAAGAAAAAAAAATGATGAAGAATTCCTGGTCTAGATGATCTTTGAGATCTCTCCAAGATCTTAAAATGCATTATTCTATATTAATTTATTTCAACACAAATTGGTGCCTGAAGGCTAGGAACAAAGAGAAAAAAAAATCTAATCCTTATGAGGAAAGGTTGTCCTTGACACTCCATTAACAAAACAGCTGAAATGTTTTAAAGAATGCTCAATGAAGTCCCAACTTAAGAAACCATTTGTTAGATGTAGTTTTTTGAATTTTTTTCCTCTTGTTTAACCTTTAACAGAGCTATAGTTTCTTCCCACATGAACAACAACAAAAAATCTCTTATTAGTTATTTTCCCATTAGAAACAACTCTAAATATTTGTCCTGTTTCCCTGTTGATATCTTCTTTCTTTTATTGGGCTTATTTTTGGTGTCTACTTTTCCTCATAACATTTTTCCAAATTATGTGACTTACTGAAAATAAGTCATTTTAACTAGCCAACATTTCTATATTGTTTCTGCATTAGTAACTTAGATTCAAATGCATCCCTTTCAGTCAATCAAAAAGCATCTATTGAATATATGCTATTTGTCAAACAATGTGCTAAATACTTTGGATACAAAAAGTGACAATAGCTCTGGCCCTTGGGGAACTCCCTTTCTAACAGAGGAGATGACATACATAAATTGTTAAATACAAGATACATTTGTATCCACATGGCAGATATGAGGTAACATTAAGAGGAAAGCACTAGAAGCTGGGTGGAATGCCCTCCGGAAAGTGGCATTTGCCTTAAGTCTTGAAGGAAACCAGGGACTCTCAGAGGAAGAGGTGAGGGTGAGGAGCATTCTAGCTATAGAAGACAACATATACAAAGACACAAAGATGTGAAATGGACCCATGTGTGAGGAATAGTGAATGGGGCAGTACAGTTAGAACTTAGAGTTTGTGGAGTGGAACAATGTGTAAGACTGGAAATATGGAAAGGGAAGTTAGTGAAGAACTTTAAATGTCAAATGAGGGCTTTACGTATGGTGCTAGAGGCAACTGGGAGCCACTACAGTTTATTGAGAAGAGTGACAATCATCTCTAGACAAGAAAAATCAGTTTGGCAATTGTGTAGACAACAATGTCTTTCTACTGAAGATAAACATCACCCTGTGTTGTGAATCTCATACAATTTTAATTCATTTGCTTTATTCTCTCCCCCCTCCCCATATGGTAAGTTGTTTGTTTGTTTTGTTTTGTTTTTGATGTGGTAGAAAAAAGATGATATCCTTATGAAAGAATCCCTAAGTCATTGTTTCTACCTTTGACTTAGGGTCATAAGATTATGTCTAGAGCTGTGAGGCACCTCAGAAATCCCAGAATCAACACATTTATTTTATGGATAAGGAAAATGAAGCCCAGAGAAGGTAAAGATAAAGGACTTGCCCAAGGTCTTCATAGGTCAATGATTAAGAATTTGAACTCAGATCCTGAAAGTCCAAGTTCACTATTTTTCTCCATTGCACCAGAGCTGCTCCTGCTAGAGGAATTCTGGGCCTTTGCTTGGAGGAGCATCTATCTTTTAATCAATGAGGAAAGATATGAGTCTAATCCTTCACCCCAGAATCCTTGTTCATGTAACTCTGTTATTTTTCACTGGCTCCCTCCCCCATATCATTGGGATCTCAGGATACTGTAGGTTTACTCATGTGCTGGACTTTGAGTCAAGAAGACCTGAGTTCAAATTGTGCCTTAGACATTAGGTGACTCCAGGTCATAGCTTCTTAACCTTAATTTCCTTACTTGTCAAATATGGATAATAATGCCACCTAATTCCCCATACTATTATGAGGATTAAATGAAATATTATATGGAAAACATTTTGCAAACATTAAGGCACTATAGGAATACACTATAGAAATAAATCTGCTCTTCATAGAGAAGATTGGGAAAGGTAAGTATCTTGTTGGATGAGCTTCATAGAGGTAAAAGGAAGAAAGGAAAGCAGGTTGAGTGATATACTTGTAGGACCTGGCCCTTTAGATCTGAAACCATAATTGAGAGTTTGGTATTGACACATTTGCCCTTCATAATAACAGTTTCCGTTTACAGAGCTCTGTATAAAGTATTTTACAAACACTTCGAGGATTATACATAATCCTGCAGGATTTTATCCTGTGAAGTAGGTAATACTAATGTTTGCATCCCATTTTACAGACAAAAAAAGAGCAAAGCTCAGAGACTGGAAGTGATGACTAGGTCACATACATAGCTTTTATGTCAAAGCAGCATTCAAATCCAAGTCTTTCTGAGCAGTTCAACGCTATCCACTAGACTATATTAACTGCTTTCATCAAAATATAGAATCTAAACTTTACAAGCAAGGTAAAGGTCATCTAATCTAACCTCTCCTCCAATACACAGACCCACTGTTGATCATTCCTAACTTCCACTTAAATAATTCTAGAAATTGGAAGTTTATAATTCCATTCTATTCTAATCATTTGAAGGTTTTTCCTTATATTAAGCCAAGATTTACCTGCCTATAATTTCTATTCATTGATGCTTGTTATAACCATTGGAGCTACAAAGAAAAAGTTTAATACCTATCTGACCTGATAATCTTTCAAATATTGAAGATAATTATAATTTTCTAAGCCTCACTTCCATCACCCCACTAAGTATTTTTTTTTCATCCAGGCTAAACATCTTTTGTTCCTTAAATAATTTTTATAAGTCATATATTCTGAAACTTTCAGTCTGTTGCTTCTCTCCTAATTAATCAATTATTCTTTCACAATGTAATGCTGAGTTCTGAATACATTGTGGTCTGACCAATGCAGTGCAAAGTGGGATTATTACTTCGCTTAATGTGAATGCCTCTTACAAAGAGCCCAAGAGTAAAACAACTTTTTTATTGTTGAATATTTTTTGTTTTATTTTGCTTTTGATGGGACTATCACACTATTTATTCTCATAAAGCTTATAGTCAGTTCAAACCATGAAGAATAGTTTGATTCAGATCATTATTACCTTTACTTTTACATTTGATTTTTATCAAAAGTTCCAGACTTTACATTGATCAAACATTCAATTAACAAGTATTTATCAAGGATCTACTCTGTATCAAGCACCAGGGACAAAAAAGAGAAAGATCAAACAGTTTGCCCTCAGGGACTCAGCATGTATACATACAAAATAAACACAAGGTAATTCTTTGGTAAAATTCATTCTTTTTAAATGTTATCTTGCTCATTTGGGGACATTGGTTCAGTTTGTTGAGATTTGTTCCATTCTGGCTTTCAAGTTCATTACATATTATGCTGTTCCCTGGACACATATCATCTCCTATTTATGTACCTTTTCATAGGTTGGCTAGGAGCCATTCATTCACCTCTGCCTGGTAGCATCCAAGCTTCCTTTAAAGCTTCACTCCAGTACCACCACCTCCTACTCAAGGTCTGTCCTGATCCCCACAATAATAAATGTTACTGATGCCAAATTTACTTTGTGTATACCTTATATTTACTTTTTGTGTCTATTCATTTTACATATGGTAGAATGCAGAGATTCTTTCACTGTTGTCTCTACATTCCCAATGACTGCTCCACAGTATTTAATACATGATTATTAACGGAATGAATGAATAAGCAAAAAAATGAAGGAAGGAAGGAAACATTTGATATCTCACCTGCTGCTGTCCTCTACCATCTCCACATTTCTCTCCTCTTTCACTCTTTTCACACCCAAAGACATTGTCCTACTTCATTGAATAGCTTTATGCCACTAAAATACTCTGTGTAGGCTCCTAATCAATGAGCATTTATTAAGCTCTTTGTGTCAGGCACTATGCTACCACCATGATAGGTAAATGTAACAATTTTGGAAACCTAAAGGAAACTTTAGAAATAATCTAGCACAATCCCCTCATTTTTTCAGTAGAGAAAACTAAAACCTAAAGACATTCGAAATTTCTAGAGATTAAAGTAGCAAATTTGAATGACTTTTCTAACCTAATTTGTTGTCTCATATTTATCTCTTGTGATCACATTTTACGTGGCTTGAAAATCTGCTTCTTCGTCTATTCCTGCAGGTACCTGATAACCTGAACGGTGCTATTTCATTCCACTGATAATTCATTTATGCATCACTGGGACATGATGCAAAATGTGCTGAGTGATTTTGAAGATGAAAATAATTATGTAAATGATAAATATTATTTATTATTAAGTGCAATTAGCAGTAGTCAAGCAGATAATTTTCTGCCAATCAGAGTGGCATATACCTTTCAAACTGAATGTTATCTTTTAGACACTGTAATTAATAATATTTAGATGGGGGAAATTAGTATTCCTCAACTTTTTTCCCTTTTAAATATCACAGTCCAGATATTGCTAGGAAAACAACTTGATAGCATCAATAAAGGTTTGGTTAAACAAGTGATAATCTCTCCTTACCCTCCACATTTATGAGTAATGGCTTTTCCATGGAGTGTAGTCATTGAAAGGGTATAATTGTAGCCTTGTACTGTATTTACTCTTAGAAACTTCCCTTTTAAATGGGGCATGCTGTGCTAATAAGCAGAAGGATGGTGAGGACTTGTTTGTCAGTCTCAATGAATAGGTCCCCCATATTTGAACTGGAAATGTAGGCAAACAAAAATTCTCTGCCACAGTATTTGGAAGTGATTTTTCTATGAAAAGTGAACTTTTCTATGAATTACTGTTTAAAAGCCTTGAGGAGGTGATAGGTAAGCCCTTCTAGCACTTGGACTCTAATGGAAATGGAAAAAAAAAAACATGCATGCTATACTTACAGGAGACTTAGGAAGCTGAGTACAAATTGGACAGGAAACTTGGTATCTGCAGGGGTATCAATCTGTTTCATTTGGTGTGATATTGGCTTTATAGTACATGCTGTGTTGTAAATAAAAATCAGAACCTAGGCATTTCTTCTGATTGAGGGAGGTGTGGGAAAAGAGCCCTTCTTAGTTACAAAAAGACATGACTTCTAGTTTGAAGAAGAAACAAAAAATACCTTCTTTCATCATGAAAGATTTCCAGAGCTTTCTTCTGGTCCAGTTTTCTTTCCTCTCTCTGTTGTTATTTCATTGAGCTCCTTACTCATTTCCCTTAACCTTCTCCATTTCCTCAGCTATTCATCCTAGCCCTAACATTGGACTCTTTCCTCAAGACAGCATTGAAAATACAAGATCGTATCCTTGCAGGGAAGAAGCAATCTTTTATTAGGCTTAAGTAAACAAATGGAGTAACATGCAGGCTAATAGATGAGTTTGGGACCTGAAATCTTATCATGATAAAATAAGACTATGGCTCCCTCCAGATATGAAGATGACTCTATTTACTGATCCACCATGAGTCTGATGAGTAATGTGAATTGTTCCTCCCCAATACCTCAGTAGTGGGGGTGAGTTTGTATGGATTTATTCATACATGGGACCAAAAATTACTTACAAAATTGGGCCAATGTGGGTTAGGCATACAGTATGTAACAACTCTTAATGGGGCAGGGTGTGGGGGATTAGAACAAATCACATGAAGTTCCTTCCTATCCTACCCTTCTCCCCCTTTATAGATAAAATCAGGTTAAAAAGTCAACATCAAAATCAGCTTTAAATTGGAAAACAATCATAAGAAGGAGACATTCAACTTGCATATTGTTGAGCAACAGAACTATAAAATAGGTCACTAATGAAAGGCTATAGCCCCGCTCACTTTGCTTTCAGTGCAGTGGGGGAATGGTGGAGATGATTTTTGAGATGGTTATATGTATAAAAACTTCAAGTCTTTTTAAACATAAGCAGATAAAGTCACCTTCTACTCCCCTACAGGCTGCCTCCCTGAGTCACTGCCCAGCCATCTGGTCTTTGAAGCAAGACCCAGCCTCTAAAAGCACAAAACCTGAAGGCATCCTCGTGTTTTTCCCTATACTATGAATCAACTCTGGATTCAGGAGGAAGCTATGAGAGAAAGCAAAGTCATCAAACTCATCACCCATGACCAATTAGCACCATGTTTTAGCCAAATGAAATGTGAGTCAGAGGACCTGGATTCAAAAACGCCCCAGATACCTAGTACCCATGTGACCTTGTACAAGTTATTTAGCCTCCTTGTGTCTCCCATCTCCTCATCTGTAAACTGATTAAACCAATGACCTCTCAAATCCCTTCAAGTTCTAGGTGTATCATCTAATGATTTATGAGCACTAAGAAGGTAATGCATATACATGCTTTGTGAACCATATAGATCAAATTCCTTCTTTCAGGAAGCATTCCTAAGCACCTGATACATATCAGACACCACAATAGGCACTGGGGATATAGACAAATAAATTAAATGGACCCAGCATTCAAGGAGTTTGCATTCTTTTGGGTGGATATGAATAAATACAAAATGCGTGCAAAGTCACTATTAAGCAACCTTGATGGGGAGTGGACTGGATACTGGGTTCAAGAAAAGTCTCTTGCAAGAGATAACACTAGAACTGATCCAAAGAACAAAGCTAGGTATCAGGTATCAGGAAGATATGTTCACTTTGTAAGACATCTGTAGAAAGCATGAGCAAAATGTAGGAACTATGGAGAGCAGCAAGCCAGCCATTTTGGCTGAAACATAGGATCTGTGAAGGGGAGCCATGTGCAGTAAGACTTATAGGGGAGATGGGAGCCAGATTGTCAGCTGTTGTTAACTGAGACTATTTAAACTCGTTCAAGGCTTGACTGCTAGATGCCTGAATTTGAGATACCATTTGGGGGGACTTATAGTAGTGTGGTTCACTTTATTTTTTGGGATCACACACACACACACACACACACACACACACACACACACACATATATCAGCACACTGCATGTGTATGCAAGGATATTCTTCAAACTTCGTGGTCATGTTCCAATTACTGTCATCATAAAGGCCATAAGTCTGGAATTTCTTGACTTCTTAGTGTTTGGTTTTTCAACCTTAATAATTCATTAGTATACTTCTGTGCTTAGCTCTCACTGAATTATAAATACCATCATTTTGTACCAAAGATGTATGTGTGATATTCACTTTGCTGGTAGAAACAGGAAAAAAAAAACCTATAGACCAGCTTAGCTGACTCTGACATACCCAATGTAGCACAGAGAATGTTGGATCTGGGATCAGAGGACCTGGATTTGAATCTTTGCCCTGCCACATACTATCTGTTTGACCTTCAGAAAAATCTCTGGGTGTATGTCTATCTACAGATGTTCTCTAAGGTCATTTTAGGCTATAAATCCAACAATCTATGATCAGAATTTTAAGTACTAACTGTGCAAATTTGGTTAAGTTCTGTCATCTCTTTGGGCCTCAGTTTCCTCATGTAGACAATGAGGACTAAATGATGGTGTCTCAGCAACAGAAATTGTGAACCAAATAAAGCTGTGCTGTGTGCTCCCAATTTCCACATCCTTTCTCCACACTCTATAGTGCCCCTTTATTAATCTTCCACTCCTCATCTCCATGTCTCTCGGTATTTTATCAGGTCTACTTTCAGAGCTTTAATTCAATTCAATTCAAAAAAATATTTTATTACTGCCAACTATGTGACCAGTACTATGTCAGCACTAGGGATAATTAAGAAAAAAATATGCAGTCCCTGCCCTCAATCACTTACATTCTACTGGACAGAAACAACGTTTTGAACATAAGTAAATGTAAAATATATACAAAATAATTTCAAAGTGTGTAGGCATCAGGAAAGGCTTCATCTAGAAAATGGCACTTGAATTGATCTTGTTGGGAGCTTAGGATTCTAAGAGGTGAAGGTGAGGGGGGAGATCATTCCAGGCAATGGAAGGCAGCCTGTGCAAAGACAAGGATGAAGAATATGAAACATTATTTACAAGAAACATCAACTAGAACAATTTGGTTAGAGCCTAGCATGAGTGAGGAGAGTAATGTGAAATGTTTGGAAAAATACGTGTTGGAGGCAGATGGTAAAGGACTTTGAATGCCAATCAAATGATTTTCTATTTTGTCCTAGAGGCAAAAGGTAGCACCAAAACTTTTTAAGTGAACCTATCCTTTAAGAAAAGCAATTTGGCAACTGGGTAGGTGATGTCTTGATCTTATTAAAATGTAAATGACCAAAGATAGTATAAAATGTCATTCCCTGGCCCCAGATATTTTAATCTCTCCCAAATCGGGGGGGGGGGGGAGGGGAGGAATAACTAGAAGTTTGACGTTACATGGGGTAGATACTCTCTGAAAGATGTATATAAAGACATGGATAAGAATCATACAGGATGGGTAGGCATAGATCAGTTGCAATCTTCACCAGTGGAGGTACTCACATTGATGGGATCCATTGACAAATCAAATTATAACAAAATCATTAGCTCAAACTAAAGAGAAGTTGTTATGATGGTGCATCACAAGCATAATTCAAGGGACAAGCTTTCAAGTCACATTGGCATTCATGAAATTATATAAATTTTTGGGAGCTATAGGTGTAGGACCTGGAAGTCCCTTCCTCCATAAAGAAGGATTGGGAGTAAGCATAGAAAAAAGAAAAGAAAACCCACAAAAAGTACCTGAAGTTTTCCCAGTTCCCTGGCACTGAGAGAATTGAAAGAATCTGGCATGTACTTCCAGATGGGGTTTCTGTCCTTGTCCTCCATTCTTCAGAATCTGCTTCCAGCTCCACGTTCTCCAACATAAACTGGAGCCAGAAGCTGAGAGGTCAGGCTTAATATGAGACAGCCTCAAAGCTGTCTGACCTAATGGGACCTGAGAGGTCAGGCCCCCCAAAAACACATAAACCCCCCCCCCCCCACACACACACACACAAAAACCCACTTCTAAAGTACTTGGAAAACAAGAAGGGAATAGGGAAAGAGAGGCTTATGTACCTTCCAGTCCTGGCTGGAAAAGAGCCTTAAAAATGATGTGGGTCACCATAAAATGATGAGGTGTAGGGTTAGGGGTGCTCAAGACACCAAAATACCAACACACCATGTCCTACTGAATGAATTTTACTCAAGCCTTCTCTCAGCCAAAGAAAAGCAAAATTTAAAGTTTGCCATTTTGGATAGACTCTTAAGGAGCCTCAGTATCTGTGATGCTTGCATTGGACAAGTGGGCCAGAATCATCTGACAAGTCTGTGCTAGAAAATTCTATGGTGTTCTCACACCACATGGAGGCAAGATGAGATCTTATATACAGAAAGATTGTGGGAGGAATCTAGGGGTGGTCTAGAGGCAGAGCTTGGGAAGGGTCTTCAGGGGGAGTCAGATGAGGTCAGACTCTGGTAATGAGTTTGGGGAAGGTCTTTAGGAGGAGTTAATGAGGTCAGACTCCAGTAAATGACTGAAGTTGCTGGAGGCTACCTGGAAATGACAGACAATGGTGGGCTAGGCCAGTTCAAGGGTGTAACTGTATATTTGGGTACAGATGTTTTGGGAGGATCAAGGGTGGGGGCTAGCTGGTTAATGGATGGCCAAGCTAGTAACAAAGGTTTGTGCAGAGCCACAATGAAAGTCTTATGGCCTCACGAAAATACCTCATCAAATGGGAAGATTCAATCAGAGTTCAAGGGGGTTCCCAGAGTCTGTACCTCATCATCAATACTTAAAGAAATCATTTCAGACTACTCATTGGAAGGACAAATACTGAAACTGAAGCTTAAACAATTTGGCTATACAATGAGAAGACAGGATAGTTGGAAAAGACTGAATGCAAAAGGAGAAGGAGATAGAGGATGAGATGTACACATAGTATCATGGAAACAATGAACACAAACTTGGACAGTCTCTGAAAGATAATGGAGAATAGAAGGGCTGGTGTGCTGTGGTCCATGGGGCCATGAAGAATCTGATGTGACTAAATGAATGTACAACAACTAGGGTCACACAGCCCGTATGTCAGGTGAAATTTGAACCTACACCTGCCTGGCTTCCGGATTGGCTCTACATTCCCTATGTCACTCAGCCCTTCTTGTAAGGAGAAAAAAGTAAGCATCATCATGCTGCCTTCCTGAGTATTATGTTTATAATTTAAACTTTAAATGATATTAAAATTTAAAATGGGCATAGATGTAGAACTGAAAGAATTCTAAGTCTCACTTAATGGTACATTTTCTACTGAGGATGGGCAATAGGGCTTTTCCCTTAAGGGAATTAATTTATCTTAACTGTGTATCAGTCTTTGAAAGACTTAAGATCCCACCCATTGATTGTTCTGATGGCTTGAGGTCAAGCTTGAATATTTGAGAAGGAAAGGCTAATGAATTGCTGCATTACTTACCTTTGAATCCCACCAGATGGGAATATTTAACCCTCACCAATCTATTGACCCCCTCCCATTGTCTCCAAAGCCTGCCCACTCCCATCTTTTATCAGGTTCTCCAATACCTTGTTCTGCTTGCTAACTAGGATATCTGTCTGCTGCCCCTTGTTGTGTATTCCTAAAACTGTGTCTACCTACTCTTATCTTCCTATCCTACTAGGGTTATTTACCTTCTGTCCATGACCTTAATTTCTAAAATATTTTAATAATCGTACTTCAAAACAAATGGTTCCCTTTGTAATCTTATATGTATATTTAAGCATTTGAAAACATAGTCCTACTGTATTGGTTCCTGCCATACTCCACTACTTCCCAAGCTCAATCTTTCTCCTAATGCCTTTTACTAGGAGCTTCCTGGGTAATCCTCTTCTTAGATTCTACTTAGTCTACAAGTCCCAGTCTTGCCTGATATTGGTCCATTCCACTCTAAGAATGAGTAATACAGGAATCCAGGGGCTAAACAACAAGAAAAGACAAGTACCCTCTCTGGGCTTTTTAAGTGGAAAAGCAGATAGGTCTAGGGCTGAGCTCTAGCCAGCAGTCAAAAAACAAGGGACATGGAGAAGTTTTCTTGGCCTTACATATATATATATACTCATCTGATTTAAGGGAATGATGATGAAAAAACAATTACTGGAGCAGGGAATATTAACAAGAAAATGATTGTGGAAGCCTTGCACTTGAATTCATAGAGAGCTATTTATAAAACACTGAATGTCATTTCCTCCTGAAGCAGGAAGGATAGGGTGACTGGAGAACATTTGCCAAAAAGAATGGCTTTCAAAAAGAGCCCTGAATGGCGTTATGACAAGTGAGTGAGAAAATTCTCGTTTGGTCTTTGGGGAACTTCATGATTTCTGCAATTGTATAAGTGCCTAACTCAGTTGTATACAAAGGTAATTCTTGAGGGGGAAGGAGAAAGGTGGAATAGTGACCCCTTCCACATCCAGTGTTGACTGCTAGGCTGGATGGTCCCTGAGGGAGAAATTCAGGGAAAAAAAACAACTATCTGATATACTAATCACAATTCTATCCCAATTGCAGCTTTGTCTGAACTCTGGGGTCACTGGAAGATAGAAGTAAAGCTAGAGATTAAATCAAATGTATGCTGCTTACTTAGAGATGAAAGCTTTCTAATGAATTTGAAATTAAAGTGGAAGAATTTATGCAAAGTCAGTGCCATCTTCAGCTCCACTCTACTTGAAGTCAGTTCTAGCTTTAATGTACAGTGCAGGTGAGGTTAATGATACCAGTCCAGGCTTAAAAGCAAAACAAAACAGGAAGAAGGAAAGAGACAATTGCAAATGAAGATCAAACCAAGAAGATTTTGTCTTCCTCAGTCTTAGAACAATTCACACTTCTTGAAAATACTACGGGTGCATCTAATGGCTCCTTCGACATTAAAAAATAATAAAAAAGGGCTGACTTTGAACAGAATCACTAAATGGATTTATTAAAAGATGACAAGGAACGTTTGCTAAACAGGAAGATATGTATCGATTCTCACAATAAAAATCAGAATCCTAACACTTGGCTATAGATGAAAGTAGTACTAGTTTCTAGAGCTGGATTTAGAGAGGAGAGAGCTATATTCAAATCCTCCCTGTGCCCCTGGAAAAGTCATAGCCTCCCTAATGTTCAGTTTCCTCAACTGCAAAATGGGGTACACAACTTATCATCACAAAGATGTTTTGAGGAGCAATTGAGATAATGTAGCTAAAATAATGTGTAAACATTATCGTGTTAGAAAAGTGTCATCTATTGGTAATGGAATTTAGGTGTCTAAGAAGACCTGGGTTCTCCTGGACTAGCTGATTGAATTAACTAGCTACGTGAACATGCACAAGTCACTTAATCTTTGTGGGCCACTGTTTCTGCATCTGTAAAATGCAGAAATCCAGCTTCAAGATCTTATGTCTATCAATTGGACTCATCAGAGGTAAACTATAGAAACAATTATTTTAACACTGCAAAGGTCTTTAGAGTCCAAGCCCCTCATTTTATAAGTGATGAAATAGACCCTGAGCAGTGATTTGACCAAGGTCTCACAGGAAGTAAGCAGAAAAGTTGGAATTTGACTCAGATCTTCTGACTGCAGAATTGTTTCTTTCCATTGTACTATCTTTTGTTGGGAATCTTTAAAAAATACATTTAGCAAAAATACATAGCTGAGAAATACTGATTCATAAAAGCTGATGAATTGTGGCTATTACTAGGTGAAACACAATAATAGCCAGTCAGTAAGGTCATACAGCGAGACTACTTCAACCAGATGGAAGAGGTTTTGACCAAGAAATTTATAAAATGATCTCTTTGAGCATGGCCATGACCAACCTACAGCCATGATTTGGGAGGGGAGAGAAAAGGAGGGAAAGACTTGTGTTTGGAAAGTGTTATTATTTATGATTTCAAATAACTATTTCTATGTTCTCTTCATATTGATGGCTTATTCATTCAAAAGAAACTGGAATTATAATAAATAAAAAGGAAACTTTATAGATTCATAGAAAGCTCATAGGATAGATATTGATGGATGAACTGAGAAAACTCACATTTTAACAAAAGAAACAGATGGAATTATGTCTAAGGTCCCGTTACAACATATTGAAGGCTTTACACAAGTACAAATGGCTTAGAGTCTGCATCTTACTATTTGTTTATTTCCAGAGGACTGTTGGCCCCCACTATCAAGGTTTTAAAACTAAGTATCAGATATTCATCTGATACTTCAAGAAGAGAGGATGCCACCACACTATTTATGTGTCCCATTTATATGTCAAAGAAACTTACAAGCTTATTTTCCCACAGAAGGCATCCATAGCAGGAATCTGAAAAAAAAAAATTATTCACATTTCCATAGTGAGCTGAGTCGAGATTATGCTATTAAATATCAATTATCATAAATCATGGTGAGCTGTTGGTCTGATGAAAAGTTTTCCTACTGGGCTTTCTTGTTGAGGAATCCACTGCTTTGAAAGAATGGTAAATGGGAGATGAGTCAACAAGCCTAATTCTTTTTGTTGTTCTTAGAAAATGGTACATTTGAGAAAACAGTTTTTACCTAAATACCTTGAGAAAATTTCAATTTGGTTGGTTTCATTGGACTTCCCTAAAAGTTATTTCTGTAGGATTCCTTGGATGATCGTGATGCTTTGTGTGATTCTCTAAATAGTTGCTGAATCCCTGGGATCCACCATTCCTCATGTTGTTCTAAGCACTCCTGCACCTGTGAGGTTCTTGTAGGCTCATTTTGGCTGCTGGGAAAATAACTTTGATTGGCCTCCCTCAGCAATAATTTCCTGCAGGGCATTACATGGGGAAAACCACTTCTAGATAGCAGCAGGCTTTAGGGCAAAAGCATTGCTCTGTGCATCATTCACATTTGTACATTGGCCAGTCTCTTTTGTGTGAAAGGTGTAATGGGAATCATCATCAGGCAACAATTCTTGTCTTTTCTAAAGAGTGCACTCTTTAGAATCCCCCATTGACATTTATGCTTTCAAATGTGCTCATCATGGATGTTTACTAATGAGCTTGTGGCTTTAATAGCTTTCAGATAGGCATTTGTTGAATTGTGCCATCAGGTTCTAAAGCAAAGTATATAGTCAATTGAAATGTTATGTATGTATGTATGTATACACACACACATATATGGAGAGAGGGAGATTGTGTGTGTGTGTGTGTGTGTGTGTGTGTGTGTGTGTGTGTGTGTGTAGTGATAGAGAGCTGGCTTCAAAGCTAGGAAGAACTGAATTCTGACACATACTACTTTTGCATCCATGAACAAGTTATTTAAGCTTTCATTCTGGGCAGCTCTCTAAGAATGTAAATTACAGAGAAGTTACCAACCTGCATTGGTAGAGGAAATTCCCTCACCTAGGGCTTCCACATATTAATGAAGACAGAGGTCCAAGATGTATATTTATTCCTATATATAAGTGTGTACACACAGATGTGTATTTACTTGAGGATATATTAACCTGTGATTTCATCAGTGTATAGGGGACTATACAGTGCAGAAACTCTCTCCATGGACAGGAAATTTAATCATGTTATAGAGATTTCTGGGGTCAACTGATATTTTAAGTAATCTCCCTATAACAAATATGTGCATGAGGAAGAATGTGAATACACATCTTCCTGAGTCTAAGGAAGGCCTACCCCTACCCTCCATTCTAACTGTCCACTAAGTCATGCAGATTTTCATATCATAGGAGATAGATAGATACACAGATACATGCCAGAGTGAGATGAGCTATATCTTCTTTTCAGAGTTCTACCTTTGATTTATTAGGAAGGTATTTCTTTTCTCTGATGCACTTGGCTCAAGCCTCCATTCTCTACTCTCCAGTAGAGAGGTGTTCTCTCTACTCTTAGATGCCAATGATTAATGCACACTTACATTTAACCAATTAACATCAAATAGATTTTACAAAACTACATTTACTTTGAACATATATCAAGAATATATGTACAAACATCTGCTTGCAAGAGGGGGGTGGGGGGTGGGGCATGGTGGTACCTCCTACCCCTCTTGTCTACCACCTTGGTCCTTGAGAAAAGTGGGTTCAGATTTAGTGTAGTTTCTACATAGCATTGAGCCCACCAAGTTCCTGTCCATAGGCAACATAGCTGCTGGATGAGTTTATATCTTGGCCTGGGTCTCAATAATTACTCGTCACTCCTCAAGACCTCAATGTTGGACTGACATGATGTACAACCCAGCATAGATTCAACTAGAGAAGCTCATGGTGACTCACTCTCCTGACCTTTAAAATCTCAGAATCTCCAAAATCCTTCTGAAGCTAATGATGGCAATGATAATAAGTATTTATAGTGCATTTACAATTTACAAAGAACATTGCAAATATTATCTCATTTAATCCTCATAACAATCCTGGGAAGTATTGCTATCCCCATTTTATAGCTGAGGAAACTGAGGTATAAAGAGTTAAATGACTTGCCCAGTGTAAGTTTGGATTTGAATTTAGATCCTCTTGACTCCAAGTCCAGTATTCCACTATACCACCTAGCTGTTGTATATTGTATGTATTACATTAATATAATATAGCAATATATAATATATAACATGCATATGTAAATATATTATATATAATAATGATATAGAATGTATGACCATAGCAGTAACTTCATCTTACATAAGGAACTCCAATTGAAGGGATTTCCTTTGACCAATAAAGTTAAACATCAGCTTTTACCCTGTAATTTATGGTTTTAGTGAATTGTCCATGCATTGAAAGATTACATGCCATGCCTAGTCTCTCAACCGGAATGTATTGTGGGAGTGACTTGAACATTCCTAACTCCTGGGCTAAGTCTCTCTCCACTAGGCAATGTTGCCTCTCATAATATATGAATAAAAATAGGCACATGTCTCTTACTATGCCTTTAGAGAAGATGTAGGCTCTAGTCCTGCCTCTGACACAGGCTGGACTGTAAGGGTGGATGAGTGACTTGACTTCTCAGTTTCCCAGATAAATTTCTAAGGCCATAAGTTGCATGTGAGTTCCTACAGACGGATTTTCTAGGATGGAGATATACTGAACTCATGATTCCTAGATTTGGACATTCACACACACACACACACACACACACACACACACAGACATCATACCACATCACACATACACTAGTTTGACTTGGGCTTTGATTCTCACAAGTTTCTTGATGAGTGCTATCCAATTGGTTTAGTGATAGAAAAGAGAGTAAATGTGTTCTAGTCCAATTCCCACCTTTCAGTTAAAAGGAACTGAGGACCAGAGGGGCGGGTATATATGTAGTATATGCCAGATGTAGAATTCAAACTCAACAAATAAATAAATCAATTGACCCCTCTACCATCACAAAATTTATTGATTTGGAGACTGAAGTGCTGAAACTGACCATAGACCTTGTTGCAAGGTAAATGCAGGAATAATTTAAGGAAATGAAGAGCAATCATAGAAGGCAGGACTTGAAAGAAAAGAGAAGTTGCTACTGATAAATATGAACAATAAATTTCCAACTCTGGAACACAAATGGTCTCTCATACCTAGAATACAGTCCCTCCTTATCTACTTTGTGCAAATAAGAGGTTTATTCAAACATACCTCAGGAAGACTGAGTTCAAATTCTACATCATGTACTTATTAGTTGTGTGTCTCTGGGCAAGTCACTTAACCTCTCTAAGTTTCAGTTTCCTCATATATAAAATAGGGGCAATAATAGTTTACCATATGAGCCTGAAGTAAAGGTCAAATGAGATAATATATTAAATTGTTTTGCAAATTATACAAATATGCAGCTGTCATCCTCCTCCTCATCATCATCATCTTCTTCTTGTTCTTGCTTTCCTCCTCCTCCTCCTCCTCCTCCTCCTCCTC